>ML677412.1:7054190-7179904 GCA_007922305.1 Dermatemys mawii | reverse complement strand
TAGTAGTGACTCATTAAATTACTTAAAATAAATCTCAGTCCAGAGCATGTCACCCCTTTATTTTTACTACAGCACCAAGTGTATGCAGTGCCCCAGTATTCCCAAATGGAAAAATGCTTCCATTGAAACCTCAGTATGTCACTGGAGATGCTATTACCTTGACCTGTGAGGCAAATTATGTCTTGCCAAATGGTGCAAAATCAATGACTCTGAACTGCCAAGGAAATGTGTGGAATCCTCCTGTACAAACTTGCCTACATAAGTCTACATAAGACTCATGGTCATGCTTCAGAGGCACGTGCATTAACATGGGTTGCTTTTGTAGAGTCTGAGGAAATTCTCTTAGATAGTAAATAGTTTCTGGGTAGAGTTAACATTTTACCCTTTTAAATGGACTGAGAAGTATCTTAGAGGTTCTAAAACCATGTGCTTTCTTGTCATCTTAGATCTGAGGCAAAGGGCTTTTGCTCACAGGAGCACTGCAGATATATCTATTGCTTTGTCATCTGTGAAGCACCTTGGTGTGTACAGGTGTGGGGAGGGGATTAGATTAAGTTTTTAAAATCTAGAAACTGAGTGGGGCATAGCACAGGCACAACTAAAGTTTTTGTTTGGCTTTATGGGTAGCTGTTTAGTCTTACACAATCAGACAATGTACCTTTTTGTGAAAGACTAATTGACTAATGTACCAACAATTAAGATGCTCTAAGTGTAAATGGAATATTTAGTATGTGGGCTTAACTTTCATTTAAGTGGAACTTTGACACCAGCTCTGTCTGCTGCCTTTGTCAGGTCTTTCATAAAGCACCATTGCCAAGTGCACCGAAGAATGCCCTTCCCAAAAGGGGAGTACATACTGCATTATTATTGGAGAGGAAAAGCTCTTAATAAAGCAGTTTGTCATCTCACTTAAGGAGATTTATAAAGTTTTGTGAGCACTGCTGTCCTAAATCTCTATTGAAACTTCACTCCATACTGGGTGAGGGGCTTGTAGACTGTTGGTTGGATTGCTGTTTTAACTCTTCTAGGGCTTCTCATTAGCACTTGTTAGGATAAGTTTTGTATAAATGCCTATACGTAATCCATAGTAAATCACTGGAAATACACAGGTCATGACTCTCTAAGATCCCTGTCTATGTACTGTGGTGGTTTTCCACTCCTTTAGTAAACAGATGCGAAGTACTCAAATATGCAAGTTGAGTAGGTTATGGAACAGGTACTCAAAATGTTTAGTTCTAACCAAACATCTTAAAAGTAGCAAAGATTCAGTATGCAAATTTCATTTGCACTTGGGTTTTGTATTTAATGTGTGTTTTCATTTTTCACCTTCAGATGTTTGTCCAGATCTGGTCATCCCTCATGGAAGAGTAAAGTCTGGAGCACAATCTCCTTATGATGATGGAAGAGATGTTACAATTGAATGTTATACAGCCTACACATTGCATGGCGAACACAAGATTCGTTGCACTAATGAACTTACATGGGAGCCTGGAATCCCAGAATGTAAACTGAGTAAGTATAAATGAGAGATGCTAAAAAAATGTTAAATTCATATTCCATATTGTGACAAAGCTGAATGCTATCTGGGATTCAGGACGTTGTCACTTGGACACATTTACCATTTAAGAGGTATTGTGAATGCACATTGTTCAAAGGTTTTTTGGGGTGAGATATGGCTAATCCTTTGCTATTTGAGATGTTACCTTCTATTGGATGTTAGTTGCTGCTTGTCCAAATTTAACACTTACTGGATTTTCTTGGAGACAATCCAGTGGAGATTAATACATGTACACATGCTTGTATAATTACCATTTGGCTCAAACTAAATTCACCTTTTGTTTTTCTAGGTGTATACATCATAATTATTATTTGTGGTAAGTACCTTTAACACCAAACAAGATACAGTGAAGCTTGTTCTATTTCATGTATAGAATCGGTTATTTCTATTTCAGTTTTCCAGTCATGTACAATGGAACCTACAGTGATTTGGGAGGAGTTCATTGAATTACTTGCATACTCCTTTACAATGCTGTAAAGTTCCTGAAAAAACTGATTAGGTGTATTAGCATCAAGTCCTATAAATCAATTTTCATGTAAAGTGAGGTTTTTCTGGTCATTAATATAAAAATTGGAGTATTTTGTTAAATTCTGCAAAGAATTAAGCACATTTTTGGCTTTGTATTGGAAGCTGTTGGTTTTTGTTGGGACTATAATTAGGCAATAAGTCCATAAACTGCCTCTGCCTCCCCTATCTTACAAAAGACTTTCTCCCCTCTCCCGCACTTGGTTTTCAACTTTTAAATTTTGTGGACTGCTTAAAATATCCTCCTTTGGACTCTTCCATTCTTACTTCAATTCTGCAACTCTGCCCATTGTAGAGCATGGTTACTTTAACAAGCAGTATTGGGCATAGTCACAAGATTTACTTACCACTGGCACAATCCCTTGTGTCTGCATCTGGGGATTAACTCTGCTGAGACTGACTTCCCCTTCCATCATTTGCTCATGCCACAGTCATCCTTGGTCTCTAGGACTCAGTGCTGCCTCTCCATTGTTTGGCTCTCCGGACAGATCACTGTACAGCTTTCCCCTTTCAGGGTAACAGTCACCAGACCAGGTGTCATTCCAGGCAATCTTTAGGATTCAAGATTGTGCCACTCCGCCAGTGGCGGATAAGGAAACCCTAGGCCCTCCACTACTATAGCTTCTAGTTCAGGGACCCTACAATCAGGAGCCAGGGTCTGCACTATCTCAAGTCTTGCTGCTCCTTCTATGGGCTGCTCTCAGCTGGCTTTCTTCTCTGTCACCCTTCCAGGTAGTCTTACCTCAGGGTCAGGAGGCTAGGTCTTTGGCTTCTACTTCCCTGAGCTTCCACCTTCATTAAATTCAGAGTGGCTGCAAACTTCCAAGTTACAGCCCTTCTGCTCACCCTTCCTGGCTTTATACAAGCCCCACCTACTCTTGCCCAGCTGGGCATTATCTTCAGTTAGTGCTTGTCAATCAAGTCCCATGCATCCTACCAGGTTAGTCTCCTCTGAGCCACCTTAACAGGTGGCTTGTGGTAATCTGTTCACAGCACTTAAAGAGCATGCTTTGAACTCCATGTAATGCAATGGGTGTGGCTGCTTTACCATTTTGGGTCTGGGCTTTTTCCTCTCCCCTGAGATTGTTCATTATTAATTTAGCCCTCAAAAGCACACTAAGCTATTAATCTTTGATTAAAGATTCAGAGGCAGGGGGAGACACTATTGTGGTTAGACACCTTACATTGCTAAGAAAGCATCATGAACTTCATTTCTAAACCTGTGAAGCTTGTTGATTGTGGGTGCCTTTGGGCTAACAGTGTCACCCAATTTTTTTTTCTTTCAAGTAATTGTAATTGCTGCAGTGGTGCTGATTCTTACTTGGGTCTACAAGAAGTTTATTTCACAGAAAGGGTAAGTCTCCACCTCTGTTTCCTGTACTTGTTTGTCAGCTTCCTGATACCTTTACTTTCTTGCCTGAGCAAATACTCAAGCTTCGTGAGTTTTTATTAGAATTTTTCATGTTAGTGAATACGAAGGCTAACTTATCTCCTGTTACAAATTGTCAGTGTCGAACCTGTTCTCCCTTGGCTCTGATAATTCACAAATTCCATGTGAATAAACATGAAGCTTGCCTGCCTATATGGGAAAATTATGTGCATTTATGCTCATACCATTACATAAAACATGGTGTGTACACACACACACACACCCCCCCCCACCCCTTGAAGGATGCATGCAATTCTGTTCACCCCATCTCAAAGATTAAAATTGACCTCTGTAGCTCTATAACAAGATGAGGGGTATGCAACAGCTTCTGTATGAGCAGAGATTAGACTGACTGGTCATCTTAGAAAAGACAGCTGGGGACGGTGATGGTCTACAAAATCATGACTGGTGAGGAGAAAGTGTTTACCCCTTCACATAACACAAGAACTAGGAGTCACCTGATTAAATTAACAGGCAGCGGGGTGAAAACTAGAGGAGTGCTGCACACAACCTGTGGAACTCATTGCCAGGGGATAATGTCCTGAAGGTCAATAGTATAACTAGGTTCAAGAAAACAAAATAAGGTCATGGAGATGTCCATTGATAGACAGGAATACAGTCTCATGCTCTAGGTGTCCCTAAACTTTTAACTGCCAGAAGCTGGGACTGAACATGGGGTGGATCACTCAATAAATTACCCTGTTCTCTTTCCCCCTGAAGCATTTGGCACTGGCCACTGTCAGGATACTGGGCTAGCTGAACCACTGGTCTAACTGAATATGGCCATTGAGAGAGGCTTAGTTCTGACACAGGATCATAGGAATACATTTTCTTGTGGAAGGAATATACCTACTCAGAAGCAAGTTTTTTTTCCCAGTAATGTAAGTGGTAGCACAGGCTTGTGCCATCCTCCAGAGTTTTTGTTACTTGGCTGCCTTCAGGGCAGCTGACATCAGTACAGAAAAATCTAAGACCCTGCTTGTCTATTCAAAATATTATCTCAGGAGTATCATTCATGTAATCAGAAAGCTAGTTGAAGAGTTTGTAACATGTAAATTAAACCTGCTACACACCCACAACAAGGCAAAAACAAACAGCATGCACTCATATGAAATGTTCAGTTTATTATACAATACTTCTGTAATTCATAATACAAAATAGGTAAGAGAAAAACAACGTGTATACTAATTAAATTTCAAAACTACCCAGATAAAGACAAGTGTGACACTTCAGTGTAGAGATTTTTAGCAAACCTGTACAATGACACGTTTCTCAAAGAACATGGTGAACATTAGAATCTGATCTTCCACTGAATGGACCCTGCATCCATGTAGTTCTCAGGCAAGGACTGGAACCTAACTTAATTCCTAAGTGGTTTCCTCTTTGAAATATGCTGCATACATTTTTCATGAAGTACACTTTCTAGGACAAGTTTTATTTTACTATGGTGATTAAAGCATTTGTTAATCTTGTGGGAGGTGGTGTTGGGGAGATGGACCATATTTTCAAAAATATTTAGTGGGGATGTAGAAAACAAAATACAGGGTTTAAGCCTCATTTCAGCAAAGCACTTAAACACATGCCCAACATTAAGTAGTGAATAGTACAAACGACTTCAGAATTTACCTTTGTATGTGCTTTGCTGGTTCCAGGGCATTAGCACACCATGTGGTTTCTTCCCTTAAATATGCTCCATGAACCTTTGACACTTCTTTAATGCAAGAGCCAGTTTAATATTTAACAAATCAAAATGAGGTTTATTCCCCCACTTGTGTTCTGTGAAGGGGGGGGAGATTTAAAATGGAGACCATAGAACAGATTCTGTTTTGGCTCCAATATTTGATATAGACTAGAGCTTATTTTGGAAATCACCACAGGCACCAAATTTCTAAAGCTCCTGTTAAGAAAATCCCAGCAGCTATTTCCTCCTTTCCTCTGTTCCCTTGGGCTTAACTCACCATGCATAGATAATATTAATCAATTAGACTTCCCCCCTCTGCTGTTCAGCTCGTACCAAACTGATGAAAACGGCCAAGAAGCATGCATTTTAAAAACTAATGTCCCAGATGAAAATGAAGCATCTGCATTAAAGAATTAATTGAAACATTAAAAGGTATATGTTTTGTTTAAATCTCCTTTCCACTTGAAAATGTCCATTAGATGGCTTCTTATTGCCAGGGAAATGTGGTATGTAACTGCTGTGTACTAGGTTTGAGTAGCAGCTGTGTTAGTCTGGATCTGCAAACAGGAGTACTATGCTATCTTTTAGGTCAAGACCACAGCCTATTTTCATAGGCCTTTCTATATGGTATGTATTTTTGACTAATTCTCATGTGGTATCTCCTTTGATAAAGGAGATATTGTCACTACACTGTACATTACCAGGTTTGATCATTATCAGATGCAATTTTGTTTAGTTTTTAAAGGCATGCATGAAATTTCTAATTTTCATTTTAAAATTAGTGGCTTACAATTTTCAGTAAAATGGTTTTAATAAAATACACTCATGATTATAGCAGTGAAGGGCTGGAAGAGACTGCAAGAGGTCATCTAGTCCAGCCCCCCTTGCTGAGGCAGGACCAAGTATACCTAGATCATCACTGACAGTTTTGTCCAATCTGTTCTCAAAAGCAGCTACTAATGGAGGGTTCCACAACTTGTAGCACTCAACTATCCTTCTATAGGTAGGAAGTTTTTTTCCTAATAGCCAGTCTAAATCTTCCTTGGTACAGATTAAGCCCATTACTACGCCATGTCCACTAAATGTGGACAAGGCGAACAATTTATCACCATCCTCTAAGCCTTTTTTATTTCAAACTTTATTTTTACTTAAGTTTTGACTTGGTACAGAAACTTTCTATGCCTGTTGCATTTACATTTAGATGGTTAAGAACAGCATTTTTCTTCTGCATAATAGTTTAAAAGCTGTATTAAGCCACTGTTCAGTTGTAAACTTTTGAACCATAATGTTTTGTTCAGAGTTTCAAACATGTCACTTATGAACAATCTCCATTTCCAATGTGTTCATAACTAAGGCTCTTCTGTAGTTTGAGAACCTGATGGTTCTATATTATTGGCAACAATTGTGGTTTCTTATTCCTCAGTTGTCAGTTTATTTCAAAATCAGTTATTTCAAACATACCCAAACAAAGGACCAACTTGGTCATCATCTGAGCACAGTGAAAAGCAGCAAGTTCTGCCTGGTCAACGTTAAATTTTACATGCATAGATAACACAACAGTCCTCTGAAAGCAGGGGTCCCCTTTATCCCAGTCTCCCACAAACGTAGCAGTAATAGCTGAGAACTAACATCTCAATCCTGGATGCTTCCAAAGGGCTTATTGGAAGGACATTCAGCTTAATAAATTTAAGGCTAAACTTTTCTGTATTGTAACTTTGATATTTTGCCAGGTATCAGAGGTAGCCATGTTAGTCTGTATCCACAAACTGTTTTGACTTTAAGGTGCCACAGGATCCTCCTTATGTGTGTTAAATTTTAGGTATATAGTTTCAAGTTGGACAGTCTGGGCTACAAATTGCATCCCTTTCTGCCCACGTACCATTGTAGGACAGTTGTGGTTTATAATGGTGTTTTTCATAAAGGAAAGTGATTAGCTTGTCTCCTCTTGTGGGAAGAAAGTGCTCTTGATCATCTTTTGTTGTGAAATCTAGAAAGTCAGTCATTTCTGTATCTCCTGGGCAGGACACAGTGCTGTTACTTCAGATCACTAAGAGCCGTTCACAGTGATAAACTTGTGAATTCCAGTTCACAGTTGCCAGGAACTCTCCATTGGAATAAGGAACCTAGAGCAATACTACTACTGGGCTGTTACTCTTTCCTTCTTAAAAAGGAAGGAAAGAAACTGTTGTAGATGGAAAGGATTATTAAATTAAACTGAGACTTTCAGACAATGTTAAATATTCTAAATACTGACACAATTGTTTGTGGGTACACATTAGGGTTTAAATCCTCACATGTTGGGATGCTAACCAGAATGTCATTGGACCACAAAAATGAAAATTTGCTCAACTGTTTTTTAAGGATTTAGATGGGATTGGTCCTGCTTTGAGCAGGGGGTTGGGCTACATGACCTCCTGAGATCTCTCCCTCATAGAATCAGGGTTGGAAAGCTTTTGGTTCTTAATTTATGCCACTGATTCACATGCCTTTAACAGTCCTAAACATGCTTCAGGAAGTGACTGATTGTCAGTGTTAGTAAATGCAACACACTAAGAATTTAACACTGTTTTACAATCTCTTCAGCAACCAAAATAATCCATATAACAAATGTATTTCTGCTTTCTTGACATTCAGGATGTTGTTAGCAGCTGCTAACCAATCAGTTTAAAAAAAAAATCAGTCACAGGAGCCTATTTACATTTTAACTCTTTTTAGAAGTGTACCAGCAGCCAGGATGTCTAAGGAATAGAAATGTTGACTTTGGAAACATCAGTTTCTTCATTACAAAGAGAAATATGCTAAATTACCAAGTAAAACAAATGAGACTTAAAATCAATTCTACTTTTTGCAGGAAACATGTCTCAGTTCCACCTAGTGTTGAATACACCTCGTGTAAAACCTGACGGATTGGCGGGGAAGGGGCAGTGCTAAAAGAATGAAGTGAAAGGAGTCTCTCAGATGGAAAGGACTACATTGCACTATATTTCTGTAGTGGACTATTTAACCCCTACTTTCACCAGAATTGAGACTTTCTTAGATTTTCTTGTGATTGCCTGCTATGTCTACTGCATCTTTACCAAGGCACAAAGCCAGAATGTATATCAATGCCATCCCTTTTAGTTCACTTGTCCATGTGTGAAATTAACTTATAAAAAGGTGTGCACCCATAGCCTTCTCACAGCAGCCTGGACACTAAAACTGTGCATTTGGGTCAGCTGCTGCCTCTCTCTGCCTTGCAGCATCCTCCTGCTTCCAGAAAAAACTATGCAATGAGTGCTGGGTAGGTTCCTGATATAATTTGTCACATTACTGGCCATATTGTTTAAATTACTTAAGTTCCTCTCTTAGAGAGGTGACTACTTATTAAAAAGATACCTACTTCAGTTTTCACAACTTATATTTTTCACATTCCCTTTTGTTCTCATATTTATCATTTCACTTCTCCTGCTGTCCACTTTTGCTTTTGGATACACTATCTAAATTGGGCTCCTGTAGCCTTCCTGTTAAGGCAATTAATCAGGCTTGGTGTGCAGCAGGGGCAATACGGGGTAGTAATTCTGTCCCCATTAAGATTGCAAAGAGCCACCTTGAGTAGGGAATTGAGAGAGTGACCACAAGAAAAATGTTGCCTTAGATAATGAAGTCTTCCCCCTGGAAGCAATGGAAGATAACTAATTGGACAAAGTGTTTGCAAATTTTTTTAATTGCAATACTAATACAATCTTGAGGTGGAACTTGGATGGGGAAATATTTTCTTCTTGAAAGACCAGCGAACACTTGTTAGCTGAAACGGCTCCAATTACATTAGGGATCTTGGATAGGGTATTTGGTTTCCTGCTGCAGTTGAGTTCTTGGTACCTATCTGAAATCATACTTAAACCTGCTTTTCTTTCCCAGATAATTGGCTCTCCAAATTTAGGTTAAACTTAGCAGCTATGACTTGAAATGAATAATTGTGAAAATGGTCATGAGTGGGTTAGATTTCATAGCAATGTGTGGCTAAGCTAACAAACCTTTTCTCTTAACACAACTGCCCATATGGTCTGTGGTAAGTTCACTTTCCCACAGAAGGACATGGGTGTAACTTTAAATGTTTTTTTATTTCAGATAGTCACTGTGCTGAGTGATGGATGTATATATTTGTATTAGCACTTATTTGTTTCAGTAAAGATGGTTCCTCAGCACCCTTTACAAAACCCAGTAAGATCTGTGCGGCAGGCTTGCCAAGGAAGGGCTAGTCACAAAACTTTAGTGCCTAGAAAAATCTAGTGCCTAGAAAAATCACTGCAATTCAAAGTCTAGGCTGGCTGTGCAATGGATGGGAAGAGTTGGAAGCCTCAGCATGTGATTCACAAAACCCATCATGTTTAAGATCCTCCTTTCAGAAGGTGGTACAAAGCCAAGGGGCTATGTGCTAAGCTCTACCCCTCTCTGAGATTGGCACCTTCTGCCTGTGAAGCCTGTAACATGAAGTACCTACATGAGGATTTCTCCTGGGGTCACCAAGTGCTTCCATGGGAGTCATGAGCTCCTGCCACTGAATGAATTACTTTGAGTGCAGCAGTAATTTATTTGGCAGCTTTTTGGTGGACATACAAGGGTCAGCCACAGCAACCAAGGAAGGAAAAATGGGTCACGGTTCTCAAAAGTTAGAGAACCACTGACCTACACTGGTTTTACAAGAAGCCTGGGGGGGGGGGGGGTGAGGGAGTTGCTCAAACATGCATGCACTCAGCATTTATCCATTATGCAACAGCTTCTTCATTGGCCCAGCAAGAGGGAGCAAGGAAGTATGAGAAAAGAGCATGCACCTGGAAGACACAGGTCTCCTCCAGTGACTTTCTAAATTATTCAGTGGAACAGTTTCAGGAGACTGAGAATCCTGCATCAGACAAGTATAGGGCTAGGGCACTCTCTGGGCAGTGGCTGATCCCTTCTCCCTCATGTGCAGAGAGAAGCTGAACCATGGGTCTCTCACAAGCATACCCTAGTCACTGGGCTAAAAGTTAGAAGGAAAATCTGTTCCCGCTTCCCTGCTCTGGTTATTTTGTGGAAGCTCATCTATAGGGGCCTGATCCAGCAGGCAAAGTGTGAGCATGCTTACATGATAAGGCCCCACAGATGAGTTGGAACATCACCTGTTTCCTGGCTTAGGTACTAGAGCTTCAGCCTTTGTTACCTAAAGTGGCAGTTAAATGCTTATGTCCTTTTGTAACTCTAGCCCAAAGATATCATTTAATATCTTAACTGTTAATGCTTTTTTGATAAGCAACAACCCCAGTCCTTACATACTGGACCTATTCACAATCTGAACACAAAAACAGTTACACAGGGAGGGTCCAGTGTGGTAAAACTGTTCATTCCAGCAATTACTTTCTAAGTACAGGGTCTATTAGAAATGCCTGTATCCATCACCAGACAGTTTTTTGTTTTATTGTGCCTTTCAGTGTTAATGGGGGTGGCTATTTAAAAGGCAAGGCAATTGTAAAATGCTAGTGTTATTTTAACCATCTTCCTTATTTAGTACTTTAATGTTCACTGTATGAGCACGAGGGATTTGTCTTGCTGTAAAGTCTTGAATCAAGTTGTATTCAAATAGAGGTTTTTTTTTAAGTGAAGTGTTTGAAGGAAAAGTTGGTTGATGGTCAATTGTTAGTAAGCAGCATGCTCTGCAACTAATAGTCTGACAATCAGAAAGATGGCTGATTTTGCAATTTCACTCCATTTTAATTTTAAAGTTTGATCCAGTTTTTCAATTGTTTTGCTGGGAAAAAATACACTATTTTGGGTTGTCCTAAATCAAAGTTACTTGTACAGGTCTACTCCATGTATTTCCTGCTGCACTCACTGTAGACTTACCAAGCTGCAATATATCACCATCCAGCAGATAGATTAAAAGAGCAGGAAGTGATATTCAGTTTCAACATCATGTGAAATAATGGAATCTCAACACAAATTATGGCAACTACTAACTTTATCTGTGGAGCTATATTCAGATGTAAATTTAACTGTTACTAAAGATAACTGGACTGCAGGAGTGAAGAGATTCTGTATTAATACTTGCATGTGTCAGTCTTCCTGAGCCAGAGTCCAATACCATCTTAATTTAAATAACTCAACCCTGGGTCACCTACTTCCATTTAAAGACAACGGCTGTCTTACTGGTGTGCAGAAAGTAAGTCAGGAAGAAAGGAGGTGGATATGTATTTGTGTTGTTTTCCCCCCTCCTACACATTTGTACCTCTTGGTCCACTGATTATGAAGAATCTGATTCCCCTCCCCCCCAATATAGGTAATACACTGCTCTATATGTGAACCAAACACGACTCTTGCCTGAAACTATTCCTACCACTTTAACAGCATGCGTGCACAATTATTACATTAATACACATACTTACAGAGCACGATGATACTTTTACTGTCAGTCACAGCACAAGGGTTCCAGACAAAGTGCTTGGGGAGAGGGAAAAACGAAGTTTCTAGTAGTGTTGCTTTTCCCCCTACATCCTAACCGATTTCAAATGGTGCTAGACAGAAAGAGAGACTCTGAACACCAAGAGAGATCGGTCAGCCTGTGTAAGAGATGTTTTCCTGGCTCAAAGCAGCAAGGGGTCCTCTAGCTCACAGCCACAAGTCTGTTCGAGGAAAAAACTGCTGTACCTATGCTCTGAGTGGATGCTGACATGCCACACCAGCCTCTGAGAAGGAGTCTGGTTGAAAAAACTAGTCTACCTTAGAACTCTATCTTCAGTGGTCTGCACTAAAGATGGGAGGCTTTACTTGTAACAAGAGCTATTGAAAATAATCCTTTAAAAACACAAAAATTTAAACAGTAACACTTGAGAACAGCTTCATATTCTGTCCATGAACTTCCACCACCTACTGGTAAGAGAAGGGGTCAGAATTTCAGAGGTGCTGAGTACCTACATTTCTAGCTAGGTAGTGGGAGCTGCAGGTGCTTATCACTACTGAAAAGCAGGCCCTAAAACACCATGACTTATTATAGTACTAAGGGATATAGGAAGTTACCCATCACACCAGTCACTTAAGCTTCCCATATTGCTTATCTTGATACATTACTATTGCCTCTTCAGTTTTCACACAATCTGCTAAAGTGTTTTCACAGAGGTCACTTAAGCACTTGCCTCCTATTGAAATCAGTAAGTACCTTTGTGAATCCCACCCATTAAGCTCATCCTTTATTACATAAAAATACATGCTAAAGAAGTTCTTCCTTGCAACAACCCTAAATGACTGTTACAAATCCAATAGAGAATTAAACTGGTATACACCGATGCTTCAAAACTAGTCACTCAAGCTATTTACAGTACTAACGAACCTGAACAGTTGACCCATTTGATGAAATTAGCAAGCTGCTTCTTGCATCTTCTTTTCCCACGCTGTAATTCTTGCTCCTAGAACACTGATTTCAAATGGTGCTAGATACAAAGATGGGAAAATCTAAGCCACCATGTGAAACCAGCTTCCAGAAGAAGACATCTCTCTGCATAGCCACCATCTAAGACAAAAAAAAAAGGCCTTCTTTAAAGTCAAAAAACAGCTTTTTTTTTCTTTTCTTTTTTTTTTAAAGTTACATCACTAGATCAGCCACAGCTATGGGAGCAAACTCGTAAGTGCTGACAAACTTCATAGCGCTTATCATCTCTTATCTAAAGTCTGGACATTCTATACAAGTATTATCAAAAGGGTAAGAGATCTGATTTTCTTAAACCTTTGTGGCATTATAGCAAATACTTATTCATTTGAAATTACAGTAAGTAGTAAAAAAAAAAAAAAAACCCTGAAAATAAAAAGCATAGTATGCTAATATCACAGTCATGCAGTGTAAATATCCACACTTCTTTTAGTCTAAATGTTGTTACAGGATTCTTGTTCCATTTTAGATACCACCCAACTTAGAGGGGTTTGAATAGCTCAGCTCAATTGCCTTTGTCCCTTATTTCAGGCTGAGGCTTGGTCTATACCTAACACTTAGGCCAACCTATGTACATTACTCAAGGATGTGAAAAATCCACACCCCAAGACACATAGTTAGTTAAGCCAACAAAGCTTATAGACAAAGAGGGTGGATATACCAGAGGAAAAAATTCTTCAGTTGCTGTAGCAAGTGTTTACACTGCAGAAGACTAGCTGCCACATGCAGGGTCAACACACTCAGTCTCATTCACATATCCAGATGTGTGTACAGCCACACCATGCTCCTTTCAGTAATAGTGAAAATAGGCCTATAGCTTTGGGTTTTTTTACTTGTGATCACACCTTTCACAGGATGTTTTTTTAACCAACCTACTTATAAATGCAGACATCCTTGATGCATACATAGCTTGTGAAGACCAGAGCCATAGGTTTTTACCAGCTCTGCATCTGAAATTTGCCATGAATGCAAATCTGTTTTTAAAGAAAGCACAGACACAGGAAGTATATCTGTCCATCTGACCTTGCTGGCTAGAGGTCTGCCATTCCAAGGATTGACTTTCTGGGGGTGGAAAACAGCTTTGCATTCTTCAAAAGAGATGAACATGATTTCATGGGAAGAACGCTCAGTAGCAGGAAATTAAGGGCTATGAGAAGAGCCCTGAAAGTATTCTATCACCCTGAAAGAGTGATATTACTAATCACTCTTTGTCCTTAACATCCTTTAGTTAAGATGGTATCTTCCATTAAGTCATAATTTTTTTGATAAAATGGCCAGTCTCAAAATGTAGGTTCATGAGTAGGACAGCATTAAAGACTTCTCTATTATTACCCTATTACTTCTTCTAGTCCCTACTTGACCTGGAAACTGAAAAGCATGTAAGGATCATTAGCCCAAAGTGGGTAGGTTCCTATCTTTAAACCATGTCTGTATTCTACATTTTCATACCTTACAGTTGTCCTCATACCTTGAATGAAATTGTATCATTCTTCAGAACAATAAAACCATCACAAAACACATTTCTAACATGGTTTGACTACTTTCACGCTGACTAACCAAGCAAGGTTCAAGATTTTTAAACTGGTTTTGAATAGTGTTTAAAATAATACTTAGCTGTTCAGCTTGGGTACTCCTCCTAGGGCCCATCCCAAAATAATATTTCCCAGAGTTTCATAAGTCTCCCCTATTCAGTTACTTCCCAGAAATTTATATTTTAAAATAGCTGCCATTATCCTACCTAACCAGCAAATATGGGTGAATCACTCAGTTTCATTTGCTAAAAGCTGAAGTAATGGAGAGCCATATTAAGCCTGATTACTAAATTATTTTGTATAATTCCATTCTTCTCCCACTGATTTTCCAGCTGCAACTCCACCAGTCCCTTTTCATCCATTAAAAACCCCTCAGAAGTTGAGGGCTAGGCCACTGAAATGCAAAACCCTGAAACTAAGACTCGTCAGTTCGTTTCATCTACCTTGCAACAAAAAATACCACCCTCTCAAGTTTCAGCGAATCACTTTTAAACACAAACCACTCACTTGGGCTTGGGAGAGAAAAGTTGAGCCCTTTGGTTGCTGAGTGGGACAAGCCCAAGCCAGCCTAAATGCCTGCCTCTGCTAAAGCAACACCTGTGCCCTTTTAACACCAAAAAAGCGCCCAAAAATAAAACTGAGGGACTGGGAGGTAGAGCCTTCTTTACAGCTGCCCTAGGCTGTGAAGCACACTCCTAAAAGAAGTAAGAATTGTATGCTTGTCCTCTATAGATCGTGCTGTACGTCTTCACTTCTCTTCGCCAAAGCATTCCCTAAAGAACCTGAGAAATGGGAGGAATAGATGAGAGTTAAAACATAAAACAGGAGCAGTATCAAGAAAGTGGTCTGCCAATGCAGTTCATGCTAGACTTCTAAACCCTGTAGCAACTAAACAATACAGCAACAACATATGATTTAGAAATCCCGACAGATGAGATGCTTTGCACTGTAGATATAATTTGAAAACGCTGAACAGAAATTACCCATGAAAACAAAATCTAGAGGTTATTAAATTAGAAATATAATTTTAAGAAAAGATTAATCAAAGAGTTAATGTACTTTTGATAGTCCAGGGAGATTGCTGATATCAGGAAAGAATACACCAACTGCAGGGCAGAATCAGATACTTAAAATTACTTTACACTTATGTAACAGATCATGAAAATTCGTGATATTTTTCATTTAGAGGACTAACATTAAAAAGAAGGCTGTTTAAAACAGCCCCCACCATCGCTTCCTTCAGTGCCTTCTGTTTTTCATGAAGACCTTCACTCAAGAAAACAGCCGGCAACAGCAAGGAGAAAATAGAGAACTTCAGTCAGCTAGGGCTTTAATCAGAAAAAAGTGAATGACACTGCAAATTGTTCAAAAACACTTTGTGGCTTTTTGGGAATCTAGTAATCCCACAATTAAGGAAAGAGGCCATATTGATTAAAAACTGCCTGGTTTAGAAAGGAAGTGACAGCAGCTATAAAAAATGCAAAAAGTTATCTATAACAAATGGGGGAAAAAAGGGGAAGTGAATAGTAATGAATAGACATCAGAAGCTAGAAATTGTAGAAAATTGATAATGGAAGCAAAGGATCATAAGGAGAAGTCAGGCTGTTTCTCATTCTGGATCTCTGGGCTCAGAGACATGGGGGCAGGTGTCTGGGCTAGGGGTGGCCCTACAGCTGGGCTCTGCAGGGAGGGGGTGCAGGTACCTGGCCTAGGGGTGGCCCTGTGGCTGAGCTCTGTGGGGAGGGAGTTTTGGTGTATTGACTGGGCTCTGGGGGTGGGGAAGGATTCGTGGATGTCTGGCCCCCCAGCTGGGCTCTGGGGGGAAGGGGGGCAGAAAAACAGGAACTGGGTTGTCATAGGGGTTTCTTTAACTCTATTCCTGGGGAAATTTTGTTACAGACATACTTGTTGACAAGTATTTTGAAATAAATTACCAAAATAACAAACTAGCGTGATTATGTGGTGTTACTTTGACAAATAAAATCTGCAGAATTTTAAAATGTTGTGCACAGAATTTTTAATTTTTTGGCGCCAAATTCCCCCAGCAGATGTAAGGACAATAAAAAATAATTTAAAAGTATATTAGGAACATAAAAACAATCCTAACAAAGGTACTGGTCCTTTGTACTAGATGAAAATAGTAGAATTGTCAGTAATAAGGCAGAAAAAGCATCAGTGTTCAATAAATATTTCTGTTCTCTATTGAGGGGGCGGTGAGTCTCACCATGTGACAACACTCTTTCCATTCCACTAGTATCACAAGAGGGTGTTAAGTAGCAACTACTAAAGTTGGACATTTTTGAATCAGCAGGTCCAAATAACTTGCATCCAAGAGTTTTAAAAGAGCGGGCTGAGAGGCTCAATGGACCACTAATATTGATTTTTCAATAAGTTTTGGAACACAGGAGAAGTTTTAGAAGACTGGAAGTAAGCTAATGATGTGCCATTATTTAAAAAGGGTTAACGGGACGAATCTGGTAATTATAGACTATCACGCCAAAATCAGTGCCAAGCAAGATTATATAAATAATGAAGAGCAATTATTCCTGAGCTTGGCTCTACCTTAGCTCATACTAAAGATGGTGCTCAGGGTCAGTTTGAATACAAACTTTTAATAATGAGCTTCTTTGTTTTCCCCCAATCAACAAAATTATTAGGTGGAGTTAGAATCTATGAATTATCTGTGGGCAGAAAAAGTTGCAAGTCCAAAAGGGACCAGTGTGATCATCTATTCTGCTTACCTGTATAACACTGATCATAGAACTTCTTCACAGTAATTCCTAGAGTATCTTTTAGAAAAACATCTCATCTTGATTTTAAAATGAAGATCCCAGCACAACCCTCAGTAAGTGGTTTCAAGTTTAACTATTTTCACTGATAAAAATGTACACCTTATTTCCAGTCTGAATTTCCAGCCCAGCTTCCATCTCCAGCCATTGGATTGTGTCATATCTTTTTCTGCAGATTATTTTTCTTCCTTTCCCTCCCCGGAGATTACCTCTGCTCATCACCTTGCTCTTCCAGAATCCATAGGTGTGGCTAGCACCATGTAGCACGGTAACCATTATCTGTGGATTTAAAAAAAAAAAAAAAGGCACAAAGATCACTGCAGGAAGTGCCGGTAAAACCAATAATTGTAACATTTAGAACTGAGTGTAAGGCTTCTCACTTGGGCACCAAAATTTAGGCACCCAAAATCACTAGATACTTGTGAAAATCCAGGCCTTGTTACTCCATATTTAGACACCAATATTAAATTGCCAGATTTTCAGAGGTACTGAACACTCACAGAGCCCACTGACTTCAATTTAATTACATTAGTGCCTTTGAAAATCAGGCCACTAATTTGTGGTTTTAATTTTCAAAGTGCATAAGTAAGGCTAAGGCTTTGTCACAAATATTTTTAGTAAATAAGATAGGTCATGGGCAATAATGAAAACTTCACAGAAGCCCATGATCTGTCCCTGACTTTTACAAACTGATATCCATGGGGGCTCGGAGCTCTTAGCTGGCAGCTCTAAGCAGCGGGGATTCCCACTACCGCCTGCGGCGGCCAGCAGCTGCAGGGCTCCCCGCTACTGTCCAGGAGCTGTGGAAGTCCACCTGCTGCCCGCAGCTCCCTGCCTCCACAGACAGCAGGGGACCCTGCAGCTTCCAGCTAGCGCTGGACTCCGTGACTAAATCGCAGCCTTAAGCATAAGTGACTTAGAAGTCCTGTTTTGAGTAAGGCCTAAGCCACTGAGGAACTTAACTAACCCAAACTTTTAACCACACTTGAAAATTTTGTCCAAGAGTCTCACTCTGCTATTGAACACTTACTAAGAAGTAAAGATAGCACTTTACAGGGTCAGTCACACAGCCACTGAAATCAAAGAGAAGAGTCACATGGTCTTCAGTAGAGCATTAGAGCAGATCTTTAATAAGGGCTCGTTGACTAACATTTCCACTTTTACAAATTACAGCGAAGTACATATTCGTTTGTGCTAAAAATCCTTATGAATAATTAAAATCAAAACACTCAATCGCTACCTTTACAGAGGGGACATGGATTGCCTTTAAGAACATTATCTTTAGAACTGACTGACTACTTTATATTGCAAGGAACAGAACCTTTGAAGATAAATAGCTATAAGTACTATATTTCTTCAAGAAACCAAAAAAAAAAAAAAATAGTACATGAGATACTACAATTTATTTGTAACTAAATTCATAATGTACAATTTCTTTTAAAAACCTCAAACCCGTATTTGTCAAAACAAAGGAAGGAAAATATAAATTCTATGATCTAGAATGTTTGATTTTCTTTTTATATGAAATTCATTAGCTAATTCACAAAATTAAATGATCCACAACGAGCCTCACAATTAGTGATTTTCTACTGTATATTACACACACTTTGCATTACTTTCAGATAATTATCATATCTTTTAATTAATACTTCTTTTTCTGTTCATTAAATCATCCCCAAAGACTTGACTTGAAAAACCCTTTCACTGTTTTTCTTCTTCCAAATGATAGTAGTTTGGTTCTGATACGTAAAAAACCTCAGCAATTAAACCAAGGTATTGCTTAAATTCATCTGATATTTTTGAAAAGAAAAACAAAAAGAAATTATGTTACAATACCAGCATCGTACCATCTTATTTAATCTAATCACTGTCTTCAATTCTTTCAGAGGTTTCTCGACAAAAGCACTTGAAAGCTATTGAAATGAAAAGCCAAAGTCTGACAAACAAAACATTTTCTGAAACTATTCTTTACAGTATTCCCTACTGCTATACTGAAATCCACCTAAAAAGCCAAGTCTCTGACATTTACTTTGCTTTGAAAACGGAAAACAAAACATTACCTCTCTGCTGAATCTTAAATAAAAATAAAATACAATTTTTTACTGTTCAACCACTGTGAAAAGCTCCAGAACAACAGAAGGACACATGGATGTTTCTCACTCTCCTTTTTTGTAAAATACTGAGACCAATGGGGTTTCTATCCACGTTTTCTTCAAGTTAAAGTTTCAGTTATTAAGGTAAAGCAAAGACCAGCAGAGTTTACAGAGTTCCTCTCCATTTGGAAGATATGCATTTTCTCCTCTCTTCCACTTTCAAAGGTTTTACAACAGTATTGCTTGTTGTGGAACTAATTAAATTCTTAAGCAAAACGAAAGTCAGACTCGATGTACTGCTCTGCAAACATACCTTCACCTTTCTTTTTTGAAATGGAGAGCAACATATAGCAGAAACATTTACATCTTTTCTAAAAGTCTGATCAGGTTACAGAATATGCGGGGCAATACATTCATTGCTTTGCAATTTTGATTTTTTTGAACTTTAAAGTTTAGTTGAAAAGTGTACTGTACATTGTGGGTGCTAGTAATATACAGCATGACGCTGATGGGAATATTACCCAGTGTGTAACAGGCCAATTGGCTGCAGATCAAAAACAATAGATTAGCCCTAGATTTACATGTAAAATGATTGGGTTTCCTGTTATTTTCTTCAAATTAGAGAACATGCTATTTAAAAGTGCATAAATCCATTTGCACATTTTGTAATAAAATAAAAAGCAAAATTATATATATATATATATATATATCAGACAGACTCTAAGAAGAATGATCTGTCACAAAGGTAATCATGGGTTCAAATTGACTCTCCTTACACACCCAAAGTTCCCATTGACCTCAATGGAAACGGAACTCTAACAGATAAGGAAGTTGACTCAAAGCAGCTGTTTGTTCCTGCATATACCAGTCACCAACCACATAGAAATATGCACTTGTGGGAAAGCTGCCTTGAAAAGGCGGTTCTGTCCAGCAAGCACTTGAATATAGATGTGTCACAATGAGCCATTTGGATTGCCCAAATGAGAAAGCAAACCTGCAGGCTGATTTAAGAGACACAAAAAGGCTGATGTTCTGGGCAGCTGCAGCTCTTGGATTTGCTAGAGCTCAGCCAGTTACAAGATGTTCAACTCTGTAAGGAGCTGGAAACATGCCCCCCTCCCTCGAATCTTGGTTTCTGGGAGAGTTTGTGGTATTTTGTTGCAGAGTAGATGCAGGAGAGAGCTGTTGGAACTGGGTTGTAGGTGGTCAAATCTAGTGGTCAGAGCAACAGTTTGGCCGAGTTGGATTCCAGAGGGTCAGAGTCTGGGACAGGCCAGAGGGCAAACTATGAGTAAAGCGTCAGGAGGCAGGCAGGGTCACACACAAAGGAAAGCCTTTATAATCCCCTTTCCTGTGGTAAACAATGTCCCATAACTACAATGATCACTCGTTCTTGTCAGGAATTTACCCCATGTCCATGCCTGCCTTCTGCACCTGCTTACTTAATCCTTTCCTACCTAGTTATCTATATTTTTCAATGGAAGTCAGTAATAACATGTGCAGGCCTGGTCCTTCGTGCAAAGAAAATAAATTCCTAACCTAATTTTCACAGCAAGCTGACAGACACAGCTGAAAAAGACAGATTTTAATTCTGGCATTGATTTGTATCTGACCTTATTGCCTTTGATTCTTTTGTCTCAGTTTTATTTCTATCAATCACCCAAAATGGGATTTTCAAAAGCTCTAAGGGCACCAACATCTGACTCCCACAGACAGTCAATGTAACTGGGTGCCCAATGGGAATTAGTGCTTATGAAAATTCCACATTAGGTGATGGGATGCCAAAATTAAGAACAAATACACATACATGCATTACACATAGGAATGACAGAGTCCATCAGACTGGTGAAGAAAGAAAGCATAGCGTCAAAGTAAAATGAAACAAACCAGACACTCTATGGATAGAAATGTACACCTGAACCATACAAGTATAGCAGCTGAAATATGCTACTGACCACCTGACCAGGATAGCAACAGTGACTGTGAAGGCTCAGGGAGATCAAAGAGGCTTCAAAGGTAAAAAACGCAATAAAAATGAGGGATTTTAACTATCCCCATATTGACTGTGTGCATATCACCTCAGGAAGGGATGCAGAGGAAATTCCTAGACATATTAAATTATGGTTTCTTAGAGCAGCTTCTCCTGGAACCCAGAAGAGGAGGAGAGGCCATGCCTGATTTAGTCGTACCAGGTATGCAGGATCTGGTCCAAGAGGTGAATATAGCAACCAGAATGTAAATCAATACAATATTCCTGTAGGGGAAAAAATGCCACAGAAACCCATCACAGTAGCATTAACTTCAAAAAGGGGAACTATACAAAAATGTGAAAATCGGTTAAAAGGAAAAGTCACTCTGGTGAAATGCCTGCAAACTGCAGGGAGAGTATTTAAAAACATCACGACAGAGGCTCAAACTAAATGTATACCCTAAATGAAAAAAAGGGGGACCAAAAATGCCATGACTAATCAGAACAGTAAAAGATGCAGGTAGAAGCAAAAAGGCATTGTAAAAAACTGGATGTAAAATCCTAGTGAGGAAAACAGGAAATAAAGCATAAAAGATCCCCACATTCATACCATTCTTTTTAGATTACAAATCCAAGAAACTGTCCCAGATTGAGGCGTCATTAGAAATGATTTGCAACACACTGATAAATTTAACATTAATAAGTCACCAGGACCAGATGGTATTCATCTAAGAGTTCTGAAAGAACTCGCACATATAATTGCAGAACTACTAACTGCGCTATATAACCTCTCTGTTAAATCAGCCTCTGTACCAGGTGACTGGAGCACAGCTAATGTGACACCTGTTTTAAATACAGGCTCCAGCTGTGATCCTTACAGACTAGTACACTTAACTTCAGTACCAAGCAAACTGATTGATTGAAACAATAACAAAAAAAAACAAAATTATCAGTCACAAAAGTAACATGATATGTTGGGAAAGAGTCAATACAGCTTTTGTAAGGGGAAATCATCAGCTCTGGGGACAGCAATCCTGCAGTCAGGTATCACTTCTGTGTCCCTGTACCATCTCCTGTCTGACTGCTGCTGGTTAATCTCCCACATGTGGAATTAACATAGGGACCATTGTTCAAAGAAGAAATGGAGGTTACTTACCTGTAACTGGAGGTCCTTCGAGATGTGTGGTCCCTATTTGTATTCTGCTACCCGCCTTCACTTTCCCATTCCCATCTGCAGCAGAGACTGCAGTATTGCTGTCCCCATAGCCGTATCCATAGCTGATAACTGTACCAGGGCGTAATGTCTTGTGAAAGTATGTAAAGAGCTCCAAGTAGCTACTCTACCCACCGGGGTAGGTAGCATCTTCACTGAAGTTCTACAGCAGCGCCACTGCAGCATTTTAAGTGTAGACAAGCCTTTAAGAAGAGAAGTTGTCTTTCTTCATGGACCTTAGAAGATGCCATGGCAATTTTCATAAGAGTGGTATTTTGCCTTGATGTCCTGGCCAGAATTTGTCATTCTACCGATGTGGTGCAGCATTCTGAATGCCATTTTCTTAGGTAGTGGCAGGTCAATGGTGCTGTACCACACACTGTGTGTCTATGTACAAAAAACGCATGTTCTTACCTCAGGTTAAAATAGCAGGGAAGTCATGGCAACTTAGCTTTTAACTCACGTTAGCAGGGTGAGTTCAACCCCTGGCTGCCATGTAAGGCTTTAACTATCAGAATTAAACCAATATACTTGATTCCCAGATTAATTTACAGTCCAAGTACGATATGGCAAACACATGCAAACACGACACCTAGAACTGCAAATTATTAGGTATGAGGGAATACTTGATAAGCTGGTTTTAAGGCAATTAGGATGAGCAGATAGCAAGTATGTAAAATCAGGATGTGGGGGGGGGGGAATAAGAGCCTAGAAAAGAAAAAAACCCACCACACAATGATTTGTGGTCGCCCCAAAGGCAATACCCAGAGGAGCCACCGGCGCGGGGGGGCCGGGAGAGAGAGAGAGAGAGAGAGAGAGAGTGAGAGAGAGTGTGCGCATGCGCGCTCTTGGATCTCTTGGGCAGCTCAAGTACAATACCTTTCCTGCAATATATCCAACAAGCTGGATTATCTGGCTTTAAACATGTAAGTTTGAAAAGAAAGAAATGTCCCCATGGTCACAGAGTTATTGTATCAAGCTCTTTATCAGCACTGATGATGTTAAAAAAGAAGCTTGCAGGCTACATTTAAAATACGTGTTTCTCAAACAGATGGTGTTTAAAAGAAATACTTTAAAATGGTCTATTTAATTTTGTAAGTTGTGTTTAATAATAAAGGGCTCCACTTTTTACTTTAAAGGACAAAACAATCCCTCACTTGCTCTCTTTCTTCACACCCTCTTCCCTCTCTCCACTCAAGGTCTTTTAAGGTCATGAGAAGTGTCAACAGAGACTGGGCAATGCTGACTTCCTGGACTCCTATCATGTATGTAAATTATGTTACCATGTGAAATGTTTTGCAACAACTAAGCTGTACTACATAATTTTTCACTTCAACTGAAACAGACCCAGAAGAGGTTATAAAACACAACAATTATATGCACTGTTCTTAAGTTATAGGAACATATTAAACCACTAGAAAGGTGAAGTGAAAGCTACTGCTTTCTTTAGGAATTCACACTTCTACCTTGCAACCACTTTCTCTGGAAAGAAATAACTTGTAAACTGAATAGCCAGGTCGCAAGGTTAACACCAAACTAGGAAAACACTCATGATTGATTTTATTTTATTTTTTTTACCCCCTGAAGTTATATTATGCTGATGAGAACTACTTAAGATTGAGTACTCACAAACCAGGTGCAGCCTGGACAGCCCCCATCCTGCCCCACCTTGTACTTTAACCTGGGAACAAATGGGTAATTGAGTCTCCACAATCCACTCCGTCTTTGGCCCTGTGCTGAGACTGCCCATTATGTTGGTGGTTTTTGTGACTGGGATACCTGCCTACTAACAGATGGAGGATACCAAATAATTTAATATGGGCTGCAAGCATCCATCTGATGGAAAGAATTTTCAATAGCCATCAAGCAGAAATGGATTGAAACAAGTTAATCTGGAAGACAATGGATTAGGAGCCCTATAACAAACTCTAAGGCCTGGTCCATATTTAAATATATTGACCGAGCTACATCACTCAGGGTTGTGAAAAATTTTGCATCCACAAGCTGTAGTTAGGGAACTCTAACCACCAGTGTAGATGCAGCTACATTTAGCTATCCCCTCTCAGAAAGGTGGATTAACTATATGGACAGGAAACACACCAACCCTTCTGTCGACGTAGATAATGCATTTGCACCGCTGTAGCACTTGTAGTGTAGGCACAGGCTGAGCTACCCATCCCCCAGTGCTAACCTGTTTGGACTTCAGAAGAATTATTGCGCCGAGAAAGTTAAATATTCAATAGAGAGAGGCTTTTGGACCACCTAGCTAAAAGAGAAGACTAACAACATAGAATAGTCTCATGGATGCTTGGCTAACAGTCCCATTGACTTACGGTTGACCTAATTAGTTCCATAGCTTTAAAAACACTGGACATCTCAATTGAATACTTCAGCCAGAGCTCTACTTCCATGGAATCAATGCTTTAGATTCCCGAACTGTGGTGCATATACTCCTGGGGGTACGAAACATCTCCAGGAGGTACGAAGGAGAAATTGTCTAAATGGCAGATTTTATTTATTGCATTTTTCTAATAGACTACTCAGACGAAGCTTTACAACTCAATGGAAACTTGTTATATAAAATATGGTAGTTAATTGACTTTAAGCTGTATCAATGAGAACACAGAGACGCTGAGGTACAGAGCCCTTACCTCCAGTCACAGTACAGTATGGGTTCAGTTGCCCAGCAACTGTCCAGTTTAACTGAGCTCAGAACTTAGTCAGGGCTGTTTTTTTCCAATTGTATACATCACACTATAACTCTGTCTGTACATAAACAGTGAACTATGGGCAGATGGCTCAAGACAGGCAATGCTAAGAGGAACACAAAGTATCAGTGGTCAGTCGGGTAAGGGAACACAGCTAACCAGTAGATCTGGAAGGGCTTACGCAATAAGAAAAGTTTGGGAACCTCTGCTTTAGATTAATACTAAAAGGAGGATAATGGGTTTGTGTTAGTTTTCAAGTATGAAACATATCTAGGTATGCAATGCACAGGCTATTTCGTGCACGTCAGCTGTAATTTTCCCTCTTTCACATCAGGTTAATTAGTACGGAGTCATTTAGCATGGCCTCCAGCGAAACAAATAGTTTTCAAATGCAACAAGTACATATTTTACAAATGACTTGACAATAAACTCTGCTGAATGCCTCTCCGCTAGGGAACAACAGGAATAAATGCAAACACCAGCACCCACATACATCTGTATTAACCGGACTTCAGTTAAAAGCTGCTCAGGCAGCATTGCTCAGGCCTCATCCATTGCTCAGAGTAAGACAATAAGATTAGCCAAACTAATTTGCCTACCTGCCACCAATGATCTACGATATTAACTATATAATAGTAAGAAGCAGTATCTAGTAATGAACGCAACCACTCCACTCCATATTACAGACTCTGTCTCATCTATTCTTTACTCCATGCCAGGGACTGTGTGCACCCCGAGTCCTCCCCATGCTCCGTATGCACCCCCCTTTCTCCCCAAACCAGGGTCCCACATTCTCCCTCTACCAGGGATTATGTGCGCCCTCCCCCACCCATTCTTCTTTTCTTTCTCTGTCAACATTTTAAAACTGGATTGGGAGGACAGGCAGAACTAAAATGAGGGGTAGATATTGTTATGCTGGAATGTGTTAATGGCTGCCATTCCCCAGACGTTTGATCTGTAGACAGAGGTGGCTGAAGCGGCTAGCTCTGCTAACCAGATGCTAGGGGTTCCATGCATCTCCCATTTCCCTCTGCTGACTTTGCCAAAATCAATATGGTTCTGCCCGTCCATGCCTAGAACATTCCCTGAAATTTTGCAATCGCTCCTACATGGTGTTCCACAGTTATCACATTACATCCAAACATCCAAGCACAGAAATGCCATCTAGTTGGGTTTTTATACCGTTTCACACACAACAGCACTTTACAAATGTTAATTAAATGTAGCGACCCAGGGCGGGTGAACATGTATTACTCATCTTATAAATATATGAATTGAGGCACAGTGATTTTCTCAAAGTCACACAGTAAGTAAGTGGCAAAGTCCTGACTCTGCGTGCCCTTCTCTAACCATTGGACCACACTGGAATTCTTCTACAAGATGCAGCCAGTTAAAGTTTTTGTTTTGTTTTGTTTTACAGCAGCACTTATAAGTACAAAAAAGAATATATGAAGACTAATGCTATTTCATAGTGTTTCAACGTGCACTGCATTTAATTTGTTCTGCTGAAAGGAATTAATGGCCAACGTCCATTGGAGGACAAGCATGGACAGAAAACAGCTCAGAGTGGTTTGGAATAGAAAAGAAAAGGAATTCCACTTTCACGCTCTGAAAAATGATTGTGTTAATAGGAAGCAAGTGTGATTCATGCGCTACAGATGACAAGATGTATTATTCAAAAAGCATTCAGATGAACTAGCAGCCATTTTGTTTTGTCAAGCTGAAATTCGAGCAAGGTGAGAGCCAAATTCAGTCGGGAGGGGGAAGAAGGGAGGAATCATTTCACTACTTCATCACAGAGCTGGAGGTGCTGTCACTGAAGGCTCTCTCCTGCTAGAGTAGGCACGTAGGGAGATGTGTGCATACACACATACAGGGACAAATCTTCACCTGGTATAAGCCAATACAGCTTCTGTGCCATCAGTACTGAGGATCTAGCCTAGATACCCACCCGCCATAAGTGATGTCGACCCTACGAACTAGAAATCTGTGTTCTTCAGCTAAAGCTGTTTCAGTTAAACACAGACATTAAAAAGCAGAGACTCTGGCAATGACTACACTACCACTTACAACAGTAAAACTTTTGTCAGTCAGGAATGTGAAAAACATCCCCCCCACACCAACAAAAAGTGGCAGTATGAACAGCACTTTGTTGACAGGTGATGCTGTCCCTCCAAAGCTACCACCGCTCGTTAGTTTAGGGGATGGTTTTATTTTGTCAGCAGGAGAGCTCTCTCCTGTCGACAAAGACTAGCTACCTTATGTACCTTGCAGCTGTGCCACTGTAAGGTACGCAGCGTAGACACAGCCTCAACGGTGTTTCCCCATCTCTGTTTTCAATACCTTAGACTGCAGCCACTTTCAAATGAACAGAGCTACTACTCTTGGAGCATCTGGAACAATGCTGGTGGAACAATGCTGCCCACAGAGATCTGCCATCTGATGAGCGCCCGACAGATAACACAGGAAATCAGGCTGGAAATATATATGCATAGACTGAGGCAACAGCAGGCAGATCAGTGAGACAGCAGAACCTACCCACAATCATTAAGGTCCTCTCTTTACTCTTTCCCTACTGCTTTACATGTCCTGTTGATTGGGGACTTCTCCAAACCCTTCAGTAACGTTCACAATCTTGTGTTGCAGACTTACAGTGGGTCACCATCTATGCATAGCATCAGGATTGGAATTCAAGAATTTGTTGCTACAATGGATGCAACTTCACTAGTTGAGCCCAGTAAGATCTCCTCTAACTGCATCAAAAGTAGGTTCCTTCAATCCCAGACACTAGAATAAGGCAGCCCAGTGTGTGACCAATCTGAATCACAGCCAGGAACCATACCCTACCAAGGCAGGATGGAGTGGAGCAGCTACACAGACTTGGGCAGGGAGAGAGGACACAATCTCACCTGGTTCATTCTCCTCCTGCCTAGCTGTGTCTCTGTTCTTAGATGTTCCAGATCAGAGCTCACTTACAAAGGAGATTGGAGACGAGTGAAGATCAGGCGTGAACTACCTATCCTACTGGGAAATTCTAAACCAGCAGTGTCAAAACAAACTCAGTCTTTCATCCTTTCAAGTCTGGATTTCACATAGCTCACTGGCATAGGCGTCTTTCATGGAAGTTAAACAGTTTGGTTTCCAGGAAGAGTGCACAAAATGATCCTGTAACACTTTTGGTAGGAACTGGGTGGTTTACCCCTGTATCTTTGGCTCACAGTTAAGAAAGGAAATTTTGGACAGTTGTCTACTGCCTTCCATGTACCCAGAAGTGACTGCACTTCAGTGGTAACATACATTGGGATCCCTTGCTGATGAAATAGAATTTTTACATTCTTCCCATAACTCCCAATCTAAATCAATCACTGCCAACTGATAATCCCTATGGAGCAAAACAGCACTCTTTGGCAACAGCTTGACTACTGTTTGCCTTCGATAAGAGGCTCAGGTAATAGAACCACATAGATGTGCTATGGTTTAATAATCTCAACCATAATTAGCCAGACCTTTTGCAGAATGCTATCATGGAGCATTTTCTGGTTACCCTGCCGTCAGAAAGACAATGAGGCATAGCACCCAGGATTCCATACGTCTCACAGCCCAGTCCCCAGAACCTTCAGGAAATCACCTTGAATACAGAATGTGGTTATCTGTAAAGGAGTAAGAAAAGCCTAAGGCAAACATCAGCACCACCAAATTTTTCTTTTGCTTTCCAGCAATTATTTTGACTCAGACACTGGATTTAGAAACAAAAACAGATGTGGGAGACAACTTGACTTTCTGTAGTTTGCTTACCTAAGAAAATGTGTCTTGGAGCAAATAGACTCTAGGGCTTCTGTTCTGCCTTGTGGGCACTCTTCATCCCCACCAGCTATGGTCTTCTCCTGGATGTCTTCCAGGGATGACGCTGAGTCTGCTAGTTAGACTGAGGCTGACTGGATGGACCAATGAGGAAATGCACTTTCAGCAGTGCAAACTGGAGAGCACCCATTCGGTCTCTGGAATCCTAATTTCAATGGATGAAATAATTGTACCATATCAATATATCACATCACAGGCATTTTTCCAAAAACTGCAAAACATTGTTTAAATGTTTCCCATTATACTCATTCGCTTTTCACACAACTAATGCACATATTTTGAAGGTGCAACTTAGGCAATAGTGTTTGAAAATGTGGCTCTGCATACATATACACATACACACACGCACGCACACGGTAAGCAAACTTCAGAAAACAGATTACTTCCCAACATCCAGAATACATAAGTATCTTGTCCAGCTTTGGCTACTTGATCAGAATGTTAGTTTTATTTTTGGTACCACAAACCACCTGCCACACTACAAAATTGTTTTCTAGTGGTGGTAGTTAGAAATGTCATGTAGTCTTAATATGGTGGAGAAATGCAGCAACTGCATACAAATTTTCACTGGTTGTGTCTCCTTGTAGGCTGCCCAATAAACATTTCATGGTTTAACAGCATGGCCTCCAGCTGTTAGTAAGACACTTGGATAAGGAAGGGCAGTTCATATGAATGATTTTCTCTATTACCCTGAAAGAGCTGTCTGTATGGCAGGAAGGAAATACACTTTGTGGGACTTTGCATTTGAGAGAACTTGCTGGATTGTGGTTTAAGGCACAGATCCAAGTTGGCACTCTCCTATGGAACTGCTGATGATATCACTCACCTTTAATTCCCAATTTCCACTACCTCCACTGCATGGAAAAGAGGAAAGATGGAGTATGGAACAACTCACCTGTGAGAGCTATCCCAAATCAAATCAGGCAGTTATAGCATAAACCTCCACACACCCTGAAATGACCTGGCTGGAAAACATCCTGTTGCTTCTGTAATATATCAGAGACACACTACTTCCTAGTTCCTCACACTGGCCCTGGGGAAGGGACAACACTAGACAGCCCACAAGATCTTTTTGGCTGACACTTGGACTGGTGGGGAACAGCCAACAGAGGCATGGAGGCATCAGTATTGTGAACTCCACAAGGCAGATGTGGGTAGAGATAAGATTTGTCTTTGAATTCAAAGCTCCTGTCAGCAAGATTTTAGTTTTCCTACCTTCTGTTTGCAAAGCACCAATACATACCTACAGTCACTACAGAGCAAATCATTTTTAAACCCTGATTTTCCAAGGAAAGTAGCAAGCTTCAAAAAAACAAGAGAGAAGAACTGTGCATTAAATATCTGAGTTCTTGCAAAATTCAACACTTACAGCCCTAAGAGACAAACAGGAAGTGGGCAAGGAGACCAACAGTGGATCCGACTCTGAACCAGTGAACCTATGTTAACAGTGAAGAGAAATGGAAAGCCCCAAACTGTTGCAATGCGTCACAACACGCAAATCATATTCCTAGTTCCAGCCAACCCCCTGCTGAAAGGGAAGTTATTTTATTAAACAAACAATAGCACTAGAAGTGATTTCCATTGCACTAACTCAATTATTATTTGCTTTATTAAACTATTCAGTGGCGATTCATTCAGATCTCTCTGATCACCCTCACTGACCAATCCTGGAACCTGAATTCTTACAACTTTTATCTCTATCTCAGAACAAAAGACAACTATTCTTGTCTATTTTATCTCCATACACACTGCAGCTCGCAAAACTTCTACATTGTAAAGGCTTCATCCTCATTTGTTGACCAGTTCAGCCAATTTCTACTTGATGTCATGCCAGCTGCTCAAAGCCGCTACAACCAAAAGAGGGAACAAAAAACAAAAATCAGCTTCCCTGGATAGGCAACAGCTAGTTTCAGCTAAGTGGAGTGAGGCTCCTCCTCCCGTTTCAGTCCTTCCTTCTCTTATTGTACCAGTGCACAGATTTCATGTTAACTTGGTCAGAGCCAGAAGCCAAATCTCACACTAGTGTAAAATCAGGATCTAGTAAGAGAAGCAGCCCCTCACCATTCCCACTGCGGGGTGGCTTATCCACTTCACCTCAGGCTTCATAGCATGAAGAGCCACCTGACCAAATAACATAACCAAACTGTATGGGCAGCACATGGACTGCCGGCTATGGCAGACTAACCCCACCTCCCTCCCTTCTGCCCGAGGTCCCGCCTCTCCCCCACTGCTGGAGTCCAGAGCTCCCCCACCAAAGCCAGCAGCCTGGGGCCCCAGCCTCCCCACCCCACAGTGCTGGGAGGGCGGGCAGCACAGGCCAGGACCGGGCACAAGGGAACTGCAGCCAGAGCGGGAAGCAGGAGCGGGGGGCCTAGGAGCGGAAAGTGGGCAGGGCCACTCCTGGCTGTTTGGAAAGGTGCAGCCTGCTCCAGCCTATGATACCCGCCGCCCATGTCAGAGTGGCCTGAAGAGCTCAGAGCACAAACTGAATAACAGCAACATAAAATAACTCCAGAGGGAATTTTCAGGAGGGCTGAACATCAGAAAAGAGGAAGTGATGGGTGCAGGTCGGAACAAGAGACATTTGAAACAATTTTAAAAGCTACACATCCTCTTTTTTCAAAAAAAGAAAAGCTTCTTGTGTTGGGAAGGATCACTAACAACAGTGAAACCAACTCTCTCCTTCAACCCCTTACAGTTACGTTATTAGGGTTAATCGTGACCATGTACAAATGACTCCTGCTGCTCCCTATATCTCTGAGTCGCATCTGCTGATCTTTAATACTGTTAACCCCATAGGAGCTCATGAAGGTATGGGAGAGACATCTCACACTTTTATCCCCCCTCTATGTAACGATAAACATCAAGGGTATGTATTTGTCCACCCCAATAACCTTTTTGTGGTTGAGATCCTCGGTGACTTTGCCTGCATCTTGGCCAAAAAATAGTCACATGGCTAAAAGTTTAACACCCACCATTTTTCACCTATATAAGGGGTTTTGCTTCTTGTATGGCAACAATAGTGGGGACAAACCTGTGTCAATAACGTCACTGATGATTCATACACATGTTGATTAGCTGTATGATTTATGACCATCAGTTCTTTAGGTGGTAAGAATAATTTGCATCTTGCCTGACAGAAAATTATTGCCCACTAATCCAGAAAACTGCCAGACTAAAGGCTGGGTCAATATCAAATGCTGCCTACGAGTCCAAGCAATACAGTTCTAAAGTGAGCTGAGGTTTCATACTGTGGGCCTCAGTTATACTTGGCCTGGGCAGACAATTCCATCGCCAGGTTTTGTAAAAGATATTCAGAAGGCTGCCCAAGTTATGTTCAAATGAAGAGAGCGCAGGCACACTATTTACTTACTTAAAAAAAAAAATCCCACAGTAACTTGCCCAAAAAGACAAACTAATTTTCAAACATCTCTCATATTCTCCACATCCATAAAGGAATCGTGAGGGCAGATGCACCTAGGACTGCCTCATCAGCTCACCACTGATTGTTTTAAGTTAACACCTAAGTAAGCAGAAGAGGCTGAGAAAAATCCATATTTGAACCTACCAAGCTGGATTTAACCAAGAGAAGTTACCATTCAAAATGAATTCAATAGCCTAGGTCCATTTCTTACAGAACAAGGGACAGATTATCTTCTTCTGATAATCTCTGCTTGGTATAGGAGAGTGTAGGGGAAGGTAGGGTCAGGAGAGTCTGTTATGGCTCCCTGATTCTGTGGGCTGGCCTGTGCCAGTGTGTGGTACAGAATTATGCCCCTGGAGAATTAGCAGAACTCCATCTCGCCCGACACATCCCCTATGCCAGGGCAGCTACAGGCAGCTGCCCCAGGGGCCTGTTATCCTGGCTTTATGTAAGCAGATATTTCCTCACCACCACAGGAATTCTCAGCTGGAAAGCTAGAGCCAGAATCCAGCTTACAATCTTACTGTTCTACTAACCACTGTATGCAGTGTTTATTACTACAAATAGTCTCATCAAAACCAATGGGGATCCACATTGTAAGATCTAAGGACAAGAAGCCTGCATTTGAAAATGTGACTTGAATTTTTGGGTGCCCAACTTAAGACATCTTAAAGGGGCCTGGTTTTCACAGGGCAAGCGCTTGGCACTTTCTGAAATTCTGGCCCCTTTCAAGCCATCTCAGGTTGGGCACCCAAAAAACAGGGGCACCCAAATTCACTTGCCACTTTTTAAAAGTTAGGCCAATAGTCTCTGCCGGATCTGATCTGAAATCACAAAAACAACCCTTTATCCTTCTCTCACTGGCAACCAGTCTCAGCAGAGAGGCTCAGCATAAGAATGGACCACGAAGACTAAACTCCCCTCTGACTGATGGAGGGAGCTGCCATCCATCCTGGGGGCGGGCCAGAGGATGGGGAACTTGTGCCTATATCTGCTCCTTTCCAATAGGCTGCTAGTTCTGCACCTTTCATTAACATTACATATTCTATATGTAAATACAGGGGACAAAAAAAAACTACTGTTACCAGAAGCAAAACATCTTAAAGAAAGGGAAATTATAATGTACTATAGCAGAGCACTGACTGTTTTCTGAGTAAGAAAGAGTTAATTAAAACAGTCACATTAAACTTTGGAAACTTGGCATGACTCTTTTTTTCCCTACTCATTTATTCCAAAGAGCCCTCCTTCTCCTCCTCCTCCTCCTCCTCCACAGCACTACTCATGTCTCATTAAGTTCATAGCTACTAACTGTCACACCTAGCAACCATTCCCTCGGCATGAACTAGTATTTGTTTCAGATTGTTCGTCTCTTTCAAGATGGCCAGTTGCTGCTGCAAGCTTTCCTCATCACTTAATTTAAGGAGAAAAGACAACGCCTCTTAGAACAGTCATGCCCCCCTGATATTTTCAAGTCATCGTTTCAACAAACGACTTCTTGATAAAATATAAGGCACAAAACTGGTACATCATAAGACAGTCTTTTAAAGCAGGAGCCAAGTAGTACATTCTAGTAGTTAAGATGGGAACTAGTCTAGAGAACTACTAATGATGGGAAAGTGTAATTATTGAAGATCATCATGACACGTGGAATTTCAGATTTCCACAGCATGCAATCAAATGACCTCTAACCCCTTTTAAATGCCATCCAATTTATTTTGCCCTCAAACTTCCTGTTCTTGATGCTTTAACTAGTTGTGCTTTCTGACCAATCACAACCCAGCAGACTGATTCTCATTGCCACGAACCTTGTGCAGTCATTTGTACGTACAAAGAGCATGTAATCAGGATAATGGTGTCACACTATGCACAGCAGTCAATAACAACAACACTAAGGGAAGGCAGGGGAGAATCCATCTCAAGACTTTTCAGAAAACAGACAAAAATGCAACCTTCTTATCTTCAGCCCTTCTTGTGTTTCTTAACTCAGAGCATCATTGTTAGTTTTACATATTACGTGTCTATGTCAAACAGCACCTAAAAGTGTGAGGGGAACAGAAATATTAGAAGACAAAGGAGGAAGAGGAGGAGCAGGAAGAAATCATATTAGGACAATCCTTGTGAACAAACAGATGAGGAAGGAAAATGAAAAAAGGAATTATAAGTAAGATTTGCATGTTGGCTTGAAATCATGTTCTAAGTAATTCAGTGTCTGCAAATTTTTCCTTCACTCCAAGGCTTTCATCTCAAGAAATCTCTGTCCCACAAAATGTGTTAAGGTCAAGAATTATTTCTTACATTTTCAAGTGCTGGAGCATTGTCGGAGCTCTTTTGTTACCTCATTAAATCTTGCATCTGAAATATGAGAGGGGAAACCACGATGAATGAAATATGGGCTCAAGCTTTTTAAGAACTCTGAAGTTGCACACACACACACTAAAGATTAGAGGGCACTTTAATCAGTCTTGTACTGTTCGTGCTCCAAGGTCTCTGACCGCAACCAATGACAGAGCCACAGAAAAGGAGCAGAGCCAAAATGACTTCGCAAAACAGCAACTTCAGTTAGTTAATGTATTAATCAAAACCATACCCAAGCACAGTAGTCAGAGAAGGGACAGGACAGGGGGAAAAGGATCATCAACAAAGTAGACTAACATTTACAAATATACAGTGAGGCCACAGAAAAGTGTAATGGTACATGTGTTTTCGGGCTCAGCTGAATTACCATAATCCTTTACTTTACCCCATGTCAGTAGGAATTTGCAGTCAACTGTTTTAAAGCAGAATTCAATTCAATGTAGATGTTGTTCAGAGTCAGAGCCTACGTGTTTTCCTGTATCTTACCAAGTTTCCTTTCACGAAAGAGGAATCTCTGATAGCTGATGCTGTTCTTTCCAAAGTCTGTGGCTTGCTTGGGCATCTAACACAGGACGTCCATGAGGTCAGGCAGCACTGGGGAAGGAGAAATAAAAAAAAAAAGAAAAAATCAGAACAGTTCATGATTCTGCAATAGGTTAGCAGTTACCCGGGAAACAAAAACTACATGTAGACAGAATTCACCCTAACAAAGTGAATGTGTACACACACAGTATCTACACACCCCTCCCTGAGAAATAAATAACCAATTAGAGCCATCTGGAACATTTCTGCTAAAAAGTTTTCAGCGAAAAACAGAGGGAGGGTGTGGAACTTCCACAAATGTATTTTTTTCACACTTTTCAGCCACCTCCAATAATGCTTTGCATGAACACAGCCTCTTTCAGGACCTAAGGACCTCATGGACATTAAGGCCTCCTTTGCAACACCCTCGTAGCATGAAAGGGTCTTAAATTGGGCAGAACCCACCCTGAGAATCACCCCCTACACAGGGGCCATCGTAGCTGGCATAAAGACTCTGTACTGGTTCAGTGTTAATGGCAGACTGGAGGCAGGACCAGAGTCCACCATGTTACAGCTATTTTCTTCTCCCAGAGTCCACAGAGGGCCATGGAAAGCGAAGTGTATGTCACAGTAGTCCTGGGGCTGCTGTAATTTACGCTGTGATCCACAAAGGTTTCTAAATGACCCCAGAATATAGGGACAAAGGTGGCTTTACACGCCCCACTCTCCATTCATTTCCAGAAGTTAACTGAGGATCAGACCCTAATCTTCTCAACACCTCTGAGAGGAAATAGTCTCCCCCCATAAAATGGGGGTGACTAAGACACAGAGAAAATGTGAATTACACACAAGGTAATATAATGAGTTAATAGCAGAGCTAGGCACAGGACCCGGGGATCTGGTGTAACAAGCAATAGCACGTAGAGAGAATTGAACTGGGTGAACTTCTGAAGCTTGGGTTGAGATTTCTGTGTGAGAAGATGTGTAACTCATGCCCACTCAGTATGGCACTCTGGCCCCCTCTGCCTCACCCAACCACTATGTGACCCACCTCCTGGTCTGCTCCTATGCTACAATCATTAGCTCACCATGCCTCTCTTAGGGAGTAGCCTCATCAACCTAGGCTGAACGTGAAAAGTTGCAGATAGGATTTAGCCATTACTATTTTTGTTTCAGTGAACTTAATGCTGGTGAAAGGCGACAGACAGCCTTCCATACTCCAGCATTATCTATTCATAGGACAGGAACAGGCTGTGACAACCTTCCTACTTGGTTCAAAAGTTTCCAGTGGGAGTTTTGCTTGAACAGAGACTGAATAAAAACAAGAGAACATGCCCTTAATTATTACAGCCCTGACGCCACCCTACATTATATTCATTGCTCTACTACTGTGATACAATTAATGAACTAAAACAACACAGAGCTCTGTTCCTGCAAACCTTACTCAGAGCAGTAATCCTGGAAGCCCAAGAGACCTCCCACAAGCAAAGGTTGTAGGGCTTTTTGCCCCATTCGCTAACGTAATAAGAGGAGAGCCAGCATTTCTGTTTCAAATAGACCGCTGGTTTGAACTCCTGTTCAAGTGAAAGTTAGTCTTCAAGATACCAGTATACCCACACACATTTACCTTGGAAATATCTAACTAGGCAGAAAGACTGAGATGCAGGTTTGTTTTAACTGAGTAGCAGACAAGGGTTTGGTCTGGCCAGTCACTACTTTTTTTAAGAAATATGTTTTTAAAAAAAACACATGGAGAGAATTGAATAAAGTTTGGTATTTTCAGGCAGAAGGGTTGGGAAGATTTTTTGACAAATGGTGGAGATATTTGAACAATGGTTGCTACGCAAGTGTTGCAGTCCCATTTCAAAGCAATTTCTCTTACGCGTAATTGCTGCATGTTATTGCATGATTAACCCTCCCTCTGCCAAGTGCTTTAATACAGCTAGTGGTTTCAATTCATGTCAATTTTTGTTAGGGAAGGTCCATTTTAAACAGGAACGCAGCTTTTGAATGATCAGAGCCATATTAAAACCTTGTTAAATGGAGAATTTAGCTTGTATAGCATTACCCCCCCACCAAATAGAAGTCCTTGATCTGGTAGAGGGAATAGAACGTATGGCTTAGTGCAGAGGAGCCTTCCGTGGGTGAATCCCATGCCCGGGCTGCGGATTGGCAGTAGATTTGCCAAGGCTAGCATGATGGAAAATCTGGGGAAGCCATGCTGCCGCAGTTCCACCTGTGCCTGCTCCTCCCACTCTCTGCAGCACCCTGGAACGAGCGCCCACAGAGCACAGCTCTGCGTCACATCCATCTGCAGCCTCCTAATGCCCTGCCAGCCCTCCCAAGTAGGAGTCAAATGAGGAGTTTATATGGACCAATAGGCTTTTTATTGGACAAGACAACCAAGTAGAAAAGTATGATCCATTGGTCATAGATCAGAACGGTATCATTCTGATTTGTCTCATGCCAGGCCCAGAAAGAATAAATGACTTACTATGCAACGGCAAGTGAATGCTAACTCACTTCACTGCATTTAGACACAGCAACTCAAATGGCGCGCAAGTTCATCCTGCATTTTATGGCCTTGCTATAGGGAGCCACATTACCTTCTATGTCTAGATGAAATGGAATGGGTTAAAGAAAGCTAAAATAACTTTTCCTTAGTAGGTTCAAATCTAAGGGGTCAAATTCAGAGCTGACTTGTGAGGATGAAATTCCACTAAAGTCAATGACTTACCCCAGGCTTTAAAAGGAGCGATGGGGTAAAACTGAGCAAAGAGAAATTTCAGCTGTTAAGGAGAAATGCCTAGCGGTTAGCTCTACTAGACTGTGGAAGTGCATCCCAAGAAAAGCACTAGTAGATTCATCGCTTCAGCCATTTAAAGCTAGCCTGAACACCGCAGTAGAGAATACAGTAAATCCTCACTTAATGTTATAGTCACATTCCTGAAAAATGCGACTACGCAAAATGATGTTAAACGAATCCAATTTCCCCATAAGAATTAATGTAAATAGGTGGGATTAGGTTCCAGAGAAATCTTGTTTTACCAGACAAAAAGCATTATATACATTTTAAACAAGCAATTTAATACAGGTATTAAACAGGCTGGCAGTCCCCCTATCAGCTTCCCCAGCGCCTCCCAGCGAACCCCCACAGATCAGTGCCTTCCCCCTGCTCCCCCCGCCTCCTGCCCATGGCAATCAGCTGGTTTGCGGCATTCAGGAGGCAGGGGGAGGATCGAGGACATGGCACGCAGTCTCCCTCCTTTGCCTTCTGAACGCCGAAGACAGCTGATTGCTGCAGGCAGGGGGAAGGCGCTGAGCCATGGGGTCCGCCGGCAGGCGGGGAGGCTGCGGGGCATAGAAGAGCTGATAGGGGGACTACCAGCCGTGTACAAAGCAGATAGCCAAATGATGTTATAGTGGAGCATTGCACAACTTTAAACGAGCACACACTGTACTGGAGCAGAGACGTAACATCGAAACAACCTTAAGCAAGAGGACATTAAGTGGGGAGTTACTGCATACTTGTAATGAACAATCCTCCACTGAACTAGATGGAACCCAACGGGTCTTTTCGGTTGCTAACTTCTGTGAAATGTCTGTTTCTGTGCATTAGCAAGGGAATTCAAGCCTTTCCCTGTGCCTTTGAAAGGAAGGTGGGCTACATGCATGTCACCAATCAATGGCTTGACACTGAAGGATTCTAGGAGGGAGGTACTGTAATGCCCCTGAAATGATCACTGCCATACAAGCCCTTGATGCAAGACTATATAGCAACATGCTACCTGTGGTTTAACACATATTAGAACCATTCTGCCATCTTTATTTTGCAGATCCCTCAAATGAAGCAGCTTATTAAAGAGACCAAGAACTTTAACCTTCTGGCCACACGTCTCACACTTCGGGCTACATGGTCCTTAGATGGTCCTTGAACCATTACATTTTCCTTTCCTCCACTATCCTTGCACCTTGCGGGGGCTGAAGGCAGTGCTTCACGTATGAATGGGCTGCAAGAATGCAGCCAGTTGTGACGCCATGTACGTGGATCGCACTTATCTGTCTGAGGATGGGGGAACCATGCTGCCAGTGTCCAAATGTTGGCAGTCTAACACGTGCTAATGGTTCCATGGCAGCTCTGAAGTGAATGAATTTCATATTGAAATAAGAAGCCAGTGGCTGTATGAGGACAAACCTTCTAACCCATTGGCCCTATGTAGAAATCGTTGTGCTTGGAGATGAGGGGATATGTTTAAACTAGGAAATATCTGCTTCTTGGAAAGCTTAAGGTCTGACTCATGCTGTGCTGGCTTGGTTTTTCAGCAGACAAACTACCACATAGGTTTTCTTGTGGGTGGAGAGGCAGTACTGCCATCAGATTTAGCAGCTGGGTTCCTTTCCCATGAAAACTACGTAACAATGCCAGTACAAACAAGGGGCCCAGAGTTACTTGAAAATATCACTGGCTTGTGCAAGTGGAAACACCTGCACAAAATCAGGAATCAGATGGTCAGGCAGCAGAACAGCAAGGGACAGCAAAGCCAGTGAGCAGAGACCAGCGCTAAGAATACACAAAGGACTGAGCTAACTAGATGGCCACTGGCAGAAGCAAAAGCAGCAACTCAAGGAATTTGAGTGATGATAAATATGTGAGCAGATATGCAAATATGGAGGGCTTTTTATTTATTTATTTATGGTACAAGTGCAACTTAGGCATCTACGTTTGAAAATTTGCTCCCTCTCGCCTACCAATCCAGGAAAAATGTTTTTTTTTTTTAACCAGCTCTGAAAATCAGCTCAGAGCACAAAACTCCGAACTGGATTTCAAAATATTGAAATTTTGATGATTATTTAGATTTGGTTTTGGTTTGGCCCACTATAAAAGTAGAGAACATTTGCGAAACTAGGAGACAGGTGCAGAGCTTGATCATCATCATCAAAATTCAAGTACATTTGGTTTTGGTACCTGTTGGCGGCTGACGGTGAGAAAGCAGAATGACCTTGCAGGAGGTGGTCTGACGGTCCACCCTGCTGCAGAAGGTACCTCTCTCTGGGCATAAGCACAGTCATTCCAAGATCTCTGCATAAATTATATAAACACAATCAGTATTTCTTAATACTAGTAAAACCATTCCATAAGCCAACGTAAGTATCCACTGCTCTTTTCCTTATCCAGCAAAAAATGTAGGGGGGCAGGAGAAACAATGGAATAAATTTCCTCTCTATAAACGAAGGCATCAGTGTAACTCGGAATTGGCACTTTTTATGGAAACCTTGAAATCAGGCACATCGCTATCCGTAAGTATCAGCTTTAGCTAACCACTGCGGCATACATCCCAACCCAAAACACCAAATCCCTGGCCACACCCATATCAACTACAAGAGAACACTACAGACAGGGTTAAAAAAATCATAAACCAAGATTTGGTTTTCTCAATGGTTTGGAGGGTGATTTCTGGTGAATTAGGAAGGGGACAAAAATATAGTATTTGGATGTTTTTAATAGATTTCTCCAAACAACAAAAACATTTGCTGAAAGAACACAACCTCCTCACAGCATCAGCAAAGCTACTATCACAGAGCACAACACTGTATTTTATACAGCATGGAAATTAACAGCAGCAGCACTGCAGGCTTAGAATCTACTCTGCGAGCAACAAAATGGCTAGCGGTGGCGTTGCCTCCATTTGGATTCCTTGGCTGCTTATGAGGGGTGAAATGGTGGATGCCGATACCACCGCTGCTTTGCTTACAGTTACACACTTTGCCACCGATGTTAAATTTATGTCTCTATCAATCTCTGTTCTAACCCTCATCACACTGCTCCACAAAGTGGAGACTCCCATCACCAACAAAACAGAATGCGTCACAGATGTAACATCACCATCAGTAAAACAAGTGCAGGAAGAAATCATGGCCGCCTGTTCACACAGAGCCCTGCTCAGATACAAAAAAACACCACTGGAATTTCCATGGCCTGTGATAGAGAGGACACCACAGTGAACTATCACAATGGTCCCTTCTGGCCTTGGAATCTAAAAAAAACATTAAAGGTTCTGCTTTCAAATGCATAATACCGTCCATTGGAAGGTCTGAACATGATTTACAATAATAAATACTGCTATGGAAATCAGTAAGGGTTTTTGCTTGAGTAAAGACAAAATGACTCAGCTCATTAATGAACAAAGCCTCACAATACCCCTCTGAGGCAGGTATGATAAACCCCATTTTACAGAAGAGGAAGGCAAGGCACAAAAAGGTAAAGTGACATTACCAAGGTCACACACAAGCAAATAAGTGGCAAAGCCAGGAAAGAAACCAAAATTCTGGACTGCTGTTCAGTGCTTAATCCCTGGACCACTTTTGACCAATTGACTGTCCATACCTCTAACATACTGACATTAATAACCCCAACCATGTGATCTGAACGAGTCAGTTTCCCCATCACCCGCTAGAAAAAAGCCATGCCTCTGTCACTGTTTTATTTCAAATGATCCTGTGTGTCCCACAGATTTAGCTGCAGCAGGTAACCTCAATTCCCACATGAACACGTTAAACAGTAAAACTAAACTTAAGAGTCACAAATACAAACATCTCTGTAAGCAGCTGAGAAATGAGAAAAGGAATAAAAATGAACCATTCTCCATGCCCGAATATGGGTGCTCAGAAAGGAAGCTTGCTCTTTGTTGAGTGGATGGGCTGTCAACTGTACCTCCTTCTCTAAACCCAATGTCCAGTAAGAACCCCAAACAGCATGACAAACACCATTATGGGGCACTGTATGTTGCAAGTTAATACAGAGTCCCCAGCAACGATAGGTGGGAACTACAAGGGGTGCCCATATACATGACATTCAGCAAAATGGACTTAGCCCACCATTCTCCCAAGCAACAGCTCTTAACCAAGCTGCTGCCTTGCACAAATGCAACTGCAGTATTGTGCCTATGTACGTATATATATTGTGTGCTCTGCAATAAGAAACAGACACACATTGTTACTGCCGTTCTGCTGCTCTGCGGACCTGGCACTGCACAAAGCAAGGACACTCCAAGAGAGCCAAATCCATAGGGCAAGAGATCAGCGAGTCAGCAGGGGCAGTGGTAACCGCAGTAAGAGAATTTTAAATTCACCGTGAACCTTGGCAGAGGGGAGAGAGGTGAAAAATGTAGAGATGGGCACAAGGAGGAAAAGAAGGGGGCAGATCAGTTATCCCCTCTGGCTTGTATTTTCCCTCCTCTTGTCTCCGACCACTTCTCCCTCTTTGGAAACAGTATCCTCCCTCCTTTTTGCTGCTCCAAGACACTGAGCTGGAGGTAAGAGAGCAAGGCAGGTGCCCTTTAAGAACTGATGAAAATCAGCGCATGTATCTACATTATATAATGAACTTTAGGAGAGAAACTACTATAAAAGAAATCAAGAAAGAGAACACAGTACATCTGATCTGATTCTAAACCCAGCGACTGTTGCTAAATCACTATATGAGGCTCTTTAGATGTCGGTTAGTTATACATTAAATGCTTTTACCCTCATATTCCTGAAGTCACTTCACATGAAAAAAAGGATAAGGAATAACTCTCTCTGCAGAAGCTGTATGGCTTCCTGAGCAAGGAGATCCAAGCTCAAGTGGTTTGTCCACAGAACATCAGAGCAGAACTGAAATCTTCATCGATCACTTCGAGGAGGCGGGGAGGGTGAGAAGACAGCAAAAAATAATTATTAAAAAAAAAGAACTCTCTTCCTGTTTGTCTTGGCCTCCTTACTCTCTGTTTTCCAGGTCCCTCCCAGACCTGCGCCGTTGGTCAATGACAATCACTTAATATCCTTAGGAGGAAGAGAAAGATACATAAAAGTCTATCACTTTCCTCTGGCCCGACTGACACGTCACTGTGGCTTATTTTACAACAACAGGAAACTCACCTGTCACTGAAGTAATACAAGCTACGAAATACGTGGTTCTGGCTGTGTTATTTGCATAAATAACAAAACAAACCACCTCTGAGAGTTTGCCGCATTCTTCCCTTGCTTTTCGTTACTTTGCATAACTGACACTGCAAGAGAGAGAGAGAGATTTTTCAAATGCCTGCCTTAAAAAAAACGGAAAAATAGAGAAAACCCAGGTGATTTTAGTCACAAACTGTTTGGAACTGATTTGAGGCAAGTGAAATCAACATTTAGTTTTGACACCCTGCCCTCAGCCAATCCAAGAGAGCTTTTCACCTGCCATCACCCCTTCTACCAATAGGATGAAGTGTTTAGGCTCAGAACCCTCCCCAGCCAATCGTGTGCAAGCTCAGCCACTTAGTTAATGATGCAGCAGTACAGGGAAGACTATCACATGTGAGCTGGAAGGCTGCCAACATGGAGACACGGCGAGAGCAAGGTAAACAACTTTCCAACGCCAAAATGATGACATTTAATCCTTAAACCCTAGCTTCCCTTCTCGACTCATCCTTAACCCCTTTCAGCTAGTCTGGAAGCCTCTGAAAGGCACGGTGTACCTGTCCCCCTGATGCTTTTAAAAACTGGACAACATGCCCTGCAATGATCACTGCGTCATCGTTTACCACTTTCTGAACTACGCAGTGACAAACCTCCAAGCTTTAAAATGCAGAGTGTCTGATAATCCCTGCACCAAGCCCTGGCCAACATGCCAGCCTTTAAATAGGTGGGAGGGAGGAATTTAAAAAAAATTATTAAATGACAGCCTCTGCAAAGTTGTCATCTCCCCCTACGACCACCACCCCCAGCTGCATAACAGCACCACAGGCAAGAGCGACATTCGTACCACCTGTGCCATCGGTTCCATTCAGAAAACGGCTCTGACGCAGAACAGTGCAGTAACATCCAGCCAAAATCATAATAAAACCACTCCGGGGTTTGAACTTCGGGGGTGGGTGTGTGTGTGTGTGTGTGAAGAACCCGTAAATAAATAAAATAAGATGCAGTTCTAACCTAATCCCAATCAAAAGATACGTACGTGGGAAAGACGGACCCCGAGCCGAAGACCTCTGCCCGGTAAACATCTGCGCAGTCTTTAGCCCTTCGCTCGCTCGCTGTGCAGCGCCGCAGAATAGAATGTTCCAGAAATTTCCTCACGTTAACCCTTCCGACGTCTGCCCGCCCTCCCTCCCCGCGGATTAAACGCATCGTGTCTTCAGCATCGTCAATGGGCGCACCTTCCAAATATCAATTAAGCCAACATATTTTTTTTTAAAAATTAAGCTGGCCGGTTGCTGGAGCCCAGTCCATGATGTTATTACTTCTGTCTGTCTCTCTTGCTGCCTCTCTCTCTCCCCCCTTGCTGCAGCAGGGCTGTTGCTAGTAGACCTATCGAGGGAGCTTGTTCTCTCTCTCACACTCACTCACTCTCTCAGAGCTCTGTGACGCAGCTGAAAATTCTCCAGGCTGCTCCCTGTGTTATAACAGCGGAACTGCAGCTTTCCCAGGAGAGCAGATGCCAACAATGCCAAGGCCAGTCAAATCAAGAAAGTCAGTAACTGCTGGACTCTGCACCTCTGCCCTTTTCTTTTTTTTATTAATGCTCCTCACCTCCGTTTCTTTGCTTTGGTTCCAAACCTCTCAAGCTTGCATCTTTTTCTCTGCTGCTTAGCCACACCTACTCGGTTAACTCTTTGGGGGTCGGTAGTCAGCAATGCAGATCTCGAACAAGTGCCACTGACAACATGGACAACTTTGTGGTGGTTTTTCTTTGTAAAAGAAGATAAATCCTCTCCCGTTCCTAAAAAAAACAACAACAACATTCCAATGGCATATTAATGCTGTTTGATTAACTCTTTCTGAGATAGGAGACATTGTTTGACTTTGGAAAGTAACGCACTTAGGCCCAGAGCCCACAAATGTTTACCTTTATGCACAATGGGACTCCTCACTTGAGTAAAACTAAGTGTGTGTGTGTAATCATCTGTAAAACGGGGATGTAACCGGATGTCCCTGGATGGGTTTTTGGCAGGAGGAACGAAACCTTTGACCTCTGGATCTGAAAGCATGAGCCTCAACTGCCTGACCTAAGAGACCCAGTTGCATTAGCCCCAAGGCTGTAGCAGATTCATTAACCTCTATGTGTTGTAACAGCAGAACTCCTAGCCACTTGAGGGAGACACAGAGACAAACTACCTAAGTGCAGGTCACCATAAGTATTGGAAAATGATAAGCTCTTCCCTTTCCATCTACACAGACTTCAAAAATGCGTTAACTGGATACAATGAATGCTTGTGCCCAGAGTGAAGATATTGAGGCTCATGACCACATTGCCTGGGTCACTAGCACTACCAGTCACAGGCCAAGAATCTTCATAATACCTAAAAACATCAGCACAGCCCTGCCTGGGTTAGACAAGAAAAACATTCCAGAGGACTTGGACACAGCTCCTCAGGCAGCAGGCTGAAGGTTAACCCTAGTGAGTCATAGCTAGCTCCAGTGTTCAGCAAAGAAAGTTGGACACACAGATTATTTATCTTCAGTCTTCTCAACCTTCCTTTTCGTGGACCACTTGAAAATTGCTGAGGGTCTCAGCAGACCACTTAATGATCTTTCCAAATGCTGTTTGTACCGTTAGCTAAATATTGTAAAGTGTTTTGGATAAGAGCACTATATAAAAATATGCAATAATTAACTTTTTTTGTTCTACAAATAAAAGCACACAACTCATATTTGAATGTCAGTAGTCTTACCTTTCTAATGCGTTGGATGTGCCCTCTCTCCCCAGCTGCTGCAGCCCCTAAGTGGGTCTAGGAAGGAGGGTGGGTCTCTTCCCCGCCACAGCACCCACAGAGCTGAGGCTGGGAAGGAGGGCCATCTCTCCCCAGCAGCCGCAGCCCTGGAGCTGGAGAAAGTCACCTCTTTTTCTGGCTGCTGCAGCCCCACCGGTCCCAAATTTCCCCCACCTCCTCTTCTCACCCCACTGCCCCCTTCCCACCTACTCTCCCAAAGGCCACTACCTCACCTTACATGTGCGTCTTCTCCAGGGTCCAGACACCTAATTAGTGGAGGCACGCATGTGCAGCTTCACTAATTAGGTGAGTGGCCCTTCATTCTTTTGTGTGCAACTGCCCAGGCACACACCTTAAAGGGAACTATCCGTAGGCCATCTGAATGGAGCTCACGGACCACAGCTTGAGAACATATGAACTAAGAAAACCCAGAGGAAGAACAAAGGCAGGTATAGCATTTGAGCAACCAAACAGCTGTGTGGATGCTAGTGAAAAGCCAACAGCATATGAAAGAATCTATGCGCAAGAAAGAGCATCTGTATGGGAAAAAATAAATACAGGACAACACCACAAAATCGATACAGCTGCCATAATAATACCAGATTTCAGAACGGGCTGTGAGTTTTGGGTTTTCAGTACAGCTGAGGCTGAAATAACCAGTATTTTTTCCTTCAACATCTGAGCTATTTTGGGATTCCTCTGGACTACACTGAAAGTGACACCTGTTGCATGCAAACATGAATAAGAATTGCAAGGTCCCAATTTATAAAACAGAACCCTGCCAAAAGAAGCAAGTCACAGGAACCATCTTATACAGGGGGAAAGACATCAACTTGGAGTGAGGAACATAGCCTCTCCAGATCACCAAACAGCCAGAAGCCAATACAAGAAATATAGGTGGTGTGTTGTACTCCTGTAAAGAAAAACTGAGCATATGGATCTTTGTAGTGACCCAGCAAGGTCACTTTCCATCAACTGGACGCAATGAAACGTGGCTGCATGTGTACAGCCAGACACATGGTCACCTGTGGAGACTGAGCCTAAGACGTTCATCACCAAAGCCACAAGTTTCTGCTACTTGAGCTAAGAGAGATGAAAACAAGCAGCCGATATTACAGCTGCATGAACCAGCCACTTGAAGGAGACATTGTCACATGGATGTTATCGCCAGCGGTATACATATTACACAGAAAACACCTAACAGCTTGGTAGGCTGGTTCCACCTACCCTGATGTGTGACATGAACCCCACTAATTTCCAAAGTCAGACCCTGATTTCTTCACTCACTCTGAACCCCACTGATTTATAATAGCACCAGTAGTGGGCCATGTACTATGCAGATACGTAAGAAGAAAAAGTCCCTGTCCCAAAGCCCTTATAATTACTATTTGTTCTATGATAATGCCTAGAGACCCCATCAAAATACAGATGCCAGTGGGTTAAGTACTGTATTGAACAGATCAAGGAAAATGACAGGGTAGCATCAGAAAGCAGGGCACTATTGTACTGCTCTTAGCACACAATTGGTCAGTGCCAGTATTTAAAAGGTGGGGAGTGGGGGAAGTGGAGTTTTGGCACATATTTTAGGGTTTATGTGGGGTAGGGAGAGAGGTTGGCTCTCTTTTATGTGTGTCCCCACAAAAAGAAAACATTCATTTTAAAATAACCAAACATGGAACATTTTTGGCACATTGCCAGAACAGAATTATTTATATTCTGGTAGTACCTGGAGACCCCAAAGGAGGCTCAGGGCCCCAGGGTTTGGGTACTGTACAGACATGGGTAAAGAAACCCCAAAGAGCTTGCAAATCAACTGAAAACAAGCAGCAACATGGGCTGGAGCAATCAAAGAATGAGGAGAGATGATGAGGGTACAGTCACCAGATCACACAGTTAGGTATGTTAGCTATCGCACTATTGGATGCTTACACATTTTGTGGGTTTTTTTGTAAATATAAGCAAGCAAACAGATATCAGGAATCTCTACTAGCCTTCTATCTAGCTGTTATTAGTTGGCAATTTTCCACTGGCATCATGTTAGAAGTAGAATGGTGCCTTCTATCAATAAATTTGGCAAGTGCAGGATTAAACTTTATATGCTAATTCATCAAAAATGTTTCTGGCATTTTAAACTCTTCCCGTCTCTCCCAGGTCATTTCCTTCCTACCACCACAGGGCGCACATTCTCAGCAGCGGGCTTCCATAACTCCAGATTTCACATATGAACACTTAAGGATCTCGTACAATACTTTGACCTCAGTACAGTGGTATTGTGGGTGATATAAGAACCTAAATAAACCTGCTGTGCACTCACTAAAAAAGGTCCTTGGTCTGATTTTAGCAAAACTCTGACTCGAGTGGTACAGTAGATGACTGCACAAGACTTTCTAGCAAAGTCTTAGCTCATATTACCTCTCAAGCACAGGAAACTACAATTATTAAAATCAGGGCAAGTCCTGTTTAAAAGGATCAAATAATCCAAAGGCCTAAGCAGTGCCAGACGAATTCCTGCCCAAGAATAAATGGAGAGTTGCAGCTGTTGTGTATGTACAACCTCATGACCTCAATCTCCGTGTCAATGACGTTGCTGCATGGTGCCTTGGGGAACAGTCGGCTGTAAACTGAAGAAGGCTGAGATCAAAAGAGAATGGGAAAAAATGTGTAACTGAATAACATTGCTTAATAGTGTATGGCTCTTCCACTCTACCGATAGAGAGAAGTGGGCAGAAAAGAAATTGCCCCCCATATCTCCTGCTACACAGAAGAGACGTAGAGGCTGTTCATGCTTTGCAAACATGAGCACTATTAAAATATGCCAATTCAGGGACACAGTCATTGCCAAGCTATATCAAACCAGGGATCCCTCTAGTCCACTATCCTACGTTTGACAATGGGCAGTACCAGCTGCTTAGGGGAAAATGCAAGAAGAAAGCTACATGGGCAACAGTTTCCTTTCCCAAGAAAATTTTTGAGAGTTCAAAAAAAAAAAAAAAAGAAAAAAAAAAGAAAGTTCTTATCCTGAATCAGGACAAAACATCAAAATCTGAAAAAAGTTCACAAACCTCCCCCCCGCCATCCTCCCCCCCAAAAAATCAGAAAAATTGAAATTTTTCCTTTTGATTCTCACCTGCCTTCCTTTTTTAAAAAAAAAATTATGAACCACCAACCTAATCAGGTAAAGTGAACTTTCTTTGCTTGAAACAGAAGCTGCCAGAACATTGTGGCTTTGAAAGGAAACGGACGGGAAATTACATACACATGTCTTAAGACACTACAGTAATGACCACAGAAGCATGGAGATGACTATGGAAACGTGCTATTCCAAAACATGGGTGGATATTTACTTGAGCACATACTGTCCTCTACAAGGAAACATTTATAATGGACTACATTGTATTGTATTTTATTCCAAGGGGATGGTAGCCTAATCTCCAACTGGAAAGTTACCTCTACCTTTTTTAGAAAAGCAGTGACTAGTAATGGGCCAATACCCAAGAGTTAGGTTCAGATCGACTGCGAAGTTCATCATATCAAAATTAGTTTGGTCTTGGAATGCCAAAGGAACTGGTTCCTGTAAGATTTCCAGTTCCTCCCAGATTAAGATAGGTCAGAAAAAGTAATATCACCTCTTTATCATCCCCACGCCAAGACACATACACTGTTCTCTGTTATGCTCACAGTATTTTATTTCTGTTCATGGTCATGCCTAACACCAGAAAGAACTGTCATGAACACAAATGTTAAAAACAACCTAAGACACACTTGCAAACACCCTTTAAGGTCTTGATTCCATGCACCTGCTTGTGAGTGCACAACTAACTGCAATCACAAAATTGACCCACATGATTTTCAATGCACCAATATTACACATGCACTGTTCAGTGTGTTTTATGCATTCCCCTCTGCGCCTGACTCACAAAAATCTGCTCCAGTTCCCAGCTAGAAAACTAGGTCCCAGAGGTTAAAATTTGGCCCTAGCTTAGAGAAAAAACATAGTCCTACACTTTACTCTATTAAATTTGTCAAGAATCAGAGGGGTAGCCGTGTTAGTCTGGAATTGCAGAAGTGACAAAGAGTCCTGTGGCACCTTAAAGACTAACTGAAATTTTTTCAGAGCATGAGCTTTCGTGGGCTAATACCCACTTCGTCGGATGCATGCAGTGGAAGTATCCAGGGGCAGGTATAAATAGGTAGGCAAGAACCAGGTGGGAGATAACAAGGTTAGTCCAATCAGGCTGAACCAGCTTGTTATCTCTAATCAGGGAGGGTGAGGTGTTCCTCTAGCAGCTGAACTGGAGGTGTGAATAGCGAGAGAAGAGAAGCTGCTTTTGTAGTTAGCTAGCCATTCAAAATCTCTATTCAGTCCCAAACTGATTGTGTCAAATTTGCAAATGAATTGCAGCTCTGCAGTCTCTCTTTGCAGTCTGGACTTGAAGTTTTTTTGCTGCAAAATGCTGACCTTTAAATCTTCTATGGTGTGTCCAGTGAGGTTGAAGTGCTCTCCTACAGGTTTTTGAATATTGCCATTCCTGATATCTGATTTGTGTCCATTTATCCTTTTTCATAGGGACTGTCCAGTTTGGCCGATGTACATAGCAGAGGGACATTGCTGGCACATAATGGCGTATATTACATTGGTAGATGTGCAGGTGAATGAACCAGTGATGGTGTGGCTGATCTGGTTTGGTCCTGTGATGGTGTTGCTGGTGTAGATGTGTGGGCAGAGTTGGCATCGAGGTTTATTGCATGGATTGGTTCCTGAGTTAGAGTTATTATGGCGCGGTGTGCTGTCGCTGGTGAGAATATGCTTGAGGTTGGCAGGTTGTCTGTAGGCCAGGACTGGCCTGCCTCCCAAGGCCTGTGAAAGTGAGGGATTGTTGTCCAGGATGGGTTGTAGATCACTGATGATGCATTGGAGAGGCTTTAACTGAGGACTGTAGGTGATGGCCAGTGGTGTTCTGTTGTTTTCTTTCTTGGGCTTGTCTTGCAGCAGCAGGCTTCTGGGTACACATCTGGCTCTGTTGATCTGTGTCCTTATTTCCTTGTGCAGGTATTGTAGTTTTGAGAAAGCTTGGTGGAGATCTTGTAGGTGTTGGTCTCTGTCTGAGGGGTTGGAGCAAATACGATTGTACCTCAGTGCTTGGCTGTAGACAATGGATCGTGTGGTGTGCCCGGGGTGGAAGCTGGTGGCATGTAGGTAGGCATAGCTGTCAGTAGGTTTTCAGTATAGGGTGGTGTTGATGTGGCCGTCATTAATTTGCACCGTGGTGTCCAGGAAGTGGACCTCCTGTGTAGACTGGTCCAGGCTGAGGCGGATGGTGGGGTGGAAGCTGTTGAAATCATGGTGGAATTCTTCCAGAGTTTCTTTCCCATGGGTCCAGATGATGAAGATGTCATCAATGTAGCGTAGATAGAGGAGGGGCGTGAGTGAACGAGATTTGAGGAAGCGTTGTTCCAGGTCAGCCATAAAGATGTTGGCATACTGTGGGGCCATGCGGGTGCCCATAGCGGTGCCACTGGTCTGGAGGTATATATTGTCACCAAATTTGAAATAATTGTGTGTGAGGATAAAGTCACAGAGCTTAGCAACCACTTGTGCTGTGGCATCATCAGGGATACTGTTCCTGACAGCATGTATTCCATCTTTGTGTGGGATGTTTGTGTAGAGAGCCTCTACATTCATGGTGGCTAGGATGGTGTTTTCTGGAAGGTCACCAATGTACTGTAGTTTTCTCAGGAAGTCGGTGGTGTCACGGAGATAGCTGGGAGTGCTGGTGGCGTAGGGTCTGAGTACAGTGTCCACATATCCAGACAGCCCTTCAGTGAGAGTGCCAATACCCGAGATGATGGGGCGTCCAGGATTTCCAGGTTTGTGGATCTTGGGTAAAAGATAGAATAGCCCCGGTCGGGGTTCTAAGGGTATGTTAATTTGTTCCTGTGTTAGTGTAGGGAGTGTCCTGAGTAGACGGTGCAGTTTCTTAGTATATTCTTCAGTGGGATCTGAGGGAAGTGGCCTGTAGAAATTGGTGTTGGAGAGTTGTCTGGTAGCCTGATAACAAGCTGGTTCAGCCTGATTGGACTAACCTTGTTATCTCCCACCTGGTTCTTGCCTACCTATTTATACCTGCCCCTGGATACTTCCACTGCATGCATCCGACGAAGTGGGTATTAGCCCATGAAAGCTCATGCTCTGAAAAAATTTCAGTTAGTCTTTAAGGTGCCACAGGACTCTTTGTCACTTCTATTAAATTTGAACACCACAAACTGAAGACAACATTCTCTCCCCCACTCCCTTTCAAAGAAATGGTGGTAGATTAACATGAAGGTCACTTCAGGGAAGAGTCCACCTCCCGTGTTGGTGTTGCGCCCAATGGCACTCAGCATCTCAGGATAATAGCCCGGTTCATCATTCCACTTCACATCTGGCAGCGTTTTGTACTCTGCAGCAGTCAGTAAAGGAAGCCCTGCCAAGATGCTGGCATGTGTGGCCCTAGAGTACCCAGGCCCACTTCACACTTCACAGGACAATGAAAAGAAGCATTCCTGAGCAGCAGGGTATGTTAACTTCCAAATCTAAGGAGCCAATGGTGCTGAGACAAACACAATTATTTCAGCTATTAGCTGCTAAGAATAGAGCCCACAGAAGCGCTCTGCACAACTGAGGTGCACTGCCAGCACAGTTGGTGGTAGCCGGAGTTGCAGTGGAAGCACAGAAATAGTCATTCTCTGCACTCAGCAGGTTCACGAGTCACAGACATACAAAAGGGACATCCACATACCAGAGAGCACATGCCACTGGGCTGGACTCTGTGGTGAGGCTTGAGGGTTGGTGAGGCAGCAGGGTTGTGCTGGGAAGCCTGCTTTCCACTAGGTAAACACCTTTCCGATAACAAAAAATATGGGAGCACTGACGTCCCTCCTCTCGACACGAGATTCCCACCTCCACCGTGCACTGTCCCTGCCCGAGAGGGCATAATGGTTCTCCCGAGGGAGATGTCTACTTCAGACAGACTCAGCCCATTCATACTACTCAGAGATGAGATGACCTCTCCCCACCAAGCACGTTCCTCACCTTTGGAAGCATGGCGGACCTGTCCTTCCTCTCACTGATAGAGAGGAGTGGGCAGAAAAGAAATTGCGCCCCCCCATAGCCCTTCTACACAGAAGAGACGTAGAGGCTGTTTAAGAACTGACCCTCTCCAAGCTCTGAAAAGAAGCTTAAGGGGGCTGAAAGAATGGGTTTTGACACAAAGAAATTTTTCATGAGAAGTGACTGTTTTCCATGGAAAATTTTGATCTTTTGTTGAAAAGTTAAAGGCCTGAAAACCAAAATATTTTGATTTGAAAATATTGCTGTGGTGCTTTAATGGGAGCTGTAGTTTGATTGCCTGTCATGGCTGGACTACATCTCCCATGATGCCCCAGGGCCAGGGAATTCTATTATGTATTGCCTCCAAGGAGGGGAGACTATGGTACATCATGGGAGATGTAGTTCCACCAGCAAGTCTGGCCCATATTGGAGAATAGGAACTTGAGGTACTCAAACTTTAACTCCCATGAAGTACGGTGGCAGTATTACCAAAACAGAAGAGGTTTTTTTTTTTTTATTGTTTTTTTTTTTAATTTCTGCCCCAAATCAAAATTTTCTGTAGAAAATTTAGACAAAAATTAAATCGATTTTAGTCAACATTTTCCATGGAAGGAAACACCATTGTTGCAGTGTTGAGGATGGGAGGGGCATGAATCTGACTGGGCCTATCCTCCCACATCGAGGAAGGTAGCCCCGCTCAAGCCACCTCTGCGGAGAGAAGCACATCTTTTCACTCACAAGCAGAGCTCTGGCAGACTTGGTTGGAATGGATCCCAAACAACTTTCATTGTAAATAAAAACCCAGCCCCACAGCCCTTCCTACCTTAGTCCCGTGCTCTCTCCCTAAACCCTCTGCCTTTCACTGGAAAGAACCTAGTCCTTTAAGTAGTATTGCAAACAACAAAATACTACCAGGAAATAAAACAAAACAAACCACCACCTCAGGACCAACAAGTCCTTATCCATGTTCAATCCACTTTGGTTTCCATTGCCTCCCTTCTGCTAACTCTCTACTGGTCACATTTCATATTAAGATTCCATTTATAGATACTTTATAAAGGGCTAATACATGGGTAATAGTTTTAATACATGGTTAATAAATTGTTTGCATGACCAAGAGGTTAATAGGTTGCTTATTGCCATAACTTATAACCATCTATAAACACCGTATGTGCTGACAGAGCTGGGGAAGTATTTTTGACCAAAACATTTTTTCATGAAAAAAATGCAAACTTGGCAACACCAAAATATTTCACAAGCGCCTGTTGATTTCACAGAGTTGTATGTCCACAAGAATTTTCCCCTCCAATCAAAGTATTTCCATTTTTCAGTTCAAAATATTTCAAAATTTCCTTTTATTTTTTAAAAAAGTTAAAAACCATTTAAGAATGCTTAAAAATCAAAGCTTTTTTGAGTTGCTGAAAACATTTTCAAATTTAAATTATTGTTCCAAACTGAAATCAATTCCCCTCTTCCCCTGAATTTTTCGCAATTGCCAACAAAATGAAACATTGATTGTTAGACTACTTACTACTCATGTCTGTAACATGTTTATAACGACATCTATTAACCATGTATAAATGGACATTTAATATAAAGTGTGCCCCCTGAACCATTATAAACCCTTTAGGCCTCCATTTTCAGATCCAAAGAAAGATCCAACACACACAATTCAAGTCAATGGGAATCGGGGTGGGGGAATCAGACCCCATGTTTCCTTATCCATCTAAAGAATCTGACTTCGGTCCTATACTGTGCTAATAATGAATGTATTGTTCCTGCAGGTTATATATGTAACCCATAGCCTGATGTACACTGGCAAAGTCCCAGTGATGTCATTAGATTGGTTTTAAACCGACTTGGTAACAGCCGGACAGCTTTTCTAATACAGACAAGCTCTATTTTGCTCTATTGCTGTACATTCTTGCATGAAGTAGGATTCCTATTTTAAACGTATAAAGCCAATTCTTACCTAAAAACAAACTTTAAAAAGTTAATTGTCCTGCTCGTTGGCGCATCTGCAGAAACTGAGTCAAGCTAGACAGACTTAAAGCAGCACCTCAGCTGGGATGTGGACAAGGCATCAGACAGCTTGCTGATATGCTAAAAATAGATTAATCCCAATTACAGCCACACTTCTACTTTTTCAAGGTTTCCTGTTTCACTTCCTTAGATAAAAGCCTATGTGAATGGATAGGGTGGGATTATCAAACCACCGTAGCAGAAGGAAGGCAGGGCCTCAGACTCATTTGTGTTGCATAACTCCGGGAACACACAGTCCTTTAGCTGAACTAAACAGAATGACCACACACTTCCCTTGATCCAGCTGCCTTTACATACCATAGGAATTCTGATCTGAATGGACAGAATTCTCTTTAGTCAATAACCAGGCTTTCAAGTCCATCTTTCTCCAATACTGAAAAACAAAAAGATACAAAATAAACATAACTGAAAAGTAAATTTCAGAAGAGTGGTTTTTTGTTTAGCTAATCCTCCAAAAATCTTCCTGTCAAGTTTTTTGAACCACCATACAGACTTTAACAGACAATTCTAACTCTACTACAGAAGTCTATAGGATGGCCCAAAAAGCCTCTAGAAAAATCCCATTCTCTATTATATTTTATAGGGACTCAGATTAAGTTCTATAAATCCCTATTCATTCTTACTAATTTCTAGAAGACTCACATAATGGAAAGAGACAATGTTATACAATATTCAGGATTTCTTAATGGATTAAATTATACATATTACAAAACACACACACTTAAATCTATTTTATATACCTTAACAGTTCATTTGTCTGGTCAAATCCTTTACACTTATTAAAACATCTTTTTTCAACCTAAAAAATGTGTAAGAAGGATGGCAGAGCTGGGAAGGAAGGACAGGGAATCTAGCCGAGAAAATCCTTTTTAGTACAGTCTCGTTTTAGCTATGTCATTTTATTAAATATTTGTATTTAGGGTAGTTTAGAAAATAAGAATTCAGTTTTGTGAAAAACTTTGAGATCTCAATACTTATTTTCAATTCTCCATGGGATCAATTAGATCTTTTGAAAATTTTCATGAAAAAAGCAGAAACCTGCACCACCACCCCAGAATAGCCAGGTGACTTGGGCACTCACCAGGCATATGGGGACCCAGGTATACCAAGTCCGTGGTCTGAATCATAATCCCATATCTCAGGCAAGTGCCACTGGGCCACTAGCTAATTTGGGGGTCTCTCTCTGGACCCAAGAACAGTCACCCTGGCCGCTTGATCAGTGTTTCTCAACAACAGGTCCGGGGAGCAGCGCCGGTCCCTAAGATCTCCCTGATGTAGTTCAGAAAGGCAGCAGGCTGGTCCCTGGTTTCGTAAAGGTTGAGAAACATTGCTCTAAACCATACAGGCTCAGTAAAACAATCTCCAAGAAGATGCCATTTGTATGATTCCCCAGAGTTTGTGTGGGAGAAGGGAGGGGGCAGAGACCATGAACAAACAAGACAGGGACTTTGTTCCTCTATCCTACTTAACAGATGGCACTGTAATAACCTAGCAAATATGTATCCTTTACCTTATGGATCAGGAGGATTCTGTTCACGGAGAGGGATATGCACATTAAATACCTATTTGGAACTGTTGGGTTTGTTTAAAATCTGCAGCAGCTGATTTGGAGACATAATAGGATTTACAAAATGACTTCAGAGTTCATTAATTATTGCTACCTTAGAACTAACATTAAGGCCCAGATCCAGTAAAGACTTATGAAAGAGCTTGACTTTATGGAAATGAATAGACTCAGAGGTAAGCATGCATGTTAGTCTGCCTTAAACTATTAAAAACTTGATATCTCAGGCAATAAGTCACCCTCTCAAATGATAGATACACTTTAGAAAATGGCAAGGGAAACTGTTATACAATCAGATCCACATTAACTAGTCCTCATTAAAAAAAAATGGAATTTTTTGGGAGGTTTACAAAAATTTTACGAAACCATTCTCTCTTTTGTTGAAAAGTTTCAAATCTGGAAAGGTTTCATCCTAGCTGTAGTATCAACAAAGTGAACCCCTTTTTTGTCACTGACTTCCCGTCTGTCTGTCCTATTCACCTGTTGTCTCTCACCTTTAGCTCTGTTAAAAAAAAAAGTCTCCACTCAAAATAATTATATGTTTGTACAGCACTTAGCACAAGGGGCCCATAGGGGTTTTCAAAATAAAAGTATTTATAATAAATGATTGGTTTTAAAAGGGTGCTCTTATAAAATTGGGATGGGAGAAGTCTTCCCCTTAATCCCCCTCAAAAAAATATTTCTGTGTTGAGTCTTTCTAGGCCAATTCCCTCCTCAGCCTTTTAAAAAAAAAATACAGGTAGCTAATTTACAACTATAGGGATATGGCTAATACTAAAAGATACGGTAAAAGAATATTTGATACTTCCATAGTATCATTCATTTGAGGACCACAAAGTAGTAAGTGAACTAGACATCATGGCTATAAGGGACACTGAATACAAAGCTGCAGCTGGTAAACAAAAATTCTATCAAAAGTTTTTTTCCCTTGGGCAAGATTTGGTCATTTATCAAGACCACTATCTGTCGCCAATACACTTGTTTGTTTTGAAACTTTTCCATTCCCAAAAATTGGATGGAAAGTTTTACAAAACCAAACCAAACCAAACCAAAGAATAAAATAGCCTGTCATGCTTCAAAATATTTGTTTCTCTGTTTCACTGATTCTGATTGGTCAAGTTACATGGATTTTTTTTCTTTTTCCAAAATGGAAAACTTATTTTAAACAATTTCCTTGTTTAAAAATTCAAAAAATGAAAAACCTACATATTTCAAAACAAAAACAGACTGAAAAATGCTTTTAGACTTGCCAGCATTTCTGCCAACTATGTTTCTGATTTGTTTTTAAACTAGCTGTGTCTCACAGTGAGCATGACTCAGCATCCTCTTGTCTCATTTTCAGCTGGGAGAGCTGCAGATCACATTTTAGCCTGATGGAAGGTTGACCTCTAGATCCTACACAAAGATCTGGCTGGAATCACCCCAGATCAGAACCCAATATTTCTGCTAATATAAGAAAGGAGAGAAAAAATGGATTGGGACAGGGGGAGCACACTCATGACACCATCTTCACACAGCATAAAAGAACAAGCAAATTGCACTGATATTTCTTTGCAGTTCATCTTTAAGAATACACACCACAGAAAACACATTTCTTCCATACAATAAACAATGATGGGAGCAAAAAGAACAGGAGTACTTGTGGCACCTTAGAGACTAACACATTTATTTGAGCATAAGCTTTTGTAGGCTACAGCCTACTTCATCAGATGCACCTACTTTCATAGCCCACAAAAGCTTATGCTCAAATAAATGTGTTAGTCTCTAAGGTGCCACAAGTATACCTGTTCTTTTTGCAGATACAGACTGACAACACAGCTGCTACTCTAAATGGTGTGAGCATTATTTGATTTGTCCAGTGGAATCCACAGAGCACAAACCACTGCAACTTAAAGTTAAGTTGTCATCCCTCTGCTTTCCTACTGCCCCACTGGCAAAGCAGGGAAACTAAACCATCCTCAACAGACCAAAAGCCTGATCATCAGCGCGGGCTTCAACCAGGACTTCACTTGTATCTGCATGTGTAATATCGCTACGCTAATGTGCACATGTGCAGCAGACAGATTCTCATATGTGGACACAGAATTTACTTACAATGGGATTTGTAACACCTGCACGTCCAAATCTCAGTGAACAGACCTCAATGCACAGATACTTTTCTAACAGAGTTTATACTGCCACCCATGTGTACTAGCTGTCTGCCTTCCATGTAAATTCAATAGCAAAGTCCCTAGTGGACTTCAGTCTGTGGCATTTTTTGCAGGTAAAACCTGCTTGGAGCTGGGGAGGTTGATTTTTTTTTAGATTTTACTAACTTCCCTCTCCCTTTATTGTTTGTTTGGATGTTATGGGCTTTTCTTGATTAGAGGGTGCGTTAAGTGGAGGCTTTTTTCAAAAAGGTTTTTATTTTAATGCCTCCAGAGCCATCACTGTGCTATGCCCTGATCCCTTACTGTGAGGCATCCAGGACTGTCGCTGATGTCACATGTTGGTTATGATCACAATTATTTTGCCCAAGAATGGGAGCATGGAGACAGCAGAGTAGGTGAAGAGATCTTCAGGGCAAGTGCTGGCTTCTTGAAAACTGGGGAAAGTATTGTGTTTTTCAGTTTTTGATAGCGGTGCTTCTCTGATGGAGGCACTGATTATTTCCATTAGTAATGAATACATTTGTTCTTTACGGACTTTTACCAATCAGAAGGATCATGGATTCGTTTTGCAGACTGTGGCTCTACTATTTTTCAAGGCTTTTTGAGCTTCAGTACTGAGTGCACAGATTTCAATGCATGCATACACATGCCTCAGTGAACAGACAATGCACACACGTGCGAACAAGAGGCAACCAGACAGTGAAAAAGCAAGCTTATGCTTACACAGAGTCTCACTTTCAATACTCAGAACATAACTACTCCAAAAAATGCAAGCTGCCTAAGGAATTAATATTTCAGGCACATCAATAAGTGATAATAGGTCAGACAGCAGCAGCAGGATCTTTCTTTTGTATTTTCAGCAGTTGAATTTATACTGACCCCAATTCCATTCTTCAGACTGTTACGTATCATTATTTCTATTTAGTAAGTTTCAGGAAGTAAACCTACAGGTGACGTGTTGGGTGAGCACTCAAGAGATTTATGGTGACCCCCACTCTGGTTATTGTATCAGGTGTGCGTAAAATGATGTGAGATGCTGTGACTCATGTGACAATGACCTGGGTTGACGTGAAGCCCTAGTTTCTATATGCAACCAAGACAAACTGAATTCTCAACAGAATTGCACAATAAACCAGTTGTGACTACACCCCATTTGTTACTACTGTACCTGGAATCTCACCACCTGGCAGTACTTGAACCTTTTCAAAGATGTCCACCAGAGTTACATTGTCTTGTGAAAGGAGGGTCTTGTTTAGGGCATTATCATTTCTAATTTAAAATTTAAAAAAGACAGTGTTGGGGTAAGAGGGAAGAGGAAGAAATCAGAATGCCATTACAGTTCATACATAATACTTGCTCTCAGGAATATGATTAGTTACTTGGCAACCAGAGAAAGGTGTGCCAGAGTAAACGGGACACAAATACATGCACACGAGCTTCAGCAACTGTTAGAAAATGGATGAGAGTAAGGTCATAGTTTGTCTGGCTCATCCAATTTTGCTGTGGAACAACACACCTGGAAACAGCCTCTCATGATTTGAATACAAAGCAGGATCCTTCCACCTCATTTCTGTGCTTTCCAAACATTCACTTCATGTGACACTGTCTTATCAGGCAGCTAATACAAAAATTGCACGCCACAAGTCAGCAAGTTATGTGTATAGTGACCCTCCACCTAGACAGAAGCTTTCCTGACCGAGGAAGAAAGATGATCTGATACTATACCAACGAGTGCAGTACAAATTTTTAGACAGATTATAGACTAGCTTGACAGAGTTTACTTTAAGTAGAGATTTATGAGACACTGTCAAATCAATCTGAGCCCAACAATTAAGGTTTTGTAAACAAACAATGCACTTAAGCTTTTGCTAAACTTAAATCCTTAGAAAATGTTTTAGAGGATTCAACTGTATTAATTCCAAAGAAAGTTAAATCAAACAAATTTTCTTCTGCTATACTCCCATCCCAAAAATCTCAGCACTGAGGACCTGAAAACAAACTATAAATCAAAAGTGAAAGCAATTTAGCTCATCCTCATAATCCAAACGTAAAGAAAATGCAAAAAAGTAAACAACCACCACAAATACTGGAAAGGGAATTGGATTTTTAAAATTCTTTCAGTTTTACTATCTAAGATATTATAGTAACATAGGTAAAGTAATTTCCTTTGTTTGTGGTAAATGATTTTTTAAATCTATCTTCCTTTCACTGTAATCAGTATTGTACTTACTGTGATGCACTAAGACAGTGGTTCTCAATGAGGGGTCCGGGGCCTCCTAGAGAGCCTTGGGCAGGTTCCCAGGGGCAAGGGAGGGGCTCCAAGCATGGCCAGCATTAGACTCACTGGGGCCCAGGGCAGAAAGCCAAAGCCCCACTGCATGGGGCTGAAGCCCGGGTCTCTAAGCCCCACCACCTGGGGCTGAAGCCTGAGGAATGTAGCTTTGTGACTGCCCCTGCAGCAAGGAGCCCCAGACAATTTCACCGCTTGCTACCCCTAATGCCGGCCTTGGCTTTTATATGCAGAAAACCAGTTATTGTGGCACAGGTGGGCTGTGGAGTTTTTATAGCATGTTGTGGGGGCTTTAGAAAGAAAAAGGTTAAGAACCTCAGCACTAAGACAAGACTTTATTCCACTTCAATATTAATGGAATCCTGCTACACACTGAATCCAATGTGAGTATAAAATCAGAGACTCAGCTTCCTACATGTTGTAGCTGTCATTACAGGAATGCTGTTACTTCTAACATTTGCATCAATGAAAAAGTTTATGTAGGCAAATATCAGTATTGGTTCAAACATGACATTGTTACAATAATAAAATACCAGTTTAAGAACCCTACTGCTAAACTCAAAGGAAAGCATAGCGTTTTGGAAAACTGATCTCCAATACAACTTTTCTGTGTCATAACGATAACCTTCACATCAGTAGCAGATTTCATTCAAGATTCACAAATATCTGTACAATCATAAATAAAAGAGAATCGGATAAATTCATGGAGGTTAAGTCTATTAATGGCTATTAGCCCGGACGGGTAAGGAATGGTGTCCCTAGACTCTGTTTGTCAGAGGGGGGTGATGGATGGCAGGAGAGAGACCACTTGAACATTACCTGTTAGGTTCACTAACTCTGGGGCACCTGGCACTGGCCACTGTCAGTAGACAGGATACTGGGCTGGATGGAACCTGGGTCTGCTCCAGTACGGCCATTCTTATGTTCTTAAATCTCACACCACCTCTAACAAATAAAGACTATTCTAACCACTTTACTGGAACATTGAGGCAAAGACAGGGAAAATGGCTTCCCCAACATCACATAGTGAGCCAGTAGAAGAGTTGGAAACCAAAGCCAGTAGTTCTGAGTCCTCAGCTCTAACCATAAGCAGCGCTCCCCCTTTAACTAGATTTCATCATTTCCCCTTCATGGGGGAAGTAGCTCATCTCTTCTGGGCCCCTCCGGTCCCTCTTCTTTTTCAAGAAGTTACTACAGAATCAGAGAAGCAATAATAGCCTAAAAGGAGTTAGCTATATCAGAGCAGAGACATGAGTCAGCAACCAGCCAAAACTCTGACACATGGTGATATGTAGTGTTTGCTGGAGCTTTCAGAGATGTAGCATAGTTTATTTGCCTACTGAGGTTTGTCCTGCTACTATTCCAATTGTCCTAGTTTTTGCCCTTAGGATCTGCTTCCTTCCTCGCATACCCCAGGGATTCCTGTCTTGTCAAGGAACAAAGAAAATGTTTAAAGGAAAGCTATAGAAACCTGCTAATTAGAGCTTAAATATTCGACGTTTTTACATAGCAACAGTTATTCTTCATATCATATCATACTTGGTTCCCTGTAAGCCACAGAATGTGTGTGAGGTAGCTCAGCACGTTATGAAGTATGGGATTTTAGGCTGTGATTTGAAATTCCACAAGAGCTGGGCACCTGACTCCTTTAGGCTCTTTGAAAATCCCACCCAACTGTCCTATTACATTATGACCTAAAAGCTCCAGGGGACCACAGCCTTGCATTGGATCCTGATAAGATAGTTGGCTGATAACAGGCCATGGGCCCAATTCTCATTGTCACTAAGGCCCTTTTACACTTTGCTAGTATAAAGGGGGCTTAAAGAGTATGCAAATATGACTTACACTCAACTTTAAGCCCCTTCACAATGCCAGCGCCGTATAAAGATGTCTTCGTTTTGAGAACAAACCAAGCCCATAAACGGAAACTTGTGCTGGAAAGTGTCTTCTATCATTTAGCATCTCCCACTGTTGAAAGCAATCAATTTTAAAGCTAGGCGTTTTGGAGGAGCACTGGAGCAGGGAGTCTAGAAAAGCCGATGGGATGTGGCAGGTGAAAATAAATCTGTCGGATGCTCATGTCCCCAACAAAAAGGAATTGAGAGACTAAAGCCTTGGTCTTTCCATCTGGTGTATGTTCTTGGGGTTGGATTACCCAATGAGAGTTCCATTTTCCAGGATGGTTTTCCTTTTTCACTGTTAAAACTAAGAACCACTAGTGTCATTATTACCCGTCCCTCCACCTTTCCCAACAAATGCCTCTATGACCGGCTGCCTGGAATGGACCACACTGAGAATGCCACATGCAGGGCAGACTGCAAGGAACAGGGCAGACAATCCCCCCAAAATGGTGGTTATACTTTAATTAGATTCACCAAACTAGTAACAAAAGAGTTTCTATAGCACCACACTGGTTAGCAAGAAGCCAAACACAGTCAGTCCCCTTTAGACATTCCAGCCCTTGGTCCAATAGAGAGGCATTCCAAACAAACTAATCTAATATAGCAAGAAGTCACTGAAAACCAAATTCACCATATCTGAGATTTTACCAATCCCAAAGGATCAGACACTTACTCCCAGTTCAATGTATATCTCAGATCTTACCAACATATCATGCTTTCAGCCAATCCTTAAGAAACTAACTAAAGATTTATTAATTAAAAAAAGTTATTGAATGGTTAAAGAATCATACACTACAAGTGATTTTCCGTGTTCACAGATCAGGATCACAGCATGTTTTATCACAACAGCTGGCTTGCAAAAGTCTCTCTGGTAATTTCCAAAAGATTGGAAAGTCTTCAGTCCATTGTTCAAAATACTTTTTAATTGTAAAACAACAGTCCAGAGAACTGGAGTGGGAATGAGGCAAAATGGAGATCTCTCAGGTCTTTTTTACATCCTCTGTCGCATGCATGGAATTTTACTGTCCCAAACCAAACCCACAGCCCCTCCATGTGGAAAGTTACTGGCCCAAGATGAAGTCCAAGGTCACATGCCCTTAACCACATGCTTTGCTGACTCACAGGAAAGCCATTGCCCATATTCTTTCTGAGGTGTCTATAGGCAAGGCTTAATGGTAGGATGAATTTCTTCAATTGACAACTGTGGGAGTGGCGTGTCCTTAATGGGCCATCAATACATAGCTGTCTAGTGACTGTCACCCTCCCTCCAGTCTCAGAAGATCAACAAATCAGACCGCTGGCAGTTTGCTGTTATCTCATATTGGGGTTGCTAAAAGACAGTGACTATTAGTATTACGATGTATCAGAAGTGGAGCTGTTGTTGCAAAAGGGAAGTGACTCAATGGAATGAAGGATCTGTTAAAAGACATCACTCATCCCCAACCATGGAAATTATAGATAGTTTAAACTTGCTGTATTTGTCCAAGGTCTTAGAAAAAATGATTGTGCTGAAGCTGCAGGAAAACTATAGACAGTAAGAGTGGGATTTTCAAAAGCATTGGCCTAATTTTTGAAAATACCACCCTAAAGTGACCAATAAGATTCAGCATAGTCTGGATTCAGACACTGTTACATACACATTTGCTTTTTTTATTTATGCTGTAAACTCAACAAAGCATGGAACATGACAATTCATGTTTACAAAGTGCAATGTGACTTTATGATGCTATATAAACACATTAGAGAGAAGCTTTGTGCCCTGCTAAGCCAGAGTTCATATTCATTTCATAGTCTGATACAGCCAACACTGGAAACTGGCTACCCATGCACACTAATATGTTTTTAAAGAGCACAAAACTTACATTATGGAGCAGGTTTATCCTTAAGGGCCAATGCATTGTGAAAGCATCATGCTGGTTTGTATGGAGGGGAAAGACTATGCGTAAGAACTGGAACTAGATAAGAAAGGGCAATGTTGCAAAAAGAAACAGTGAGTCATGCTTTAAAGACACATCTTCAGAACACTAACCTAATAAACCTTAGAACACAAGGAACAGAGCTATCTTCTGGAGGTTGCTCTATGCAATAAAGCATTTAAACAGAAATCTGCAGAATCAGTTAGTTCCATTTACCAGGGTGCATGAGATGGAGAAATCTGTCACATTTTGGAAACCAATCCATGAACTTTAGGCCAATAGCATACACAATGGCTTCCATTAAAATAACCATGATACGCATACTGGTATTTAAGTCATTCCTAAATGACTGCAGGACTGGAACAAATTGGGAAAGAAAGAATAATTAAATTATTAAATCATTAAATGACATGCATGGTAAAGTGGTGTAATGCAACGTGGGTTTACCAAAGTTCAATCATGACGACTAACCTGATTACCTTCTTTTATCTACAAAAATAATTAGGTATTTTCTCACAGAAGGACAGTAGATCTAATATACTGAGACTTCAGTAAAGCATATGACATAGTATCATATAGAAAATTATTAGTTAAATTAGGAAGGATAGGAATCAGTACAAGAATGTGACTATGAGCCGCCAATGTGATGTGTGTGTGAAAAGGCAATCGTGATCCCAAGATGTATCAGACAAGGCATTTTCAAGTATTAATACCATTGTACAAGGCACTGGTAAGACCTCATTGGGAATACTGAGTAGAATTCTGGTCACCCATGTTCAAAAAAGATTAATTTAAACTGGACCAGGTGCAGAGAAGAGCTACTAGGATGATCATGAGAGGAGCCTGGAAGAGCTTGACTCGTATAGTTGAGCAGAAAGAAGGCCAAGAGAAGATATCATTGCTATCCAAAAATATGTAAGGGGGTAAATACCAGGTAGAGTGAAGAGCTATTTAATCTAAAGGATAATGCTGAAGGAAGAACAAATGAAACTGGCCATGAATAAATTCAGATTAGATATCAGAAGGTTTCTAACCATCAGAGGGGTGATGTTGTGGAATTGCCCCACACCTACTAGTGAGAGGCTAACAGCATAATTAAATTTTGAGAGAGCTGAGTAAATTTAGGAGTACAACTGTATGACAGCGTTGCTTGTGATAAGGGGGTGGGGCTCAACAGCCCTGGTGCTTATTTCCAGATCACATCTTATGTTCCTAAAAGCACATGCTTCAGGGTTTCGGATAGGCACCTGCCGAGGTCAGGAAGGATTTTCCCTCCCTTCCACCCAGTGTATGCTGTTTTTTTTTTTCTCTCTTTTCTCTGGAGCATCAGGGATGACCAGGACTGGTGATCGGATGGGGGACATCGTAATCCAGGGCTCTGAGGTGGCGTCGAGTATTTTCTCAGGTGCTTGGCTGGCTGATTGTTGCTTACATGCTCAGGGTATAACATTGCTATGTGGGGCTGAGAAGGAATTTTCCCTCGGGTCCGACTGGCAGGGATCTTGGAGGTTTTTTCACCTTCCTCTGCAGCATCTAGGTATATCTCACTTAAGCATTTCCCTGCCGCTGTGGTGCCCTCAGCAGGTATTGGTGCACCTATTCTCTGCTTCCTATTCTTCTTCCTGCTTCAGTACTTCCTATTCTCTGCTTGTGGCAGTCTAATCTCATGTGGGCTGTAGTACTTCGGTCTAATTTGAGTTGTTGGGTTTAATGTGCAGGTGTTGGGTGGGATTGGTGATGGTCCCTGCTGGCTTTAAACTCCATGGGTACATCTACATAGTAGGGAGTCTCAGAGTTGGGATTGACAGACTTGGACTTGTACTATTATTCTAGAAATAGCTGCGTAAACATTGCAACTTGAGCTGAACCATGGGCTCTGAAGCTTCAGGAGGGGAATGGTCATCAGGACCCACACTCTAGCCCGACCTGCAACGTCAGCTATTTTTAGAACAGCAGTGCGAGCCCAAGCTTGTCAAGCCTGCTGCAGGCTGCAACTCAGTGTGTAGACGTACCCTATGATTCTATGACGTTACTTATAAGGTAACAAGACGTGAGCTCAAATTGTCAACACACAGATGCCAAACGGCTTTAGAAACACTGCAAAGAAGAGACCTGAGTGAAGTCCTCAAGAACACAAGGAAAACCCTGAGCCGCCTTTGAGAACTGAAAACCACTACCTTTTAATAGCGCATGAAAAAAATACAGTACTTGACTTTCCATCTCCATGGTAACCTCCTCCCTCAAATTGCTTTGATTTGTTTTTGCCTCCTCTGGCTTCTTGCTGGCCTTGGAACCGAGCAGCCAAGGCTGAAACGCTGGTAGTCAAAGGACAGAAGAAGATGGGCTGTGCAACTGTTCTGTCTTCCTGCCAGTCACTTGCTGCTGAAGGGGTTGGGGGCTTTTGGATTCACCCTCCCCTCAAGGAAATGTCTGCGCCATCTTCGCCAAGAAGAATACATGTGTTGTCTGAACTCAGAAGTTTCCATGAAGCAAGCCAGACGCAAATCACCTCAATAGGATGAAAACAGGCAACATGTAAACTGAGTAAAAGGGCTGTAAACAATGGCTGAAGCTGTTACTAGTAGGAGCCAGGTCTTGATAACTTCTTCCATCAGGAGACCACCTATTTCTGGAAGATTTATGTTGGCATCTGAAACTCTAGACTCACTTACCCACTCCCATCTCCCGCAGTTTTCAAGAGTGAGCCTCCGCAGCGACTAGCAAGAGCCTGGAGGAAAATGCAGAAGATAACAGATTCTTGGAATACGGAGATTAGATACCATGGTGATAAATGCTGTGTACAAAATTAAGATGGGGGTGGGAGCTCCACATACAGCTACTATGGAGTTTAAGAAGAAAAATCTCTCTAGTGACATTTCAGACAGACACTCTCTCTATAATCTGTTCCAGAGATGTGTGCGCGCGCACGTGAGTGTCAGAGGGAGACACGCACATCCGAGACACACAGGATTTTTTCCATGAAGGGCCCTCAACTCTAACACACCCCAGACTTCGTGTTTTTTGTTATTATTTATATGGCATTGTAATGGGGTGAACTCACCTCTCACAAGCGGCCCCGGTCAAATGTGTGTGTGCCTACAATTTTTCTCAATTTCCTTCACTCATAGTGCCCTGTCAGCTGCTGTGCTCATCAGGCAGGTCTTCAGTGACTCAGCCCTTCGGCCAAGTCACACACTGTCCATTTGTGAAACAAACAAACCCCTTCCAGGGTACAGAATCCAAAATGTCCTCAATGTCCTGCAGCCCTTCCTAGGCTTAGTCTTCTAAAACAGTCGAACAGGGCCCATCATGGTACCCTCGCTTGGTCCAGCTAGGTTGTAAGGCTCCTTCTCTGGAACTGAGCAGTGCCCCGAGGGTGTCTTCCCTGGGGACTCCTTGCCTCTACTTGAGTCTTTAATGACCCCAGACTTCCTGCTGAGCCACCCTCTTGGGCTCAGTTTGCTGACCACAGCTCCCCATTGAGCCAGTCCCAGTAACAATCTGCTTAATCCCTTGCAGGAGCCCTGCAGCCAGCCCTGCTAGCAGTTGCTCCGTCCAGCCTTGCAGCTCCTGCAGCCAGACAAGAGCAACTTCTGCTCCCCTGATCCCTGCAAGCAGATTGAACTCGCTCTGGCCTGGCAGCTCCTTTTATATGAGCCGGCTGGACCCTGACTGGTTGCTCCTTGCAGTCCCTCTCATTGGCTGTGTCCCACACAGCTGCTTTAAGCAGCTTGGAGGACCTCTCTATTGCTCTTTTCTGGGGCAGGGTGAGGCAGGTCTGTGAGGCCTCCGGAGGGGGACTCCAGACTTAGCCCACCCCATTACAAACACCCAAAATTGTATTAGGGGACCTACAGCTTTAAGAAAGGGCTCCGTCCCAGATAGTTACATATAAGCCCTTTTGTTGTTCCCATTTCAATTTGTGATTTTTCAGATGGGCTGTTTATATATTGTATCTTCCAAGTATGGTTGGGCATTACTCTCTCATGGTTTCAGATCTAAAGCATTCAGGCACATTGCCCTATTTATGATCTTACATTCAGACATCACTTTCCACCCAGCTGGATCCCAAAAATCTTCGGAAACTTTACTAACCATACACAACAGGAGTCAGCCCATTCACTAGTCAACTGCAGCCACTTCTGGGACAGAATGCAGCAACAGCCCTATACAGCAGTTTAAGACATGACAATGCAAGGGTAATGCATCCAAAACAAACTACACAGGGAAATGCTTGGGCACTACATAATTAACAAACAACAACAACGAAAACCTGAGGAGGTCTTGGGTGTTTTGAAGTTGAGGACCCTCCACAGAGAAAGTCCCAGTCTGTTAGGATGTGCATCTGTCTCACACATGACTACAGGTAGGTCAGCTGGCTCTGAGTCTGCATACAAATGGCCAATATACCACTGCTGTTTTTTGTTTTCGTAAACTTAGCATCCTTTCCATCTACATAACTGCTCTGAGGAGCATGCAAGCCTCAGGATCATTGTGAGGACAGGTGAAGAGCATACCTGACACCTTTCAAAGAATGAGACTAGAAGTGAAAACAGCAAAGGGAGGTCTAAAGTAGATGGCCTCTCAGTCCTGTAATATCATTAAAATACTTTCAGGAGATATAGCCAGGGCAATAGCAAGGAGCATTTACAGTACTGCAGTCAAAAGCCAGGCCTTTCAGTTTCACACTTCAACATGAGCACAGTGGCATCTAGGAGAAAGGTGGGTATAAATCATTGATTAGAAGGAAGCACATCCAGTGGCTAGAGGAGAGACTGGCAACTGAAAGTACACTGCTCTATTCCTTGCCTTCTCCTTGGCCAAGTCACTGCACCTTCATGACTCACCTTCCCTACCTGGAAAATTGGGATCAAAAGACTTACTTTCAGAAGTGACCCGAGACTCTTGGATGAAAAGGTGCCATCTAAATATTGTTATTTATTACAACAGAGTAAATTCCAGCACTCAAAGCCCTCCACTGAGAATATCCTATGCCTGCCCTCAGGGCTTTAAGATCTTTATCAGTTTTTTACCAACTACAGATGGCAGGCCTCTTCCATTTTTGTTGAGTCTCTTTTCATCTAGTGCAGCATTGGCCCCTTCAATATATTCCCAAGAGCCTTGATTTGTAACAATAGCAGGATATTTCAGGTAACTGTCATGCACAGGCCTTACTGCTCATTGCGTCAATACTGCTATTGTATTGCTACACTTCTCCTCCTCTTGTAAAGCACGTGGGCAGATACTTAGGGACGCAACATCCCTAACTCAGGAAGGCTAGAACAATGCTGTTCTATAGACCAATGCATCAGGATTCTCCAATTCGAGGGAACAGCAATAAGGAAGTGAAATATATCTCACCTCCATTACAAAGGTTTGGTAACCTGGAATATTAGGCCACTAATGCAGCAGTCTGATACCTGGAAAAGATATTTTGTTAAATGTGCATCACATGAACAAATATGTTGATGCAAGAGAACCTTGAATTTCTTAACGATTAAAGTTCCTAAATTAAAAATCTACAGTGACAATATAATTGGGTCACGGCTATAATATATGGGAGACTGCGGTACTGTACTGAAAGATGCACAGAGAAATTCAGATGCCTTTTTTTAGGGAGGGCATCTAATCTCCTGCAATAGCAGAAATGGAAAAGAATCTGTTGCTGCAAGGTCTCTCTCACCACCTATTTCTCTTTCCCCCACCCCTGTTAACATGAATATCTGCCATACCAGCTTAGCCTGCAGCCGTATCACCATATGCAGTGATCCAGTCAGCTCTCAGCAGGGTCAGGCTGCATCAGCACATGAATGGTGGAATTGTAACAAAACACTTCTATGCAGCAGAAGATAGTTCTGGTGGTTTAACAGATAGCATTTTACCTTCTGTAAATGGACTGGATTGCCCTTAATGGTGATACCAAGAAATCGAAAGTGCTGTCTTTTAGATGAGCCCTAAAACTGAGTTCTGACCCCCTTCTACTTATGAAAAGATCTCATAGGGTTTTTGTTTATTTGCTTGCTTTGTAAGAAGAGGGGAACAACACTGACCTCCTAATAAATGTAGCCCAACTGAAGTTCTCCTTGCAATTTAAGTTGAGTAAAGCCACCTTTACCTTCCGTCTTCCATTGTTACGTAACGTCAGCATGGGGATGTTTTCAAAGGCAAAAGAATCACCAGGTGCTCAGCTCTCACTTAAAGTCAATGGGAGTTGGATGCAATACTCCAGTTTGCATTTTTCAAAGTCTTCTCTTGAAAAGTAGGCCGTTTAAATATGTTTGGGGTAAAGTTAGCATCCTTGTCTTCTGTCTTATCATGCAAGTTGTTGATGTTTAACCAGGAATGATTTTTCAGCCCAACTTGATTCCATCTTTTATATACAACTCAAATCCTTTTTCATGAAAAACAAAACTAATAATGAAGACAGAAAGTCCTCAATCACTCTAGATAAAACTGGAGTCATGTGGAAGATTAAACAGGTTATGGTACATGTGCAGAAAAACAGAAAATTAGAAAACTGAAAGCAGCAGTTGTACTTGACTAACATAAAAAGATGCAAAGAAATTTAGGAAAATAATTTCACTAGGTTTTTCCTTCTAGTTCCTCTTGATGCAGAACCTAGTTTATTGTATGAATTCCTTCCAAAAGCTTGTTATCACTAAAAAAGTTAATCCAAATTAAATATTTAACCGAAAGGAAATTAGCTAAAAACTATGAATGATAAACCATACTGGCCCCAGCCTAATAAGACTGTTTATCTGGGTTAAGGCAACTACAAAGGGAAAAGCCAGTTTAACAACTTTTATCCCCAAAAACCTTTCTACAGAAGTGGTCTAAAAACAAACTGCATCGTGTACACGGAGACAGAAACAATGCATACCAGGTAGAAAACAATCCATTGCTGTAAAGTTATTATGAAGTTCAATGAATTGATTGTTCCTGAATATGCAAAGCTCTCACACACATTACTGTAAAATGCTGTTTCTCAATCTCCATCTCATAACCTGATGTTAAAATAGAACCAAGTTTTGAGACATCCCCCACACCTTATCATCATCTTGCCCTAAAGAAAGAGCACTCCCTATAAAGTAACAGCTGCAAAAAAGGAAAGAGAAGTTAAGGGGAAAGACGAGTTTTGCAAAGTCATGCCAACATTTTTCATCCAGACAAATTCATCGTAAGCTAATTCTGATTACTTTTTAAACCTTGCTTTCTCACACTGGGGCACAGTTAGCTTACATGGAAACATGCTCAAACTGGGACAAATCCACAAAGCACTTACACATGTGCTTAAGTGCACCGCTGAATGTAGACAAATTTAAGCATGTGCTTAAGTGCTTTATTGAATGGGAACGTTGTTTGTTAAACTTACTCACAGCATTTTATGATTATCCAATACTGTAAGAATTTGGGGGCAGGGATTTCTTTTTTATTATCCCATGTTTGTGTAACACCAAGCGTCCTGTGACATAGGCGCTGACTCCGTATGTGCTCTGGAGCTGGAGCATCCACAGAGGGAAAAAAATGGTGGTTGCCGAGTACCCACCAGCAGCCCCACATCAGATCCCCTCACACAACCCCGGTGCCACCCACACACCAGCAAGCCCCGCAGGTCAGCGCTTCCCCCTTCCTCCCGCCACAGATCAGCTCTTTTGCGGCATACAGACAGGGAGGCTGAAAGAGAGGGAGAGAAGAGAGGATGAGGACGCACCACGCTCAATGGGGCGGGGGAAACGGGGCAGAAAGAGGCTGGCCAGTGGTGGGAGGAGGTGGGGCTGGGGTGGGGCGTTGCAGGAAGGAGTAGAGTGGGGGCAGGATCTGGGGCAGAGCCAGGGGTCACACCCCCCCCAGCACTTTTGAAAGTCAGTGCCTGTGCCTGCGGAGGCCTTTAGAGGCTTTCACAATATGGATAATAGACACTGAAATAATTATTAGCTCATCCATCGTTAGTGCCTTTGATTCTATTTCACACAGTACTGTAGGTGCTCCGTGCTCCTCTAAGCTTACATTCTAAGCTTAGAGATGGCATAAGACGTGAGAGCAAACACTGTATAAGGGGGGAGGGCAGAAAATAGGGTTGGAGGGTAGAAGATAAAGGTAATAAAGATCATAGGGTTATTAAGTTTGCCTTATGAATATCATTTATTTGCATCTTTGGCTCTAGCTGCCATTTACTTCTGCCCTTGTTATCTGTTCTCCAGATGAAAGCTGTGGATCTTTCAGCTGGATGCAAGTATGGAGTGGGAAGGGCGTTGGATGCTCTGGGATTATGAGATTGTTCTGCCCACAGGAAGTGGCCTGGCAGTACGGATCAGAATGGAAATGCTTGGGCTGGCATCGCAAGAACAGGCCCACATTTCCAAGACAAGGCAAGCAGGATCAGAGAACGAAACATGAACAGTATTTCACCAGGCCCCCACAAGCCGTTCTTAACATCTTGGTAAACATCCAGCATCCTGTGCCCCTGAGAGGATTTGCGGGAGGGAGTTGAAGTAGAAGAATCATTTTTTTAACCTCTTACTGAAGTTATTAAGAGAAACCTTAGGCAGCCAGAATTACCAGTCAGCTCAGATGGAAGCAAACAGCAGCCTCTGCTAATGCGCAGGAGCTGGACGGGAGAGCCAGACCTCCTGACACAGCTCCACTCTGCAGCCAAGCTTCACAGGGAGGTGGCGCTTACTCCTCTGAACTGGAGGCATGATTTGCATCATCATTTCATGGCTGCTGTTGCCTCAGTAACCGTGACAGTGCGCGCACACAGACAACAGCGTAGAGCACAGAACAGAATGTTTCCCCCTCACTATCTGATGTGGGGTTTTTTAAAAAACAGGCTGGCTCAGGCTGTTCCTGTTCTTTTAAGCAGCTCCACTCATTCATCCATTTTAACTGGGTCACCGTTTGCATAAGTTTAATGACCTCTAATTGAAAGCAAAACATACTTCCTGTTGCCACTGCACCCAAGCCTGCCCATAATTTATATTTCCTTCCAATTGCTTGGGTTATATATTAATCATCCGAGCTCTTATGTATTTGCATATTGTCACAGCTGTCTCGGACACACCCAGGCGTTTGAACTGTTATTCCTACCTTGGGGGGGGGGCCGCCCCCCCCCCCCCCCCCCCCCCCCGCCCACCACCACTAACCTGCCACACACAGAGTGCAAGTAACGTTTCTGTAGAATTGTCTGCTGTCTGAAAAATGCTCTCAGCTCCCAGATTTATATCACAACCACCACCTTTTACACGCCCTTTGCACCTCTCATCCAAGGATCTCAGAGTACTTTACAAACATTAAGCCTCCAGGCACCCCAGTGAAGCAAGGATAAAAAATTGGCACTAACAACATGTGGCAGATTAGATGCTGAGGGCGCAAGAGTTTCTTTTACTAAATGCGGCACTTGATTTATTTTATTTTTGTTACTTGCCTTATTTTCGACACCATTTTAGCCGTGCTGGTGATGGGATGTCTCCGTCAGTACTGCAGTGTCAACTTCTGCTACATCAGCTAATCTCATCTCTTTAGCACAAACACCTTTCTTTATCTGGTCTTCAGCCTGGAAGATTTTCTAGGGTAACAGCTAGTCTGTCTACTGGTGTCACAAGGGGTTTGCTCCTGCCTTTTTAACATGTCGACATGTGAAGGTGAGGGGCAGATCATGATGAAACCTGCAGCAAGCATCTTCCCAGAGCTTCCTTCCTCCCACCACTCCCTGAGCCTGTTTGTTTCAGGAATGAAAAAGTCCTGCAGAGGCTCTCAGCTCTGCTATTGGCTCTGCCAGATACACCTCTGCATTCTTATTTGCTGAGCAAAGGAAAGGAAAGGAAAGGGGCGGGGAGAGGAAAAAAGATACCATCTCTAAATGGTCTTCGAGTCAAAACAAACCCAGGTTCCAAGGAGCAGACATTCTCAACGGCATCAATAGAGATTCAGAAACTAAAAATAAAGATATCCAAAAGATCGATCTCTCTCACACACAAGAAAATAATCCGATCCTAGGTCTGTGCTCCCAAGAGGATGTTGTGTTTGTGGATTATGAAACAACTACTCCCCATTGCACCAAATTGTTGGGAGGGCATGCCGCAAACTCTGCATGGGGAGGCAATATTTTTTTTTTTTTTTTTTTTTTTTTTTAAGTATTTTGAGTTTAAACTAAATGGACAACAGCAAAAAGACATGAGCTGCCTCTCAGTGAATGCAGTCTAAATCAGTGGCTCTCAACCTTTCCAGACTACCACACCCCTTCCAGGAGTCTGATTTTTCTTGTGTACCCCAAGTTTCACCTCACTTAAAAACCACTTGCTTACAAAAATCAGACATAAAAATACAGAAGTGTCACAGCACACTACTGCTGAAAATTGCTTACTTTAATCATTTTACTTTATAATTATAAAATAAGCCAACTGAAATACAAGTATTATATTTACATTTTAGTGTACTGTATAGCATATAGCGCAGTATAAACAAGTCATTATATGAAATTTTAGTTTGTACTGACTTCACTAGTGTTTTTTATGTAGCTTGTTGTAAAACTAGTCAAATATCAAGATTACTTGATGGACCCCTGGCAGACATATCCTTGGTTGAACACCACTGGTCTAAATCACTGACATATGACAACAAACATTTAGCTTTTTTCATTTGTAGAGTTCAAAGTGCTTTAAAAAGAAGCTAATTGTCATTATCCCCCTTTACAGGTGGGGAAAACAAGGCCCTATGAAATGAATGGACTTGCCCGAGGTCATCCAATAGGTCAGGGAAAGAGCCAGGAACAGAACCCAGAGCTTCTCGATTCCCAACCACCGGACTACACTCTCTTCAATACATACACACAACTTACAGTAGAACCTCAGAGTTATGAGCTGACTGGTCAACCACACACCTCATTTGGAATCGGAAGTATGCAATCAGGCAGCAGCAACGACAAAACAAAAGTAAACACAGTACAGTACTGCGTTAAATGTAAAAGAAGGAAAGTTCAAAAAAGATTTGAAATGTAATGTGCTTATTTCATTTAAATTAAAAAATAGTTAAAAGCAGCATTTTTCTTCTGCAAAGTTAAGTTTCAAAATTGTATTAAGCCAATGTTCTGCTGTAAACTTTTGAAAGATCCACCATAATGTTTTATGTGAATTTCCCTCTGACCAAGTCACATACTGTATCATGGGAGTCACGTGATTGTGCACGTTACAGGGACATGTAGTCTGGCCAGGCAAGGAACTTGGCTAATGGGAAGTATACGGGTATCAGCTTCCGAACTACAACTCCTACCGGGTGTGAGCCATTAAAGGGAAAATTAAGTTTAATATTGAGCTAGCTAAAAAGATCCATTCCATAAACCAAATGAAAATTTTCAATTTCAGAACACAGAAACTTCTCAATATTTCTGAATTTTTCTTTTAATTTCTGTTCTACAAAACATCTTGGTTGGGAATGAAAACAAATGTTTAAGTGTTATAATTCTGTCCCAGGGGAAATTCTGAATTTTGCTCTGCTCTAGTACTGTGGTGTATACAGAGTCATACCAGGAGTAGGGCTATGCATACAAGAGCATATGGCTGTCTACATACAGAGGAGCAAGCCCTTCTGGGTACATCTCATAGAATTTAATATGGATGAAATCCATATGGTTCAGAGAAATTACTCAAAACCCTCTAGAATTAGGGTGACTAGATGTCCCAATTTTTGGGTCTCTTTCTTATGTAGGCTCCTATTACCCCCACCATCACCCCGATTTTTCACACTTGCTGTTTGGATTAATTGTTGCTACAATTCCATTCTAGAACCATTCTAAAGAAAACAATAGTAGGCATAGCAGGCTATTCATGATTCTTAAAGTTGATTTTAAAATTCTGTTTCTAAGATTACCACTGTCTTCAGTTCTATAAGTTTCATCTATTGATACAGATGGATGTCAGTCGATTTCAAAGCACTTCTCAATCACTAATGGGATTTCTCCTCACAATCCCTTTGGTAGGGAAGCATTATCAGCCCGTTTACAGATGGGGAAAGGAGGCACAAGGTAGATATAGTGATTTATCCAATATCACACAGGCAGTCTGTGGCTCAGCTGGGAAGTGAGCCCAGAGTGCCAGGTCCTTTAGACCAAGAGGCAGGATGGTCCGGGGGTTAGGGCACTATCTTAGGACTTGGGAAACCTGGATACATCTCCCTGCTCCACCACAGACTTCCGGGATGACCTTGGGTGAGTCACTTGGCATTCCTCTGCCTCAGTTACCCATCCGTAAAAACAGAGATAAGACTTCCCAACCTCACAGGGTGTTGGGAGGATAAATACATTGGGAAGAGCTTTGAGATCTACTGATGAAAAGCATTATACAAGAAGCAGGTATTACTGTTATTCCGACTGCATCATTTTCATAAGAGTGGCTATGTATTGGAGAACAGTATCCATATATGACTGTATCATTTAACATAGAACATGTACCCACAGTACTTAATGGTCTCCATACAGCCGGCATCAAGGCTGGCATGGCCAAGTATGCACACCTACATTCATGACATGCATAGGTGCCAGCATAGCTGAGTGCAGGGATACATGCTGATGTGGCTGAATGCTGCTCTGCTCACAGATAAACAGCATAAACATTGCATATGGGAACTGAGAGATCAGTGGAAATTTCCCAGAGGAGTTAGCACTGGCCAAAGAGGAATGAAGCAGCAGCCTCTAGAGTTCTGAAGCAACCAAAGGGCACTCTGCATTTCAGGAGAGAACCTTTGCAGAGGATAAACAGGAGGAAGGAGAAGATTAACAGCCAATACTCAGCTAAAGAAGGAGACCATTGCACCTGCCCTGACCCTCCACTCTATACCCTTAGCTCTTTGCATGCACCATCAATAGTAAGGCAATCTTGCATATGAGGCATTTTTTCAGCCTGGCATATACTAATGTGAATTGGATCAGCCTGCCCCATGCAGTAGCCTGCTTCTGGGCTGGAGTATGCATTGGCTTTCTGCACAGTTACAACCACTACCACAAACTCTAGAATCTGAAATAATTAAAACAAAAAATATAACCCAATCTAATTTATTGTTTGTCATTTATGCTTTATGCGTTTGCATTTTCATGCTGCTTGAACTGTGAAATCAGATTACATAGTTTCACTTGGTTGGTGCTTAAATGCAAAGATGATATAGGTGGTTTGTTTATACTCAAGACCAGGGAGTGGATTTTAAAAAGAGCCCAATGAAATTAAGCATCCAGCTGCTATTGAATTCAATAAAATCTGGGTCCTTAATTGCTCCTAGAGAATTCTCTGAAAACCCCAGCCCTAGTTCCTGCATGCTATGGCTCAGTGGTATTGCCTCCAACAGAGTCAGTACCACCTTTTCCAAACCTGTTAATTTATTTTTCTTTAAAAACAAACATTTCTATTAATGATCCAACAAAATCATAGACCCTTAAGGTTGGTTTCCTTTAGCACAAGTAGAAAGAACATAAATTATGTTGCACAACAAAAAAAAAGTATTAATCATTTTCCTGTAATTGGCTATTAAGAACTTGTGCCACTAATTAATCTATTAATTAGACATCTTATTTTCGACATGTTAGCAAATTGCTAAAGCAGGATCTAGCCCCTGGGGCAAACAGGTGATAAGAAAAGCAGGAAGATACAAACAACTAAAAATATATCTATATTGAGAAGTAGGAAAAAAGTGTCTCAAGTTAGAGACCCAGAAATAGATAACAAACATAAGTGAGGTTCATGAAACATCTCAAATTAATTTACAAGAATAAAAATAGAACCTAAAAATGAATGTATTAGGTGTCTCTCCATCAGCAGGTTCCTGTAGGGTATCTTGCACTAGAAAATAAAAGGCACATAGAGTTTACAGAGGCATATCCTATAACTGTTTCCATTATATGAGCACAAGGCTAAGTTTTTGTAATAACAATTAAGCACCTGATCCAATCCACTTTAAGCAAATGGGAGATTTTTCCTCAGTGAGAGTAGGACTGGGCTTTGAGTTAATTTCATAAATGCCAATGTTTGACACGTTTTAGGCTATGCTGGAATGCTTAAGAGCATGGATGGAGTTAAAAAATAGGAACTTTCCCTGGGTGACTTCTATAGTAGTTCCTGCTCATGAAAGGAGCTGTCTTGATCTTTATCCATAACACACTGGCTAAGAGCGAGTCTGCTCTTTGGTGTCTAATCTACAGCGAGAAGAGCCTACTAGTGCTGCCACCTAATGGAGTTATACAGTAGAACCTCAAGAGTTACGAACTGACCAGTCAACCACACACCTCATTTGGAACAGCTCAGTACTGTATTAAACATCAACTACTAAAACAATAAAGGGAAAGCAGCATTTTAATTCTGCATACTAAAGTTTCAAAGCTGTATTAAGTCACTGTTCAGTTGTAAACTTCTGAAAGTACCATAACGTTTTGTTCAGAGTTATGAACATTTCTGATTTACAACCAACCTCCATTCCCGAGGTGTTCGTAACTAAGGTTCCACTGTACTCTTACCCTTTAGAGCCCTATTTACACTAGGGACATTTTTTTCAAATATGTTAGTGCCAGTTCATTGCCATTGAGGTTAGTAACCTTGGGAGCCAGAATATATTTAGTCTCTAGTCTTTCAAGGAGTCATTCAGAAAAAAAGCAGGGGAGGCAAGACACTTCTAAGGTATTTCTAAAGGTAAAAAAAAACCCACCTAAAAAAAAATAAGTCCTTTACAGACTTTCTTTCTATACAGTAAAGAAGCAAAAAGGGACACTTTTCTGTCTTTGTGGGTCACTTTTAAATAACTTCTCCAGAGGATCCAAAATGGGGAGGGAAGGAGATTGCAGAGACTCAGTGACTGAGTTTAAGGGAAAAGGTCAAACCCACTATAAGCAGAACAAAAGAAATCGCATTGCTGGAGTATCAGCCCCAAAGGACTTCTGGAAGGTTGAGAGAACAAAGCAAGTTTCAGATAAGATAATGAGTCATGGGGATGTGTCTGCTCAGTCTCAAAGGCCTGGTCTACATTAGGAAATTAGGTCAGTGTAACTACGTTGTTCAGGAGTGTGAAAAATCCACACCCTTGAGTGACACAGTTAAACTGACCTAACTTCAGGTGCAGACAGCGCTAGGTTGACAAAATTCTCCCATAAATCTTGCTACTGCCTGTCAGGGAGGTGGAAAACCTCCCCCGCCAGCAGCGTTTCCAACAGTCTGCAGCCATCTGACCACTGCTACTTTTGACATAAAAGATTTGATGCCTAACTTATCCTAATTCTGCTAAAATGGAGATTACTTACCTGTAACTGGAGGTGCTTTGAGATGTGTAATGCCTATCTGTATCCCACACACAGGATAAACATGCGCAACACATGCCCGAGTGCAGAATTTTTGCAAGCAGTGTCTGTTGGCCCACACATGCACCGTAACTCTCCTCACGCTCCGAACCAAGGGCATGAAAAGTGGTGTGGGCTGATCTCTCTCCAGATTCCCATTCTTACTGCAGTTCAAACAATCCGCAGCAGAGAGGACACAGAGCGGGTAATGGAATACAGACGGACCATGTCTTGATGAACCTCCAGTTATAGGTAAGTAACCTCTTTCTTCTTCAAGTGATGATCCCTATGTTAATTCCATATGTGGGAGATTAACAAGTAGTAGTCAGAAAGGAGATGGGTGCAAAGTCACAGAAGAAATACCTGACCTTCTCTTGGCCAGCTGTATCTGGTCGGAGGCCAGAACCCTGATTTTCTGGGCTCCTATCTCGTGCCCCTTTGTCTGATGCTGCAGAGACTACTGCGTGGTCCATGTTCCTAAGCTTGTGTTCAGCGGGATGCTGCCTGCATGGTGAGACTGATGGATGGGAGTGAGTCTATGGGCAAGATCTGATTGCAGTTTCATTGCCTTCTCCCAAGATGTTTTCTGAGTCTCAGTTCCCAATCATCACAAGTTCTCAGAGGGTGGGAGGAAGAACAGCAGAAATAGGTACCTTGCCAAGGCAGCACTGATGTTCGTCACTCACCAAAAAGGAGTAACGGCAAGAAACACAATTTTGGAACCTGGGCATAATCTCAACCTTCTCAGGCACTGAAAGTCCCTGGGTGAGGAAGAAAATGGGGACAATACTTTCTAACTATTCTGTGTAGACTCTACTATCAAAATTACTAAACCTACGTATATACAATATCTTACAGGGATGATATAGCAAAAAAGGAGCTGAAGATACTGAAGATTCTGCCTCAGACCCATGCAGCTGTAAAAAGGAAATGGAGAGGCATTGGCCTGCACCATCTTTTATTCTCTTGATCTGGAGTACAAGTAGAGCTATGACACATGTAGGCCAAAGAACACTACTTACAAAAAAATTCCAGACACAGGTACATGGCCCACATGCATATCCCACATGTAGAATACACAGGTGCAATACACATACAGACCATAACTTGAAGAAAAATGAGCTTTTACCTATGTTTTTGTCCCCAGGTTTAAATTGAGGCCATATTAACATATTTGTAGAACCCAGATTCTCAGCTCTTATTTTTGAAAGCTTATCTCAAGGGACAGATAATCTCATTTACCTCTAGTATCACAAATCAAAGCACCAGCAAATGAAATAGATTTGAAGTCGAAGATTAAAGAGCTAGAATTAAAACTCTTGCAATGGGCAGATAATGAAAACAATATTCAATATAATATTTCTGGGGAGAGGGGGGAACCCACACAAATGATTTTGTCTTTACCTGGAAAATAGAGTGGAATACCTAATTATAGGTAGATTGATTACACACACACGACATACTACACTCCATGCTTGTCCAACAGTTAAGAAAAGGAGGAGAATGGGAAAAGAAACCCATTTTTGAATGCTGCCAATTATCAATTATGGTAAACATCATTCTATACATTTAGATACTAAACAGGTTGTTGGATGACTCTGTATAAACACCGTATTACAGACCTAAGAATACTACTGGGTGAGATAAAGGGTGATTCAATGAGGAAATTTTTCAATCTTAAATTTACTTGCAGGCTTCCAAGCAGGGGAAAATTCCTCTAGCCAGAGAGCAACCCACCCTCCAAATCAATGCTTTGCTAGTTTAACTTCTCTTTTTGGCACCATTACAGTTTCCATTCACCTTAGGTTTGTCTAATATAGCATGTCACTCTTCTTTATGTGAGTGTGTATTTCACTTTGAGCAAAAGGCGCAAGAATCCCTGCGAATGTAGGACACATGCAAACATTCTATAATTGAAGGTTGTATACACTGATGGTATTCCTGGCCCTAATAAAATCAGTAGGAAAAGTCCCATTGACTTCACCAGGCTTTTACCCTAAAGAGCCAGGAGAATTGGTTTTGTCCAATGAGAATAAAACTCAATAGGATGACACAAGCAAAGGAAAACGTAGATTGACTATCTGGAAGCCATGCGAGGCAAGTACTGCTACCTCAGAGATTAAAATGACTTTCCCAGTGTCAGACAGGGTCAAGTCTCTGAGAACAGGTGAAATCCAGACCTTGTTGAAGTTAATGACCATTGACTTCAGTCAGGCCAGGATTTGACCCCAGAGTACCATTTACTCTCTTCAGTTCTGGTCTCCAGATTGTATTCTCTCCCAAGTCACACACCAATTTTGGGAAAAGACAAGCTTTACAGGCAAACAAGGAGAGGAAGGTTGCTTTAGTGGACCCCTCATTTGAATGTTCCCCAATTCCTGTAGTGTGTAGTTCCCCAATTCTCCTGCTGATAATAGCGCATTGAAATTAAATAGCCTCTTAGAATTGGTACGACAACTTCCACCTTTATATATTTTCTGTATGTGTATATATCTTACCTATGGTGTATTCCATTCTATGCATCAGATGAAGTGGGCTTTAGCCTACGAAAGCTTATGCTGAAATAAATTTGTTAATCTCTATGGTGCCACAAGTACTCCTGTTCTTTTTATGGATATTATAGACTAACACAGCTGCTATAGATGTAATAGGTTTCAGAGTACTAGCCAAGTAAAACCAGCAGGTGGCAGCCGTTACACATTCCATTCTGAGCTGCTCATGTTTTAAGGGTATGTGGATATCTAAATCTCCATCCATTTTATTTTAGGTAGCTGATTATCTAAGGAAATTAATTCAACTGCATTTCTAAGCACAAAAGAGATGATGCACATGATCCAGTGAACAACAACTTAGGTTGAGATTTCCAATGCTTTCTAGGGAATTTAGATACATAACTGCCATTACAATTAGCAAGATGATGTGTATCTAAAATTTCCATTGTATTTCCATTTAAAAAAATGCACAGAAACAAGAAAGTTTTTCATTTGCACTGAAATTCTTCAAAGAATTTGGAGAAGGGTGTTCATACAAAACAAAAATCAGAAAACTTCTGATTTTGATAAATGACCCCAAAAAAATCAGTTTTCTGTTGTTGAAAACCAAAACTTTTTGGCAGTTTTCTAAAATGATAGACGTTTCCTAATGAAAATTCCCATTTCGTCAAAAACATTTTTTATGTCAAGAAAATGTTTAGAGAGAAATTTTAAGCCAGCTGTACTCTAAATGGCTTTGAAATCTAAACCTTATTTATGTAAGCAGACCCCAAAGTCCTTTTCCATCATTCACCACCAGATGTCAGCGCTGAGCCCGTTCTGACTCTGCTTACATTTATACACCCTTTTTCTTCTCTCTTGGGCTTTACAAATTAATTTGACAGTGAACTGAAGTCCATCCTCTTTGACGGCTTGGTGTGAAATTACCAGAGGGTCCAATGCCTAAAGGAGATGTGTCCACATCATACTTGCCACCAGTATGCCACTGGCACTAAACAGCAATTTTGTGGGCATCATCAGAGATGTTTGGGATTGAACGGACCATTGAAATGTTAGCATCACTCAACAGATAGCAAACTGTGGTTGCTGCTAATATTCTACTACAGTGGTTCTGAAACTCTAAGTGGGTCATGACCCCATTTTAATGGGGTCACCAGGGCTTGCTTAGACTTACTGCGGTCTGAGGTGGAAGTCAAAGCCTGAGCCCCAAGACCTGGGGCCAAAGTCAAAGCCCAAGGGCTTCAGCCCTGGATGGCAGTGCTTAGGTTACAGGCCCCTTGCCCGGGGTTGAAGACCTTGGGCTTTGGCTTCCCAGCCCACACCCCAGGAAGCAGGGCTTGGGTGGGTTCAGATTTCAGTTCCCCTACTCCCCATCCTGGGGTCACGTAGCAGTTTTTGTTGTCAGAAGTCTGAGAGCCTCCATTGTATTGCATCTGTTTGAAGGCCACTGAAAAGCAGTTTGCTGTTAAGCTAGAAGGTATAAATTCTATGTTTATACAGCGCCCTTTAGGAAAAAAGGTCCAAAAATACTTGGCATTTAATTAAAGGTGAATCAGGAGCAAATCCACAGATCTCTAAGTTTCAGGGTGGAGGATAAGTTTGGCAACTGACCTGATCTTTGCCTCACTTATTAGAGAGAGATCTGGTTCCTCGAAAACTTTGAATCAAAACTCTAATCCACACTTGCACATTGCAACTCTTTCTCTGCAAGTTGTACACATTGATCACTTCATCCATCACTGAAATGCAGCCACTTTGGGCTGGAACGTGGCACCTGATTAACAGCTTATAGCTACAATGCATTTTATAAAGTCATTAACCCACTCTGGACCCTGTGATGGTGAGAGGTACACCCAGCTGATTGAGACCAGATTGAAGATCTCTGACTTCATACCTCAATCACAACACACCTCTTCATGTTGGGGTATTTGCTCCTATGCTGAATTATTGCACCCCACTTTAGCACCTTAATTGCCTAGCAGACTAACTGGCCTGTAGCTGATGCAATAAATGAGCTTCAGGTCTCCAGTCTCTACATTATTGCATTTAAAACTATGCTCCCTCAAATACATACCAACTGTCCCAGTGGTTCCAAATGCTTAAGTGCTTTTAATTGGGCACTCACAGAAGGGACTGGGGTTGAAACATCTTATGAGGGACCAGCTGAGATGGACCACCAGAACATCTGCTGCAGGATGAACTCTTACCCCACATTGGTATCTGAGGGGGAAACAATGGGTACCAGTCATATGGACACTGCCATGTAACCTTCAGCTGCCAAGTAAAGGGTCTGATGCTTTCTTTCCAGCACCAACATATTAACTCCATTGTGAGAGGAAGATCTGGGAAGTACCTGGGGGTCTCCAGGTGCAAAATTAGAGACCTGATCCCACTCTCACAGCTGAGCCCCACTCAAGACCCAGTAGTTAATATCACCTGTCTCTAAGAAGGTGCCTTTCATCTTAGAATCTAATGGAGCAAACACAAAGATCCCATCCTCACATCTCATCCCACTTGGACTGGTGAAGGGTAAAGTTAAAACCCATGGGAAATAATTCACAAGAACAGTGGAAAGTGAAGGAGCAGAGAAGCCAGAGAGAGCTGAGGAACTCTGTTTTTAAGTTAAGTGTCAGCTCTTCTTGCCAAAAGGCAGTAAAAACATCAACTAATTTCAGCCATTCACTCACTCTGCGGGTGGACAGAACTGAATAGAGCCTTAAGATAAGGCCAGAACAAGGATTGCAGGCAGCATGGAAACATTTACAATCAGCTTGTTATTTTCTTAAGGGAAACCTTATAACCCCGCACACACCAGCCAGGGGAGGGTTGTTTGTGGCTGCATTAATGAGTTCCAGGCTGGAGAGAATGCAAGACATCATTTTGTCAGTGTCTCCCACCTACACGCTGTTCTTACCCTGCACCCTATCAGGGAACCCTTTTGCATACAACCTCCACTACTCTTACTTGACAAAAGAATGGTATTTATTTTGGCCACAGAGAGCCCAATCTAAAGCACATTGAAGCCAATGGAGAGACACCATGGGCTCCAACAGAGCTGAGATCATGCCTATGTAACAGGAATCAGTTTAAGTTTAACCCAGTAGGAAGTGTGTGTTACAATTCCCATTTATGTCCAATCCACTGAGGAGAGGACATGAATCTGTTACAGTGCCAGCTACAGCATGTTGGCTCTTTAGCTCAAGCTGTAGCAGCTCATGCTGTTCGCTGTGGAGAACTCTGGTTCACTCCCGGGTGTGTCAGTCAAGACTGTGGCCAGCTCATAAGTATAAAACTGAGTGCCAGGAACCAAGACTTCTAACCCCAGGTCTGCCAACAATGCCCTCTGCAACTACAGGCAAATAATTTAAACACTGCCTCAGTTAAAGTGGCAGTAGTAATGCTTACTTAACTAAATTCTCCTTGCTCCATCCCAGTTAATATTTATGTGATATACTTAAGTGTTTTAAATCGCACTGCAATGGTTGGTCCATAGAAGAGGATAATGCTGCGATGACAGAGACCCAGGAGACTGTGGCAGGCTGAATGCAAGTCTGCAGTACAGCAATCTTCGAGATCAAAACCATGACTCAGATCCCCAAAATCATGAGATTGGCCCCATGATCCATGAGATTCTAAAATCACCATCAAGCCTTATTGTTTGGTCTGTCTTCACTCCACGTTTCTGTAGGATGTGCATAGGATAATTTCACCCTTCAATGCACACCTCTCCCCAACCACTCAGAAGGAGACAGCACTTGCCTTCTCCTCAGCCCACAGACAAAGGAAATGCCATCCATTTCCTATTACACTCATGACTCCGTCACTCACCTTTCCCGGACAGGGCAGCACCATCTCCCCTTATCCACCACCCACTCCAGGCTGGGGAAGCGCCCATTCTATTGCCTCCCATTTGCCCCCACATCCTGCTGCACCCCCCACCAGCCTTCCCCCACACCCTCTGCACCTCCCCTCATCCTCCCCCAAGCCTTCAAATCCCCCTACACACTCCCCTCTGCCCCCATATCCACCCTGCTCCTTTCAGCCTCCCACATCCCTAACCTGCCTCTTTAGCCTCCCTCCTACCTCCCACACCCCAGTGCCTACTCCCCCTCATTCTCCCCAGCCACCTTTCACAGAGTCTCTGCTGCTCCTGACAGTCCCTGAGTCCTGTGCAGCCCCAAGAACCACACAGTGGCTGGCAGCCATGTTGCCTGAGGACGTGGCTTTCAAGCATATTGACACTAAGGGAGGTGTCAGACATCTTTATTAAGGGCAGCCTGCCTGCCTCTGCAAGAGATGGGGGGGATGGCAGCCATCTTGCTGGCTTCAGCCCTGCTGCCAGTAATGGCTGACGGTGGCCATTTTGAATAAGGGAAAATTCCTCAGTTGGTGCCTTGTCTCATGTTTACAACATACACAAGTGGAAAGAACACCCCAAAATCGCAATTAACACCACAGATAAGGGCACAGAGCTGCTGCCAGCTAAAGGACATTATTCCTTTGGCTCAAATAATCGAGGCTTATGCTTTGGAATGGGTGGTCCCATCCACATCCACTACCAGCTAATGAGCACAGGTGGGGATTTGTTAAAGTGCATTTAAGTTTCCCCATCTGTAAAATGAGACTGATGATACTGATCCCCTTTCTATAATGTGCTGAGATCTTCTGATGAAAAGCACTATGCAGGGACTAGGTATGGCTATTATTCCATTGTTAAACAACATATAACAGCCAAGTATTACTGGACATGCTGCTACTACGTAAGCTTTGCAAATATTTGATCACACCATTGTTCCATCTAATCCGGTGTCCTGCCTCCAAATGCAGCCAACGCCTTCCTGCCTAAGGGGAAAGCAAGAAATCCCATAAATTATGACGACCCCGTAGGCCTCTGTGTGTGTGTAAAGTAAACAGCACCACAACATGCCATTCAGTTCACCTTGCCTTAGCATGCACATTTACGAATGTGATACCATGTTGCTGCCCCTTCAATTAAGGGAAAGAACCTAGCTCAGGTATACTGAGCAGCAGAAGGTGATGATTTTAGTATTCAAGGAACTATGGGGTTGTGTCCATGACACACACTGTCAATAGCACAAAAGCAAACACCCTTGCTCCTCCTCCTGCCCAACTCCTTCTCCAAGGCTACCCCCTGCTCACTCGTCTCCCTCACCCTCACTCACTTCCACACCCCAACCTGCTGTCCCAGCCCAGTGAGAAGGTGTGATAGCTCTGGCTGGGGGGTGTGGTGAGAAATGAGAGGGCTGGAATGCAGGAGGGGGCTCTAGGCTGGGGCAGGGGTGCACGAGGGGGTAAGGTCTCCAGCTGGGGGTGCAGGCTCCAGGACGGGGCTAGAAATTAGGGTTCGGGGTATGGCAGGGGACTAAGGGGGTTGGTGGCACAGGAGGGAATGAGGGCTCTAGCCAAGTAGCGCTTACCTCAGGTAGCTCCCGGGAGTTGCCGGCATGTCCCTGCAGGGTCCCGGCCGCAGGCACCGCCTTCACAGCTCCCATTGGCCCTGGTTTTTGGCCAATGGGAGCTGCAGAGCCAGCACTCGGGCCAGCACACAGAGCCTCCCTAGCTGCTCCTGCACCATGCAAGCTGGAGAGGCACATGCCAGCTGCTCCCAGGAGCTGCGCAGACACAGAGCAGGCAACGAGCCTGCCTTAGCACCCATTCAGCAGTGCTGACCGTAGCTGCCAGAGTCCATTTATGACTGGTATTCCGGTCAAAAACTGGACACCTGGCAACCCTGACTTTCAGTCAGCAAGGAATTGCTGGAGGCTGCGGTCGGTTAAACTGTTATTGTCAACGACTGTCTCAAAAATAAGAATTTGAGCTGGGATCTGCAAGGAAGGAACCTACATCATTTGATAAGGAAGGAACAACAGAGCCTTTGTTTAGTTTGAATAGGACCTGCCTACGTTTACACACACCAAAAAAACTTCCAGAAGCTCAAAGCACAGCCTTTTCCGGCCTGGACCTCACTGCATGTCTGTACCCCTACCTCCCCAGTGATCTGCATTTCCTTTGGTCATTGTTAGAATGAGGATAGCAGCTAAGGCCCCACCAAGATCAGAGGCCCATTCTGCTAAGCAGTGTACTTACACATAGCAAGTGACAGTCCCTTTCCTGGAGACACAGGGAAGTGGAACGGACACCCAGAGAAAATAAGCGACTTGTCCAAGTCATACAGGAAGCCTGTGATAGAGCTCTGAATAGAAAACAGACCTCCCAAGTCCTGTGTTTCAACCACAGGACCATCCTTCCTTCTTCCTAGGCCTTGCTTTACAATGTGAATGTAACTCACCCATGCCAGGATGTGGGGAGGGGGTTAAAATGAAGAAACGAGATCACTATAAATAGCTTTAAAAACTCCTATTAAATCCCTTCTGTGTGCACAACTCCCATTCTAACACAAAGGGTTTGAAGATCAAGGTTTAACCCATTAGCTGCAGAAAAGGTTACTGGCCCAAGGTCACTGTGCACATCAGTGGCAGAACTAGAGATAGCCACCCGGAAGTCTGGATTGCCCTTCCCACGTTCTGACCACAGGACAGCATTGCCCTCATGTAAGTGCAAAGCTTTGGGCAATGAAGAGTTTGGAGTCACTGTAATACTAAATATAACAACCTACCTCTTATATTGTGCTTTTTGTCAGTAGAGCTCAAGAAGGTCAGTATCATTATCCTCATTTTACTGAGGAGGAAACTGAGGGACAGATAGGGGAAGTGACTTGCATAATGTCACCCAGCAGACCTGCACTGAGCTGGAAATAGAACCCAGATATTCAAGGTACTGTCCAGCCTTGTGCGTGCTCTATCCACTAGGATGCACTTCCTCTCCAGATCTTTCCTGTTCTCCATGGAGAGGCAGCAGCACCAACTTTAGAGCTGAGGATCCACTGGGATTCCCACAACAAATCTACTGTAACATTTACCTAGGGACTTTTCCCATCTCATCAACATGTAAAAAGGAACAAGGTTTTTATTTTCACCTTCCATATTTAAAACCGTCTATGCTCTGAGCCTCCCTGGCTGATCCTGAACAATGCAGCAGGCTGAGAGGGTACAGGGGATCATTTTTCCCAGGCTCCTGCAGACAGCTAGGCACCAGTAAGCAACTTAAGGACTGAGAGATGTTTTAACTCTGAAATGCTTTGCTTTTGTTGGTTTGAGTCAAAGCCATAATCTATTTAGATAACGTTGCTAATGCCTCCGTTCAACATTCAACCATTTATTCTGGCCCCAGAGACCAAGGCACAGAGCAGGGGAAACATTTTTAAAGGGAAATCTGAGTTTTTACCAGTTGATCAAAAAAGAAACTGGCCCATGGGGAAAGGAGGGGAAAAGAGAGGTATTTAACATCTCTAATTAACAGTAACTTGGTCCCCCCAGGGAGCATTAACCTTGTCCAACAATCAGCATCTAAATCAGATTTGTTAGACAAGACTACTTGTCCAGTTCACCCCTGGTTGTTGCTACTACAGAATATCAAAAGTTGCCCATTTTAAAACTAGACCGGGCATTAGGAAATGTGCAATAGGGAGCAACACCTCAATGGCAGGGAGATGGATTGGGTGGCCCTATAGGTCTTTCAAAACTTAACCTTTCATTAGTCCATGCAGATGGTTTAGATACAGAAATGCATAGCAGATTACTATCACCTTTCACTCAAAGCATATGCCAGATTTTCCTGGCACCCCTCTGCTCTGGATGTAGCATCCACATCAGAGATGAGCAAACAGGAAAGGAAATGTTCTGCAGCTTAACCAAAGCATACCATGTAGAGCAAGTTAGAGGCACAACTACAAATAAAACCCCAGAGTCTGGCATACACTGGTCCTTTGCTCCATCCTCCACAAACCCCAAGAACTAGGCTCTAAGAAGGAAAAGCTCCTAGGACCTTGCAGAGAAAGTTGCCAGTGTCTTATCCATGCAGAGATACACAGTATTATTTGCTCCATGCCCTTTGGGGAGATTCCTAAAGGGAAGCTCACATTCTAGGCATGCTTCTGCTGTGTGGTGATATTGGGCAAGAGCACCTATGATTTGTTCCTACCTTGCTGGTTGAGCAACAGCCACGTTAGCCTCACTGGCATAACACTCTGGGCTGGAGTACAGCCTGGTCTTACCTTTCCTTTGAAATTCAGCCTTTCGTGAGCAGACACTCTGTCACTTCGGTCCTTCCTCTGTACCGTGCCCCACGCGCAGCAGAGGGAGAGTGAGAGAGAATTTCAGATGCGGGGCAAGTCACTGGGTTGGGACTCACCAGCAGTAGTTTTTTTCCTCAGAGTTACTGTTTTGCTCCAGCCATACATAAATATGCACAGAGGAGCCATCTTCACTGCTGGTCAAAGCTGGGCAAAGTGGAACCAGTCCTAGCAATGCTTCTGGTGCAGACACAACATGAGGAGTTTTAGATGCTGTTGGGCTGGGCTTATTGCTGTGCACAAAGCAGAGGGGAGAAAGGAGCACTTTGCAGCCTACACCCTGCTGCTAGAGCCCTCTACCAGGAGAGCCTGCCCACCGTACATTTTGTTATCAGGATTCTTTGGTGAAGCGGTTCAGAAATAAACAGAATTGAAGAATGTTTTAAACCAAACAGCTCATTCAGACTAGGAGCGCTGCACTGAGTCCCTTAGAGGGCAGCTTCACATCATTACCACAACTGATTCCACCTGTTTCTGGTCAGCAGCACAGCCTAGCACAGATTAACTCCTTGTCTGCCAGTGCTGGGGCAGGCCTCTGCATCCTCAGAAAGCACCACCTCATCAAATAGGCTTTCCACCAGCCCACGAGCTGGTGTTTCTTTATGGGAAAACTTTAATAAACTAATGTCTCCTTACCGATTTAGGGCCCAAATCCTTCAAAACTGAAACATGGGAATTACTTAATGCAACTGAAGGCAAGGGGAGATGCATAATTTTATACAAGTCAGAAGATATTTAAGCGTTACAGGACTGGCTGGAAGCTATTCTCTCTATTCCCCAAGCAGGATAAGCAGCAAAGATTGCTGACTCACCCATGCATGGCCTTAGGCCTGGTGTTACAAATGCTTTTCACTGGCTTTGCATTTCTCTCAGAAACATGATGATTTCTCAGCCCAAATACATCCATCTTCATTGTAACTGAAAAATGCACATAGGAGAACCCTGCTTTCTGGGATAAAATATACATTTGGATCATGAAACAATGATCTACATGTTTCTCATGCAGATCAGGACAGCTTGGTCTTGGGGACAAGACTGGGAATCAGGAGCCATGGATTCTATTCCTGGCTATTCTATCACTGCCCTGCTGGGTGACTGTTAGGCAAATCATTGCATTTCTCTGTGCCTCAGTTTCCTCTCCAACCCTTTCTCTCTTGCCTCTTTAGAATGTAAACTCTTTGAGGCCAGGACTATTTCCAATTATTATATAGTGCTCAGCGTGATGGGGCCCTAATCTGAGCTGGAGCCTCTGAGTAGCACCGTATTACAAATAATAATAATGGAAAAGGCTACCTTTATGCAGCTTGAAATCCTTAGCAAAACACACAGAGGTGCAATTACATCTGACTCCAATCTAAAACCCCAGTCCTGCAAGTCAAAGGGGTGCGCTGGTGGATCAGCTTGCAGCATCCAGGCCTAAGACATTTATCACGGAATAACATGTGCAGCAGATCAACCACCATTAACAGGGTGTGAGATTTTAATTCGGGGGGAGGGGGAGAAGGATTTTTTTTTAACATACGATACATGTTTTCACTTGTTCTGAATCCATTTGCTGAAAGAGACAGAGAATGCACAAGCAAGCAAAGAATAAGAAACATCTTTTACTTATGCTATTTCTACTGGAGAGCAACTTCTCAGAGGGCAGAACATTCTTTTCTTTGTCTAGGCAGTTAACTGAGCCAGACACAGTTGCCAATGGAATAAACAGTCCATTGTTTCAAGAATACAACAGAAAAGCTGGGTTCAATTCTCAGCTCTTTTTACTGACAGTATTTACAGATCTGTTTGTAAAAAAAGAAAACAAAGAATATAAAATCTATAGTTTCTGTATCTTTACATGACTTTAGTGCTGACTGACAGAACTTGAAATTGAAATCCTTCTCCGTAAGCATAGAATGAGTCTGGCACAAAGCAGCCTTTCCCCACATCCCAGGCACCTGTATATCTCAGTCTTGACAGGGAATGGCAATAACCTTTAGTAGCAAAAGGGTATGTCAGTTTTCCAGGCCTATTCAGTCCTCAGTTCCAAGGCTGAAACTGCCAAGAATGGAGTCTGTTAATGCCAGTGGTGATGGTATGTCCTTTAGTCACTGTACTACAAGTCCCCTACTCATTGTAGATGGACCACCAATACATGGATCATCTAGCAATGTCTTTGGTCAACCACCAACCTGGGCTTCTTTGGAATCTGTGACACAGATGTGAAAGCCACTGAGCCAGCCAAGTCCCCTTTCTTCGATTATATATCTTTTCCCTTTACGCATACCTGCGCCCCCATCTCGCAAGGCTGTGCCCAGGGCAGGGCTGTAGCTGCTATAATAATAGCAAAGAGCAATAGGGTTCACCCAAAACAATTACACATATGCTGAGGGAAAGGGGGGAGGGGCGAATAGTAATTCAACTCCAAGCCTCTTCACATCTCAGCACCAGACTTCGCCTGGAAAGCTTTACATACAAGTTCCACAAGAGCATTAAACACAGAGGATATAAAGCACAAGGAGGGGCATTAACTTACTAATGTTGCTGAAAAAGGAAAAGGCTGCACTTAAATACAAAGATGAGGCTAAACCAAACCATCACTGCGAAAGACATTACAACTTCGGAGGTGATGGTAATCAGAACCCAGATCCATATATTGTAATGGGCCCAAACCTCTGCTGGAATTTGAGCTGTTTGTAATCCGGATACAGGTTTTTCTGGCTTGAGCCCGTATCTCAATAAATGCAATTCAATTGCTACATGTGTTTAAAAAAAAAAAAAGAGCGTGCGCACAGAACCGGAGTGGTGGTAAATGGGTGGGACTTGCAGTTTTGGGGCATTCACTTTAGTAGTTCAGCATTATGGTAAGGGGAGGCCATTTCCCCACATTTTGTCTCTTATGCAGACAGCCCCCGATTCGCCACTGGGAGGCCCGGAAGCTAGGTTAATAATATGCATCTTTAATAAGAGACAGTAAAATGCTCCATCGGCTCATGAAGGATTAAACCCCCTCCCCGGCTCCCTTTCCTTCCAAGTAAAATCACTATCAAGCCAAAATTTCTTACAAAGCTGATATAGCTCTGAATTTCCAAATATCTTCCCCATCCCTTGCTTGGGTGGTTTGACTGCCGATCACGTCCCATTCTCTTCTGCTAAAGGAAGAGCAAAGAACCCTAGCCCACAACCCTAGCCCTGTATTAACCCCTAGAAGCATCTTGCTAGGATAGTTCAACACTTACACCACAGTGCTGTGTTAGCTCTGGGGTTTAATGTGCTTTAGAGTGTGACTTTGGAGTTCTTCAGATAAAAAAGGATTACATTCTCCCAGCCATTCAAGGGATTCTCTCTCCCTTACCCCCTGCTCCTGTCTCTTCTTCCCCACCCCCCTTCAAATCATGATAATAAGGCAGTCACCCTGACACGTTTCACAGTTCAGTGTCAGCAACAATGTGCTGCCTGGCTGAATGTCCATTTTTTGAGGATGCCTGTCCAGTCCCATTCTTCTGAGCCCCTCTGTTGAGATTTGGTTTCTCCTGCGGCTCGGACTGCTCTTGGGAGGCCCCGGTGATCACTGTGTTTCCCTGGCTACCGTTTTCAGTGTAATAGAGGTCTTCATCCTAGATGGGTACATAAATAACAAATGCAGAGTTACCAAAAGGAAAGGATGGACAGCAACCAGCTTAGATACCAAGCAGGAGCTGCAAGGCTGGTAAACACCTGCATGGCACGTAATAGCAGCACGCATGGATACCGGCTTCTATCAACAGGAAGGAACTGAACTGTGGCATTGCAGTACTCAGGGTTACTAACTAGGGGGTTATTTCTTCTCAATGACCTAAAAAGAACACCCTGTTTTTTGTGCTGCTCAGATACACAGGACCAGGCTCTGCCTTCCTTGGGAGTTTGCACACCCAGCCCTGGTTTCTTCAGCTCTATTTTCCACATGGGTCAGGCAGGAAACATCTGGGATATATATCCTCTCTTATTTTCAGCCTGAAACTCAGATAAGCAGCTTTCAGTAATGAGACAGCAGGGGCTTAAGCCACACATTTGACAACTTAAATTTGGTTACTTGTGGTGGTCTGCACACACATTATTACCCAACTAGCCAAGTGATTTAAGAAGCAGAAGCCGGTTTCACATGCCTCTGAAGCAGAAGATACGAGACAGTGTTGTAGACCAGATTGCTCTTGTTCTGCTGTGACAGCTCTGAAGGCCCTAAGTGCAGCAGATCTGACCGTGAAGCCAACAAGAGCCAGGGGCATGGGGCTGTATATGAAGTACACTTGCCAGGAGAGTGTATCTGGAAGAAGATACAAGATGACAGAGTCTGAGGCCCTCTATTTGCCTACAAAGGCATGTACAGCATAGGTGGCAGGAGGGTGAACGTCCCACCCACACAGTCCCCTCCCAATATGCCTCAGTCCTGCCCTGGAACGGACATCTCATACGCATAAGTGGAGTTCAGGATCTATGGCCCAATTTACTTTTTGACTTCTTTGCAGAAACTGTCAACTGTGATGATGGTGGTGGTGCTAACTGTGGTGATGGAGACACCCATCCACTGGAAAATGGATGAAGAACACCAGGCTTATTTAACACAGGGAACACCAAATCACCATTAGATACCAGTGACTTTCAGTCACTGCCAAGCTGGGTCAGGAGATTGGATCCAGTGCCCTAGAGGTGACAAGCTCTGTATCCCGTTACCAAGCCCCTGACCATAACATTGACTACACATGCACTGTCATTTGCATTCATGCATTTGGCAGGATCCATCTCAAAACACTGAACTTTATTAGTTTCCCACTGTATAACTGCATATGTGCAACTAGATTAACATGCTCTGACTGCACTTCATAGAAGGATTCAAGTCTCCATCAATCAGGGATAAAGGAGGAACCCCCGGAACTCAGCAAAATCTGTAAGAGGAAAAGTATATATAGAAAAATGTTCTCTCTTTCTTTCTTGATATTCTTTATTATCCCCATTTGTTAAGTGGAGGAAACAACCTTTATTACAGCATAGATACAAGTCAGATGTATAATTTGATTTTTAAATGTAATAATTGAAGTAAAGTATTTAATTTTCAATGGCAAATTCACAAGCTTTCAGGGTCTCTGGAGGAATCTTCCCAGTCGAGGACTTACTGCCAGGCAAAAAATGGCGTTAGGCCTGGAAGTGATAGGAAGCAAAGGGTAGTTATCCCCAATTGAACAGTCACAGAATATTTGATACCAGAGAGGAAGAGAAATTTCCATTCACTCTTCGTGATCAGGGCTCTAGCACAGCTGTTTATGCTTCTCTTATCTCCATCCCATCTCCCATTCACCACTCTCAGGCTGGATCAGTCAGGCTCACCAAGGTTTCAATTTCCCTGTCAGCCTGCCTGTAGCAATACTCAAAGCAACAAGCCGTCTTGTCATAGCTGATACATTCATAAGCTATAGCAGGGGTCGGCAACCTTTCAGACGTCGTGTGCCGAGTCTTCATTTATTCAATCTAATGTAAGGTTCCGCGTGCCAGTAATACATTTTAACGTGTTTAGAAGGTCTCTTTCTATAAGTCTATAATACTAAAACTAAACTATTGTTGTATGTAAAGTAAATAAGGTTTTTAAAATGTTTAAGAAGCTTCATTTAAAATTAAATTAAAAAGTGGAGCCTCCAAAACTGGTGTCCAGGACCCGGGCAGTGTGAGTGCCACTGAAAATCAGCTCACGTGTCACCTTTGGCACCTGTGCATTAGGTTGCCGACCCCTGAGTTATAGACAGCTTGTACAGAATATAAGCTGAACCTCTCTCCCCGCCCCAGAGACTGTTAGTGGTGCTGAGAGGTCTTTGGCAGTGGGTCTCTCCCTTAGAGAGCTTGTGACTCTGTTGCATTCCCTCCTCCGCATTCCTCCTGTATTTTGGTTTCTCTCTACTTGTTGTTTTGCCAGCTATAAGCACTAACCAGCCTCTCTCCCCTGGGGCTCCAACTCCGTCGTTTCATAAGAAAGCATCCAGCCAAACTCAGAAATGCCAGCACGAGTCCAGATGTGACCAAGGCAATCAGTATCTTCGGGTAATTTTTCTGGTGGTGTGCGGTACTATCCCGTTTATAGGATTTTATTCCAAGCTGGAAATATATCAAACAGAGCCAAGAGTCTCATAAACAGGAAACTTGTGCGTGCACAACATCTGCCGAAAGCACTTCATACTTTAAAGACAACTGTCTTCCACCTCAGTTCTTTTTATATATATCTATATCTCTATATAGATATAGAGAGAGATATAGATACACACACACACAGGGCTTGACCCAAGGAACCCAGTGAAAAGACACTCCCTTTGCTTCAGTGGAAGTTGAATCAGAGCTTTAGAGCCAGGCTAACAGCCCCCAAGCCCAAGATTCTCCCTCCCCAGGGTCAGCTACAGCACAGGCCAAAGCAGTGCAAGGTTTTCCCACACTGCCCCACCTCTGTGCCTTACCCTGACCTGCAGGCACCAACTTTAGGGGGTAAGAAATCCACTGGGCATTCAGTCCTTGGCCCCTCTGCTGAGACTGACAACTTTTCTGGATGAGAAGCAATGCAGAAGCACATGGTTTTGTATCATTATTATTCTCTCCATCTCCTGGGGCTCTGGGTTGTGCACTCTGCTGAGCTACATTGCCCAGGACTGAAGGACCTCGCAGCTCACTTGCATTCTAAGCATCCTCCACAGTAGCCCCCAATTAACTCCCCTAACAAGAGTTTTTGCCCACATGAGAACGTTATGTTCTTGAGACTTAGAGCACAGATGCAATGACTTAGTTCACATTTAGCTGCTGGGTGCCATTTTTTACAGACACCTGGAGTTCAACTTTACAAGGTAATCAGAGCTCAGATTCATCTTCCCTATACACCACTATGTCAATATGGCACTTTGAAGAGTTATTTTGGGTCCCAGGTCCTTTAAAACAAAACAAAACAAAAACATGCTACAGTAATCATCCAAAGCACTGCAGCATATAGTAGTGACACTGGAGGACTCTGTGGTAATGGTTGTAGAATGCTATGAGTGTGTGAATATTTACACACACATACTTACACACACACCCTGAATTTTCAGAAGTGGCAAGTGATTTTGGGTGTCCAACTTGAGACACATTACACAAAGCCTTGATTTGGCCTTGATTTTCAGAGGGTGGGTGCACAGCTGTTTTACAAATCAGGCTCCTCTAAAGAGTCTCAGATTAGACACCCAAAAATCACTAAGCTCCCCCTTTTTTTTAAGAAATAAAAGATATACTGGCAATGGGTTCTTCATTCATATTTTGAAGTAAATAAAGCAATAAGAGATTAGAAAACACTTGAGTGACTTCAGAAAGTTCATGGTCTTCCCAGAAGGAAAAGTGCTGCAGTGTGTCTGGTTCCAGGATCCCTACACAGATGATGCTTCTGGGTAGGTCTGCAAAGCCTCAGGAATTCCCTGTCAGAAGATTTCTACAGGATGAGGGTAGGGCTGCCATCTGGTTTTCCCAAGATCCTCCCTTTTTTGAGGTAGCTGTCTTAGGAAATCTGTAAGGGTGCTCAGTCTGCACCACCAGCTGTCTAGTTTTATGGGGTGAAGATCATCCCAGAAATGTCCTGTTTTATGTACCTGAGATTGAACCAGTCATCTAGGGTTGCCTTCAACATTTTGAGCCCCTTTTGTACCAACCTGCGTGTTGCAATAGAATATGGCAGCATTCTTTGATGTGCTGCTTTGTTAGCACTGGAGGATCTACAAGGCACCATCGGAGGTGTATGATTCCTCTAGTACCAGGGACATGAATCAGTGCTTAGACCAGAATATGTTTAGAGCACATATACAATTTGATTAGTACAGACAGTGAAGGATCTCCTGTTTCCCCCCAAAACAGATACAGCCTAGCAAGTCACCTCCACACATTGACTGATCTCTGACCACCGCTAGGGAACAAAGGGGTTTGATCTCTACAGCTCATTGGTGTCTGTCTCCTGTGACTGCCAGCCAGGATGCCCATTAAAGTGGCGTGGTGCTGTGAATACCTATGCACTGGTAGCTGGACTGAACCATCTTATTTACAGTTGGTCACCAAATGCCCGAGATAGTGACAGTTTTCAGTTACCACCAACCTGGACTGGGTTTGAACGATCAGTGAAAGATTACTTTATCCTAGCCCACGAAGCCATCCGGTCTCCCACGCTTAACTAGCTTAAAGCACTTACCTTCATCAGATCAGACGGCCGATGTTGGAGGAGCTTTTCTATTGCCTCTGCATCTGCAGTTTTCAAAACAGAAAGATTGTGACACAAATGCCAACAAGTCAATATCTGCGGTTTACATCAGTCCTGAAGAGACAAAGGAGAAGCCTGGAACTCCCCATTCATTCTGCAGGAAATGCTGTGACTCAATATAAGCCAAATTAATCTCTAGTTAAACTCACTTAATAGAAAAGGAAAACAAGCTGATGTGTTCTCTGAGAATTCTGCTTTCTAGTCTGTGCTTTAGTATTCGTTTTTCTAGCACATTTTCAGACTCCCCCAGCTCCGCCTCCACAAACAAGTCGCACATGTCCACTGTTCACCTCCTTCTTTCCACAGAACCCCCCACTTTCCTTCCTGTCCCTCGTACGCAGACACAGTGGTCACAACAAAATCCAGAGACATTGGATCCACTAACCTTTACTGCCAGCCTGAATGAGCAGCATGCAGGAGGGATCCACCTCGGATTTGGCGAGTTCAATGTGGCACGGGGGAGAAGACACGCGATTATAGGATGAGATTGTGTCACAAATCACCGCACTTAGATGTTCTCCCTTTGTGTTTAGAAAATTATTCTGCAAAATTCCCAGAAAGAAAGAGTTATTAAAAGAAACCAGACAAACCCACAAATGGTCTCCCTCAATGATATCTAAAATATATCACTAGCTTGTGTTGTTATCAATCATTTATACTGCAATAGTGCCTAAGGCCTTCTTACCAGATTTGGACCCCATTGTGCTAGGCATTGTACAAACACAGAGCCAACACTAGTCTAATATCAGCTCAAACTGGGAAGCAGTCTGATCCAACAGACCAAGCAATGGACTGGGAGCCAGGGTCCACAAACACCAATTCTTCTTCTTCCACTAACCTTGGGTGGGAAATTTCACTTCTCTGAGCCTGTTCTCCCATCTGGCAAATGGGAATTTTGAGACTTACCCACCTCACAGAACAATTTTATGCTTGTAAAATAAATTTTAAATAGTAACAACATTTTAAGATTTTATTTTTACCAAATCTAAATTTGGGGTCTAAGGTGCTTAGGTGTTTCCCTTTAAATCTCACAGTGAGAAAGAAGCCAAAGGAGGCTTTATTGTTTTGAAATTGCAGGCACTGTCTGCCCCATTGTCATCAACTAGGAGAAGAGGGAAATAAAGAAAGATTGGCCTTCCTGTTTAGGAAATGCCTTTAGTATTGTTGATCAAAGACCGAGCAAAGAACAAAATCTTCTCATTTTTAGCATTAAAACCACCCCTCTACTTAAAAACAGTAGTGACTCTTGGGTGGAGCAAGGGAAGAGTGGATTGCAGCTTTTTCCTCCTCTTGGCCAACTTGTACACCAAACAAGATGGACCTTCTCCTGAAACCCGTGTACAGACACACTCTGGATTGGGATCGGGGCTGGACTGTGCTAAAACAGGGTCACCATTTCTTAAAATACTCTGTCATGGAGAGGGCTGGACAGCTCAGAGTGGCTGCTTAACACTTTCTAAAATCAGGCCCTTCTAATATGTGTCACATTGGGCACCCAAAAAAATGGAGGCGCTCAAAATCACTAGTCCAGTGGTTCCATAACATTTTCCATGCATGGCCCCATTTTTACCTATATTGCTTCCCGTGATCCCAAACGGCACGGAGGATGCCATTTATAAATGGTGTTTTCCATGCAGGGTGACCTTGCATGCACCAGAGATGGATTATGGTTTTGTGGGGCCCTGAGCCAGAGCAAGTGGGCCCCTCCTTCCACCTGCAGGTCCCCACAACCTCCATGCTCCCAACCCTCCTGCCAGGGAAATGGGGTTAGGGCACAAGGGCTTTGCCTCCCTCCCCATCCCTCCAGCACTCCTGCTAGGAAGCAGAGTTGGGGCGTGGAAGTTTTCCCCTCTCTGCCCAACCAGCAACCCTGCTCCCTGGTGGGAGTACAAGCAGGCAGAACAGGGCAAGCCCTGAACCCCAACCTTGCTACCCCACAGGAATGCTGGGCAGACAGAGTGGGTCCAGGCACGGGGGTGCCCATTTTTCTGGGGGGCCCCCAGTTGGCCAAGGATCCTGGGCACAGGCCCTGTTGGCCCAGTGGCTAATCCGCAACTGGCACACGTGTGCATGTGTCAGGTCATGCTGCATGGAGAGCACACTAGCCTTCTCTGTGTGGTGTGACCTTGCACGTATGGTACATGTAACGCCACGCTGTGTAGAGGACACCATTTTGTAAAATGCACACTTTGAAGTGCCGCAACCACATTTACTGATGGAGCAACTCCACTTGGGATTGCAACCCATGGTTTGGGAACTGTTGCACTAGTCACTTTTAAACATGGGCCTAGCTAAGCACTGCACAATACAAAACCTCCCAGTCACACCAGTAAAGCCACTTCTACTGGCTTGTTGTGAAAACAGAAGGTTTAAAACAACCAGTTCGTGCTATTTCCATACAGTTTGTTTGGGGTTGGGGGACTGAGATGGGAGGAAAGACCTGTGTGCATTTTCTTTTGTCTGCTGTGGGAAGAATGCTTGAGAGTGTTCGAGTTCCCTTGGTATTTAACAGAGACAGACACCGGATTACTGCATGTCTGCCTTGGGAAAGGCTGGCAAGAAAGAGAAGAAACGACTCAGCCCCCTCTATCTCTTCTCCTCTCAGACAGTTATCTGGGTCTCAGGTTCAGCAGCTAACCCAGCTTGGAGGCCAAATAGTTTTTTCCATGCAAAAATTAGTTAAGGTGGAGGCATGAGGAGAGCCCCGCCATGGGATAAGGGTTTCTGGAAAAGCCGTTGTTAAAACTGGTATGATTTAAGGCATTTCATATTTGGGGAGTCCAAGTGTACTAGCAGTCAGATGTGACTTGCTGGAATAGCTGGAATCCAAGGGCAGAGGACAAGTGATTTGCCCAAGGTCATATGGGAAGTCAGTGGCAGACAGAGGAATTGAACACAAAGTCCCAGGCCAGTGCCTTAACATCCATACCATGCTCTAAAATTTATTTTTATTATTTAATTTTTATTTTTTTCCAGCATTTCATTCATTCCCAAGGGTGAGCATAATTAACAGGATTAATTTACTAACTTACCTCTAACTAAACACACCCAATTTCTTGGACACTGAATCTCAACCATACTATAAAAATATATAAAACCTCACACGTGACAATGCTGTCTGTTTACTGCCCACTAGACGGCATCTGGATTTATGGTCACTCACTCCCATACGTTTTAACATGAATTATTGCTAAAATACTTACAGCCTGAATGTAAACAGGCAGAAATGCCAGTTAAGTAATTTACAAGGCAAAGTCAATAAAGTAAGAATCTAGCTCTCGCTTCCCCGCTTCTCCCAAGTGATCTCAGTGTGGCTGGCTAGTGGAGGTAAAGTTAATCTCTGTAACTTCACACCAGTCAGCTGTCCCACAAGATACTTTACCATCTAGTATTTGTCTAGGGTGTTCACCTGCTGCACAGAAAATTTATTCCCCTCCAACTGCACCTTAGCTGATCCTTCCCAATTAATCTCATCTTAGTTTTACAAATACATAATTGCACTAACAGTTTCCAGATGAACCAGTACAAACAGACTTGGGATACCCTTCAAAGTCATTGAACTGGGGCAGCGAGGCCTAGGTTCCACCATGTCCCCCCTCCTCTGACCCAATTTCCTCTCCGTGCCAGCTGGCAGTAAGGGGAGAAGAGGAGGAAGAAGCAGAGGAGATAATGTGTGCAGAATTGGTAGGGGTGTGTGTGTTTGGAATGGTGGTTTCCTGTTAAACAGGAGGAGACACAGGTTACATGCACCATGATGGAGGGTAACACGACTGAATTCCTCCTCGTGACTCTTGTTGTCTCTGCTGTGCTCAGTCAGCAGCAAGTAGTTTGCACTCCCCACCCCATGGGGATGGAGCGCAAGTCGTAAATACCACACTGACACACCAGGCACCCTCAGCTTTCCTGGCCCCTTGTGGCTGTAAATTTGACAGGATGGTAAGATCCTGCCCCCAAAACCTCACACTGTTCCATGTGGCTTTAACACAAGTGGCCATTCAGCCCACCTGCATAGTTGCTACTTACACATGTGTCAGGCTCACGCAGATGCAAGCAGATGACTCTGGGCTTCTTCACATCTTTAATATTCTGGCAAGCGAAAGTGTAGTTGGGCTAGAAAATAGAACAAAATGCTGCTGCATTTGTAAACTGCATTAGGACAGACAGACAGGTCAGGACACAGGGCTGCATCCCTTGGGCAAGTCTTCAAAGCTCCTAGATAACGGGCGTCTTTCTATTTCTGTATTCAGAATGGTTGGAATTATGACCCCCAAACCCCACCGACCCCCAAACCCTATTTTATCATGGAGTTTTCCTTTAGTTACGCTGAAGAAGATGGAGTGGGCAGCAGTTCTCTATAGGACCTTCATGTACCCAGGTTCCCTGCATTCTGGCCCCTAGGTGCAGCATAACTGCACTAGCTGTCTGCAGCCTTTACTTGGATTCAGCCCATTATGATTCACATCCTGAGGGTGAGGTTGCTTGCTCTGCTCCCTGGCTAGTTGCTAGTCCTTAAAAACTCTGCAGAGAAAGGTTCCAACCCCACTTCTCTTGCAATTCTAGCCCTAGAACATCTATTGCCAAAATACCCTATTGAACCTAGCCCACATAGCCTGCTTGTCTCCGGTTGAAAAGCATCACTGTGATAATAGACATGGCCTCTGAAAAGCTGTTTTAATGGCAAACAGAAAGGCAGAACAGAGCAAGCGGGAACAGACTGAACTGCAGCAGGGAAGATGTAGCCAAAGGACAAGATATCTCCATGGCTGGAGATGGATTTCTAGCCTAGTCTATCTATCGGGGATGGTTGAAGGAGAGTGGGAACAATTCTGCAGCAATGTCAGAGGCAGCCCACTAGAGGTTCCTTGAAGCCCAAAGAAATCAATGATCTGCAGTGCCCTACAAGCTGTTCCACTCAAAATGTGTTTGTATCAGTTGCTGAATCACTTATAACACACTCATCAAGCTGAGAAATGTGCTTTGTTCCAATGATGTGCTATACCCGTGCATTCTGGCCCCATGAAAGACAGTGCCACCCTGTAACCCCTGGCAATTCTCCAATGCCTTCAGGGGATCTCAGAGCTATAAATGAATAGAGCCGCACAGCACCCAAGGGAGAGGGCAGGCTCATTATCCCCATTTCACAGAGGGGGAAAGTGACCTTCCCAGTGTCACAAAGGGAGTTTTTGGGAAGGCCGGGAACAGAATCAAAGTCTCCTGACTACTAGTCCCATGCTCCAGCTATGAGCTCTCCCGTAACTTCACATCAGTCAGCTGGATCTGGTTTAACACAGCATAGTATGAACAAACCATGGCTTTTGAAGAAAGTTTTCAGGAACAACCTGCTCACCGTGGCTCATCCAATACATAGTCAAGCACTTTCCTACCTTCAGGATGCTGCTGGGCAGGGATCCTGTGGCAGCTGATTGGGAAGTTTGCTCTGTGAGGACAGCAGTGGCTGTCAAAACCACTTCCGAAGTCACAGCTTGTGCTGTCGTAGTGAAAAGAGCGTGCGATGTGTTCGGCTGCAAATCGGGAGATGTGTTCGCTGACACTGACTGGTTTGACACATGCATGTGTATTTGGGTGGGTCCTGTGGAAGTCGCAGGGCTGGTGTCTTCAGTCATTTTGGTCGTTTCAGCAGTACTTGCTTTTCCTACACAGAAAAAAATAGGAGAATGTAAAGAGCTCTCGAATCAAAGCTTGTCATTGTAGTGACTGAACGGCAGTATTGATTTGTCATAGCCAGTGATGTTAGAACGTATTATCAGCAGTAGAAAACACCCACATTAGATTTGCTTCATAGTTACCTAATTGTTACACACACTTATAAAGCTGTTTACAGTAGGCTCATATTCTGTGTATATTCTACACCAGTGTAAAGGTGCGATTTCCTGGCTCAGCCCCCAACACCATACAATGTTTACAATAGAACCAGTGGCCCCATGGAGCGGGGCCCATGCTCAGAAGGGGCCCCGGCCGGCTCCGCTTGCACTGCGCCCTGAGACCCCACCCACCACTTGCTCCACTTGGCCTGCCCACTGTCTGGCTGAGGGCTTCTCTTCACCCCCTGGCCCCACCCACCGGCTCCTCTCTGCTCCCTGGCCGGACCCCATTGCACATCTGGCTCCAGGCAGTCTCTGCTTCCCACCATCTGTGGGGCCTCAATCGTCTCTTCGGAGCTGAGCCACCTGGGACTAGTGCAGAAGCCTGGCCAGTCTCGGCCAGTTGTGGGGGGCGAGGGAGACAGTGGTGGAGAGGGCTTGGTTGGGCCCCTCCAGGCAAGTGGGTCCTGAGGGAGCCCGACTGGGACAGACCCTGGCCTGGCTGATTCCATCTCTCCCAATGGGCTCGAGCAATTCCCTGCCTCGGGACCAGCCCTGACTGTGCTGCCAGCTCCGCCCGGCAGACAGAGTCACCTCCCAGTGGGGCCGGTGAGCGTGGCCAGGAGGCAGGGCATGGGGGAGTGGATTTCGGGGGGAGTGGGGGAGTGCTGCGTTTTGAGGGGGCAGGGAACTCGGGAGTGCGGGGGTCCGTGTGGGTTGCTGTGCATTTGTGGAGGGGGTTTGGTGAGGGGCACTGGGCATAGCAGGTCCGGGGGGGACTAACTTTAGAGAGTGTGGGTGTGTGTTCATTTTGGGTAGGGGGGCTGTGTGGCACAGCATGGGCTGCCTCCAAGGGTAACGGGCAGGCTGCCAGCACAGGGCTGGGTGGGCTGGTTTGTAAATAGTGCCCTTGCACTGGGCCGAGCGGGTCGCCCCTGCCGTTCCATGCCCCATTTCCCCCGGGGTGACAGACAGTAAGTGTGAAAAATCGGGACAGGGAATGGCAGGGGTTGGGGGAGGTAATAGGAGCCTATATAAGAAAAAGACCCCAAAATCATGACTGACTCTATAAAATCGGGGCATCTAGTAATCCTAAGAACGCAGAAAGGGAGTGCAGGGAGACATATGAGATAGCCAGGGCATCTGATCATTATAGTTTAGCTTGCCAGTGATCAGACCGCTCCTTCTAAGCAATCATTTTAAAGCAGAGATGGGTTCAAGCTGCTGTAAGTCTTGGATCTGAATCCACACTTCTCTAAAGAACAGAGGTGACTGGATTTGGGTCCACTATAGAGTTTGGAGCTAGAGACAGTCTGGAATACTGAAGTATTTCAGGAGCTTGGGGACAAGTTGGGGTTCACATCCGTGGTTCCGTACTGGACTCATTTCTAAAATATCATTTTGGTTTGACCATGAATTAAAAGCCCGTTTTGATGGGACAACCTGTTCTAAATCAGCCTTTGGGTGCCTGCTGAAAGCAAGTTTCACATCTTGTGCATTCAATCACTAAAGCTCACCAGTAAATGGAAATTGCAGGGAGCGTGGAGAATAATTAGAAAGTCCAAATCAATTTCCCATACCTTCTGGTGTTGGAGAAATACTTCTAGGCTTCAAGCAGACCGTCGGTTCTGTGAGAGTAGCATTTGTCATTGCTGGTGTTACACTGATGATAGTAGCACTCAGCGCTGAAGGTGAGGTAGTGGCTGATGAGTTGTGGTTGTTTTCACCAGAAACTTTATTGTCTGGGGGAAAAAGAAATGTTAATTTATAGCTAAAAAGCACAATTATGGTATCCGTTCTAAGAGATGCAGACGGACAGGACTCTGATAGTTCAGTCACATGCAACATGAGAATCCCTTTCAGAGAAAAAATAAAGAATGATTTTTGCAATGTTTCTTTTGTTTGTTTTTACAAGGGGGTTGGGTTTGGTTGCTTCTTCCCCTTCACTGTTTGAAGGCTTCTGATCCATGGGCTGCCTTGTTGGCACCGACTGTCCTTTGACACTCTGATCTTGGGCAGCAGAGGAGGGAGGTTTAAGGCCCTCCATCCCACACACATACATGCTGTCCCCTAGCCTTCATGAAAGGTAACAAACTCAGATTGTAACACTAAAAGGGACCATCATGATCATCTAGTCTGACAGCCTGCACATTGCAGGCCACAGAACTTCGCCTACCCACTCCTGTAACAGACCCCAACCTCTGGCTGAGATACTGACATCTTCAAGTCATAGTTTAAAGATTTCATGTTACAGAGAATCCACCATTTACACTCTCTTTAAACCTGCAAGTGACCCGTATCCCAAGCTACAGCGGAAGGTGAAACCCCCAGGGTCTCTGCCAATCTGACCCAGGGGAAAATTCCTTCCCTGCCCCAAATATGGCAAATCAGTGAGATCCTGATCACGTGGGTAAGACACAGCAGCCTGACACCCCTGGGAAAGAATTCTCTGTAGTATCTCAAAGCCGTCCCAATCTAGTTTCCCATCACGGGCCATTGCAATATTTGTTACTAGCAGTCGCAGATCATTGTAGGCAGTCCCATCATACCACACATACTCTCCGTGAATTAATCAAGATCAGTCTTGAAGCCAGTTAGGTTTTTTGCCCCACTGCTCCCCTGGGCAGGCTGTTCCAGAACTTCACTCCTCTGATGGTTAGAAACCTGAGTCTAATTTCAAGTCTAAATTTATTGATGGCCAGTTTATATCACTAACCCATTCCCTTCTGCAACAGGATCACTGTACCAGGACTGCCATGGAGACTGACCACCCCATGCCTTTTGAGGAAAAGGTAGAGCTCTCTCTGGTATCCTGATAATTATTTGGCTTTGGAAAAAAGTTTATTACATTATTTAAAGGGGAAAAAAGGATTTTTAATAGCTCTTTTCACAAGCAGACAGTTCTTTTCCTTGCCAAAAGAGCTGACCTGCTTTATAATTCATATGGAAGAAATTCAGAGACCAGACAATCTAACTGGGGCATATCAAAGTCTCAACTGTGAATCTAGTTTCTGTTTACAACTTGAAACAAAAATGGATCAGCAACTGGACATGATGGCCCTGGTCCTACATTAAACCCATGAGAATGTGGGAGGAAAGATTCAACATTTCGAGAAGACCCACTTGTGTGCTATAGAAAAAAGAAATGGAAATTTCAAATATATTCACATTACTGCAAGCACAATCGCCTTTACGTCAAAGAGATTCAACATCTCTAGTCAACAAGGACTCGATTCAAAGCCTATAGGTATTTTTCTATTGACTTCACTGGGCTTTGGATCAGGTTCTTGTTCACTGGAGATGTTGAATCGCTGAGATAAAATGGAACATTTACAGAATCATCAAATATTCTTATTTAAAAGTTTGTATATTTCCTAGTAATGACACGATGGGAGATAAATATGCCACCTTTGACTTTGCTTATGTGATATCTGAAGCAAGCCTTAAACACTGTTGAAGACTTTTTTCCTCCTGTTTTTCATGCTTTTTTATTCCTCTCTGGAAACCTATTTCTGTTTTCCACAAACTAATTCAGTACCTACTTCACATTCTATGTGTTTTTAGATTCTTGTAAGAAATACATTGATTGTCGTATTCGTTTCTATCCAATAGTAACGGAACTTGCAAGATAAATTATTTCACCATTATTCGTTTTTTTCAGAACCTAACAGAGCTGCTATTAAGTTCTTTATCAGCTGTTGAGCATTCTAGCCCTGACCCAGCAAAACGCAAACTTGTGCTTAACTTTAAGCACAAACCTAAGTCCCACTGAAGTCATCATGCTTATATACATGCTTCAAGTTCAGTATTTTCCTGAGCTGGAGCCTTCGTGCTTTGCTGAATTGGGTGCTCAGAGTCCTCAGCTCCTGGGAGGATTGAGCCCTAAATCACTTTATGGGATTGATTACAGAAATGGGCTTAATCTATGCTGTTGTCAGACTAAATATAAAGGAAATATTTTACAATCCAGATTAGGTAACAGACCCTTTAAGAAAAAAGACAAGGGTCAGTTTTCTGTTAGATGAAAATTGCCAAATGTTGATACTGGAAATTCTGAAGTCTGAGTATAGAGTTATGTTATGAAATATAATTTTGTGTTGCATGCACATGGGAGAAATATTGGAATGCTGAGAAGTTGCCAGCTACACAAGCAAAACACACGATGAGGTAGATTCAAAAGACCGTGTTGAGATGTCTCTGGCAAAAGTCTGGGAGCATTTCAGTCCTCCACGATTCATGTCTCATGCGAATGCTTCATAATCTTGCACAACATACGGAGAAGTATTGTGGAAAACTGGAAGGATTTTGTCATGAGACAATTATATGATTGGAAAAGCATGTAAAGAAGGGAGAACAATTCCTTGCAAATGGGAATGAGGCAAATGTTACAAGGAACCCACTACAACAAGACAAGCTTCAGGGGCAGGTTGCTCCAGCCAGGGATAGTTTCACAGATACTACAGTTATTTAGCCAAACAAAAAATGAGCCAGAAAGCTGGGTGAAGAGAGAGGGAATCTCAGATCTTCACCACATTCTGACATGGGTACTAGGGCCAGGCTCTTGTCTCTGTGAGAGTCTACTTCTTGGCCCTGCAATAGGAAATTAGGGGAGTTAACCTGATGGGAGTCATTTTTCACAGTGTTTCCAAGATGGGGAGGATGTGCCAAACATGCTACAACTCAGACTGAGACAGTGGCACCCTCAATACTATATTTAGGCTTAGATTTAAAATAGCAAACATGAGACACATACCCTAACAGACAAGAAAAAAATCCCAGCAGTTAGTAGCACTCCAGGTCCCCACTCAGGAATGAGGGCCCCATGGTGGTAGGCATTATACACAACTAGTAAAACAACAGTCACCAACCCAAAGACCTTACAGTATAAGTGAGAGACTCACTCTGGAATAGGACTCCTATCTTACTCGGGAACAGGAACCATATTTCAGGTGGGTCATGCTAAAAGAATAAATAAAATAATGAGAAGATTGATGTATATGATGCCTTTCCTTATAGGATGGAGTAGGATTGACTGGTTAGAACATAAAAGATTGGGTGAACTGGGATTCAGTTCCTGCCTTGAAAGCTATCTGATGGCAAACTGACACTACACTTAGTCATAGGTAAAAGGTAGAAAAGAATTTTGAGGCCAATGTAAAACTTTCCATGGAAACCCAGAGAGAATTCTGCATAACAGGAGACACTATAGGAGGGCCTTACTACAGACTCCTGTGAATAGGCTCAGTACATACCTTCATAGATTTCAAGGCCAGAAGGAACCACTTTGATCCTCTAATCTGACCTCTCGTATAACACAGGCCAGAGAAGTCCCCCAAAATAATTCCTAGAGCAGAACTTTTAGAAAAAACATCCAATCGGGACAATTAAAAAATGGTCAGTGATGGAGAATCCATCTGTTAAAAATGTACACTTTATTTCCAGTCTCAGTTTATCTAACTTCAACTTCCAGCTATTGGATTGTGTTATACCTTCCTCCGCTAGACTGAAGATCCCACTATTAAACATTTGTACCCAGTGTAGGTACTCATAGATTGGAATCAAATCACCCCTTCACTTTCTCTTTGTTAAACTAAATAGATTGACCTCTGAGTTTGTTTCTATAAGGCAGGTTTTCTAATCCTTTAATCATTCTTGTGGCTCATCTCTGAATCTTCTCCAATTTAGCAACAACCTTGTATTGAGGGTACCAGAAATAGACACAGTGTTCCAGCAGTGGTCACAGTGCCAAATATAGAGGTAAATTAACCTCTCTACTTCTATTAGTGATTCCCCTGTTTATGCATCCCAGGATTGCATTAGCTCTCTTGGCCACAGGGTCACACTGGGAGTTCATGTTCAGCTCATTAGCCACATAAAATATGACAGAATTCACCCAGCAGCACATTCCAGGGAGAAATCAAATATTCCATTTTAATAATCAGGTGTTGTAGCCTAAACATAAAAAAATACTCAACTTCTATGTCAGTATCGATAAAGGGTCGATGGTTCAGAGGAAGGGATAAACCCATAAAATAGAGCTAATGATCAATACACATGGTAGTGTTCAGCATTAAACACCAGCAATCAATTCTAGGGCCAGATCTACACTGGAGTGGGGGGGAGTCGACCTCAGATACGCAACTTCAGTTACGTGAATAGCATAGCTGAAGTCGACGTATCTTAGGTCAACTTACCTCAGCACAAGTCGACCGTTGCCGCTCCCTCGTCGACTCTGCTTCTGCCTCTCATGATGGTGGAGTTCTGGAGCTGATGGGGAGAGCGCTCTGAGATCGAATTATCGCATCTACACTAGATGCGGTAAGTCGATCCCCGATAGATCGATCACTACCCGCCAATCCGGCGAGTAGTGTAGACGTGCCCTATGAGTGTAGCTTCAGAGTGCAGCCTCCCATCTTTGAGCTTCACAGACCTTTGGTTCATTACTGAAGTTCAATACAGGCGAAGTCCTGCAGTCAACACAGGCTGAAAGGATGTTGACATTAAAGGCAGTATTGTTTGTAAAGGGCAGCATGACTGGGCCTCACACGTTTAGCCAAACTGATCTGTTAGAGTTAAAATAAAATTCAAGACCCTCATCCGGCAAAGAGAACTGCACAGTTAGACCCTTGGATCCACGTTCAATAAAGTTGCAGGACTGGAGCTTAAGTGTCTATGGATTTACTGCAACTCTAACCTCATTGAAGAAAATGTTCCCGCTACATTCCATGGCAACAACATAGAGGAAACTCACAGCGACCCCGCACGCTGTCAGATATTTCACACACAGTTCATAGTCTTTCCAACGCATAGAACCCTTTGTGTACCTTTTCCTCCTAATGCCTGTGTTCAGAGTTTCCTTCATGTTGGCAGCCTTAAGATATGGAAATGGTTACAATGAGGTAACTGTGAAGTCTGTCCTCCATCTGTACCCTCAAAAGAGAGTGAGTACACACAGTGTTAATGGGCAGACCACAGAACAGCTACATGCTCTCTCTTAACCCCTTGATGGCAGTGAAGAGGACTGCTGCTTTATTCATCTAGAGCAGCAAAAAGCTCCTGACATACACAGATTGTATCAAGTCAAGTGGTTGCAGCTCAATGGTGCTTTCTCAAGTGCTTTGCACATGCTAACATCACACCTTTAAATATTAGTCTATATGAGGCCTGTCATTTTAAAGATCTTCTCAGGAAGGGGAAGTTTTTCATAAAGCAAAGAGACATTTGTGTGTGGATCTTATCCCAATCAGTTATGTTCTGAAGAAAACTTACTTGTCCTCCATTCTTACTTGTCTTCCAGTTAAGAAGCAAGCATAAATGACTAAGTAAAGAGAGAGCCATTTATTAGAAAACATAATATTGTGAATGTTAGTGTTAATGAAATAAGCCAAGTTGCCATCCCTGGATGAAAGTCTTTAGAACAGATACAGCCTGGAAACTGACAGTGCAATCTTTCTCCATATACAACATGCCTCAGACTTGCTCTGGAATGACTCCATCTAACAGCAAGAAGGAAGTTCAGGCTCCATGACCCATTCTATGATTATCCTATCTACTAGCCTGTGGCCAGATTTTCCAAAGAACTCATCTCCTGTTTACTCACCAGGATAAGCAGCCAGATTTTCAGGAAAGGTCAGAATGCTGCATGTGCATTGGGTGCTGAGAACTTTTGAAAGTCTAGCCCCATGGAAGCCAACAGTGACCTTCATTTTTCTGTATCCCATTACTAGTCGCTAAACTAACCACGCCCCCACGAAATGCACTTCCATGACACCTTAAAAGTAGAGATGGGCCTGAATTGAAAAGTTTTCATCCAAATCTGAATTGTTGCACTCTTCAGGGGTGTTTGGATCTAGGGTTTTGGTTCTGGCCAGATCTCTCTTTAAACAAAAAAGATATTCTTTCCAGGAAGGAGCCCAATTCAGAAGAGTTAAATCACTGGTTTTTCCTGATAACAAATGACAACCAGAGGCATGATTTCATGCCCAGAATAATAATTGAAGTTAAATCTCTCCTTTTCACAAGGCTTTGTGTTTACATGGACATCAGCAGGAAACTTTACCTCATTAGAATGACATAATGCCTTTTACTTGATCTCCCAAAATGCCATAACCACCAAGACAAACACCTTTGAACTTTTCCAGATGTTTATAAAAATACAAGAGCTGTTTGGTCAAAATCTTTGAATCAATGTATATCATAAAATAAGAATTGGATCTTCCTCCACCTTAACTTGCCTTTGGATTTGCTCAGTTTTATTATAAAGCCTCCTTTTCTCTCCTCCCCTCTCCAGCACATGCAACCATTTTAATACAAGAAGTATCAAAGCGTTTTGCAGCTGTAGGACTAAAAAAACGAACAATGCAAATGTGAACTGGGATACCACTCTTAAGCGGCATTTCGCTAAAAACCTCAATGATTTATTGCACAGCACAATCTAATTAGTTTTGCAAAACTTGTGTGAATTTTATTAAGGACTTGAGGATTAAAGCCAAATAAAACTTTAAGCATGAAGCAATCAAATTTTAGTAACTTAGAGTGATAACTTAGTCTGTGTGAGAATTCACCTCCAAATTAATTGTAGGGGACACAATTTTACAAATATTTATTTTATTCACCTTTTTACTACCCTATACCAAAAGAGTATCCATCCAGTATTTTGGACATCCTCGACAATCTGATGAAACTAATTAACAAACAGAGCTGGCACTTATCCCAGATAAAATCAAATAATCCAGTAACAACATAAACACAACAAAACTTAATTGATTTACCTTTATCATCCATACCTGAATTCGGCACCAATGTTACCCAACCCTATCCAACACCCACCTCCTTACAGTAAAGGAACAAACTCAGATCAACATGGGGCAGTCTCAGCAGTTTGTATCCCATTTTGTAGTATAAGGCAGTTAAATACAGTGTTTTCTTCCTCTCATCTACATTGTCACAATGACTAATGTACAACCTATGTAAGTAGCTGCCTCTTCTATGATGACAATACTAATTAACCTTTATATAGTATACCTTGTCTTCAAATCACTTGACATTTTGTCAAATTCATCTCTGCTTTAATACTTTTGACTTCAACTAACTAATCCTTACAAAAACCTTGCGGGGTAGGTATTAGCTCAATTTTACAGACTGACAAACTGAGGCAGAGCTTAAATAACGCACAGCTAAAGCCACAAGGGCAGAACCAAAATGAACACTTAAGCGTTCCTGGTCCTTTAAGGATACCTCTACACCTCACTTCAGTAGCCCCTTAGCTTGAGCTCCGTGAGCCTGAGTCAGCTGACATGGCCCAGCCACAGGTTTTAATTGCACTGTAGACATTCTCTAAGACTACACTTCTGTGTTCAAAATATACAGGTACAGTAAGTGTCAATTGGCTGTAATTCAGGACCTGGTCTGTTGGTGGGAATGGGGAAGCAGTGGAGAAAGAGGGCAGAACAGAACTTCAGCAGTGTGAGCCAGGTTTCAATGTTTGCCTTTCATTAAGCCAACAGCTACAATAAGCAGCACCGTTTGGGTCTCTGAGCTACATTACTCATAAGCTCTAGTTTTAGTCCTCTCCAGCCATGTGGCAGGGATTCAAGCGGGTGGAGCTCCTTTTGCTCTGGAAATATCTAATACAATCCCTCCCCTCTTCTTCCCCACTTTTCCACACAGCCCCAGACAGGATATGGGTGTGGATCTGCAGTCACTTATGACACAAAGGAAAGGGCAAAGAGAATGTGGGAAGGAGGAGGGTTGACAACTCAAACCATTACATCACTGCAATCAGCCGTGAGCGGAGTCACCCAATTAACACTTAACCCTGCTCAGACAGAGCCACTAAAGAAGGATTTTGCTTTGTCTTGTAGCCTCACTTAAGTCAACTTAAGGTCAGTGGATTAGGAGCCCGATTTCTCAGGCAGCTTCTATGATGCTTGTGGCTTGTTTAGGTTCTACAATCGGCCTTCTAGAAGACGTTGAACTTGAATTACTGTTCCTCCTTGGCCTCACCAATTTTCAGCACAAACTCTTATTTTGCTGGATCTTGGTAAAAGAATACCTACTTGAGGATGATTGTATGCAGAAATAGGTTGACATATGAAGCAAAGAAGTGACAAAGAGGTGCCACAGGACTCTGTCACTTCTGCAATTCCAGACTAACACGGCTACCCCTCTGATTCTTGACATATGAAGCAAAGTGATGCAGCACCATACTCATAGGTACAAATGCATATAGTTTGCAAGAGGTATGAATACATACAGGATCTTGCACTAGTGCACCAACTACAAGCTTTAATACATGTACTAATTGGACAATTCACTGCACTGTCCACCAGTAGTGCATACTTTCAGGGATTCAGTACTGTGTTATCTCCTGATATACCCATTTGACGGTGTGCCTGGAATGTACAAACCAAAGTAACCCCTACTCCCCATCATTTAAAAAAACCTCTCTCAATTGTTTTTAGCACTTAAAAATAAACCAGAAAGGCCAAGTAGATATTGTGGACAAATATTTCCCACTTAGCAGCTTTCATTCAGAAGGATCCCAGGGTATAATGCAAGTTATATTTACATACAGCACTGGCTAAAATGCAGCACTTCCTGGGATGCACAGAACCCTTGTACCTCCTTATGGGGAAGGGACATTTTGATTTCTGATGCTAAGGCTATGTCTACGCTACAGCCGGGATCGACACTCTGAGCTCAATCCTCCAATGGTCCATTTAACAGGTCTAGTGAAGACTCACTAAATCGACAGCAGATTGCTCTCCAGTTGACCCCCGTACTCTACCCCCGCATGAGAATAGTAAGGTAAGTTGACGGGAGAATTTCTCCCGTCAACCACCCGCGGTGTAGACCCCATGGTAACTCAACTGAAGGTACATTGACTCCAGCTACATTATTCACGTAACTGGAGTTGTGTAGCGTAAATTGACTTACCGCGGTAGTGTAGAGAGAGCCTTAGGCAAACGCTCAAATGAGAGGATACGTGGTTTTATGGGGACTCAGGAAAAGGGTTCTATTCCTACCTCTGCCACAGACCCACTCTGTGACCATGGGAGAATCACTATGGGATTAATTTTCAAGGGTGCTCAGATGGTGTGGTTCAAAGTTTTAAAACTCCATAGGCTGACCAAGGTGTGGGAATGATCAAACTAGTTTAGCTATGAAATGTAGCCCAGCTGCCGACTATCAGCTCACAATAGTATTACTTAGCTCTTATCTAGTGCTTTTTATACATAAATATCACACTCTTTGCAAAAAGGTATCATTAGCCCCATTTTACAAATAGGGAATCTGAAGCATCAAGGTGAAATAACTTGCTCAAAGTAACAAAACAGGTTAACGGCAAAGCCAAGAATAAAACCCTAAGTACAATATCTAAAATGTATGAAAAACAGTTCTTGGAAAGACTATAAATTGTTATAGGAATAAATCTGAATTATAGTTTAACATTTACCCTGAACCTGTTCAGGGTCTGAAAAGATATGTCAGCAAATTTTCCTTTGGAACAACATAAGTGAAAACAGAGCAGCCCTACTATATGCCAATGAGAAAGAGAGAATTCTTAGCTTGCTATTTAAGCCAATTTGTACATAGCTCTTGAAAGGCATCCTTCTATTGTCTAGCAAGGAAGTGAGGAAATGTTGCTGGGAAACATGATTAAAATCCAAGGGAGAGATCAGCAAAGAAATTGCTTAGAAGAGGTTTGCTTTGTTAAAGTTGTGCATCTGAGCTGAGTTGTGACCCCCAAGACATGCTGAACACCTACAGCTCAAAGGTCAGTAACAAGTTGCAGGACCTACACTTAACTGTCACTTAAGACGTGACACAAATTGTTCCTTCTTCAACGAACGTGAGTTTAAACAAGTTGGGGACAATCCTATTCTAGCACCATAGCAGACTAGGAAACAAGTGATGGAACATCTTCCAGTGGAATACGTGCCTTCACATCACTACAGCGCTTACCGCAGAAAGTGTCTCTTTCTCTCTCCTGGTAATCAACCTAGGTACTTATCTGGCTCATTGGAACAACCTGAGTTCTGCATTATGTGCACATAGGTACAAGAGCGTGCTCAGTTGTAAATGCACGCTTAAAGTTACTGTTTTCATATTCTATGTGAATTGTTTCACTCTCAATTGATTTCATAAATATTTCAGTACTAAATCTCATGAAGAAATAAGAAACTAGTAATAACTAGTTTGGTGGTGCTGGGCAAGACTGACAGGGTCTCCAGAGTTACTATCTATTTCCCGGGAAGAGAGATTATTTTAGCTATGGACTACAGGTGACTTGGTTGGAGGCTACATGGCACTGACCCTTAGAGAGCTTTTGCTGATTGACCCATGGTACGCAATAGAGTGTTTTGGAGAAGTCTGTCAATGCATCTGGGCCTAAAATTTTCACTTGGTTAGAACGTGGGCAAATTTCACTGAGAGGTTGGGCAAGTTTGGAATTGGCTGCGGCCTGAATCTCAGGTAGAAACAAAGAGAAATTGGATGAGTTTGACCACAAGCCAGGTGTTTTGGAATTTGTTCAATCCCCAAAATGAAATTCAAACTCAGTGGGTTCTGTGACACTCTGCACCCCACACTCACCATAGTAATATGATTAGGATATAATTATGTGGTATCTTACACAAGGTATGCCTTGTAAGGTATCGTACTAAGTCTTGATCTGTTGAACATTAATATCCTTTTGGATTGTATTTAATGGCCCATCAGCAAAGATAATTGACCTCAGAAAAAGTTTGTCCTGACCAGGGAACATTTCAGCCAGTCTATGAGTAATCGACTCAGCAAGGTATGCAAAGGCATGTGACCAGACCACATGACACTGAACTCCATTTTGATACTTGTATTTTTCCACAAGCTGGGCTGGGAACTTAGCTTGGAACAAAGAGTTCCCATCGTATGGAAAAACTATACAAGGTGAGGAACGACATCACCTCTCGGCCTCACTCCCCACAGAAGAGAACTCCTAGAAACATCTAAAGATCAAACTGAGGAAAGTGCTGGTCCCAGGCTAACAGGATTTCTAGCCTGTGTATGGAAATTTGGTGGACTGCTTGTATCATCAGTCAGGGTGAGAGATTGCTAGTTCAAATCTTATCTATCTCGTATGTTAGGGTTAGTTAGCATTTTAGTTTCTTTGACAGATAATCTGCTTTGATCTGTTTGATATCACTTATAACCACTTTAAATCAATCTTTCTGTAGTTAATAAACTTGTTTTATGTTTTATCTTAACCCGTGTATCTTTAAGCGAAGTGTCTGGGAAAATCTCAGCTTGGTTAACACAAGCTGGTTTTGCAGAACTTTCCCATATCGAGGGGGACGTGAACTATATTCATGAACTTGCATTGCATAGATCCCTGTGCAGTACAAGATCTTTCTGGGTTCATACTCCAGCAAGGGTTCAAGCCTGGGGAGCTGTGAAATTGTTGTGCTCTGTTAAGAATTGATGAAAGGCTGCTTAGGTAAGGCTCTCAGGTAACTCAGTTGGGTTTGTGATGCCACCTGCTGTCATGCTGGGTGGGAACAGGGCCTGGAGAGGCTGTCTGAATCATCAGCAGAGCTGTGTGAGAGAGAGACCAGCCCAGCTAAATTGTTAGGGGGCACAGCAGTTCCAACGGCTCCCAGACTGCATCCCGGGGGTAACATCCTGTCACAGGTTCCCAAACCTTTATCTCCTCCTGACCAAAAATGTTTGTTTGTGTGAATCCCTGCAAATGACCAAATTTGGCACAGCACCTGCTATAAGTCTTCCTGAATGAAAATAAGGCCATAGGAGCAGCTTATTGCGGTAACAAGTGAATAGAAGGGCTAAAAAAACAGAGGTAGGGAAAACAACTTGTAGAATTAAGAGATAGGCAATGAATCCTGTACTTAGATGCTTGAAAATTGATGGCCAGAACCACTTCCTTTGCAATCCCTGTTTTTTAATACCATGCCACTGAGTTTATATATTCTTCTAGTTTGTGGACACCTGAGAAAGCTGACACCTGAAAACACTCGTACTAGAAGCCACAGAAAGGCAGCATTGTCTATGGACTAAGGTAAGTAACTAGGCTATAGAACTCCTGGGTTCCGTTTATGCCTATATAACGGATTCACTGTGGAACCTTGAGACCTGTCCCCTAGGGACTTATTTTCACAGGGGCTAGGCACACTCAGCTCCAACAGAAGTCAACAAGAAATGCAGGTGTTCAGAACCTCTGAAAATCATGCCCTTAATCTCTTTGTGCTTTATTTTACCCTTATATAGGATGGAAATAATACTACTTTACCTCACTGGGGTGTTCAGAAACTTAGACTTGAAGTCCAGAAGGCACCATTATAATCATCTAGTCTGATCTCTGGCACATTCCAGGCCATAAAACCTCACACCCCTATTCGTGTAGTAGCAGGCCCACAGCCACTGAAGTCCTCAAATCTTGATTTAAAAAGACATCAAATTACAGAAAACCCACCATTTACTCTACTTTGAATCAGCAAGTGACCCGTACCCCATGTTGCAGAGGAAGACAAAGCACCCCAGGATCTCTGTTAATCTGATTTGGGGAAAAATTTCTTCTTGACCCCAAATAGGACCATCAGCATGTGGGCAAGACCAATCAGCCAGACATGTGGGAAACTAACTATTTGCAAAGCACTCCACTATCCTGTAAAAGTGCAGAGTACTGGCGTGGCTAATGAAAGCTATCATATTTTACAGTATGTGCATTTTCTCTTCAAGTCGATTGCAGGTACAACATGAAAAAATATTCCCCCTCCCCAAATCCTGTCATTTGATAATTTTGCCTTTACCATTTTTCATCTCACAGGTGATTCAGATTTCTAATTCCAGACTAATGCTGTTGCACAAAAGCCTTGCTTACCACATCCCCCAGACAGTTGTACAATGCTGAAACACATTTTAAAGGCTTCTTCATACTGCACTTTCTGTAAGCGCATACTAGAGGATGAGATAAAAAGGCTCAAATGAGTAATATGTCATGCCAGCTTGATAGAGGAATGAACTTGATCCTTTTTGAAATATTAGCAATGAAATAAGGGACAGAAGAGCACAATGTAGCTGATTATTTAAGAGGATCTACTATCCTCAAATTTCATTGATAACAGGAGAAAATAAAGCAGGTTGAATACTTACAGGATCTTGAGTGTTATTCAATACAGCATATATAATATTCAGACAAAAAAAGTCCCCTTATAATATATTACACCAATCTTCATTAGTATTAAGATTCTTGGTTTTAGATTAAATACATGAAAATCTATCAAATTTAAATATTGCTTAAATAAAAACTAAAAACCAACAAACACCACCCTACACAAAACAAAAACCTACACACCAAAAATCCTTAGAATTTCTCTCTTTCTTCCCCCTCACCCCGTGCTGAGTGTTACTTATGGAATTAAGATGGGTAGAGGATTCCCCATAGTCACAAGCGAGTTCATCTGAGGAAGCAAGAGTCTTTTAGAAGTGAGCAGATTCTTTTAGAACACCAGGTGTTGTACTTACAGTCATTTAAGTAAGTGTTTAATTCCTAATCAAATAATCACCACAAATTAGAAACCTCCATCATTTTGGGCTAATGCAGAGCAACAAGTGACACACATTCATACATTTACATCTTCCTTATAACATGGTTTCTAATGGGATGCTTTTGTATCTTGGTTTCCAACTCTGCTTAAAGCTGCAATAATTTCTGTTCAGAACACTCATTTTTGGCTGTTCTAGAGAAGCTGAATTGGGGAAGTGTCTTTCCTTTACATATAATGTCCTCAATTTAATGCTCTCCTCATAGATCTGGTCCAATTTTATTGAACATACATTATATTACACTGACAGTACACTCATTCTTTTCCCTACCTTGCTATCCAAGGAGCAGTAGTACAGAGAGGTATTTCCCTGTGCATTGCCGCCCCACAGCTACTCTTTTGTGCTTAACACATTTAGTAGCCATAAATGTAGCTTTTTTATGTTTAATACTCACCCATCAAGCTCAGAACATAGACCATTGTCCAGAAAAGCTGCTTCCTCTTCATTGCTTTTAAACTCCCCAGTAACAACATCACTGCTGAATAATTACAAGCAAAACTGGATATTACTTTAGTACTCTTGGGTTTTTAAATTCTGCGGCAGCTCTGTCGAGACTGTGGGGCTCCCCTTTAGTTCAAATCTTTGAGTCCTGCAACATGTGGGGGGGAATTCCCTTGCATGGGTTATGCCTGTGGTTCCAAATTATGAGATGGAGTTTGTCCAAAGCTTGATCTAGCTTTAAATAGTTCATAGCAATCTCACTATCACATTGTTAACTTTTTCCCCTCCCCTATATCCTTTTTTTTAAAAAAAACAAACCATGACTTACTTAACTCTTTCATGGAAGCTGGTTCCTTTAACTTTAAAAATGAAGAGACGTACGATTTGCATTACACTGAAAGTGAGGATAATATGGTTTGTGTAGTTTTACCCTGAATTAATGACTTAAAAGCAGTATAAAAATGTGAAATTACACATCCACTCATCCCCACCCTGTATGGGAATATTCCAGGAACTTTGAAGGCTTTTAGAATCTAGGATTTTTTGAGTAATGAAATTAAGAATGAACCTGGGGCCAAACCCACCACTGACTGAAACAGGAACAATGCTGTTTACATCAATACTGAATTCACTTAGGCCAGCAGTGAATATGCTCTATAGATGAAAGGGCTTTGAAACTTATGGTCAGTATCGGGAACGAGTAACAGATAAAAATGAGTTCTAAAGACTTGGTGGGGGTGGGGCCTAGTAGCAAACTTGTGCAGCTCACTTCTGTTAACAAATGCAGCCAAAGGTGCAAACTCGTGAACTCTGAAGGCCAAATATTTGATTTTTGCTGGCACCCTAATGAGTCTCAGGGACAAGTCATTTCTAGCAAGAATGATTTAACATGCTCAGGGAAAAAGATGTTCTACATCAATCAAGTAAATCCCCTGCTTACTCATTTCATTTCAGATGGAGGGCAGGCTGCTTTTTCCTGCCTGTTTTTTCTGTTTCCTATTCTTCTCTGTTTAGCTTGTTTCCCTTTCCTTCACAGCAAAAAATAGAACAGAAACCTCCCATTTTTCAAAATAAGGGTTACATCTTAACAGAGAATGTCACAGACACCTTCCTTTCCAGTCATGATTGTGTTGCATCCCCCACAGCACCACTCCCCCACCTGTTTGTGGTAATTAGTTCTACTTAGGTAGAAACTTAACATTAGGAAAATATTTACTGTACTTTTAGCTGCTTTGATGAATTTTAGTAAGCGTAAAGATGAGAGTCACCACCTTGTGACTTGCTTGTGCGTGAGGAATATAGGCTGTTGGGGCATCTGGACCATTGCAAAGCAGTCCCAGCAACCCTCTTCAATCATACCATCTTCCTCTTGGGCTGTACCTTTTCATTCCCACACCCCTCCAGGCTTTCTGCATTAGGAGTTAATCATGACCCCTCTGATTTCAACAATGTCTCAAGTCTCTTGTCTACTGTTTCAAATTATTTAATGCTGTACCTCATCTAGGGTTACTGCTTGCATAAAAGTGTTTTATAAAATCAGAACAAAAATATATTTTATAGGGGTTAGAAAAGATAAGATATGATCAACAAAAATGTAATTGTTGCTTTGCAGGCCTTGCTACAAAGTATCAAGTTTGATTTTGTTAATATTTCTGATAGGCTGTAGGATGGGGGAGATAATACCTGAGAAAGTGCTTCCAGATGACAAACACTTGCCTGTGCTAAAGCATAACAACTAACAAAGAATGGCTGCTTACAAAACTGTTTCCACTAAAACTCAGGACAGCTTTCTTACACACACACACACACAGCCTGATCTTTGTGGATGCGGCTTTTTTTTAAAAATTGCTTGTCCTTGGTTTAGATTTTTAAAAACATTAGAAAAGAAAAAAAAGGGAAGTGAGGGGGTAAGAAAAGTTGTGTGGGGGGGAGAGACTCCTTATCTTTGGTAAAAAACAGCTAAATTTTTTACATAAGCTAGTTTTTTCTTGTGTTTTTTGTATAAAACACAACTTTTAAAAAAATCTTTTATTTATTTATTTATTTATTTATTAAGCCCACATGTAAATGCCTCTCAATTACCATTTTTCATATACTTACCCAGTTGCTGTTTTGGTACTTTAACAACACTAATTTTAAAAGAATAGGCTAGAATCTTAAGCTTTTTTAGTTAACTAAACTTCTACAAAATATCCCTAAGAGAGGCCTTGTTTTGTTACAGCTCAGTCAATATTGCTTTTTCATGTTCGCATGACATTGTTGTAGCTGGCATCGTAAGATATTTATTTGCCCGATGCACTAAAGATTCACATCTCTTCATGCTTTGGCCGTCTTTCCAGAGAACATGCTTCGGCCGTCTTTCCAGAGAACATGCTTCCATGCTGATGACGCTCGTTAAAAAATGCATTAATTGAATTTGTAACTGAACTCCTTGGGGGAGAATTGTATGTCTCCTGCTCTGCTTTATCCTCATTCTGCAATATATTTCATATTAAAAGCAGTCTTGGATGATGACCCCACATATGTTGTTCATTTTAAAAATGCTTTCACTGCAAATCTGACAAAATGCAAAGAAGATACCAGTGTGAAATTTCTAACGATAGCTACAGCACTTGACCCAAGATTTAAGAATCTGAAGCGCCTTCCAAAATCTGAGGGGATGAGGCATGGAGCATATTTTTTCAACTTTTAAAGAGCAAAACTCTAATGTGGAAACTACAGAACCATACCCACCAAAAAAGAAAATCAACTTGAATCACATTATGAAAATGAACATGTCAATCCAACGTTATTTGGATCGTTATCAAGCAGAACCTGTCATCAGCATGGACGCATATCCTCTGGAATGATGGATGAAGCATCAAGGAACATAATCTTTAGCAAATCTGGCATGTAAACATCTTGCAGTGCCGACTACAACAGTGTAATGCAAATGCCGTTCTCGCTTTCAGGTGACACGCAAGAAGCAGGCACCATTATCTTCTGCAAATGTAAACAAACTTGTTTGATTGGCTGAACAAGTAGGATTGATTGGACTTGTAGGCTTTAAAGTCTGACATTGTAGAAAATGTAGAAAACATCAAAAATATTTAAATAAATGGTATATTATTGCTTAACAGCACAATTAATCGTGATTTTTTTTAAATTGCATGATTAATAGCAATAAATTTTTTTAAATCGCTTGACAACCCTAGTTTTAGTTATATCCATTTATGCGTATGAGAAAGTTGTAGTGGTTTTTATTTTTAATTTCGGACAGGAAAAAGTCTCTGGGAAGGAAACATCTGTTGTGAAAATATTTGATCCAAGTTTTAGATATAGGCTCCTTTTATGTTGTTTTAACATTTTTAAATATAGTTAGCGGACACAGCTCTACAGCTGTGATAAAAAGGCCATAAAATAACCTAGTAAACTAATCACTTACAAATATAAGCACATAGACACACTTAACTCCTTGAGCAGGACCTTATATCCCTAACCCTTTGCAAAGAACACTGGGAGTGAAGGAGTAAAAGGGTCTATAGAAACGCTAAGTCTTATTTTAAGAAGTAAGGTGGTGAACTAGTCTTATTAAAATAGGAAATTAGCCTGAACTGCAGTGTTCAAATCCAAGCTTAACAGATATCCGTGTGCTCAAATCTAGGGCACAGTTTGGTCCTTTATATAGCTAGGACTATCCTTAATGATTTTAGATCTAGATAAGAATTCAAACAGTCCCCAAATCAGGGAATTGCACAGATAAAGGAGTTTGATTTGGGACCAACTCCTGTCAAAATATGAATCCACTGAGCAATCCTCCATAATTATAACCTGGGCTGAAAATTTTCTCAGCACACAAAACAATCACAAAAGAATCAATCTGGAACTTCAGATGAATGGAAAGTATTTTTCCTGTTTTTCATATTCTTTTTTAGTTAGTAAACAGAAAATATTTATCAGAAGGAGCTGGATTTCATGCAAACTATGTCACAGTGTCTGACTAACCTATTTCTAGATGCATAAAATTGTCTGCTGCTAGAGCTCACGAAATACATCGACATTTGCAGATTCCAACTTCTATATCAAATAAGTTTACAGTGAATAACATGTTATGTTTTCATTTCTATTTTTTGGTAATGTACATGTGGAACATAAAGGATAATGGAACAAGCTTTACAAAAATATTATATGGTAACTACTTTGAATAGTATAAAAGCGATGAGTTACAAACAGTAGGAAGGAACAAAAAGTGAGATGGATTTCAACTATGCACTTAAACATCATAAAAGAATACACAATTGATGTTGAAACCACGACAAAGATTTCCTGAGATGTTTTAAGCTCTCTTTTATTAATTCACTCTTCATTGTACACTAGACAGATAACTGCTGAGTCTTTTGAGTTATGCACTGATCATCTCTAATTAGCCACAATGTTAGAGGCAATTCAATTTTCTGTGATTGGGAAAAAAAGCTATTAGAACAAGTATCACTGTGGCCAACAAGGAAAATTAAAACTCCCCACAAAGCATCCCCTTCAACTATATTAGCTACCCAATAAACAAATATCTAAATTGGTCACAGAGAATTTACAACTAAAAATAGCCACGCAAGATAGAAAAAAAACCCTGCAGTACAACTGGTGGCTAAGAACAGACGGGGATTTATTTCTAGATCTGAAAACACTTGTGATTTAAAGTGACTGGAAGTACACCATAGAGTAGAAAAATTAGGATGTGGTAACTATAAGTACTGAGGGAGGAAATTTCATTTCCACAATTTCATACCTTCAAATTAGCCCAACTCCCGCTCTTC
>ML677412.1:7023690-7054180 GCA_007922305.1 Dermatemys mawii | reverse complement strand
GCCCAACTCCCGCTCTTCGGCACCAACCTGTGGCATAGAGCAGGAGACCGTGCGGCGGCAGCAGCTGAAGTCGGGTCCACCTGAATTTTGCAGAGTTCCTTCCGTTTTCCTTCCCTGCACCTCCTGCTCAGTGAGCATGAGCTGTTTTGGGTTTTTCCCATCCTAGGCATATTGAGCCATTTGAGGGCTTTTCTGCCCAGTATCTCCTGCCCAGCAAGAGCCAATTTTCTCAGATGTTTTCCAGCCCAGTAATTGTGATGTGCCTGAGGCTTTTTCCCACCCAGCGCCTCCTATCCAGTCAGCGCGAGCCATCTCACGGCTTTTCCCGCCGAGTGCCCCCTGCCCAGTGAAAAGCAGCTGCTGGAGGCTTTTCCCACACAGAACTTCCTGCTTAATCAGTGCGAGACACCTCAGGGTTTTTCCCACCCACCGCCTCCTGTCCAATCAATGCGACCTGCCTGAGGAGTTTTCCTGTTCAGCGCCTTCTGCCCAGTCAGCAGAAGCTGCCTCGGGGCTTTTCCCACCCAGTGCCTCCTGCCAGATCAACACGAGTTGCTTGAGGCTTTTCCTGCCTAGTGGCTCCTGCCCAGCCAGGTCGAGTCACCTGGAGTTTTCCCGCCCAGCACCTCCTGCCCAGCTCAGCAACGTCTCCATACCCCTTCCATCTTAATCCAGAATTCATCACAGACCCCGCCCCCAAATCTGAGACAGCCCCTCACTTCACACCGAACCCCACCACAACCACCAGTCCTGTCACCCTCACAACCCTCTTCATCATACTCCACCTCTCACGTCAGTAAGAGAGACCCTAAACAACAATATAACTTTCCACCTTCCCCAACACCCTTCCGCTATAGTTGAAGACAGGAATACCAGAACACATACCTAGGCCTTCTTTACAGGGAGGAACATTTTTTTTCTTGTAGATTTGTTTTCCATTCCCTTTGCTGTAGTTGAAATGGTGGTTCTCTCTTCTTGTGTATTTTTGTTGTGTGTGGGGGCGGGGAGAGAAGTAAAAACGTTGTGTTCGGGCTCAGTAGATGTCATAATCACAATGTCAATTCTGTCAGTATAAGCGCCATTGTGCTTTCCACCCACTGCCTCCTGCCCAGCCATTGCGAGGTGCCTTAGGGCTGTTCCTGCTCTGCATCTCCTGCCCAGTCAGCACAAGGTGCCTGAGGCTTTTCCTGCCCTGCACCTCCTGCCTAGTCAGCTCGAGCGATCTCAGGACTTTTCCCACCCAGTCAGCCTCAGCCACCTGACAGCTTTTCCCTCACTGCAACTCCTGCACAAGTCGCCTGAGGCTTTTCCCACCCGGCACTTCCTACCCAATCAGTGTGAGCCGCCTCAGGGCTTTTCCCGCCCTGCAGCTCCTGCCCTGTCAGCACGAGGTGCCTCAGGCCTCTCCCACTCGGTGCCTCCCGCCCAATCAGCACAAGCTGCCTCAGGGCTTTTCCCACCCAGCCAGTGAGAGAGTCATCTGAGGGCTTTTCCACCCAGCGCCTCCTGCCCAGTCAGCACGTACCACATGGTGGCTTTCCCTACCCAGTGCCTCCAATCCAGTCAGCACAAGCTGCCTCAGGGCTTTTCCTGCCCAGTGCTTCCCACCTAATCAGTGCTAGCGGCCACAACGCTTTTCCCACACTGCAGCTACTGCCCAGCCACACAAGGTGCCTCAGGGCTTTTCCCGCCCAGTCAGCGCGAGTCACCTAAGAGCTTTTCCACCCAGTACCCCCTGCCCAGTCAGCACGAGCTGTTTCAGGATTTTCTCATCCAGCACCTCCTGCCCAGGCAGCACAAGCTGTTTGGGCAGAGGCGGTAGGTGGGAAAAGCCTCAGTCAGCTCAAGCCGCCTGAAGGCTTACCCCCTGTGTCTGCTGCCCAGCCAGTGCGAGCCTCCACAGCGTTTCCCGCCCAGCACCTCCTGCCTAGTTACCACAAGCTGCCTCAGCGGTTTTCCCGCCCAGGCAGCGTGAGTCACCTGAGGGCTTTTCCGCCTAGTATCCCCTGCCCAATCAGCACGAGCTCTCTCAGGCTTTTCCCGCCCAGTGTCCCCTGCCCAGTCAGCGTGAGGTGCCGGAGGCTTTTCCCACCCGGCGCTTCCTACCCAATCAGTGCGAGCCACCTCAGGGCTTTTCCCGCCCCGTGCCCGCTGCCAGTCAGTACGAGCTGTCTCCGGGCTTTTCCCGCCCAGCCAGTATGAGCCACCTGAGGGCTTTTCCACCCAGTGCCTCCTGCCTAGTCCGCACAAGGTGTCTCAGGGCTTTTCCCACCTAGCGCTTCCTACCTAATCAGTGCGAGCCGCCTCACTGGCTGGGTGGGAAAAGCCCTATGAGCCATCTGAGGGCTTTTTCTGCCCAGTGCCCCCTGCCCAATCAACACCAGATGCTCGAGGCTTTTGCCGTCTAGTGCCTCATGCACAGCCAGGGCGAGCTGCTACTGGTTGTAGTACGGCCACTCATCTCAACCCCCTCCCCTCCCTGGGCACTCTCCCGCCAGGCAAAGAGCCCCCCCCCCCGCTGCCTAAGAGTTGCCCCAAACTGCATTCCCCACTAAGTCACAACCCACCCCAACCACCTCGGCTTAGTCCCTAACACCAGGAGCCTCACAGACGGACCATTTAGCAGAAGCTGTTAAACACCTGAGGCATGCAGAGAGCAGCATCTTTACTTTGCCACCCGCCCCAAACAGGACCCTCCCCACGACTCTCCTGCCAGGCAGGCGGCAGGAGCTGCCTCCTGCCCCTCCCACCTGGCACCTCCTGCCCTTCCCGCTCAGGACCTCCTGCCCAATCAGCACACGCCACCTCCTGCCCTTCCCACTCAGCACTTCTTGTCCAATCAGTACAACCCACCTCTTGCACAGCCAGTGCAAGCTGCCTCCTGCCCTGCCGACCCGACGCCTCGTGCCCAATCAGCACGGGACACCTCCTGTCCTATCAGCACGACCCACCTCTTGCCCAGCTAGGGCAAGGCGCCTCCTGCCCAATCAGTGCGAGTTGCCTCAGGGCTGCCTGTACTACCCCTGCTCCTCAGAGATTCACCACAGTTTGCCCCTCAAATCGGAGTCAATTCCTCATAGCACCTTGTCTCTGCCTCAGGATGTCCCCATGCTACAACCCCCTGGCTCAACCCCTCCCGCACATTATACTCCTCTCCCACTCATTGCACACCCTCAGCCATAAATACTCCAAGTACCATGAGAAGGAACTACCACCAACATCAGCACCTCCCAGGAGCAGCTAGTTTTGGCACTAACAATGGCCCAAGCAACAAAGAACATCCTGCTCAGCCCCACGTCCTCTAATTTGGAGCAGATAAAGGTCCTTCACAAATGGCTTGGTCTGCTCCCCTTTCTGGCTTGGGGACTGCCTAGGCGACAGTCTGGAGGAAAGGCACAGCCCTAGTTCTGCCATTTCCTCATTTGAGTCAGAGGTCTTGGGGACTCTGCCCATGCTGCAGAGTAATTGCCCTGGGAATTGTAGATGGACCATGCTTCCTGGTCACTCTTCATGCAAGCTTTGGTTTTCCTTTGACATGTTCTGCAGGGGAGCAGAAACACAGGAGCCCAGGACAAGGCGGTCACAGGCTATAGCCAGAGAAGTTTTGCTCCTTTATTTCTTTGCGTAGTTCACATTATTAAGAAAATGTTTCTACTGAAACTAGTCTTTTCCTTTCTGCTGGTTAGCTTTCCATTGCTAAAAACCACACTGATGCTGTGGTTCTTATTTACTTATTTTGTGGAAGCACCTAAGAGCAGGGCTGTCAGATATACATACAGACACACCAAAAAGACTGCCCCTGCCCCCAAAGCTTTTATCATCTAAATAGTCTGTTTTCCCTTAAACATTTTTACCTCTACTTTAAATAATTATCTCCTTGAGGCAGATTTCCAGGTCTTCCTATATGTTTACAAGATACTGTACACAAAAGGAAAGGCTGCAGCCCATACTGCCTCACTGCCAGCTACAAAGCATTGGAAGGAGCAAAAAAATATTAAGAACCTGCACTGATTTTAATTATTTTAACCTGAAACTGAGCTAGAATTTTTTTTCTCTTTCCAATTTAAGCATAAATCAAATATTAGATGGGAAATAAGATGTTGATTCACTCTCATATGGTTAAAAGTTAGAGGATTTTGTTAGGAGAGTATGAAATATAGCTCCTAAGTTGCATAATAGAATAAAGAGATATATTTGTCACGTTGACATGAATTTGACTTAGTACTACTTCTTACAGTGCAATACATAGTAGCATCATTTATTGGATTATAGTACAAATGTCTCTCCAGGATTCTGTATCAAGTGACTGACTTTGCATTTGCACTGACTCTTGGTTTTGGTTCCAATTTCAAGTTTTAAGAAAATTTGCTCTTCTTTCAGTGCTGTTAGGATCACTCTCATGACAGGTTCATAGCAGCTACTTTTCTCTTTTCTTAAAATGCATCAGCATGGCAGAGTGTAATAAAGGCATCAACTTTTGGATGAGACAAGAGGAAGGCCCAGGATATTATATAGCTGTTCACCATTTACCTAGCCTAATCCAGTGCAAAGAAGTCATCAGCAGATTGCTTTAAGCCAGTAAGGAATATCAACATGTGACTTGAAAAGAAAGTGCCCATTGTCAAGGAATGTAACAGAAATAACCGTATGATGTTAGAGCAGAAACAATTGGCTTAGCATTATCCACATAACCTCCTTGTGGCTTCTTAAGAGGTGTGGGAAGGCTTTTGAAATGCCTAGTAGCACAGTATGAAGAGCTGTGGCTTATAAAAGACGTGTAGTGTAAGGTATTTAAAGGCACTTTCAATGAGCAGGCTGTCAATTCCTGTCTGAAGCATTCAAAATGATTTCATTATTACATACTGTGAGATCCTGTCTTTACTAATAATCCTGTCCTTTCCTGGCTGCCTTCATTAGCCACTGAGGCTTTCTCTGTCTGTGCTGCCCCATTTCCTGGTATTCTCTTTTCACATAGAAGCTTGAATGAAAGAAAACAGCAGGGCCATCCAGATTTTGATTCCTGATCTTTGCTTGGCCTTTGGAAAACAGGCTAAATATAGAATGGTTGGCTAAAAATAGGACAAAAACCAGTCTGCTTCCCATTGGGGTGTGAGAACCTGAAAAGTTTTTCATTGGTAATGGGAGTCAGGATCAAATTAGATGTAGATTAGTTGTTGTCATGACACATTTTAAAACTCTTATTTATTCATAAGCATTCTTATGACATTCATCACCTTGGTATCTCTGCTGAATGGTTTCTTTCCTGTTTTAAAACCAGATTTGGGAACATATGGTTTACATGGGCCCAATGCAATCAGTAAATTCAGCAGCCACTCCAGGGGAGAAAAAAAGAAAAAATTGCTTCATAAAGGGGGATCTTTAGTTTCAAGCAAAAACACAGCCCCAGATTTTAGGCAAAATCGTTTGCATCTGTGCTACCACCAGTTCATCCGAATGGCCCCTAGTATAGACAAATGCTCTGTCAGCATCTGATGTATTTACCACTATGTCAATTCAACCCGCAGTTTTAAATTGGCACGATCGCAAAAAATGGTCAAAGCTGATGGAGTCTCATCCAACTAAAGCTCTCACTGCCCAAAAGTAGAGACAAGAATTTTGTTCTAAAATTCCTTTGTGCAGACACTGCCTAATGATCAAACAAAACCACATTAAGAATTGTAGAAGGAGATTTTTAAGTCATTGTTTTAGGGTTGCTGCTTATCTGAGGGGAGTGTTTGGTGCAAATCACTTTGCTTAAAGAGGAAATTAGATTCCCCATACTTTCATCTCTGGGTTTGTCTACATTACTAAGATTTATTGTGTTCACATAGTTGTGTTTATTGCGTTAGCTGACAAACAATGAACACAATTTACCACTGTTTACACCAATCGGCCAGTAATATTTGGCATCTTGGCAGCTAATTTGACTCTGCAGTCCTATTTGTATACAATAAGATTTTGTAATGTAAACAAGGTGTTGGGAGGGGGAGGTATACAAGAAAGAGCACATAAGTGTGATTGTTTGTTTCTTTCCCTTTTGTCCTTTCCCCTGTTTATTAACTAATTCAAGGGGTGAGCTTTCCTCCTTCATGACAACTTCCATTTAAAGTGACTTTATTACAGTTTTATAGGCTCATATATTAATATTTTCCTCCTTCTAGCTCATCAAGATATGGTTGTTTAAAAAGAACCAAAATGATGGGCGCACACACAATCTTTCTGGGGGAAAAGAAAAGTTTGTATACACAAGGTAAAGGTTAACAGTGACCAGAGAAGTCTAGACTGAATTTTTTCAGGATGTTGGGCTAAGCATCCCAAATTTCACACGGCTCAGTGATGAAGGCTCACTCACATGGACTGTGATTTTGTCCAAACATTTAAGGGTAATTTGATTTAATTGGGAATGATGCAATAGGCATATGGTAAGGAAGTTATCTGCCAGGAAATATGTTCTCTAAGTATTTTAGCAGCACCATCAGTACATTCAGCAGCCAGGTGGTGTGAAAAGATTTTGCATGGTCATTTCCCCACCTTAAAAAAAAAAGTCACTGTTTTAGACAGACTAGTTTCCAAGATACAAGAGCTACTGACCCAAAGGGCATGCATTAAAAGAAAACTGAACAAAGGAATAAGAAACCTTGGCTAAACTAGTCACTTTCATCCACTAATTTCAAAGCAATTTAAAAACGTAATCCAGTCTCTCTCCAACTCCCATGCAAAGCTGGTCTGCATACCCCCATGTTATAGACCAAGCAACCGGGGCACAGACTGATGAAGCGACTTGCCCTTTGCCACACAGCATGTCAGGAATCAGGCTGGAAATAGACTTCAGGAGTCACAGTCCCCACTATTACTGCCAAACCCACTGCCTCTTAAACAAATACAACATATGATTCATGGTTCTGCAAACTACATCAAAAAAATCCTCTCTGTCCATAGAATTCGGACCTGATCTTGAAAAGTGTTACAGATATGCCAACCTCTAGCCTAAAAAGGCGGCACAAGAAATAACAAAGAAAGAAGCTGGGAGTATAATGGACTGTCTTTTGTTAACATGTCAGTAGGCATTGCAGGTGCTTAGCCCCTCTCAGTATCAGACCCCTATATTCTCCTTAGTAAAGCTTTAGAAATGCACTCATGACAACAGGCCAGATTTCAGAGTATCAACTCGCTTTTGCAAAAGAACAAATGGGACCAAATCCTGAGAGGTGTTGAACACCTGGTACTCCTACAGACACTAATTGGAGTTGGAAGTGTTCTGTGGTTCTCAGCATCTGGCCCATGAGAAGCAATAGAATTGCTGTTCGTCTTAGGAAGGGGCTAGTTGGCCACCTCTAGCTACTGCTCATGTTAACTAGCATTACCTCATTGTTTCCTTGTGCTCCCTCCCCCATTCCTTCCTTCCATCAAGTGATTATTAATGGCCTTATACTTCAATTGCAAGCTCTTTGAGCAGGAATTGCCTCTTTACACAACACTTAGTGCAATGAGTCCTGGACTCTAGGCATTGCCACAATAAGAAATGATAAATAAAAATAACGATGTAGTCTTTTACCAAGGCCTGCTCTGTGCAGACTCTGTTTTTGAGACGCTGCCTGCCTGATTTCTAGAGCAGAGGTTCTGCCTAACCTCCAAAGAGTGGATATTTCTCCAAACCTTGTGATGTTTACCGACTACTTGCTTTCAAAGGAACATCCTCCAGGGAACATCTGCCTAAACTGCAGTTAAGAGCATGCCTCTCAGGCTCAGCTCAGGTAGACCAGACACCTTGTGCTAGCTCTACTTGACCTAGTGCACTAAAAACAATAATGCTGACACTGCAGCACAGGTAGTGACATGGACTAGCCACCCAAGTATGGACCTAGGGGATCAGGTGGGTTTGTACCCAGTCCTCCTGACTGCAGTGTCGACATACTCCAAGTATGATGTTGGCAGACTAACATTCATCATGCACCTTGGACCACATCTTTACTGACACTTCCCCTTCCCTGGTGATGAAGGGACAATCTGCCCTTCTACCTCTATATTTTTAAGACACTGTTTCTGGGTCATTAATTGCACTGTACTGATAAAAGAGATACAAGAAGGCTTAACATACACACTATGGCCCCATGCGATATTAGGGGTTACTGCTAGGGATAAAACATCCTTTCAATTAGAAAACTCTCAGCTGATCAGGCCTTCATAGAAGCCTTTTTCCTCTTCAAAGTCTAGAGGAAACAGCTTTTAAAATAGCCACAAATGGGACACCCATCATTCTGGCAAACAGGTTTGAAAGAGACTAATCTGTCTGAAAGCTTCACTATCTCCGGAAGCCTCAGTTCCACTCAGGCAGCCTGGAAAGAGGAGATAAGCATCTGTTTCATAGCCTTGGAATTTCAGGAGTTTGCTATTGTTTGGCTGTTCACTTCCTCCTTGATGGAAAAGGTACAAGGAAGTTGCCTATAGCTGTTTTTGCCTACATTTGTACACAATACACACTGCCTTTGTGTTTAAATACAAATCAAAGGGATACAGTATATTTATTGTTTGAAAACATTTTCTGTGCTCAGCTTTAAAACCTTATTGGGAAAAAGGGGAATACTGCATTGAGACTGATTTAATGAAGGTCGGAACAAACAGACTGATATGCATGTGTTATTACTGCCCTCTCGTGGAATGAATCAGAATTGCTCAGCAAATCCCAATAGCTACTCTCCTTGTGCTCAAGTGTTAGCAGGGCCTCTATGTTTGGAGCAATAGGATCAGAATTTATTATTGTTGTCCTCATCAATTCTAATCCACCCCAATGAGTACAACATAATGACAACATTCAAGAGCTCAGATATGCCCCAAAGGCACTCTGTAGGAGCCATTTACATACCTAGATTATTAGCTAAAACCCTGAAGTCTTAAGTAATGGCATTTTATAACAGATTAAAAACTCCAACCCAATTTTTGAAAGTTTATGGTTGAGGAGAGAGATATTTCTTTGCAGCTTTAACAGGGGAGAGAATTGAGAATTGTGTGTGGAGCAGGATGGAAATAGACTACATCCATGTTATGTAGTATTTACAGATCTGAGCTAGAAAACAAACGGTTGAGGGGAGTAGATAGACAAGTTCGCTTCTAGGTCATACATGTCCTTGCACGGCTTTGAATTAAACTGATCATTTTAAGGCCTTGGCTTTGAAAGCTTTATTGCAGATTTTTAGAGAAACTCTTCTTGAATGAGCGCCAAAGAGTGTTGTAGCACCTTATAGAGTAACAGATCTTAGGGATCATAGTCTAAGGTGCTACAAGACTCTGTTGCTTTTGTAGATCCAGACTAACATGGCTACCTCTCTTCTTGAATGATTTGTTCTGGTAAACATACTCTGTGATATAGGTTCACTCCAAAAGATCTACAGACACTCGTTATGGCAAAATAGTCTAGAGGCAATGCAGGGAGCTACAACAGCTTGCATGTGACCCAGAAAGGTGCACTCATCATTTTAGGTATTTCTAGACTATAAAAATTAGTATCTGTATTACAGGAACAGCCAGCAACAGTGCAGCACCAATAGTACTAAGGTGGTGGCTCAAACTTTTTATATTGGTGACCCCTTTCAAATACCAAGCCTCGGAGCATGACCCCCCATTGGGGTCGGGATTGGGGCTGGCAGCCACCCAGCGGAGGGATTGGGGTTGGCCGCCCGCCCCTGGTGACCTGCGGAAGGGATGGGGGCCAGCAGTCCACCGCAGGGGTCGGGGCTGGCAGCCTGCCTTTGGGGTTGGGGCTCAACCCCCCATGTAACCGGGTTGTTACCCCTCAGAACCAATGTACTAAGGCACTAAAGTAGTTACGCCACCATGTCACAGAAAACTTCTCAGAGAAAGTTTTCCCAACACAGTGGTTAAAACAGCAGCCTGTCAATTTAGTGCTCATGTTGTTACTACTGGTGGTGCAGATGAACTGTTGGTAAGTGCTGTGATGCTGGTAATTAAGTTTCCTAAGGTTGACAGGGATTCTAAGTATAGTGTGTGGGAAACAGTTCAGTCAGAAAATGCCAAGTCACTGAAGCAAAACGTTTCATGAAAACTATTATAGATCCCACCAAACTTTAGCTGAAAGTAGGTAGGTAAGTTACTATGGAAAACTGTATGTGTTCTAGGGTGGATAGCCCCACAACAAAGAGCCTAGCTGAAGGCAGGGTTCTTGCAGCTGTTACACTCCTCACTGTGCAGCAAGGAGCCTGTCAGTCCCCACAGCCTGGACTGGGGCCCTCCACACTGGCTAGACTCCTTACTCTGAGGAGCTCCTTGCTGTGGAGGGGGAAGCCCTGAGGAGCTCTGCCAAGGCTTCACAGCTCCCTGTTTAGAGCAGAGCGCCTAAAAGCTCTGGGAGCCCCAGCTCTAACCAGGGCTTGGCTCTCAGTCCAGCAACAGGGAGCCTAGAAACCAGAGAACGCTGGCAAGGCTTCTCGGGGCTTCCAAATTCCTTTCCATGGAGCTGGGAGCCTAGAAGTCTTGCGACTGGCTCCCTACGGTTTGTGGCTCTGCTTGGGACAGTCCTGCCACAGTGGCTGTGTTGGGGCTCCCACCTTCTCAGATCAGTTGGCTGGCAGCTCAGGAGTCAGGCAGCCACAGCTGCCAACTAGGTTGGAAGTCTGGAAGCTCTGGGGTCCCAGGAACAGCCCTTATTGCAGGGCTACCCAGACACTACAGATCTGGGGAGCCAAGGTAGCCGCTCAGTGAAACTGACATTTGAGTTTTGTTACTCCAGTGTATTAAATGCCATCCTGTAATCAACATGCCAATTTTGTATTTTATTTTGTAGACACCCTGGTGCACTGTTTCCAAAATGATTTTTAATTTGCTAAAAAAATATTGGTAAATGTGGTTTCACTCTGACATAGAATGAACTCAAATTCCCAAAAAGCTGAAAATTTATCCCAGACCAAAGATCATGAGTTTTGACCAGCTCTGCTTTGGGTCAGCAAGGAACCAACGCCCTACTATTGTTTCAGGAATAGTCTTACTAGTGATGCCACATTTTAGATGAGGTCTTGAACCAGATCCTGTATTCATGTCAAGATTTTATGCATTTAGGGCCCAATCCTACTCTTGCTGAAGCCAATGGGACTTTTACCATTTTCTTCCCTAGGAGCTGGAACAGATCCTCAAAGTGATAGATCATTCTAAAAGGAGAGCGCTACTTCCTTTACAGTGCCCCAGTGATTAAATAAATCATTGTAGCCAAGAATAAAAAGGTAGCAGGAATACTTAGGCTATACTGTAGAGGTGAAATGGAGGCATTAATTAATGTTGTAGCAGAGCCTACAGGCCAAAGGGCCTGAAAAATATTTATTTTAGCCAAATGAGGCCTCAAGCTAAGGAATAGATGGACATGATTAGCTGACCAATGAATAACCTTGTATTAGAAATTGTGCTGCTACATTAAATGGATGTGTTAAATGCTGCTGATTATGAAAAAGGTATTGCAATGCAGCACTTAAAACCGTAAGATGCTCTTTAAGGTGATCCTAAGTGTTTGGAAATTTTCTGATAGTATCAGCCATGAGCTAACCACAATTTATGGTGACTGAGTGATGCAAGTGTTCTTCAATATTAGGGGAATAAATTAACTTATCCCAAATTTAGTGGGGTATAGAAGTATAAAGAAAAGGATGAAGCCTTTATAAATACAACACCTTTGTGAGCATCAGCATAACATATACAAAAGCTGTACCCTAGCCTGTGTGTTTAGGGATATGGCAGTATGTAATATCCGGTAATGACAATTGTGAAGATGACAATAAGTAGTGTCGGACAACCACCTAATGACCACCACACCCACTCCAGGGTTACCCACAGAAGCATGAAAGTTCATATTACTGAGCATCCTCTTATGTTTCAGTGCTTGTGACAGTTTATCTGCTCAGTAAAGTCAATAAAGGGCCATGTGAGTTGTCAACCATTTCTTGTGTGGTCCCTGGGGGGGATCTCACTACAATGATATTCTTTATAGCAATACTCACTCTAATGGCCCTGATACTGTAGCCCATCAGGAGAGCCAACCCTTAACCCTGCAGTCTAAAATATTGATTGGCACATACTCAATATCTAATACCAGGCTACATCATTAATAAAGATCCTGACATGTTGTTGCCAGAGTATGGATGTTAACCCTGACTTCCTTGCAAATTCTACAATGGGTAATTACTTCTGCACCCCCAACTCTCTCCTACAGTTTTTAATTAAAAGGCTTTGTCCTTGTTTGCGTAGCATTATTGTACAGCTGCTGTGTTGCCTCTTATAAATAACTATTTCAGTGGTATTTTATGTACCATAATTTTGTCACACACAAGCTCCTTTGGGAAGGAAAAGAGATTATGCGAAACAAATCATAGCAAGTATCTGTACCTAATCTTTATCTAATCACATGTTTGTTTTCACCAGAGGTCTAGAGCTCAGAGCCATTTGCAAAGCATTCACAGGGCTGGCACAAGGCCTTTTTGTCCATATGCTGATTAAATTTGATAAGCCAAGTTGACACAAAGAAGTTTGATCTCCACCTTCTGTTTATGCACATCCATCACAGTGCCCATAAACTACTGCATTGCTTTTCGAAAAACGTCAGTCTACACAAATTTGCCAACATTTCAGGCTTCATGTTTAAAGAATATTTCCAAGACATACTTATGGACTTTAGAAAAAAGTGTATTTTGAGCCAAGATCTGGCCTTGTCATACTCCTTGCATACATTAAACATGTTTTGATTTATTATCCTCCTCAGGCACTGCTCTTTTGCCTATACCCAACAGATCCTCCCTTCTCCCAAACAGGTTCAGTAGACAAGAATATGATATGTATATTTTATTATAAAATGTTTTTGGAAATATGTCAAGGAACTTGGCAGAGTATTACAGCTGCAGTAACAAGGGGCTTAAAATAGGCTACTCAGTACCATTGTTCTACTCAACAGTATCTGTGCTCAGTAACTGAGTGATGGAGAGGGAATGGGAAATAAGTACATTTGTACATTCAAGTAGAAACTGCATGGGGAACTAAACAGCTCAGTGATAGTATACCCTAGTGCCTTTCACCTCCAGTTGGTGGTTCAAATCCAGCCAAAACTGGTAAATGAGTGGATATTGTTACCCATTTATGACTGGGTAGTGCCTTATGTTGATGGATTCCTCTAGTTTTTTAGACTAGTATACTTCCATCTTAAGTATACCTTCACTGCACAAATCAAAGTTTTCCCACTAACTGGATCCCCAAATGTATAGTCTCAGCAGAGTGGCCAAATATTGAATTGGCCTTAGGGCATGCACCCCTCTGTCGTTGTTAGAAATCAGTACCCTGGCTAGGGCTAGGCAATGCATAGAAAGAAATGCACTGCCACTGGACTTCTCTCTCCTGTGGCTAGAGTATTTCAGTCTCCAGAATTCTAATCAAGGCATTTTACAGGGGACTAAACATGTTCATATGCACAAAAAATATGCCACTGAAAAAAGTTATGCTGATAGTAATAAAGGCAAATCTTTCAGATCTGCAAGTGTTTGTATCTAAGATGTATAAGCGCAAGCTGTTTGAAAACAAGGCTAAAATAGTGAGAGAAATAAATTACTAGGTGGTAGATCTACTAACAACCTGAATTTTTTTTTAAGTTTTAAGGGGAAGGACATATTTCCAGATTAAGGGAATGGGAAAAGACAAAGAATGGGGTAAAAGCCACAATCTCCCCAGCTTTACCTGTCATTCTCAACTGAAAGCAACGTGCAAAGTACTAAACTGCAGGAAGAGTAAGACTGACAGCATCAATAGTTGGTCAAGAGAGATGTTTAAGACAACTCCTATCACTCTTCTGAAATAAGGAAAACTAGACCCAAAGAGGTCATTTGTCACAACAGGTGAGAGTGGAAGCAACAACTCAGAGCATTCCAGCACCATTACACAATACATCACATTAATAGAGAAGTAGCCAGATAGTTAAATTGGCAACTGTCTCATCCCAAGAAAAGACTGCCAGCAACATCAATAAAAGCTGTCTGAAAACCTCTTTCTGGTCCCCTTCAAGTTGTATGAGCAAAGAATAGCTCCAGCTGAAGGGACTAAAAGGGTCAAGAGTATTTATATATTTGTTTGAGCAGAGTTCACCTCACTTCCATTCTGGGCAGTGCAACTCTAGCTTTCGTCGGGAGGGTTTTTCGAATAAATATCCTTGGGTTGGTTTTTCTTCTTCTGGGATAGTCTGTACATTTAAATATACATTGCATGGCAAGTTTGTAGAATGATTCCCAAAGAGAAGCAGTAAAGGAAAGGAGGACAACTATAGATGAAAAGACAGAAATAAACTGGCCAGGTTTCCATTATTATTTATCACTACATTTGCAGTGTGTCAGAGTCCCATTAATTTGGTTGGTTTCATTGGACACTGCAGCAGTAAAGAGCAGTCAAAGTACATAAGTAAAACAAACAAAATACCAATACAAATTAAAGCACAAATCTCAATTTATCAGATTAACTTCTCTATTCAGATCCGCAGATTGCTGATTGCAATTTCATGTATTTATGGATATTGTGTGGAAACAAGTTTAATTTATTAGATATTCCATCCATCACTCTTACAGCACCAAGTCAGTCTCACTGGTGCACCAAGCAGATAGATGAGATGCCTATTTTAACCTTAATGTAATAAAATTTGCACTCCATGTATGTTAAATTAAATTGGTCATTTCTATCATTTTAGACAGCAAATATCCTTGTATTGGGTTTCATCTAGTAACTTTTAACAATTATACATTTGCAATGTGTATTTTATGCTGAAAGTCTGTTTAGAAAACATCCAAGACTAGAATAGCAAAGAGCATTCTGGGTCACAAATGAGGGGCATTCACAAAGCTGCATGGAGAAACCCTCTGCTATTCAAGCCCAAGGTAACAAAAGCCCAAACCGAGGTATCTATTCAGAGGTGTGGATGTTGGTATTTGGTGGGGAGAGGCCAGGAAAGAAGTGATAGCAGGTGCCCAGAGGTGAAGATGAAGGTATATTAGCAGGGATGTGTGTTTGGGGAGAAATTACATATGGCTCTGATCAAGGCTATGTAGTCCCTAACTTTCATGAACATTCATGTCTGGATCCTACAACTGAGGCATCAAATGGGCACATGGTCCTGCCTGCGCAGATCCAATTACTGGCTCAGGGCCTAATTAGCTTTTATTAAACTTGAGTATGTGGAAAAAGAATGCTTGAGAAAGATCTATTTGGGTTTTGCCCACCATAAGCAATATGACTGGCAGTGTGCAGTGCAGACAGACCTGGCAACTGCCTGCGTGCATCTCTCGCACATCTATATGCATAGTAAGCTTTTCTTTGATTTGGCAGCAAATTCACCCCACTCAGTTGCAAAAAGGGGGAGCCAGCCATATCTACTGACCCTGAACTCAATGGACTGCTCTCTCCCATCCTTAAGGGGATTCTGTAGGCTCAAAGTTTGGGCCAGAAAGGCAAAATTGGCCAGGTTTCTCTTCCCAGGAGAAAGCTAGTCCACAGGTGAGGGCACTATGCTAGGACTTGGGAAACTGATTGACTATTCCAGCATCATCTTCCTTGACACTTCGGGCAAGTTCTTAGACTTTTTGTGCCTTAGTTCTCCATCTGTACAACGGATGACAGCACTGCCCTGCATCATAGGAGTATTGTGATGACAATTACTTTAAAGATTGAGGCACTCAGATGCTATAGTGGGGTTGGCGGAAAGAGCATAAGTAGAGCTGTGCAGTAAGTGATTTTTCTAATCATTGGCTAAACTGAAATTGGAAAAAACCCTTGAACTCATTGTAGTTAAACAAGAGCTTCTCATTCAATTTTTTTAAACTTAATAAAATGGAAGTCAAAGTCAATTCAAATTGAAAAGTCAATTTTTAGAACTATCAAAATGAAGCATTTACTTTTTTTGCCCAGAATATTGGTGTGCTTTTTGACCTAAACAATTAAGCAAATTTGACAAATTGTGAACTTTGGAGTCAGTGTGTCGTTTTTGGAGAAAAGTGTTTCAAAAATTTCACCCAGCTCAACCTATAGGTACACAAATAAGACTTCTTGTTGCAGAGCTTCACGCTTCAGCCACCAATATCCCTGTGAGGGCAAAGGCTTGAATTTCCTTGCACATCACCTTCCTAGCAGAAGACAGTTCACCAGCCAGTTTGCATTTTCAGGTAAATACACCCTCTTTACACTCAAGTAGAACCTCTGAAGAAAAAACCCAGCATGGAGGATTCTACAGTGCAATGCTGCTCCTTAGCGGTAATTTTTGTTTTAACAGCTTTTAAAAAATCAAGGTCCCTTATTTAAATTTATATGCAGTGTTGTAGCCATGTTAGCCCAAGAATTAGAGACGGTGGGTGAGGTAATATTTTTACCAGACCAATGTCTACTGGTGAGAGAAGTTTGAGCTTACACTGGGCTGAAAAAGAGCTCTGTGAAAGCTCAAATGCTTCCCCCTCACCAACAGAAACTGGTCCAGTGAAAAAGGATTGCCTCACCCATTTTAAATGTAACATTTTTTCCTCACTGAGACAGCACCCAAAAATGCACATCTTTCTGTGATTCCTTCTGGGATGTCTACAGTTGTGTCATCTCACACCAGCACAGAACAAAATTTAAGTATCTAGATATGGGGTTCTCCAAGTGTGGGTCAGAACTCCAAAGTGGGTCCAAACCCCATGTTAATGGGGTCACCAAGGCTGGTTTTCCCTGGGTCCCAGAAAGTCTGAGCCCTAAGTGGTAGGGCCTGGGCTTAAGGTTACATGCCCACAGCCCAGGACATAAGCCCTTGGGCTTCTGTTTTGTCCCCTGGGGCTCAGAGGGGCTCAGTCTTCAGTCCCCCATCCTAGGGTCATGTGGTAATCATCATCATCAAGGTGGTCACAATGTAATCAAGTCTGAGAACTGCTGATCTAGATAGAGAAATCCACTACAAAGGATTTCAAAGCTCTATTCCAGTATTAGACTCTCAGCATCTCCCATTCTTATCTAATATGGGGAAACAGGGCACAGAGAAGTGAAATACCTTGCTCATCAACAGGAGCGAAGTGAAGGACCGAACCAAGAAGTCCCTGTTCCCTGCTGAACACCAGTGCCTCCCAGGTAATGAGTGCCAGTCATTCTAAACAGAACAGTCAATTTCAGATAATTTTACAAGGCTACTAATAAGGTCGTAGTATTTCTTAAAACAATACAATTTTCTATCATAAGGAGCCATGTACTTTATTCCAGTTCTTTGGGGCCACAACCCTAAAAACCTGCCTCTGAAGGGTCCTCCCCCTGCCCTCCAACACAAAGTTTTGTCACTTTGAAATTAACTGCTTTAATTGAAAGGGAGTCTTGCAGTAACTACTCATTTATCAAAGGGGCTCATTGGCCTTGGTAAAATTTACCTTTTTACTCGCTCTCAGCAACAGTGATATCTGAGTGTATATAACATCTTGAGCGCTGGATCTGGGGTCCCTACTCACTAAAGCTGACCGTAGAGATGAGGCCTGAGCCAGATGGATATAATTTTGTCCCAGTCCATCTAAGAATGTGATTCATTTTTCAGCAGTTTGCATCACAGCTGTAGGTGCTCATCACTAAATTCATCCTCTTTAGAAATGTGGAAAAGCCTTACCCTCAGGCCACTGTTTCCTGGCAAAACTGCAGTATTGTTATTTTAAGAACAAATACAAATTGGATAGTCTGTCAGAGAAGCAACATTAACCAGGATTAGAAAAAAGCTACATTGCCATCATTTGCAAGAAAATTCCCTCTGGCTGTAGTTTATGTAAAGTAAGCACAATCTAAAGGCAATGACAGTATTTTTCAAGGGGAAAGTATTTGTTCTTAAAAGACTTATTGGTTGGAACATAGAGATCACTGATGTTTGGGATGCAGTAAACAGGGCCACACCATTATGGCCTGCAGTCTTTATGGTCCTCCAAATTAAGGAGGGTAGGGCCTATCAATAGTTGTAGGGGAGATGCTAAATACACCAGATGTATTGATGACTCAGTAGGGGATGTCTTCACTGTAAATCATACACCAGTGACAGCATGGGGCCCTGTAGTGCCAGAAGTGGCCCCTTTTATACCAAATGCAAAAATCAATGGTAGCTGCTGAAGATCCACTGGCACTTTTCAAGACAGTAGGGGTATACAGAAGCCTGGGGGTTTATCAGCAATACTGCATTTTTACCAGGAAACAGGGTCCTGAGGGTAGAGTCAGTCCTGGTAGTCAGAAAATCTGCCAACCTATCCATCATTGTTGATTAAACATGTGTAATGTGACAAAGAGCAGCTGCTGCTGAAGATTTGGAATTGGAGTTACTAGATTTAGTTTCACAGCCTCATGCAATTACAATAAACCCAAACACTCAAAAGATCTGGACAGCACCACACTCAGAAGGTACTGGTTTTGCAGGGCTAGGGAAGTATGGACTGATTTTTCTGCCTTCTCTGAAGACAGCTTTTTTTTTTGATGAAAGCCCAGTGGATGCCAGCACATGCATGCAGACCTTTAAGCCTAAGTAGGGCCAAATGAGAGTGCAGATAAACAGCTAGGATCTTGCCCCTAAATCCTCATACCATTGAGTAGCTGGGTAGCTATCTGAAGCCTGTCATTTACCACCAGTATTTATAGCAGGGGATGACATCTTGTGTAAGTTCCTTACAGCTGTTTCCAGTGTTTTATTCTGTTCTGTGCAAGTTGTCTCTGGGCTGCTTGCCACCCTGCAAGGGGAGCGAGAGCAGTCCAGGGCTGTGTAGCTTCTTTGATTTTCTCTGCTACTTGTCCTGCCAGTGTTGTGGCATGCTGTTTTAACCATTTTAAATTTTAATACTACAGCCTCTGCCCTAGCCTTGAAAATTACATTAAAAATACAGGGAAGAAACATGTAAACTCTGGATTTGCAGGGGGCTAAAGAGGTTCCCTAGCTTGTGGTTTTCTGCCATGTTAGATCACGATTCCTACAGCAGACAGCTTGCTTACTCACCAGATCAGCAGTCAGGGTCACCAATGTTGTCAGTAGCTACCAGTGTAGTGCTCTGCTCTTGTTTGATAAGAGTTGGCTGCATGCATATTCCCCTGTGTGCTGCCCTGGCTCCACAGAGATTGCTGACATGATGGTTCTCTTGGGGTCTGCCAATGATCAGACTCTAGTAAGATAAAGGTACCCAGTCAGGTTTACTGTCAAATCACAGTATAGTTTCCTATAGACTGTACAGGACATACTGCAAATGTGCCCCAACAATGGGTGCAGTTCAGTCAGCGGTGGGATACTCCACTGCCCTGTAGGCTAGGCAAAGGTGTCCACTCAGGGCTGCATTCTTATCCACAGCTACAAACAGCTTACATCACTCCTGACAGTGCAGTACAGCTCCATCTATACATTAATGGTGCCTTGCCCCAGTATTGTTGGTTTGAACAAAAGTCTATCCATCACACTGTCCTTTTGACCCTGTCTATGGGATATGTATCCACCTGTTGACCTGTGTGGTATGGTTTTACTGGGGTGTTCTGGTGCCAACCTAGCATGTTTTCCTCTTACTATTTGTGTACATGTGCTTTTAGCAGCTGCCTTCTTGCCAGTTTCTGTAATCAGAGCCTGCCTCAACTCTGCTTTAGGTTAGCAAGGTATGACCATTACTTTAGGCCTCAGGCCTAGTAGCATACTGGGCATCTGATACAAGGATTCATGTTTGAGAGACTTCTGGCATTTGAACAGAAAAAATACTAAATTCCTTAAATAGTAAACAGCAGTATTTATAAGTGTGCCTTGCCTACTTTCCAGAAGTTTCATGTCTCAGCCTCTGTTGGCAAGATGTTCCAGCTGGGCAAAGAATGTTTCAGATACTTCAGTGGAAAGACTTTGGCCAGAACCTAAGTATAATACAAACTACATGTATTCCCTGCACATTCAGTGCATAATGTATGCTAGGCCAGCTCTAGACAGTGATTCAAACATTGTTCCAATAAATGTATGGGACAAGGACAACTCTCTGGTTAATTAGGTGGAGCAAAAAACCCACATGCAGACAAGTTCCATAGAACTTACATAATTGCTCTCAAGTTGAGGGGTAGCATATTTTACCTTGGTTCAAGAACTGTCTATTTAAAAGCTTCTCTACATTAGTGGTATTTACCCTGCTAAAGGTTTTATTTTCCCTCTACTATAGCACACCTCACACCTACATTGCAGTGGCTTAATGAGTAGTGTTATTTGAAGTAGCCTATGCTTGTGTCTCAGTTTCATAAGCCAGGGCTGGGGAACAGGTAGATCCAGCTCATGGACTAACCAGTGTGGGCTGGATGGAATCCAGCAGCAGGATTCCTGCACTGTGGGCCAGCAGCCTCTGTGCTCCCTGCAGGGCTGGAGCTATGAGAACTGGCTGGCCCTGCTGCTGGCAGGATGGGAGGTGGAAGAGAAATTAGGGTTACCAGACCATTAAGAGTCTGGTCAGCTCCTAGAAGGAACCAGATTGCTCCTAGGGGCCCCAGGGAAGCTCTCTGCCTGCTGCTCATCCCCAGCCCTGGCTCTGCAGATCACATTGGCCAAAAACCATGGTCAATGGGAGCTGTGGGGGCAGCACTTGTGAGCTTAGGCAGCATGCATCATTCAGAGCCTCCTGGCCCCTCAGCCTAGGAGAGGGACATGCCAGTCTCAGTGCAGCCAAGGAGCCAGCTGAGGTAAGTATGATGTGGCTGGAGACTGCACCTTGAACTCTGCTCAAGTTCTGAGCTCCCTTCTACCCCCTCACCCCCACCATGTGCACCCTAACCCTCCCCCAAGCTAAGCCCCTCATCCCCACCCCAGATCCTGCACACCAGCTAGATCCCTCATTCCATTCTATACCCCATCCCAACCCACAGCCCCTGTGATGGGACCCCAGAGCCTCCTTAACTCTCCAGCCTGGGCTGCCTCTCAATGCTTTGAGGATGAAGTAGCAAACCCCTCCAGGTGCTGTTATCACTCAGTACAACTGAGTATGATGCCCCCTACCCAACTAGATTTGAGTGCTCCTAAAGCCACTTGAATTGGAGTGAAGCACTAGCCAAATTGCCCCCAGCTCCCAGCCTTTACCCCAGGACTATATACTCTTGAACAGCACAAATTAATCTTTAATAGTGCAATTGTTTCACCATGCCAATGGAAAGTGGATTTACACCAGCCTTTGCAAGCCAGAGCAGATTTACCACACACACTTCAGGCAAACTCATTAGTACAGATCAACAGAAGTTTGACTACAAAAGTCAGACTAAGTGACAAGCAAAAAGTCATTTTATTTTTGTAACCGTTCTATGCATGCCATCAAGATCAACCCTATTAGGTGGGCAAAAATCTAGGGTAAGCAGTTTCTCAGCCCCACTGAATATTGTAGTCCTTCGAGACCATCCCTTAAATCTGAGCCAGTCTGTGGAGTCTCTGGGTGTCCTTGTTGCTTGTAGTTTAACTGGGGCAAGAGAAAGGTCCAAGATGTGGCCACTGTGTTCTGTTTTATACCCCTCAGTCATGTGCTTGTAGAACACAAGTCCTGGCACATCTGGTGGGCATTGTGCATTCCCAGGCAAGGTTGAGCCATTTCCTTGGTGTGGCCTTATGCAGGTGAGTCATGGACTTGTAGCTCCCTTGCAGGACAGCAGCTGGTGATTCTGCTCAGCCTCCACCCAGATGCTGGTTATCTTCATTGGCCCTGGAGACTTAGTATCTGTGTCCCAAACCCACAGTATATTTAGTGGCAACCATACAATGCAATCTCAATGTCATATGCATTAGTGATACACATTTACATAGAATGTCTTTCAGCAGACAACCTTTCCTCTGCCACCACCCATAACCTGCTTTACATGCAGTATCACAATTTAGTTGTGAATGAGGGTTACAGGGTACCCCAAGATACTGTCTCAGCCCCTTCCACCCTGTTTCTGGCTCTACCCTAAGCCCTAGGGGGAACCCCTAAGCCCTAGGGGGAACCCCTAAGCCTCCACCCACTTGCTGTCAGGGTGGTGTATAGCCCAGGACTGATTTTTAATGTGGGTCAATGGCCCCCTGATAGAGAAAAGGTTCCCCAGCAATCATAAGCCAGTGATTCTGCAGGATCCCTCAATGTTAGAAGCAACTAGAATCCCACTTTGCCCATTTTAAAGTCATGCATCATCTATTTTTTCTAGGCACTAGAGTTTATCTGCATGGTTGGGAGGAGTTAGGCCACCAGACAGGCACAAGTTGCCCTAAGGTTTTGTCACAGCTCAATAACTCCAGCCAACTAAATCTTAATGATTTATGGCACATGGCTTTTCACCTCTTGCCAAGGGCCACCACTGCCATGGATGGCTATCAATCAGCTATAAATACCTAAAGAGACCCTTCAAATGAAAACTATGGCACTATATTGTTGGTGTACTATTAAAAGAAATTTGATATCAAGGCCCGAAAATAGACACCCCACAAAACTGCATCAGGAAAATGTATAATGAAGTTACTGGATAACAATTCAAATAAACATGACTTCAAAGTCCAGTTTCAAGACAATGTTCACCTTGAAGTTTGTGACCTCCAACCTCCTCTGCCCAAGTAGATAAGGATAACATGTACAGACAAAAATGGATTGCTAAATGGTAAAGTTAAAAGCTTTGTCAGCTATATATTAAGATTTGTAGTTACAGTGAATCAGTATAGAAGAAACATGAGCCAATGCCTCTTGTGTAAGTAGTTTTACCAATTTGTTTTTACATAAAGTAGCTGACAGCTCAAATTTATGTTATTGCTCACAGTAACAATGTGTTTGTCTTTGCTTCAGACCTTGTAGCAATGTCTTGTTTCTGGAAAGAGCCTGGGCAAGGGAGCATAAAATGACATGACAAACTGGAAAACCAGCAGGAAAAAAATGGAGAATTTGGGTAACTGAGCATGCTTAGAGTCAGAACTGGAAGGGACCTCAAGGTCATCTAGTCCAGTCCCCTACACTCAAGGCAGGATGAAGTATTTAGACCAGGTGTCCCACCTGATCTTCAAAATCCCCAATGATTGAATTGCCTAAAGAGGTTGGGGAATCTTATTCTAGTGCCTAACCAGCCTGACAGTTAGGAAGTTCTTCAATGTTAAACCTTCCTTGCTGCCTTTTAGGTTAAAGCCTATTGCTTGTCCTCTGAGCTTTAAAATCACTAAATCAGGAACACTCAGTCATGGTTTCCTACATTAAATTGCCTCATTGGTTGTTATATTCTTTACACCTTTGAGAAATGTTGTACAACTGACCCCACTATATGTTGAGTCACTGAAAACTTTTCAATTTGGTTTTACTGCTATATCAAAAAAGCAGTAACTGAAGCAGCTATTAATGAAGTCATTTGGAGAGGAGCTCCCCAATTCAACAGGTCATTTGGAAGATTCTTGCCATGCTGCATTCAGAGGCAATCAAATAGATGTTTAAGTGGTGCTTTTAGTTAACTAAAAGGACCATGTTAAGTATTCCATCTCTTCAACAGCCAACTTAATAGTCTAACAAAAAGGCATATCCCTTGCTTCACATTTATCTCCAGATATTCTTGTCCAGATCTATTCTGCCCCCAATCTTCTCTTCATTGGACTTTTTGAAACTTTACCTTTAAGTCAATCACCTCTAATGTCCAAAAATATGCAGAGGGATAATAGGGGTGAAATCTGTTCTCACATCTCTATATTAGAACACCTCTTGCTGTTAAGATGTTCTCTGGAGACAAATCCAGTGTTTGAGAACTGAAACTAAGCATCTGATGCTATCTTCTAGCTAGATCATTGAGTTCATTGGGTAGATGGACAGCTTAACCTAAAGCTCTATAGAAGCCTGTGGAACCCCTTAAGATTGGGTCCCTAGTTCATGAACTAGGGAACTCATTTACAAAATGAGTCTTAAACATTACATGAATACATGGTCTCATACTATAGAATTAGAGTTTTATTCCTATTCCATGATATACAATTGAGATCTGAACTATGCTTTCCACAAAGCATTTCATAAAAGTCAACTTAAAAAATTGAAGTTGACCTACCTTGTGTCCTAATATCAGAGGAGAACATTCTCCCTCATCCTTGTAGCAACCATTTATGAACTTCAAGTTTCTTAATCTTTAGATAAAAACCTGATTTTTCAAATCAGGTTTTCTAGACCATGATCATTTCTCTCTCTTCTCTGGACTTCTGCCAATTTGTTCCTGAAGTGTGGCATGCAGAACTGGACACAATACTCCAGCTGGACTAATCAGTGCAGAGTGGAAAAATTGCTTGTGTCTTGCTTACAAGACTCCTGCTAATATACCCCAGAACCATGTTGAGTTTTTTGCAACAGCATTGCAGTGCTGAGTCATTAGCTTGAGCCACTATGACCCCCAGATCTTTCTGCAGTACTCCTTTCTAGGCAGTCATTTCCCATTTTGTATGTGGGCAATTGATTTTTCCTCCTTAAGTTGACTACTTTGCACTTGTTCTCATTGAACCTCATCCTATTTACTTCAGGCCATTTCTCCAATTTGTTCAGATCATTTGAATTTTAATTGTGTCTTCCAAAGTACTTGTAATCCCCTGCCTGCCAAGCTTCGTATCACCTGCAAATTTTAGGAGTTTATTCTGCCATTATCTAAATTGAAAATATTCAGCAGAACCAGTCCCTAGAGGACCCCACTTCTTATGCCCCTCAGCATGACTGAAGCACCAATAACTACTCTGGGAATGATTTTCCAAGCCTTTATGCACCATTAGTATCTCCATCTAGGTTGGATTTCTCTAGTTTGAGAAACATTAATATTAGTTACACCCAAAAGGTTTGATGCATTAAGTGGATAAAAGGACAATCTGTAATGCACAAAGGTACAGAAGACCTAACTGAACATGGACCCAGACAGGTGAAGACACTGGGCCTGAAACTGAAGGACAGGACTAGATGAGGTCATGACTATCATGGAAGGACTGGTACCTCTAGCATGGTAATGTGGGCCTATTTACCAGTTCCATCTTATTTGCCTGGAAGTATCCTGATGCTATGACAGCAGTGTGGTCTCAATTTGTGTAAGATGAAAATTGATTCACTAATAGACTTCCCAGCTTTCACAGCCAAAAACATTGAACCATATCACTCATGAAGACAGCTTTTACAAATAAAGTTCCTCAGTGAAAGTCTCTGCTGATTACATCAAGTGGCAAAACACTACACCCTCACCTGAGACAGGTTTACTCACATTGCAGCTAAGAGGAGTGGAGCAGAAAAGTTGTGTTATAGGCCACTTCTGTCTTCCACCCATCCATACTACCAACTGACCCAGGTATGGGAAGAGCTAAACTCACATCTTATTCCATAGGGTAAGAAACAAACAAGAGATCTGTACTAATGGTCTCCCACCCCCATTCCCACTACGCACTGAACCCTTTTCTTCCTGACCCAATCTGTATAGCTCCCTATGCCAGCATTTTCACTAGTAGCAGCATGTTGCCCTGACTATATCAGAACTGCTTTGTCACCTCTGAAGACTAGGGCAACACTCTCAGAGCAGGAACCCATCACCTGGCCCACTGACCACATCCAGGTACAGATCAATGTGGGTTGGAGTACACTGTCCTTTGTTCCTGCCATTCCAGGAGAAGCCATCGTTCCTTGTATGAAGAAATACCACTGAGCTGGAGCAGATTCCACTCAATGACCAGAATGAATCCAGCACTGATTTTGTAAGCAAGTTGATGAAGTGGAAGTTGTGGTACACAAGACTAATCAGACTACTGAAAGGGATACAGTAGTCTGGAAAGACTGAGCCACTGACCTGGAGAGTGGGAGAAATACCTCATGTTATATCAGGATCTTTTCAGGGACAGTAGCCAATACTACATTACTGAAATTACAACAGTTTGCATATGCTCTTCTGTCATACCTTCCCCATCCCCCTCATACACACAAGTCCTGCAGGTCTTTGTAGTTACTAGTCTGTTTTAGCTCTAGTCAATATAATAGCCAGTTGGATTGTGAATGACTGAGGAGCTGGGCTGTCAGTTACTATCTGATACTCTGAAGCTTTGCCAGACTGAATCCAGATTTCCATGGCAAAACACTGCAGCTTTCTAGTTGTACATTCCCACTGAGTCTATGTATTTTGACATGTCTCCCTGTAATTAGTCCTTAAGTGGTGTTCATCTTGCGTTTTCTGCTGTTATCATTGGATGAGTGTCAGGCATCCCATTGTTATCTGATTTGTTCTCACCTTTGGGGTGCCTGCCTCACCTCCGAGGTAGTCAATGCTGCTAACATGTTTAGCTTTGATACAATGGATGTTTTTAAATGGTCTTCTGCTGTTCCCAAGTCTTTGCTCCTCCTTCCTTGACCATCTGGCTATAACTATGGCCTTCACACCTTCTCTTTTCCTGACACATGCATTTCTCAGTCTCAGAAACCTTCAAAAGGTACATAGACAGTCTGATATTCTCTAGAATACACTGCAACTTGAGCCTTGCTGAATTTTAACTGAAGAATTCACATGGAGGCTTCAGGCCCTTGACATTTCTATGATCTATTGGTCTGAGTCAATATAATCTCTTCTCTACTTTATAAAAGGTCTTACAGTTAGCTAATGAGAAACAAGATCCTAGTGTCAATCATTCCTTTGTTATTCAACAAGGGTGGCTGGCAGAAAAAGAAATCAAAATTTACATTAGTCCTTATAGTACAAGAATAAAAGCCTGAACCCTGCTCCTACACCCTCTTCACTGAGAGGTCTGAGCCTCAAATAAGCAATAGAGTCAGTTAATTGTATACATTAAGGCCTTAGCTTCCCAAACATTGGGGAATCTAGCATATGGCTTCTAGCACAATTTGAGTGTTAGCCCTTGGTGGCCACGCAAAACTGTAGTAAAGCATTAATAAACTAATACTACACCATATTTGTGGTACTTGGCATAATTTTATTGCTTTTCTACAGTTCAGACAATTTTGACAGTTAGCCTACAAGTATGTATAGGAGTACATTGAGTGAGGTACTTCATAAAACATCTCTAAATGTCTATGCATTAGCACTATAGGGAATTATGGATAATCATAGATATGCTTTACACTCTTTACCTGCAGCTCTGTTGCTACAGTCAGATTTATGCAAGTCCCACCTGTTCCCACAGGTGGGGACTTGCTTCCCATTAGTGAATCTTAGCCTGAATCTCCCCTATTTGCTGCTTAATTGGACCTGCCTGACCTAAGTCAATTCTCCGAGATCCTGTGCAGGAACTAAGCCCCATCACAGGAGCAAAAAGAAAATTATCCATATTTAGGGGACTCAAGGAGCCTTCAACCAAGGAGGCTGAGGTCTGAGAAATGAATCAAGTTGAGAAACCTGCTTTGGGGAAGTTTTTAAGTTAAGTTGCTGAAGTTTGTCCTGGAAGCACACTTTGGTTTGCCACCCTCTAGCTTTACTCCTCATACTTAAACCTTTGACCTAGTCTTCAGTGCACTTGTTTCATTTACTCTAGAGCAATTCAGTGCTGTGATGACATTTAAAGTTGTTAAACACAATTAATAAGCTATCACTACTATCTCTTTAAAACAGCAAGCTTAATTTGTCAGTGTTCCAAGAGAAGATGGGCCACCACAGGGAAAAAGTCTTTGGGGAACTGAGAAGTAGGAGGTTTGTTCCTGGGAAGGCAAGGTTTGGACTGGCAGAGTCCTGAAGAGTTTCCTGACAGGATAGGCAAATGGGTACATCAGTGATTAGTCACAACTGAGTAGTGGTAAAACTCACATCCTTAGATCAGGGCAGGGGGAACAGTAATTATGCAGCAAACCTAGGCTGGTTGTCATACTGGCAGCTGGTTTGCAGGAAATTCAGGAGGGTGTGTAAGTAGTAAATTGGCAGTGGAAGCTTGAGGATGACCTGCAGAGACACTGACTCCATGGGTGCTTTAGGAGCTAGAGCACCCATGGGGAAAGTTAATGGGTGCTCTGCACCAACCAGCAGCCAAGCTCCCCTCCACCCCTGAGGGCACCACATTCCCACTTTTCCCAGCACTTGCTGGAGCAACAGCAGTTTTGCCAAGTAAAGAGCTCTGGTGAGAGGAGCAGGAAGCAGCATGAGGCAGGGCCAGGGACTTTGGGGAAGGGTGGAGTCAGAGCACAGGTAGAGTTGACCACCAACCCACACCAGCAGAGTCAGCACCTCTGGTGACCCACATGCTTGTTTGCAGGCCATTGGTGTCTAGGTTACGAGCATTGCTTTTAAGGCCCCAAAGCTGCAGGGCAAAGGTTACATAACCCCTGACTGTGTCTGGGGCCCCAGAGCATCCCTCCACCTCCCTACCACTCTGTTTTTGCTCTGGGGGATCCATTCCAGATTTTAATGCCAGGCACTGTCTCCTTGGAGGTGTCAAGCATTGCTACCTCTGGTTTTGAGCCACAGGCTTGTCATAGCCTAACCCCCTACCAGACTCCAACTTCACCTCCTCCATCCAGGCCCCACATGGGTCCATCCCAAAATGGTCCTTGAGCAAGATAATTTACAAGTTAATGATTCTTGTAGCTGAAGCTAGGTCTCAAAAATAGAGATGACTAGTTCTGCCCTTATACCCATGCATTTCTTGGCCAGCAAAAAAGCATCTAACCACAAGAAAATCCCACTCTTTAGAGATTAAGAGTTTACAGGGCAATCACATTGCTTGGCACCAAGTGACTCAGTGTAAAATAAGCACAGGAAAGGTGACCCAAACCTTTCTTAAAAGGAAGTTATTGGACAAGGAACATGACTAGAGTACCAGAGCCAAAAGTGGGGAAAAAGGAGAGACCTCCAGTCCCTCAATAGCCAGGGGTCCTTTCACCCAGCAATTACCCAAGACCCAAAACAAAGAAACAAGATACAGTGATTGTGGGTTGGGAATATCCCTCCCCTTCTAGCTCAGGGGAAGGAGACTCCCTCACTACAGCCTTAGGACATCCCCTTAGCAGGATTAGAGATCAGATCTTTCAGTAGGGCAATGAAATCAAATCTAAAGGAGCCCAAATTCTTAAGATTTTTTTAAGACCTTAATTCAACCAGAGAAACTAGAGAAACTCCAGCTTAAGGGCAAAGGACTATTACACCAGGGGGTGTTAGCAACAGATCACAGGGAAACCTAAGCCCACCCTATTCCACCAGGTCACAACTAGGACAATGTTCTACTCCTATATTAGCAATGACCTAACCAAAACACACTGACCAGCATTCACACAAGCACAGAACTGAACTCTGCTCAACCACCCCTAGGCTACTTCCCACTCTCCCCCAATAAAATACCTGTTGCTCAGGATCACCCTCAGCCTTCTCCAGGTACACAGAAACCCACAAGTCCAGCAGCTCTCCACCAAGGTCAGCCTTAGAGAAGGCCTAAAACACCTACAGAGATATTTATACCCTATTTTAACTTAGAACAAGCTACCATAGTGGATCCACCTTTTATACTTCCTGTCCTGCCCCTAGCTCCGCCCCCCCCCCCCAGCTCCACCCATCAGGAATCAGAGAATGGTCCTGCCCCCTCCAGCTAGGGTAACCAAACAGCAAATGTGAAAAATCAGGATGGAGTGGGGGGTAACAGGAACCTATATAAGAAAAAGACACAAAAATCGGAACTGTCCCTATAAAATCGGGACATCTGATCACCCTACTTCCAGCTCAGTGGGAGGCCACCACTCCATCACAGTATGCTGGGACCCCCACCCACCCTAGGGAGCCCATCCTCTGGCTTGGAGTCGGTCCCCCGGCATCAGCGTGCTCTGATCCACTTCTCTGCCCTCCCCCACCCAGGGCTGGGAGCCAGTTCTTCCCACTGAGACTCCCACTCTTCCCAGCCCTATGCACATTCCCTCAGTCCTCCGACCCTCCCCTGGGACTGCACCCCCATCCCCGTGCTGGCCCCAGTGACCTGTCATAGCTGCAGGGGGTCAGGACTCTGATCGTGTGTCAGCAGCGTCACCGATCAGCCAGGGGAAACCAGAGTCTCAGCACATCCGGATGAAATGCAGACCCCACCGCCTCCCCGATTCAGGTCTCTCAGCACCATCATGTTCATGACATGACATAACATGACATCATGACACAGAGAGAGATGGGAGCCTGGGCGCATGGGTCCCGTTCCCGACCACCCCCTCTCCCAAGGTCTGCAGAGCCCCTAAAGGAGTCATCCCAGATGTCTGGGTCCCATTCTGCCCCCCGCAGGAGGTACAGAGCCCCTGCGTAACTGTCCTGGAATCTGGATCACATTCCCTCCCCATGGGGCTGGCAGCACTGTTGTCCCTCTCCCAGGGGAGCTTCCTTGGACACGTGTGTGGCTGGGGCTGTTTCCCTTGCTGTACCAGGGGTCCCACTTGTGCTGGATGTCTGGGATCTGGCAGCAAAGAGCCTCTTGGCAAAGTCCCCAGATTCTCCGGCCTCCTCCTCCCTGAAATGGCACCCACTGGTGACGGACACCATGTCAGACCTTCCAGGAGAGTGAGGTCACAGCCAGTCTAGAGCATGA
>ML677412.1:6998491-7017097 GCA_007922305.1 Dermatemys mawii | reverse complement strand
GCCATTACTGTATGTAATTGATTGCATTTAATCAATTCTACCGCTCACCCATATCTTTTTCTTGTTATGAACAAACCTTTAGATTTTTGATTCTAAAGGATCTTACCCACAAAATCACGCTGTTGCTAATCCTTTAGAATCTAAAATTTAAAGGTTTATTCATAAAAGGAAAAAGATATGGGTCAGAGCTAGAATTGATTAAATGCAATCAATTACATACAGTAATGGCAAAGTTCGTGGTTCAAGCTTGCATCAGTGGTAGAATAAACTGCAGGTTGAAATCCACTGTCTGGAGTACAAACATCCACAGCTGGGATGGGTCCTTCAGTCCTTTGTTCAGAGCTTCCGTTTGTAGCAACATTTCTGCAGAGGTGTGAAGCAGGATTGAGGACAAAATGGAGGTGATGCAACACCCTTTTAGAGTTTTTCCAGGTCCAAGAACCCTCTTTGTTCTTACTGGGAAAAACTACAGCAAAATGGAGTTTTGGGGTCACGTGTTCATGCATGACTCAGGACTTGCAGGAAGCAGCCATTACCCATATGCTACCTTTCACTTTCTCCGGTTGACTTCTTATGTGCAATGGAGCCTTCCAAGCTTTCAGTGTGTGCGTTGTAAAGCTGATGGTCCTTAATGGGCCATCAACCAGTCTAGGAAGAAGTAATACCAACTTGTCCGGGATGTCAGCCAGAAGCACAGCGTAAGCTTGAGATAGACAGTATAGAGCCAATATTTATAACTTCAACTATAAAAATGACACATGCACACAGATAGTATAATCATAACCAGCAAACCATAACCTGGTCTCAGACGCCTTCTAGGACCCCCTTTACCCAAGATTTGGTGCCACTACAGGACCTTGGTTGCAACAATGATCTATACAGTCCCAGTTCATGTCAATATCGTCACACTGGGGTATTAGTTTCATAACCAGACATCCCCATAACGAGTGGCTGCTGGTGGTGATACTGTGGAACTGGAGCGTCTGAGGGAATGGCGTGCGTGGTTTGTGGTTAGCCAGTGGGGTAAAATCCAAGTCTTCTCTATTTGGCTGGATTTTGTTTGCCTTCGAGGTGGAAAAACCCCAGCCTAGGGCTGTAACTACCCTGCTTAAAGGAATTTGTCCTGAATTGGTACACTCAGTTGGGTGCCGCCAGAGCCAGCACCGTTAGTGTGTCCACGTGAGTAACTCGAATTGTGCCAGATGGAAATAGTTCAGCACAGTCCCAACTAAAGCAAACCGTGGGGGCCAAAGGAGTTACCATAATGTTGCTGATCAGGTGTACCTCATAATTCCCCTGGCGCTACCATAATGCCGCTGATAATGTGCACTACAAAACGGGGCAGTAGTGACTGAAATCATAGAAGCCAATTTTCCCCGATGCCACAGGGTGCTGGCGCTCCCCAGCTACAACTCCACCCCTTCCCCAAATCCCCACCGGGGGACCCGCCTCCTCCCATGAGCGCACCGCGTTTCCCCTCCACCCCCCATCGCTGACCCCCCCCCCCAATGGTACCACTCACTCCCAATGCGCAGTCCCTCCGCACCTTGCCAGGGCCCCTCACTTCCGATCTGCAGCCTCTCGTGGATGGTGCTCCTCACTGCAGACCCACAACCCCCCCACCCCTGGCACTCTGCCGGTGCCCTCTCTGATGAAGTGAGACTGTTCTTAATGTTTCCTCTGAATACTGTGCGCCTCAGTTTCCCCTATGCATTTCTTAAGTCTCTAGGTGGTGGGATACGGGTGTGTGATTGTTGCAGATCAGAAGGCCAGTGTGAGGAAATGGCAGAGACCCTGTCTCCTGGCAGCTGATGGACTGAGCCCCTCCCCTGCAAGGTGCCAACTGAAGGTATTGAAGAACAAAGAAATCAGGTGATCGCCTGGACTGGGAAGGAGACAAAGCCCAGAGGAGCAGGGGCTGGAAGGTTCAGTTTAGAGCTGGTTGGGGAAATGGAGTGAGGTGCAGACATGGTGGTCTGACCTCACTGCCCCCCACCCCAGGATGGACCTGGCTGAGGAGTCCTGTTCTCTGTCCCTACAAGCTCTATTTTAGACCGTGTTCCTGTTGTCTCTAATAAACGTTCTGTTTTACTGTCTGGCCGAGTGTCACGTCTGACTGCGGAGTTGGGGTGCAGGGCCATCTGACTTCCCCAGGAGCCCTGCCCGGGTGGACTTGCTGCAGGACGCTGAGGTGAGGCAGGAAATGCTGAATGCTCCGAGGTAGGATCCAGGAAGGTGGAAGCCGTGTAAGCTTCTTGCCCTGAAGACAGTCTGCTGTCAGAGAGGAGGCTTCCCCAGAGTCCTGACTGGCTTCGTGTGGAGCAGTTCCAGAGCATCGCCCGGTGACTCCGTGACAACTGGTGGCAGAGATGGGACAGACTGCACCCCATTGTGATGAAGTGGGAATGTTCTTAATGTTCTCTCTGGATACGATGTGAGTGCCTCAGTTTCCCCTATGCATTTCTTAGGTATCTATGTGGTGGGATAAGGGTGTAATTGTTGCAGAGCCAAGGACCAGTGTAAGGCCATTCTGTCTCCTGGCAACTAATGGCCTGGGCCCCTCTTCCCCTGCAAGGTGCTTGCTAAAAGTGTTGGAGAACAAAGGGATCAGGTGACCTCCTGGCCTGGGAAAGAGACAAAGAAAAAAGGGAGGAGGGGCTGGAGTGTGTCAGTTTGGAGCTGGCTGTGGAGGGAGGCCCAGGCCCAGGTGGGGCACTCGGCTCCCTGGACCCCAAGTTGGATCTGACTGAGGGGTCCTGTTCTCAGTACCTACAAGCTCTGTTTAGACCCTGTTCCTGTTGTCTAATAAATCTGTTTTATTAGCTGTCTGAGAGTCACATTGAGATGGAGGTGCAGGACCCTGACTCCCCCTCACTCCGTGACACCTATGGATGACGCTTCCTGCGGTAAGTGATTGGAGAGCAGTAAAATGAAGGGGGGTTAACGAGGACCAGGAGTGCTGAAGGCTCAGAGAGGAGCGGTTTCAGGTGGTGAAGGAGCTACACTTAACTCCTGGGAGCGTGTGACCAGGGAGAAGGGGGGTGGCAGTAACAGGGTCTCTCTGAGGACTGTAGCTCGAAACTGGGAGAGAGGTGGTGACCTTGAGGAGGGCTGGCCCGGGGACACATGACACCCTCACACCCGACCTGCAGTCCCCATCCACAATGTACTGGTGCCCCTCACTCCCGACCTGCAGCCCAGCCCATGCACTGATGATGCCCCTCACTCCCGACCCGCAGTCCTCACCCACACGGTAGCGGTTCCCCTTGATTCCGACTGCCCCATACTCTGATGATGCCCCTAACTCCCGACCTGCAGCACCCTGGACCCAGACGGTGCTCCTCTCTTCCATCCCGCAGCCCCTTCCCAGACCCAACAGTGTCCCTGCCCCCTGACACAAAGCCCCCCACATCCTGACAGGGCCCCGCACTCCCAACTTGCAACCCCCACCTACACTGTACTGTTGCCCCTCAATCCTGATCTGTAGCTCCCTCTTCGCACCCTGACGGTGCCCCTCATTCCCAACTTGCACCTATACCCTACTGGTGCCCTTCACTCCTGCCCCAAAACCCCCCACCCCACCCCCGCAAACTGACGGTGCCCCTCACTCCCGACCCACAGCCGCCCCTGCAACCTGATGGTGCCCTTCGTTCCTAACTCAAGTTGCCACCCACACCGTTCTGGTCCCCTTCATCCCCTTGTACCCTGACGGTGCCCCTTATTTCCGACTTGCAGCCCCCACCTACACTGTACCATTGCCCTCATTCCCGACCCGCATACACCATCCCGCACCCTGCTGGTGCCCTCTGTGACAAAGTAGGATTGTTCTTAATCTTTCCTCTGAATATTGTGAGTGTGCCTCAGTTTCCCCTATGCATTTCTTAGGTCTCTAGGTGGTGGGATACGGGTGTGTGATTGTTGCAGAGCAGAAGACCAGTGTGAGGGAATGGCGGAGACCCTGTCTCCTGGCAGCTGATGGACTGAGCCCCTCCCCTGCAAGGTGCCAACTGAAGGTGTTGGAGAACAAAGAGATCAGGTGATCTCCTGGACTGGGAAGGAGACAAAGCCCAGAGGAGCAGGGGCTGGAAGGTTCAGTTTAGAGCTGGTTGGGAAAATGGAGTGACGTGCAGACGTGGTGGTCTGACCTCACTGCCCCCTACCCCAAGATGGACCTGGCTGAGGGGTCCTGTTCTCTGTCCCTACAAGCTCTGTTTTAGACTGTGTTCTTGTCGTCTCTAATAAACCTTCTGTTTTCCTGTCAGGCTGAGAGTCACATCTGACTGCGGAGTTGGGGTGTAGGACCCTCTGCCTCTCCCAGGAGCCCCGCAATGGCAGACTCGCTATAGGACATGCAGGTGGGACAGAAAATGTTGAATGCTCCGAGGTAGGATCCAGGAAGGTGGAAGCCATGTAAGCTTCTTGCCCTGAAGACAGTCTGCTGTCAGAAAGGAGGCTTCCCCAGAGTCCTGACTGGCTTCATATGGAGCAGTTCCAGAGCATCGCCCGGTGACTCCATGACAACTGGTGATAGGGGTGGGATGGACTGCACCCCATGGATTGTGCTTCCTGCAGTAAGTGATTGGAGAGCAGTAAAAGGAAGGGAGGTTAACGAGGACCAAGTGTGCTGAAGGCTCAGAGAGGAGCAGTTTCAGGGGGCAAAAGAGCAACGCTTAACACCTGGGAATGTGACACCAGGGAGAAGGGTGTTGGCAGTAACAGGGTCCCTCTGAGGACCAAAGGTCGACCCTGAGAGAGAGAAGGTGACCTTGAGAAGGGCTGGCCCAGGGACCCTGTGACACCCTCACACCTGACCTGCAGTCCCCACCCAGACTGTGCTGGTGCCCCTCACTCCCAACATTCACACTCTGATGGTGCCCCTCACTTCCATGTTTTGAAATACTGGGACAGGGATTGTGATAATGTGTCCCACAGTGTTATGTACATGAGAAGTAAAACAGGAATTTGGAATAGTGACAATACCACTAAAGCCTTTATATGTAAATATATTGTACTTAGTTACTACACAGTCCTGTCCATCCATGTTCTAGGTTACCCTTACTGCTGGTTGTCACCCTCTGGTAGCTTCACTGGGCAGGAAACAGAAGTGGCTAGTTTCTCTGTTCCATTGGTTGAACTGGTGTGTGATACACCCAGTGGTTGACGTAGATGCAGTTGTTTCTTATGCATGCTGTCTTCCAGAGAACCTACTGACTGGACAGTAACCAAGTGGTCAAATATTGCTGTGTCAGGATTGGTATCCAGACACTGAATAAGATTGTTTTGAATTACATGTGCCTTAGTTGGGGTGCCATGTCAGTAACCCAAATTATGACTGGTACTAACAGGGCTTTTGTTTACCCGTTTTGTAGTTACAATGTAACTTCATTTTTTTTACCACTTTGTTTTTTCCTTGCCTTTATGTTGTTTGCTGCCATTTTTGTTTGTTGGTTTTTACCTGTGTGTTGATTATACAGTTTAGCAAGATTATACAGGTAGTCAATGTTGTACAGCAATAATACAAAACAACAATAGTACAATGGTAATACAGTAGTACAGCAATAATATAGTGGTTTTTACACAGTAACCAACTTGAAACTAAATGACAGTTTATTCTGGTTCAGCTGGTGGTTTTTAGCTGGTTGTTAACTTAATTGTCCATATATGGTAGAGAGAGTTGTATTTGACCAGTCTCTTATATAAAGTACATCACTTTTCTGTTCTTGATGCTTGGGGGTTTCTTCTGTATACTGATAGTTTCTGGTGTCTTCAGGATGTGATATTTTCCGATGTCTTTAGTCTATGGGATGCAACTTAAACAACTTCTGTTAGTTAACATAGTACAGTGTGTTTTTTCAGGAACCCAAACTTAAGACAGTTTCTTAGTTTGTTGACAGTGTGATAGGGACTGAGTCATTTATTACACAAGCTACACTTTTGCAATTGTTGTATAGACACTCATTTTTGTTTGAGGTGAATTACTAATATATTATACTAAATGTAATGCTTAACTGCAAAGGAGACAATAACATAATTTTTTCCCAAGGTTCTCAGAGTTAATTTGCTTGATATACCAATTTCATTCTTGTTAACTGTTTAGAAGCAGGAACTTTAACAACCACTGCTTCCTGTTAACATAACATAGCAAAGGAAAAGCATATAAAATTAAACCAACTCTAAAATTAAACCCATAATAAATTTTAAATACAGGTTCATGCAAATACTGTGAAGGTATTAAGCTTTTATGATGCTCTGTTGCGTTTGGGAGCCAAGGTGGAAACCTGTTGAAATTGTTTGATTAGTTTTATGCATAAACTATTTTTTTAAAACATTTTTGCTATCACATTCTTATAACTATATTTAAAAACCCAAACAAGTTTATAAAAATCCCAAACAAGTAACTGACATTTTGTTAATATTATTTTTGCCATAATGTTGGTTTCCCCTACATTTTTTCTTTGAATAAGAAAAAGAATTATAAAACAAAACTGTGATAAGAGAATTCTTTTTGTTTGCAGTCACATTATTTATTAAGGCAGTAATATATGTACATATATTTGTAACTGAAGCCTTTTTGAATTTTGCACAAAAAAATAATGCTAATAGTACTCTGATTATACTCCAGCCATGATCTTAAAATAGTGTGGTTCCACATGTAAATATATTTTTAAACGATATAAAATTGACTTTTGTTGCAACAAAAAAAAATAATAATAATCACGTGACAGACCATATAACAGAGGACAAACTTACAAGTAAATAGAAATGGCGCCAGAATTCTGTTCATAACTATACAAAATAAGGCAAACAAAAATAAAAAATAAAAAGGTTAAACATTTGAATAAACAAGTTATCTTATTTAAAATGTTTAATTAAAATTTATAAAAATATATTCATATATGCCAAATTTATTGTATCAATTTGGTAACAAGGAATTTTGCAATACTTTAACATTATTTTAAAACTCTGCTCTGTGAAATTAGAAAAGCCCATGTTTCAAATATTAGTGCGTGGTTAGGATTAGAAGCAGAGCGGCATTTCTGTTGCTTGGCAACCATATTTTCAAGACAGTGAGGAATAATTCCAGCTGTTGCATTCTTGAAGGGTTAAAATAAGTAATTTACTGGATTTATTTAAAGTAAAGTTTTTACCTTGTTTTCTTTTTGTTCCTTGGTTTTTTTTCTGTTTTCAATTGCTTTATCTCTTGGAGGTTTCTGAAAAACTATACGTTTTAACTTTTAAAATAGAGAGAGAGAATCACAGTGAGGAGAGGTGGGGAAAAGGGGTCGTGAAGAGCAACCTAGGAAGGTAGCGAGACCTGAGCCAAGAGCGATTAAGTGTATCAAGGTCTTTGGAAGTACAGGCAGCAGCAGCAAGTTCTGCAAACTGAGAAGGCAAATAAAGGAAAAATTTAACCAGTATGTAAAAATATTTGAGGAAGAAGGTTGTAGTTTCAGATAGGAGCGGGGAGTGTGGTTCCGTGGGCCAAAGCAATTGGGAACCTGCCAGTTGGGAACTTCACCCCTGGATTTTATCCTAACTTTGAGATGAGAGTAGGGGTAATTATGTTCTCTTGTAAAACCTGAATTTGTTCCCCCGGTGTCTGTTGTTCTTGTGTGCATGCCAAATGGATGTGAGAAGGGCCGTTTTTTGCTGCAGTTAACAGTGTTTGGGCAACTTCATGTGTTAATGCATCAATTTTAGGTGTTAGCCTGCTCCATTTTAGTTTTTGACTTTGAAATTCCTTTTTAGTCACCCCCAGCTCGTCTCCTAATGTGCTCTGTGAACTGTTCCATGTTTTCCTTCATTTGATTTACCAATCCAGTGAAAGTATTACGTGCTAGTTTTCCCATCTGTGCATCCCTTGACCCGTTCTGACAGGCACCAGTCTCCATTCCGGTTTAGGTTTTTACCAGAACCTGGCTTTTATCTTAAGGTTGTGATTGCTCTGCAGTGGACCCGTTTCATCTTTTAGTCTTACTAGGGCCACCTTTTTCCACTTCTGTCCCCATTCTTCTGGCATGGGGGAGCTACCTGAAGCCTGCTGTTGACCACCAATATTTATAACAGGGGATGGCACATGTCTTTTGTGTAGGTTCCTTGCGGCTGTTTCCAGTGTTTTACTCTGTTCCTGTGCGGGTTGACTCTGGGCTGCTTCCCACCCTACAAGTGGGATGGGAGCATTTCAGGGCTATGTAGCAGCTTTTAATTCTTTTAACTCTTTCTTTGTTACTGATACTTACTCTACCAATTTTGTAGTGAGCTGTTTTAACCATACAAGAGCCATGGTTATAGTTTCCGATATTTTGCATTTTAAGGCTATAGTCTGCCCTAGCCTTACAAATGACATTACAGTTTCTCCCCCATTATATTTTTTAAACTCTGTGGGGATTTGCAGGGATGGATTAAGGGGGTTCCCTAGCTCGTGGTTTTCTGCCATGTTATATCGTCATTCTTGCAGCGGACAGCTCGCTTACTCACCAGATCAGCGGTCGGGGTCATCAGATGCTACCGGCGTGGTGTTCTGCTCTTGTTCGATGATGATACCAGTCGGCTGCGTGTGTGTTCCCTCTGTGTGCTGCCCCGGCTCTGTGCAGATCGCTGGCAGAGCAGACCCCGAGAGAACCCCCAAAGACCACAGACCCTAGTAAGGTACAAAGGAACCCGGCCAGGTTTATCGTTGAACGAAACACAGTCTATGGTTTTGGCCGGATTAGATACCGACTGGCCTGCTAATACCTACGTGCTCCCTGACAATAGATACAGCTCAGTCAGTGGCGGGACTTTCCAAAGCCCCCTAAGCTGGACCAACACATGAGGGTGCCCCTCACTCCTGACCCACAGCCCTGCAATGCAACCCCCACCCCCGCATGCTGACTGTAGCCCTCACTCCCAACCCACAGCCCCCACCCTCACGCTGACAGTGCCCATCACTCCTGACCCGCAGTCCTCACCCACATGGTTCTGACTCCCTTCACTCCCCATGCGCAACCCCCGCCTACACCACACCGTTGCCCCTCATCCCAACACACAGCCCCCGCCTACAATGCACTGTTCCCCTCACTCCCGACCCACAGCCCCCGCCTACATGGGACCCTTGCCACTCACTCCAGATCTGCTGCCCCTGTCTACACCGCACCGTTACACCTCACTCCTGATCTGCAACCTCCCTCCGCACTCTGACGGTGCCCCTCACTCCCGACCTGCAGCCCCCCCTGCACCCTGATGGTGCCCCACAGTCCTGATACGCAACCTCCCCTTCCGGCGCCTGGACAGTGCCCCCCATCCCCTGACCTGCAGCTTCCCTGCACCCGGACGGTGCCACTCACTCCTGACCTGCACGCCCCTCCCCCCCGCACCCGGATGGTGCTGCTCACTCCCGACCTGCACGCCCCTCCCCCCCACACCCGGACGGTGCCCCTCATGACCGACAGCCCCCTCCCACCCGATGATCCCTGTCCCTCCCGGCTTTCTGCCCCCCCAACCGTAACATTCCCCCCACTCCCAGCTTGCACCCCCCCCCGCACTGTGACAATGCCCTTCACTCCTGACTCGATGACCCCTGCACCCTGACGCTGCCCCTCACTCCCAATTCACAGACCCCCACCCTGACGCTGCCCCTCACTCCTGACCCACAGCCGTCCCGTCCCCCACCCTGACAGTGCCCCTCACTCCCAATTCACAGACCCCCACCTTGACGCTGCCCCCAACTTCCAGCCCCCGCCTATATTGTACTGTTGCCCCTCACTCCTGACCTGCAGCCCCTGCCTACACTGTATCATTGCCCTTCACTACCGACCCTCAGCTTCCACCTACACTGTACTGTTGGCCCTCGCTCCCGACCTGCTGCCCCCGCCTACACCGGACCGTTGCCCCTCACTCCCAACCCGTAGACCCCACCTACGCTATACCATTGCCCCTTAGTCTTGATCCGCAGCCCCCGCCTACACCCCACCCTTGCCCCTCCCTCCCCATCTACAACCACCCTCCGCACTCTGACGGTGCCCCTCACTCCCGACCCACAGCCCCCACCTACACCGCACAGTTGCCCTTCACTCCCAACCCACAGCCCCCGCCTACACCGTACCATTGCCCCTCATTCCTGAACCCCGACCCCCACCTACACTGTACCATCAATCCTGATCTGCAGCCTCCCTCTTTATCCTGACTGTGCCCCTTCCTCCTGACCCGCAGCCCCTTCGTGCACCCTGACGGTGCCCCTCCCCAACAACCCAGAGCCCCCGGTAGTGACACTCAATGGGAATCACAGCTGGATTGGTTCTCAGGATCACTGGGTTGCTGGCAGGGGTGGGGTTATAGTTCAGGCTTGTGCTGTAAACCAGGGAGTCTGGGGTCATCTGGGGAAGAATCAGACATGGAAGAGTTAACAGCACACAACTGACATACAAAACTACTAGGTTCAGCAAGACCTAGAGAAATATTTCCTATTAACAGAAAGTGCCCCCCACTTACAACCTGCAGCCCCCACCTACACTGTACCATTGCCCCAGCCTACACTGCACCGTTACCCCTCACTCCAGACCCTCAGCCCCCACCCACACTGTACCGTTGCCCCTCACTCCCGATCCGCAGCTCCTCTCCACACCTTGACGATGCCCCTCAGTTCTGACTCGCAGCACCCCCCACCCCCGCACCTGGTTCTGGTTCCCTTCACTGCAGCCCCTTGCACCTTGATGGTGCCCCTCACTCCTGATCCACAGCCCCCCCTCCACTGATTGAGTTCCCTTCGCTCCTGACCCATAGCCGCTAGCTCCCTGACAGTGCCCCTCAATCCCAATCAGCAGCCCTCCTCTGCACTCTGACGGTGCCCCTCACTCCCGACTTGCAGCCCCTACCTACACTGTACTGTTGCCACTCACTCCCAATTCGCAGCCCCCCCAACCATTCCTGTTCCCTTGACTCCTGACCTGTAGCACCTGTTATCAGATGCTACTGGTGTCCTGCTCTGCTCTTGTTCAATGATTATTACAGTCGGCTGCGTGCGTGTTCCCTCTGTGTGCAGTCCTGACAGATTTTATTATCCAATTCTTTTACGTCCCTTAGGGTGGGCCTGGGAATCTTCCGCCTAGGACCTCGCCTGGGGAATGTAGTCATATAATTGAGTCTTAGAGGGACTCCCAAATAATTTATACGTCAGTGATATGGATCTGGAGTAGTGTATACGGGCATATATGTCTAGTCTGTATGTGTACTTATAACAGCACTCTGTATTCAAGTGTACCAATTCTTTTCCAGTCTGGTGGTATAGTTTGGCTCTTGTGGTACTGCAGATAACTCAGTTTTATTAGGGCAATAACAGTTACCATCTCAATCAGTAGTAGTACTGGGATGGGGATTGTGATGATGTGTCCCACAGTGCTATGTATGTGAGAAGTAAAACAGGAATTTGGAATAGTGACACTATCACTAAAGCCTTTATATGTAAATATATTGTAATTAGTTACTACCCAGTCCTCTGCATCCATGTTATAGATTACTCTTACTCCTGGTTGTCACCCTCTGGTAAACTTGACTGGGCAGGAAACTGTGGGTAACTTCTCTGTTCTGTTGTTCGAACTGCTCTGTGATACACCGGTAGCTAACATGGATCCAGTTGATTTTCAAGGATGATGTTATTCAGAAAAATCTACTGAATGGACAGTAACCAATATGTCAAATATTGCAGTGTCAGGATGTAATATTGGTTTCCAGACACTGAATAAGACTATTTTGAATAACACGTGCCCCAGTTAGGTTGCAGTGTCACTGACCTAAATTATGTCTGGTACTAACGGGCAACTTGTTTACCCAATTTGTAGTTACTATGTAATGTTTGTTGTTTGTTTGGGGTTTTTTTACCACTTTGTTTTTTCCTTGCCTTCATGGTGTTTGCTGCCATTAATTTGTTAATTTTTACCTGTTTGTTGGTTAAACAATGTAGCAAGGTTATGCGCATTGTAAATGTTGTACAGCAATAATACAACAGTAGAATGCTAATAGAGTAGTACAGCAATAACACGGTTGTTTTTTCACAGTAAGCAAGTTAAATTAAATGAGAGTTTATCCTGGTCCAGCTAGTGTTTTTTAGCTGAGTGTCAACTTAATTGTCCATATAGGGTAGGTAGAGGTCTATTTGACCAGTCTCTTGTTTATAAAGCACTTCACTTTTATTTTCTTGATGCTTGGAGGTTTCTTCACTGTATACTGATATTTTCAGGCGTCTTCAGGGTCTGCTGTTTTCTGGTATCTTTGTTCTGTGGGATGCAACTTAAACAACTTTTGTTATTTAACATACTAAAGTTTTTTTGTATCAAGTTTGGGTTACCGAAAACAAAAACAAAAAAGGAAAAACAAAGTTTAACTTAGTTTGTTGACAATGTAATAGGGACCAAGTCTTTTATAACTCAAGCTACACTTTTTGCAATCATTGTATAGACATTCATTTTCATTTGAGGTGAATTACTAATATTTTATACTAAATATAATACTAAATAAATGCTTTTTTTTAACCTTGTGTGTTAGCAAAAGAGTTGTTAACATAATTTTCACCAAGGTTTTCAGAGTTAATTTGCTTGAGATACCCATTTCATTCATGTTAACTGTTTAGAAGCACAAACTTAAACCAACTAAAATTAAACCCAAAATAAATTTTAAAACTTTTATGATACTTTGTTGTGTTTGGGAGCCAAAGATGGAAACATGTTAAAACCATGGAAACCTGTTGAAGTTGTTTGGTTAGCTTTATGCATCAATTGTTATTTTAAATCATTTTTGCCATCTCATTTTTATAGCTATATTTAAGAGTGAAAACAGGTTTATAAATGGTCCAAACAAGAAATTGACATTTTGTAAATATTTTCTGTACCTTGAGGTTTCCCCTTACTTTTTTCTTTGAATAACTTAAAAAAAAGACAAACTTAAAAAACAAAACTGTGATTGATAAGAGAATTCTTTTTGTTTGCGATCACATTATTTGTTGAGGCAGAAATATATGTACATATATTTGTAACTGAAACTTTTTTGAACTTTGCAGAAAAATTGGTGCTAATAATGCTATAATTATACCACAAGTTTATCAAGGTCTTTTTTGAATTTGCTGCTGCTGCCTGTACTTTCAAATTGAGAAGGCAAATAAAGGAAAAACTTAACCAGTATGTAAAAATATTTGAGAAAGAAAGTTGTAGTGTCAGATATGAGCATGGAGTGTGGTTCCTTCCGGACTCCCTCCCTAATCGCAGCCCTTGCACATCCTGACGGTGCACCTCGCTCCAGACTTACAACCCTCAACTACATTGTTCCAGTTCCCTTCACTCCTGACCAGTAGCCCCCTGCACCCTGATGGTGCCCCTCACTCCCAACCCACAGCCCCCCATATCACGACAGTACCCCTCATTCTCAACTCGCAGACCCTCTCCGCACCTGACAGTGCCCCTCACTCCCGACCCCTCCATCCTGATGGTTCCCCTAAGTCCTGACTCGAAACCCCTACCTACACTGTACCGTTGCCTCTCACTCCCTACTTGCAGCCCCCTCGTATCCCAACGGTGCCCCTCACTCCCGATCTGCGGTTCCCAGCACTCCGACAGTACCCCCCTCTCCCGACTGACAGCCCCCCTCCGCACTCTGATGGAGCCCCTCACTCCCGACTCGCAACCCTCACCTACACTTTACTATTGCCCCTCACTCCCGATCCGCAGCCTCCCTCCACACCATGACGGTGCCCCTCGCTCCCCATCTGCGCCCGCCTTCCCCCCCCTCACTCCTGACAAGCACGCAGCCCCCTCGGACACTGACGGTGACCCCACCCACACTCTACCAGTGCCCCAACTTGCGACCCTCAGCCCCATCGCATCCTGATGGTGCCCCTCACTCCCGACCCGATTCCCCGTCATGCCCGACCTGCAGCCCATCCGACACTCTGCCCCTGCCCCTCACTCCCTCCCTGCAGTCCCCCCTGCACCCTGATGGTACCCCACACTCCTAATCCGTAACTCCCCCGCACCCGGACGGTGCCCTCTCCCACGCTGGCGATCCCCGTCCCACCCGACTCTCTGCCCCCCCAAACGTGACATTCCCCCCACTCCCAACTTGCACCCCCCAGCACTGTGACGATGCCCTTCACTCCTGACTCGATGACCCCTGCACGCTGATGGTGCCCCTCACTCCCGACCCACTCCCCTCCCACACCCTGACAGTGCCCCTCACTTCCAATTCACAGACCCCCACCCTGATGGTGCCCTCACTCCTGACCCACAGTCACCCCCGCACGCTTATGGTGCCCCTCCCTACCGCTCCACAGCCGCCCTGCACCTTGACGGTACCTCTCCCTCCCGATTCCCAGCACACCCTTATGGTGGGCCTGGGAATATTAGACCTGGGACCTTGACTGAGGAATGTAGTTTTATAATTGAGTCTTAGAGGCACTCCTAAATAATTACTATAGATCAGTGATCTGTATCAGTAGTAGTAGTAGCAAGCTGAGTGTTTTGAAATACTGGGACAGGGATTGTGATAATGCGTCCCATGGTGCTAGGTATTTGAGAAGTAAAACAGGAATTTGGAATAGTAACACTACCAATGATGCCTTTATATGTAAATATATTGTAATTAGTTACTACGTAGTACTGTCCATCCATTTTCTAGATTTCCCTCACTTCTGGTTATCACCCTCTTGGAGCTTCACTGGGCAGGAAATAGAAGTGGCTAGTTTCTCTGTTCCATTGGTTGAACTGCTCAGTGATACACTCAGTGGTTGACGTAGATCCAGTTAAGAATAATTCCAGTTGTTGCATCCCAGAAGGGTTATAATAAGTAATTTACTGGATTTATTTAAGTAAAGCTTTTACCTTGTTTCCTTTGTTGTTTTGTTTCGTTTTCAATTGCTTTATCTTTTGAAGGTTCCTGTAAAAACTATCACTTTGAAAACAAAGAGAGCGAGCCAAAGTGAGGAGAGCTGAGGAAAAGGGGTGGTGAAGAGCAACCTAGGAAGGCAGCGAGACCTGGGCCAAGAGAAATGAACTCTATCGAGGTCTTTGAAAGTACAAGCAGCAGCAGCAAATTCAAGAAACTGAGAAGGCAAATAAGTGCCCCTCACTCCTGACCCGCAGCCCCCTGCACGCTAATGGTGCCCCTCCCTCCCGATCCGCAGCACAACCTTATTCTGGTCCTGGGAATGTTTGGTCCCGGACCTTGACTGGGGAATGTAGTTTGATAATTGAGGCTTAGAGGCACTCCCAAATAATTACTATAGATCAGTGATATGGATCTGGTGTATCTATTTGTAGTGTATATGGGCATATATATCTAGTCTGTATGTGTACATATAACAGCATTTTATATGCAAGCCTAACAATTCTTTTCCAATCTGGTGGTGTAGTTTGGCCCTTGTGGTACTGCAGATAGCAACCCACTTATGTTAGTTACCATCTGTATCATTAGTAGTAGTAGGCTGAGTGTTTTGAAATACTGGGATAGGAATTGTGATAATATGCCCCCCAGTGCTATGTATGTGAGAAGTAAAACAGGAATTTGGAGTAGTGACACTATCACTAAAGCCTTTATATGTAAAGATATTGTAATTACTACACAGTCCTGTCCCTCCATGTTCTAGGTTACCCTTACTGCTGGTTGTCACCCTCTGGTAGCTTTACTGGGCAGGAAAGAGAAGTGGCTAGTTTCTCTGTTCCACTGGTTGAACTGGTCTGTGTGGTTGACGTAGATCCAGTTGTTTCTTATGGATGCTGTTTTCCAGACAACCTACTGAATAGACAGTAACCAATTGATCAAATATTGCTGTTTCAGGATTGGTATCCAGACACTGAATAAGATTGTTTTGAGTTACATGTGCCTTAGGGTGCAGTGACAGTAAAACAAATTGACTGGTACTAACAGGGAATTTGTTTCCCCAATTTATAGTGACAATGTAACTTCATTTTTACTGCTTTGTTTTTTCCTTTCCTTTATGTTGCTTGGTGCCATTTGTTTGTTGGTTTTTACCTGTGTTGGTTATATAGTTTAGCAAGATTATACACATAGTCAATGTTGTACAGCAGTAATACAACACAGCAATAGTACAACGTTAATACAGTAGTACAGGAATAATACAGTGGTCTTTGCAGAGTAACCAAGCTGACATTAAATGACAGTTTATCCTGGTTCAGCTACTGGTTTTCAGCAGGTTGTTAACTTAATTGTCCATATATGGTAGATAAGAGGTGTATTTGACCAATCTTTTATATATAAAGCACTTCACTTTTCTTTTCTTGATGCTTGGGGGTTTCTTCTGTATACTGATATTTTCTGGTGTCTTCAGGGTGTGATATTTTCTGATGTCTTTAGTCTATGGCATGCAACTTAAACAACTTTTATTAGTTAACATAGGAAAGCTGGGGTTTTTTTAGGAACCCAAACTTTGTTTTTTGACAGCGATAGGGACAGTGTGATGGGGCTGAGTTTTTTATAACACAAGCTACACTTTTGTAATTGTATAGACATTCATTTTCATTTGAAGTGAATTACTAATATTTTATATTAAATGTAATGCTTAACTGCAAAGGAGACAATAACATAATATTTTACCAAGGTTTTCAGAGTTAATTTGCTTGAGATACCAATTTCATTTTTGTTAACTGTTTAGAAACACAAACTTTAACAACCACTGCTTCCCATTAACATAACATAGCAAAGGAACAGCAAATAAAATTAAACCAATTCTAAAATTAAACCCAAAATAAATTGTAAATACCAGGTACATGCAAATACTTTGAGGGTATTAAAATTTTGTGAAGCTCTGTTATGTTTGGGAGCCAAAGATGGAAACCTGTTGAAATTGTTTGGTTGATTTTATGCCTAAAGTGTTGTTTTTAAAAACTTTTGCTATCACATTCTTATAACTATTTAAAAATCAAAACAAGTTTATATAAAGCCCAAACAAGAAATTGACATTTTGTTAATATTATCTTTACTGTAATATTGAGGATTCCCCTACATTTTTTTCCTTGAATAACGAAAGAAAACAAACAAAAAACAGAACAAAACTTTGACAAGAGAGTTCTTTGTTTGCAGTCACATTATTTTTTGAGGCAGAAATATATATATGTATATTTATAACTGAAACCTTTTTGAACTTTGCAGAAAAAATTGGTACTAATAATTCTATGATTATACTCCGGCCATGATCTTAAAATAATGTGGTCCCAAATATACATATATTTTTAAAAGGTTATAAAATTGATCTTTGTTACAACAAAATAATAATAAAAATAGTTGCATGACACACACAAGAGAGGACAAAAAATATGACACAGAGGACAGATTTACAATTAAAAACAAATGGCTCCAGAATTCTATTCATTCTTTAAAACTTTCAATATAAATTTATAAAAATATATTATTTGCCAAATTTATTATATTAGGTAACAAGGAATTTTGCATTACTTTATATTTAACAGTTTTTTTAAAACTCTGCTCTATGAAATTAGAAAAGCGCTTGTTTCAAATATTAGTGTGTGGTTAGAATGAGAAGCAGAGTCTGCATTTCTATAGCTTGGCAACCATATCTTCAAGAAAGTTAAGAATAATTCCAGCTGTGCATTCCGGAAGGGTTATAATAAGTAATTTACTGGATTTCTTTAAGTAAAGCTTTTACCTTGTTTTCTTTGTTGTTTTGTTCCGTTTTCAATTGCTTTATCTTTTGAAGGTTTCTGTAAAAACTACATCTTTTAAAACAGAGAGCGAGCCAAAGTGAGGAGAAGCGGGAAAAGGGGTGGTGAAGAGCAATCTAGGAAGGTAGCGAGACCTGGGCCAAGAGAAATTGACTATATCAAGGTCTTTGAAAGTACAAGCAACAGCAACAGCACATTCAACAATCCGAGAAGGGAAATAAAGGAAAAACTTAATGAGTATGTAAAAATATTTGAGAAAGAAGGTTGTAGTTTCAGATATGAGCGTGGAGTGCGGTTCCCTCCAGACACAAAGCCCCCCTCCCATCGTACCGGTGCCCCTCACTCTCTCCCGACCCAAAGCCTCCCACATCCTGACAGTGCCCCTCACTCCCGACCCCCCCATCCTGCTGGTTCCCCTCAGTCCAGACTTGAAACCCTCACCTCTACTGTACCGTTGCATCTCACTCCCAATCCATAGCCCCTCTCCAGCCGCTGACAGTGCTCCTCCCTCGCTAGCCAAAGCCCCCCAAATCCTGACGGTGCCCCTCACTCCCGATCCGCAGCCCATCTCCACAGTCTGACAGTGTCTCTCCTGACCCGCAGTCCCCAACTAATCATTCTGTTGCCCCTCACTCCTGACTTGCAGCCCCCTCGCATCCCAATGGTGCCCCCACTCCCGACTTGTCCCCCCCCCGTTCTGGTTTCCTTCAGTCCCGACGAATAGCTCCTTGCACCCTGACGTTGTCCCCACCTCCATCCCACAGCCCCCAACATCCTGATGGTGCCCCTGACTCGCAGCCCCCTCGCACCGTGACGGTGCCTCTCCCTCCTGACTCTCAGCCCCCTCGCACCGTGACGGTGCCCCTCCCTCCTGACTCGCAGCCCCCTCGCACCGTGACGGTGCCCCTCCCTCCTGACTCGCAGCCCCCTCGCACCGTGACGGTGC
>ML677412.1:6914272-6978286 GCA_007922305.1 Dermatemys mawii | reverse complement strand
CAAACAAGTCGCACATGTCCACTGTTCACCTGCCTCTTTCCACAGAAGCCCCCACTTTCCTTCCTGTCCCTCGTACGCAGACACAGTGGTCACAACAAAATCCAGAGACATTGGATCCACTAACCTTTACTGCCAGCCTGAATGAGCAGCATGCAGGAGGGATCCACCTCGGATTTGGCAAGTTCAATGTGGCACGGGGGAGAAGAGATGCAATTATAGGGTGGGGTTGTGTCACAAACCACCACACTTAAATTTGCTCCCTTCGTGTTTATTCTGCAAAATTCCCAGATAGAAAGAGTTATGAAAAGAGACCAGATAAGGGTCATATATAGTCACCAGAGATCCTGCACCCATTCCTTTCACCCCTGGGAGTTCACACAAGGGAAGCACCAATTCAGAGTCGGGGGGTGTATGTGAGTGAGCGGGAGTAGGTTATTGAGGGGTGGACATGTGGGTGGATGGGAAGAGCCTTTGAAACCTAGTGTTCTTGGCTAGATCCAAAGATTCTATTCGGGGTGAGCCTGAGATTATAAGATCGTATATTACGTCTAGCTGGGTCTCTATCTGCTGAAGTACCCCTCTTTCAGATCCTCCCGAATTTCCCAGGGACCCCGTAGATGAAGAATCAAAGGTTTGTGTCTAAGCCTCTAACCTGGGCATGGGCCCCGAGGTAGTGGAGTCAGGTTCCTGAGGGTTCCGACTATATGACGGAGATGGTTATCTGGGCACACCACCCGGGGTGGGCGGGTCTCAACTCAGGTTAGGGAATGGTGCCTCTTGATCACGGATTTCTTGGATCAATGGGGCAGGGGCAGGCAGCGGTCTGCACTCCAAATCCAAGTCTATAAATCCAGCGTGTGGAGCTGATGGAGTGACCTGAAGAGGCTTGACAGTCTGAATGGATTTTACAGGATAGAGAGGTACCTGCTGACCAGCAGATATTTGAGGAATAGCCAATTCCTCCAGTGCCTCTTAATTGCATCTTAAGTTTCTCTTGAGAGTCCTTAAGACTCCTTAAATGAGATTCACTGCACCGTTTTCCCGTTTCCCCATACCAGTCAAAATATGCATCGAACTCACCTGCCTGAACTTATTGGCCATAAGTGCGCCTTTGAGGTGCACAATCTTGTCAAGGTCAAAGCTGCCCTCTAAGGGAAGCTGTAATTTCGGATCATCTCTGGTAGACCAATTCCATTATTCCAGAAACTTGCAAGTGAGAGGACTGTAACTGGTGTACATGTAGTATGCGGGTGTGCCCTTTGACGGGATGGGAATCATTTTAGACACACTGCCTCTCATTTTATCTAGACCACTCACATGGGTTATTCAAACAGGAAAGGATTATGTGCAGATGTCCATGACTCTTACACCCCCATTAACAAAGCGTGTCGGCTAGCCTCAAAGAGGACGGCACCGCTTACTCTGATGGCTTCAGGAGAGACGGTCACTCCAGTCACTTAGGCAGGGAGGGAGGGAGGAAGGAGGTTAAGGGAAAGGTTATGAACCGTCCGAAGATGGGAAAAAGGATGGGGTCACACGCACCTAGGCCCAGGCAGACCCCTTGCCGGACAATGCCACGCAGAGTTCGCCTTGCCTTGGGTGAGGCCTTTTACCGACCTTCTACGGTGTAGTCACAGGGCTTGCGTTAGAGACACTTCCGATCATTAGCTTTCACTTCGCAGAAGGCTCTGGGCGTCTTCCTGTGACTCTCACTCATTCTGACACGCGCGTGTACACACACACAGTCCTACCTTGCCACCCTGGTGGCCCTTCCCGGGGCATTACAGATAGAAGGGTATCAGATGTGTCTGGTAGTAAAGGACCGGATCCAGCGCATTACTCACCCAGACCCGGAGCCTACGGGCAGTCCTCCACCGAAGACCCAAAACAGAGGTTGAAAAGGTCTCTTACCTGTTACATGGGCCCTGGGTTCAGTGGAGGATGGTCCGCGGTCCTCCGGTCTGATAATACGTCTTGGATCCGAGTCACTGCACCAAAAACTGTTGTGGAAATGAACCACACGCTGTGTTTTAAATCAGATCAGCCTGAGGCCTTCTTTATTAATGAATAGTACAAGCATATGTGCAGGGGGGCGACAGCTGTGTCAGCATGCTGCAGACTGCTCCCCAGAACCACCTTTTCATACAACTTATACAGGCTTTGGCTAGCATTCAAACGTATGGACTTCTGCAATGGTACTTTTCCAGCAAAAACAAGTTTCTTAATAATGCCTTATAAAAAATACAGTACGGCAAGTTTAGATAAAAACACGTTTTTCAGTCTTGGCCAGTTCTGCAGTGAACAGCCATCTTAAGGTTTAGATTATTTGTAGCTATTTTTCTGGTTAGCAGTAGCTGTGTAAGCAGTTACAAATCTTATGGCTGTTTCCATTAGCACTACTTGGGCTTGTCCAGCACCCATTACGTTCTTACTCTTGCCACAAGCATAGCTAACTTGTCCAAAGTCAGGCTAAAGTTTAGGCCTATTAAATTTGCTTCCACACTTAATAGAAAAGGAAAACAACAGTTACGGAGCTGATGGGGAAAAAGATGGGGTCACACGCACCTAGGCCCAGGCAGACCCCTCGCCGGACAATGCCACGCAGAGTTCGCCTTGCCTTGGGTTAGGCCTTTTACCGACCTTCTACGGTGTAGTCACAGGGCTTGCGTTAGAGACACTTCCGGTCATTAGCTTTCACTTCGCAGAAGACTCTGGGCGTCTTCCTGTGACTCTCACTCATTCTGACACGCACGCACGTACACACACACAGTCCTACCTTGCCACCCTGGTGGCCCTTCCCGGGGAATTACAGATAGAAGGGTATCAGATGTGTCTGGTAGTAAAGGACCAGATCCAGCGCGTTACTCACCCAGACCCGGAGCCTACGGGCAGTCCTCCACCGAAGACCCAAAACAGAGGTTGAAAAGGTCTCTTACCTGTTACATGGGCCCTGGGTTCGGTGGAGGATGGTCCGCGGTCCTCCGGTCTGATAATACGTCTTGGATCCGAGTCACTGCACCAAAAACTGTCGTGGAAATGAACCACACGCTGTGTTTTAAATCAGATCGGCCTGAGGCCTTCTTTATTAATGAATAGTACAAGCTTCTGGTGTTATGTGAACGGTTAAATAACACTTCCTTATATACTTTCTCCACATCATTCATGATTTCATAGACCCCCAATCATATTCCCCTTAGTAGACTATTTTCTGAGATGAACATCCTAGTCTTTTTAATCTCTCCTCATATGGAGGCTGTTCCATACCCTAGGATGCAGTCCAGTGTAGAGCTTTCTTTGGCACCTGCTTAGCAGTGTCCCTGGAAGTGGAAAGCCCTTGATAGGTGTATGTTTGACCACTGTAGGAAGATGAGGCCCTGAAACATAAACCCTTGTATCAGAGGCCTGGCATGAGGCCCAAAGCCTGAGCTAAAGTAAAGTAATGGTCAAGACTTTGCTCACAGAAGCTGGCAAGGAAAGTGCTGATGTTGCAAAAGTACAGAAACTTAAAACGTACCAGAACACTTGTACATTCCACACAGTTAACAAGGAACAGGCTGACCCATCTTAAAGACAGGGGCAAAAGGGTAAGATGATGGATAGAGTTGCTTTGCTTCAACCAACATGCACAAGGTGAGAGGCGGTCCCTTACTACACAGAAGGGTTGCACCTCAATACGTCAGGAGTGATATATAACTTGTTTGTACCTGTGTATAAAACTACAGCCCTGGGGCAGTGTCTTTGTCCATCCTAAGGGGCAGTGGAGTGGTCCGCCACTGACTGAGCTGTGTCCATTGTCAGGGAGCACGTATGTACTAGCAGACCTATCAATATCTAATTTGGCCGAAGCTAGAGACCGTGTTTCATTCAACAATAAACCTGCCCGGGTGTCTACGTACCTTACTAGGGTCTGTGGTCTTTGGGGGTTCTCTCGGGATCTGCTGGGTCAGCGATCTGCGCAAAGCTGGGGCAGCACAAAGAGGGAACATGCACACAGCTGACTGCTATCATCATTGAACAAGAGCAGAGCACCACGCTGGTAGCATCTGACAACAACCCCAGCCTAAGGAACGGCCCTCTTACTGTGGATAAAGGGGGGGAAAGGAAGAAGAACAGTGTTCCTGACTACACTGTATCCTTATTTTAACTAGATAACAGAGCAAAGGAAGCGCAGACAGAGGATTGGCTTTGTGGATGCCCAGAACACTTTGAATCACTGAGGCACACAAAAAGCATCAGCTTCACCAACCGACTAAATACATGTTATTAGCTAACAAGGATGTTTTCACTGGAGTCTGTGCATAGATCATATCATCAGAAGCTGCACCAAAGCCTAGAAGGTTATGGCTGTGAGGTTTCAACGCCAGCCTTTTCCACCTCCATTACATCTCTGCTGGCACTTAGTTTAAAAAATGCTCTGCGACCTTTTTACTGTTAAGAGATGGGGGAAAGCCAATTGCTGCAGAGGAGCAAGTGGATTGGACAGAGACTTCTCTTAGAGGAGAGTCTATTGATGGAGATTCTCTAGGTTTTAGTCAAGAGGAGAGGATGGAAAAGGATAAAGTAGAGGCCAGATCAGGTAAGAAACTTTCACATAAAAAAGAACCTGACACATCAGAAAAGGGCAAACAGTGATAAGTTTTTAAAGTGCTTGTACACAAAGGCAAAAAGTCTAAATAATAAAATCGGTAAGCTAGAGTGCCTTGTTTTAAAGGAGGATACTGACATAATAGGCATCACAGAAACATGGTGGAGTGAGGACAATCAATGGGACAATCATTCCAGGGTACAAAATATATCGGAAGGACAGAATAGGTTGTGTGGGGGTGCAGTGCACTCTATGTGAAAGAAAATGTAGAATCAAATGAAGTAAAAATCTTAAATGAACCCACATGTTCCATAGGATCTCTATGGATAGTAATTCCATGCTCAAGTCTAATAAGAATATAACAATAGGGATTTATTATTGATCACCTAAACAGGACAGTGATAGTGACGATGAAATGCTCAGGGAAATTAGAGAGGCTATCAAAATAAAGAACTCAGTAATAGTGGGGGATCTCAATTATCCCCATATCGACTGGGTACATGTTACCTCAGGACGAAATGCAGACACAAAATTTCTCAATGACTGCTTCTTGGCGCAGCTGCTAGAGGAACTCACAATGGGAGAGGCAACTCTCAAATTAGTCCTGAGTGGAGCACAGGATCTAATACAAAAGTTAACTGTAATAGGACTGCTTGGAAATAGTGACCATAATGTAACAACATTTAACATTTCTGTGGTGGGAAGAACATCTCAACAGCCCAACACTGTGGCATTTAATTTCAGAAAGGGGAACTATGAAAAAATGAAGGGGTTAGTTAAACAGAAATTAAAAGGTACAGTGACTAGAGTGAAATCCCTGGAAGCTGCATGGACACTTTTCAAAGACACCATAATAGAGCCTCAACTTAAATGTATATTCCAAATTAAAAAACACAAAGAACTAAAAAAGATCCACTGTGGGTTAACAATCATATAAAAGAAGCAGTGAGAGATAAAAAGGCACCTTTTAAAAAGTGAAGTCAAATCCTAGTGAGATAAGTAGAAAGGAGCATAAACGCTGCCAAATTAAATGTAAAAATGCAGTAAGAAATGCCAAAAGCTCACAAGGTAATAAAATGCTTTTTAAATATATCAGAAGCAGGGAGACTATTAAACAACCAGTGGGACCCTTGGACAATAGAGATACAAAAGGAGCACTTAAAGACGATAAAGTCATTGTGGAGAAACTAAATTAATTCTTTGCATAAGTCTTCACAGCTGGCTGTGGACATTAGGGAGATTCCCAAACCTGAGCTGTCTTTTTTAGGTGACAAATCTGAGGAACTGTCACGGACTGAAGTGTCACTAGAGGAGATTTTGAAATTAATTGATAACTGTCACAAGACACCGGGACCAAATGGCATTCACCCAAATGTGAAATTGTGGAACTAACAACTGTGGTTCGTAACCTGTCCTTTAAATCAGCTTCTGTACCCAATGACAGGAAGACAGCTAATGTGATGCCAATATTTAAAAAAGGGCTCTAGAAGTGATCCCGGCAATTACAGACCGGTGAGTCTAACGTCCATACTGGGCAAATTAGTTGAAACAATAGTAAAGAATAAACTTGTAAGGCACACAGAAGAGCACAAATTGCTGGGCAAAAGTCAGCATGTTTTCTGTAAATGGAAATCATGTCTTACTAATCTATTAAGAGTTCTTTAAGGGGTCAACAAACATGTGGACAAAGGGGAGGATCCAGTGGGCATAGTGTATTTAGATTTCCAGAAAGCCATTGACAAGGTCCCTCACCAAAGGCCCTTGCGTAAATTAAATTGTCATGGGATAAGAGGGAAGATCCTTTCATGGACTGAGAACTGATTAAAAGACAGGGAACAAAGGGTGGGAAGAAATGATAAATTTTCAGAATGGAGAGGGCCAACAAGTGGTGTTCCCCAAGGGTCAGTCCTAGGACTAATCCCATTCTTCTTCATAAATGATTTGGAAAAAGGGGTACACAGTGAGGTGGCAAAGTTTGCAGATGATACTAAACTGCTCAGGACAGTTAAGAGCAAAGCAGACTGTGAAGAACTTCAAAAAGATCTCACAAAACTAAGTGACTGGCAACAAAATGGTAAATGAAATTTAATGTGGATAAATGTAAAGTAATGGATATTGGAAAAAATAACCCCAGCTATACATACAATATGATGGGAACTAATTTAGCTACAACTAATCAGGAAAAAGATCTTGGAGTCCATTACAGTTGTATCATATATGCTTTAGACCTGTATCTCTGGTTGAATGTGTATCATCAATAATATATGTTTTATAATTAGAGAGCAAGGTTCTAATCTGCATAACTTCATAAAAATAGACAGAAAACCTTCATAATATGGGACAATTAAGAAGCAATTGTTCTTTCTCCACAGCATCAGGTAATTGCTGTTGGAGGCAGGAAAATGAGATAGTGATCAACACTATCACTATATTTGATCTCCAGACAAAGCACATTTTGTATCCACATCTAATGCCCCTGCCAGTATTTGAGTTATGATAGCAGCAGTAGCTATTAAATAGGTAGTAGAAATAGCATTGGAAAAAAACCCAAAACCTTACAAAATCAAATCTGAATGCATGTGAATAAAGCAGACAATAGACGGGGGCAGGGGTGTAGGTAGAGCTGTAAGGGGAAAGGAAGCTGTGGGGCCTGTACAGGGTCTGTGGAAGGGAGCGGCTGTGGGTGCCAGGGAGGCGCCTAGGGGTGCTGTACAGGTAGGCGAGGGGGACAAAGACTGTGAGGCGGTGGATGTGGCAGCCGCACGAGATGTGTTTACAGGGGTGACTGGGGGCAGCTGCGAGGGGCGCGGGCGCCGAGGAGCCCAGAGGCAGTGGCTGTGAGCAGACGTAAGGGGGAGACACGCCAGGGAGCGGGGACTGGGGGGCGCGGGCCGGGGTTGTTCCCCCCTCTTCAGAGACGCCGCCCCCCACTCCAGCCCCCAAGGCATAGTGGGGGGCGTGGCGCTCACCTGGGTGCTCTGCCCCCGCCGGAAGGCCTGGGCCACCCCCTGCCGCAGGAAGACGCCCAGGTTCTGGCCCGGGTTGCCGCCATCTTGGGACTGACGCCCATTCGCGCACGCCCAGAGACGATGAACAGGTCACGTGACTCGGAACCAAAGTACGGAGAGCGAGAAGGACCGCCCCGAAAGCGGAGGGCGCATGCGGAATCAGAGCGGCCGTTCGGCTCGTCGTCCGCCAGATGGCACATGCGCAGAATGGTCCAGCGAAGCCATTTGCTAAGGGCTGGCGTTAGGGCAGCAGGAGGCGGATACGCATGCGCCAAAAGGGGCTGGCGCCTGTCATTTATAGTTCCTTGATATGCCCCTGTGGCTGGGAGCAGGGGAGAGAGTCTGGTGCATGCTCCTCCCCTTGACCTGCCTCCAGCCACCCCTTTGAGCAGACCACCAAGCCTGGAGAGGCCCCTGCTTGCAAAAAACACGTCCCTGGAATTGTTAGTAGCAGTGGAGCCTGTCTCCTGCTTAGAGAAATAGCTAATATGTATAATAGCAGCTAATAGAAATATGTGTGGCTTTCATAGCATGTTTCCAGACTATCTTGCCTCTTCCACCAGTCCAAGTGGAGTTCTCATCACAACATTTAGACCAGGGGTAGGCAACCTATGGCACCGGTGCAGAAAGCGGCACACGAGCGGATTTTCAGTGGCACTCACACGGCCTGGGTTTTGGCCACTGGTCTGTGGGGCTCTCCATTTTGATTTAATTTTAAATGAAGCTTCTTAAACATTTTAAAAAACTTATTAATTTTACATACAACAATAGTTTAGTTCTATATTCTAGACATAGAAAGAGACCTTCTAAAAATATTGAAGTGTATTACTGGCACATGAAACCTTAAATTAGAGTGAATAAATGAAGACTTGGCACACCGCTTCTGAAAGGTTGCTGACCCCTGATTTAGACACTGCCTTCAGCTGCACACAGGCAGGAGCCCCCTAATGCATTGGAAAGCAAGGACATGGCCCTGCTCCTCTTAGCAGTCTTGCATTTAGGGGACTCCTAGAGGGATCAGTCCCTATTGCTTCCCAGTCTGCAGCTGTGCTACTTATGGCCTCCACTCTTCTTGCATACCTACAGAGCAGCAGGGCTATAGTTTATATCTAGCAGGAAGCTCCACCTAGAGAGCACACACCTGCTTTTCAGAGGAGCAAACACACACCACAGTCCAACCCCTCAGCCCTTTCTGATCCCTTCCTGTGGCAGCCAGGACAAGAGTTAGGCTGGAGTTTGTCTCCTCACTCTCTTTACTACAGCTGCAGAGTTATAGCACTCTTGAAGACCAGTCAAGGGGGCACTGATCTATCTAGGTAAACAATAAGTAATGAGGGAATATTTTCCCTTCTGGAGGGTTGTATGTCAGTATTGGTAGAATGAGGATGCCCAGCAAGAAAACAGCTACATGTGCATCTTAGAAAAGGGCAATGTCTGGGCAAAGCCAGAAAGTGAACATCAGAACAACCCTACTGGGTCAGACCAAAGATCCATCTAGCCCCAGTATCCTGTCTTCTGACAGTGGCCAGTGCCAGGTGCCCCAGAGAGAATGAACACAGGTAATCCTCCAGTGATCCATTCTTAAGTGCTGTTGGGGCACATATGTACCATTTCAGCCAAAGCTGTTGGTGGTTTGGCACCTTGGCTGCTCAAGTGGAGCTACCGTGGCTCTTTGTGGCCATCTGAGATTGTATGCGAGGAGCATGCAGTGTTGTGAACAACTTCCATTGAAGAACTTGATTTCACCCTGCCTAAGTAATACATGCTAGCCGGTCAGATGATTTAATCTGCCAGCCATAATTTGTGGGTATTCACTAGCTGCATGCAATGAAGTACACCTGAAAGGGTTTCCCTTAGGGGGACATTTAAACCTGTGAAAAGAATGGCTCTTTTAAAGTGATCGGTACTAAACACCAGGCAGCACAGGCAGTGAGGAAAAGAGGCGCACAACAATAAGTAACAGTGACCTGGATAATTTTATTTATACTTCAGCTCCCCAGTCATTGGACTTTCTATCTCTGTTCTTGACTTAAAGACATTCTATCAGGTTTCCCACATTGCACAGGAAGGAATTGACTATATGGGTGATTTCATATTCTTATCTGCCCACAAATATTATAAACATTTTGTTAAATTTTTCCAATTTTGTGTCCTCCACGTGCACACGTACAAACACACACAGTTTTTTTAAAAAAATGACCCTAAATGTCCAGTTCCTGACTCAGGGCCTGTTCAAACCTGGAGTTATTCCAGAATAACTATTTTGGAATAAGTACATGTGTGTACACACTTATTCTGGAGTAATGCACTTTGGAAGTGGATTAGGCTAAGACAGAAAAAGGCACTCTTATTCCAGAATACAAGCACACACACGCGGAGTTATTTCAGAACAGCTGTTCCGCTTTGAATTCACACAGTACCTTATTCTGGAATAACTTTCATGCACAGCTTAGCTTTCTGTCACAGATTCTCTTCCACCCTACCAGGTCCTGATGAGAATCCTTTCATGACCAGTATCTGACCTAATTGGCACTCTCGACATCAATATCGGACAGAGTCAGCACTCTCTGATATATCTGGCTCCTTTTCATCCCCTCCTTCAGAAAACTCCTTAGTTTGCCCTCTTATTCTTCCTGGGGATATTAAGTACTTGTATGATTCTGTTTGTGCTTTGTAGCATCCTCACTCATGCCTTGGGACTATAAATTCCTTACAACAAGGACCTCTTAAACATAGCACCTCTTATATAGCACCACATATACTGTGTGTGTATATATATATATAACTGTATTGAGGGCTTCATACATTATCACAGTCTTAAAAGTGCCAGGTGTTTGAAGCATGAAGATCAGAAAGTGCAATTTTCTTCTGTTTGTGTCATTGAATGTCCTTGGCCCATCATATTGAGCTTGGGTTGAAAGTAATGCTACAACTTGTTAAGACCTGCCAACACCTCTCAATAGTCTCTCTCAACTGCATGGTCTTTGCTCAGCCTTCCTGACTTTGCAGGTGCATATAGAGGTGAGCAGGCCCTATGCTAATTTTAAGATTCTTTCAAGTAATGCTTTCCTCTGGCTCGCAAACAAATCAAGGACAACAGTAAAAGAAGAAAGGAAAATAAATCTTTGGCGAGATCACAAACAGATTCTTTTCAATCCTTTGCTTTTACAGTTTACTTCGGTAATGGCATGTAGCATCTTCTGCGCTTTCCTAGCAAGTCTCCAGTGCTGTCGTTCCAAATAGTACACAGGATGTTCAAAAGCCGGGAGGGGCTCCATATGTAGGCAGTCCCTTCCTGGGATATCTATCACCACAAAGTTCATGCCGAGTCACAGCATTTGTCATTCTCCTTCTCTGGTATTCTCAAGAATTTTGACAAGGTTTTCTAGGCCGAAAATATAGCCGTGGTCTGGCCCGTCATAGACGGCGTGATTATACTTTGAACCTTTATAAGTGGTGTGAGCAAAATCTATCATGCGGACGTCAACTTTGGGATGATCAGTCCCATGTGGCATGGTGCGGTTTATGTTCTGAAAACACCCCTGAGGATGGTTGTCTAAGGTTTCTTTATTCTCCTTAGATTCCTGTCCATCGTAGATGATGAGAAGGGAGCTGGAGTAGAATCGATAGGAGCTCTGGTTTTTGATGACTGAAAGCAGAGCCTTTAGTTGTGACACAAGGGGTTCCAAAACGTCTGTTCTGAGGCGGTTACCATTGTGAAGGAACTGGTAGAGGGCTTGTCTGAAGCCATCGGGTGATAGTTTCCTTCCATAATACTTGTCTTTGCAGAGAAAATGGCCAGTATCTGCTTGGTAAACCTTGAATAAAAAGAACAATCCAGATTGTGTGTGTGTCTCAAATTATTGCACCTTTGAAACATCCTGCATGTAAGTGATCCAGCTAGTTTGACCGAAGGAAAAGCATCTAGTTTAGAATTAATCTAAAATAAAAGGGTCCACATCAAGCTGGTACATGAGATGCTTAGTTCCTCTCCAGTCTCAACAGTATACGGCAATTTATGCAGCAGGCTGCTAATTGAATCTAACAGGGGTGGACAAACTTTGTGGTCCGGGGACCACATTGGGGTTACAAAACTATACGGAAGGCCGGGTAGGGAAGGCTGTGCCTCCCCAAAAAGCCAAGCCCCGCCCTCATCTGACCGCCCCCACTCACTTCCCACCCTGACTGCCCTCTCAGAATCCCCAAACCCACCGGCTCTTTGTCCCCTGACCACCCCCTCCAGAGACCCCCTGACCCTTAACACCCCCCAGGACCTCACCCCCTATCCAACCCCTCTGCTCCCTGTCCCCTGACTGCCCCAATCCTTATCTACACCCCTGCCCCCTGACAGACCCCCTGGGACTCCCACACCTATCCAACCCCCCTGCTCCCTGTCCCTTGACCACCCCCCAAGACCCTCTGCTTCTCATCCAACCCCTGCCTCCTTACCATGCTGCTCAGAGCAGCACGTCTGGCCAGAGCCAGACATACTGCTGCGCTGATCTGCCATAGTGTGCAGCCCTCCCTCCCTCCCTCCCATAGCGCTGCTCGTACGGCGCGCTGAGGCTGCAGGGGAGGGAGAACAGCAGGGCAGGGAAAGGAGGAACTAGCCTTCCCAGCCAGGAGCTCAGGCGCCAGACAGGATGGGCCCGCGGCCTGGATGTGTCCTGCGGGCCATAGTATGCCCACCCCTGATCTAAAACCTAGTCTACATGGGAGGTTTAAGCTACTGCTAGCCAGCTCCTGGGATAGCTGCAGTGGTACAAACCTCTAGTCTAGACAGGCTATAAGTTGCAGTTTGCACTGGTGCAATCTACCCCTCCTTGAAACCGGTATAAGATGCACAGGGAGAAAATAGTGATTTATAGCAACTTACCCTCATCTCATTAAGGGTTTGCAGCAAAACTAGTGTCTGAAACTGGTATAAACAACCCTTGTAGACAAGGCTTAATGAAGGTGCTGTTCCCGCCCTCAGCTGGTAATGCATAATGCTATATTTTCCAAAGCATAGAAATAAAGAATGGCAAGGAAATCTAGACAGGAATATTTATGCGATCAAGATCTGGGAGTGGATACAGATTTAGCTTATATACTTTACGTAATTTAAAGAATAATCAGTTCAGTATCAGAATGCTGAAGGCTGGAGATGAACCTACTTGACGCTAGCTATTTACAGAGCTATATATGTGTTTTAATCATAATAATTATCCCTCAGACACAGCAGAGCAATGTTCTAAATCTTCCCAGATGCATAAGCGAAACAAATTTATGCTTTCAGTATCTTGCAGGAAGGGGTGACAATTTCAGTCAGGAAGAGCCATAATATTTAGCACAAAAAACGGTGTCTGGTATTTGCACTGACTAGGCTAGTCAGCTCCTAGAAATGAATGAGCATGGAAAATTTATGTTGTTCTTTCGTCCAAGTTCCAGTCCTGACTAACACTGACCAGTGTGGGCAGAGAATCAGGGCAATGTATGTGTCTAGAGCCAGGTGCTTCGCTAGTGTAAACTGAGATGAAGAATGGCAGTTTATACCAGCTGCGAATCTGGCTCTTGGAGTTTATTAAGTGGTAACTCCTTGTGCTTGTTTTGAAGAACAGAAATACTGAAGGGGCCAAGAGGCCAACCTACCTGCATTCCGCAGATGCGAACTCCAAGAGATCCAGAAGTGCTCTGTTCACACTTCTTTATGTGGCGTGCTTTCTTCTCTTCTGATGCATCATCTCCATGCTGCCTGGTTCCCATCTTTAAGTCCAGAATGCAAGGATATTGATACTTTGACACCACGTTTTCAAGCAACAGAAACTCTGGACACACGAGTTAAGGGAGACATTATTATTATATGTACAAATGAAATAAGTCTGGTTCTGTGCATCCTCTGAAGTTCACCATAATCATTCACAATTGCACTGAGACTTTGCAATCCACCTTTAGCAGCACTCGTGGCTACTGGCCTCTTGTTGCCAATTTCAGCCAACTTATTCTAAGTGCAATATCACCAGTTAAATGATCAATGGCTCAGCTCTCTAGGGTGGATGCAGCCCAGGGCTGTCAATCCAACACCAACACTAAGGTCACTCAAGTCTGTTGGTGGCAGGGTTAAGCTGCATTGATCACATGACCGGTGATCAAATGATGTGCCTTACGAAGGAGAAGAGCTGTTGCTGCTTTGACCCCTTTACGTGAAGGGCTCCCTTGACTTTGGATGGACATCCTCTGATGTGGAGTTTCTTTTAAACACAGACAGAGAGGATCCAGAATGCAGTTAAGTACATTGTGTTCATGCCCAAGGACTTTGGGACCTGGCATACCCTACACATAATAATGTTTAATTGATTACAAGTGCGATCCCTTATTAGCAGCTAATATAAATACTATAACCTCCCCCTCAGAAGGTTGGTCATCTTCCCTCCCTCCCCCCGCCCCACATACACAGCATCACCGCTATGAAATAATCAATAAGCAAAGTGCAACAAGAACGGGTGGACTAAAAAAGGATACGATGTAGTTTGTTCTCCTCAACTTTGGAGGACAGGCGGTTCAGGTGCAGTTGGTGGCAGTGTAGTGCCCAGGGATTATAGCTCTTTCTTTCTGGCTGGTTGCCATTTGTATCCTCCATGAGCGAAGAGACAGCCGTACGGTACTGAAGTTCCGTCCTCAAGAGCACCTTCCCTGGGCAGCTAGACAAAATACACCAAAGTAGCAAATTTAGTTGGTAAGCTCGCAGAAAAGAAGTTGGCTTTTCCCCTTTCTTTTGTAGAGTATGAAACCCAATAAAGGAGAAAATAAGTATTAATTCTGGTTAACTTACAGGGATCCTTTGCTACCGAGTCAAAGTCACTTTAAGGAAATTAGGCAATTGCTTGGTGCCAATATTTTTTCATTGCAATTTTAAAGCGAGTTTGGCTTCTGTCAAAGGGCCCAAATTCATCACACGGAAGCCTGGAGATCTCCATTTATCCACCTAATGGATGCAGCACAGGCAAACTGCCTGTCAATGTGCCTTATCTCTGGGTTAGAGGGACCATCTCTGATGGGGAGAGTGGATTCATTCTCTCTGTATAATCATCCATCTTATGGGAATGATTTCTCTCTCATCGAGGTCAGTGGCAAAACTCCCACTGGCTTTAATGGGAGCTGGGTCATACCCCAAAACAACAGCTGAGCTGGGTCTGTTTTGAACCAGTTAAAGTGAATGATCCTGCCTGTCACTGAAAACATTTGAGAATCTAAAAGGCCAAGGCAGGTCTCCTCTGCAATTCTAGCAGAGCAACTGTTCAGAGCTCCATTGAGTGTTGTAGACATAAGCCAGCATTGGGGGTGGTCCAGAGCTTCCTTCCCGCTGCTTTGGGGCACCTTGCACCTCAGCAGAGGATGTGAAAAGCATCCCCTGCTCTTTCCAGAATTCAGGGGCTGCAATTCTGCCTGATGGCAAGTGGAAATCATATAAGAGATGTTTGTGAAAAAGGCCCAAATCCTGGTCACAATCGCCTAGGTGTCAATCTGGAGAGAATCCACTTGTCAGTGGAATCGCTCCAGATTGGCACCTGTGTAAGTGACATCAGAATCTGGCTCATTGTTTTGGGGGATTGTGGGGAGAGAAGGCCGCTGAAGCCAACGGCTGGATTGTGATCTAATTTACATTGCGGTAAATCAGGAGTCACATCACTGGACTTACACCATGGCAAAACTAGAGCAAGAGCTGATGCAGGCCCATTATCTGTTTGGAATATTCCTATGCCGAACATAAGCATACCACCCACCTAGGCTTTGTGCCTACAAGGCACAGACTATACAGTCTGTATTTGGCTCATATTGCAAGTGAGTTACTGCAGCTTCAGAGCCCCTTGACTCATGTAGCCTCCTCTGGCTTGCGCCGGGCACTCACCTCTCTTGGATGGTCTTTGCGAAAGGTGTCTGACTCCATTGGACAAACAAGCGCTCACTGCTGGTGGCAGAGGCCCGCTTTATCTCCTGCCATAGCATCACGGAATGCTCCTTATCCAAGGAACTGCAGTTGTCTGTCGGCAGGTTGGGGCTGGCTATCAGGCCCAGGTTGCCCAAGCTGTCCTTTCGGAGGCACACCGAGATGATACCTATAAAAGGAGGGAGGATCATGTGAATGTGGCAAAAAGTTTCCCTCCCAGGCAACGGGTTGGCCTGCACAAAGCCATTATGGACCAGTCATTGCTTGCACTATTGGCCAGGTGTCATCCCACCCAGTTCAAGGTGCTTGTATCAGAACTTTGATACTTAGCAGTGCACTTGCCCAGGGATAGCTCAGTGCTCTAGCAACTGCTGAAATCAGATCCACCGCCCTGTCAATGTAAGCAGCCCCCGAGTCTCTGGAAAATAGCCGCAGGCTTTTCAGATGCCCCCATGTACTACCACCCAACCCCCACTCTCCTGCCTCACATGGAAGCTGCCCTGTACATCATGTTCTTTGCATTCTCCCTCCGCTTTGGGCATTCATTCTTTCCAAGCTACGTAACAGCTGAACCAACAGAGGCCAGACGCAGGATTCTAGAGGGCTTGGCTCACTGACAAGGAGCTATCCAGGTCTCTCACCCTTGAGTGGGTTTCCAGCAGCAGGGAACAAAATGAGAGTGGGAAGGGAAGGGGAATCCCTGGAACAAATGTCAGTGTGCATGCCAGGCATTTGTAATCAATGAGAGCACGGGAGCTTAGAAACCCGCTGCATGGTCATAAGGAGTTTCAGTAAAGCACAAGTCGGGAAGTGCCTATTGCAGTGATTCCACGGCCACACAGGACTTCATGGTCATTAGCATGGACAGAACTAAGGAATTTCTGCTCCAAAATAATAGGTCTTCAGCATTAAGTCATATCCATCGCCAGTACCAGCATTAGGGTCTTATGGTCTCCAAGGGTTCTCCAGGCAGTTGCATCTGAGCAGGTCTAACATTTTGTCCTCGAGAGGCAGATAGAACTCAGGGCTAGGAGACTTGCAGTTCCAGGCCAGCTCTGCCCTGACTCAATGTCAGTTGTAGCCTCTAATTTTCCATACCTCCATTTTTGGGAAGCCCAATCTGAGACAGCTCAGGCTTCATTTTCAGCAATGTTGAGCCCCTCGCTCGTTGTTGAAGCCTCCCTGTGTTTCAAAACTTCCCCACCTGGCAACGAAGACACACTTCTAAAGCACAGTGACCTCTGCCAATGAAAAGTCCTATACAAGTGCCATGCAGAACTATTGTATGTCCATCGGTGAATTCGTTATGCATTCAAATAGCTTTGTTGGCCGAAGGATTTCTCCCTCATTTCTGAAGCTTTCCCCATTACTCTGATCCACATTCATCTCTAACATAACGCCACTCAAGTCAATCTTCAGATTTCTTACAAGTGGCCAATGGCGTTTTTTAATAACCGCAAAAAACCCCCCGACTATTGAAAAATACAGATGAAGACTGACTACTTAGAAAGCCGGCCTTGAATAGTTTATCAAATTATTTTAGAAACAAGAGCAAGTGTGATAGTATCTTAGCAGCATGATCTATTTTATCACGCTTGGCACTGTAACAAATCAACTGCTGAAGTAAAAGGATGGCCTGGTGACTTAGAGACTTCCAAATTCCAAAAGGTTGTGGGGGAAGGGTTTGTAGGGAGCAGTATGAACTCTATCAGTGGCCCTGGAGTTGGCCATTAATGCCCCAGCTGGAGGACACCATTGCGACTGCAAACCACGGAAAATACACCGGGCCAGATCTGCAAAAGCACGTGTGCAGGTCTGAACATGTGGCCCACAGTAATTACCTTTGTATGTCTCAGCAAGGCTGGCACGGGCTTGTCCTGCCAACATACTGTATTGGGGTTTCCCTAGGAGTTAAAGACCATCAGGAACGGAAGACTGCCTCTGCAACCACTCCGTAGTGCCATCACAGGGGCACAGAAGAGAACACTAATTGGATATATACCTCGTTCCTGCTTGACTTATGAGGCCGGAGAGTGACACCTATTGGTGAAAGCTTGGAATGCTAACCATTAGGCATCATCCTTAAATATTCAAAACATCCCCCAGGATTTTAACTGTGCAACTTCCATTGACTTTAATAGGCATCACATGGCTAAACCTTTCTCCCTTGCAACTGTTTACATATTTACCCTTCTCATAGCAAAGTTTTAACAACATGGACCCTTGCCTTAGTACTTCAAATGACAAATGACTCATGGGCATGGCTTGAATATGAGGCAGCTATTACCTTTCAGGGAAAAGGTTGATTGTAGCAGTCCCCTTGCTAAGGACAGCACTGATTTGACAGCGAGGACTTCTCTGTCAGTTCTATCGATAACTCCTGCATTGTGAACTTTCTCACAGCAGTGTTGCCCGGAGTCCAGCAGTGCAGGCATTTTCAGAGCATCACCCTATCAGTTTTAGACAGGTTTCCAGCCATGTGAGCTGCTCACGGCAGTGCCTGTTCATTTCCAACTCCCACAATGGTAGCCACAGTCCAGAAGCAACTTATAACAATGGCTTTAGGGACCTACAAAAGCCACCAATAGCAAGAACCATGCCACTGGGCAAAATATAAATCTGGTTTTCCTAACCGGAAATCACAACGTGGAGACCTCCCCTTTTCATTAGTGTTCGAATGGAGATGTATTTTTGCAGCTTAGAAACAAGGAAATTCTGTTTTCAGAAGGAAATCTGATGAAACAATTATGGAGGCCCCCTTCTTTCCATTTAGGGAGAGATGACTCACCGTCAGAAAATGACTGTGAAAATGGCAGGGTCTTACTCCACTGAACTGCCCCCCTGCTTGTCTTCAAAGTCCTATCTGCTGACTTTGCTGACTAGAACAAGCGCTCGTGGCCTGAATTACGGAGGTGCTAAGCATCCACTTCAGGTGGAGTTGTGGGTGCTCAGCATTTCTGAAAATCTGGACCTTACTTTCCTCCCCTCCCCTCCTGCTAGCATTGCAATTTAAAGAGAGGGAGCTGGATGTTATTCTGGCTCGTGCATCACCCCCAGAACTGTAAACTAAATTCCAGTTACCAAACCTGTATTAGAGATGATCATGCAAGAACCAGTAAAACATCCAGCTTGCCTTTCAGATTCCCAGTTTCAGTTTGCAGAGCCAGCAGATAAGAGAAAGCGACAGTGTCCTGTGGCACCTTCTAGACTATCAGATGTATTGGAGCATAAGCTTTCGTGGGTGCATCTGACGAAGTGGGTATTCACCCACGAAAGCTTATGCTCCAATATGTCTGTTAGTTTAGAAGGTGCCACAGGACTCTCTGTTGCTTTTGCAGATCCAGACTAACACAGCTACCCCTCTGATACCAGATAAAAGAACAATTTTATCTAAGCTGAATCGATGCAATCACTGTGAGAGAAACGCAAGACTCCTTAATGTTAACTCTACAGTCTGTTTTCAGAGTATATTTCTTATCAAATATATTGTAGTTATATACCAAAAGCTGTCCCGATTACATAGCATCAGATGGTATAAATCAGCATAATAATCCCATTGAATCATGCTGGTCTTGCCCTATACCTACTACAGAGTATGAAACAGATAGGTCTTAAATATCTTATATTAATATGAAGATTAACAGGGACATTTTTCAGAGGTGCAAGGGGCAGTGAGGCATTAAAATTTCAATGGAATATGGACACATTTGAAAATCCCAGAGTTAATAAATATATTTTGTTTCATGGTATATAGCACTATGGGACTGAGTTAATTTTGCTTATATCACATAACAGATGTATATTCACAAAACAAATATATAATACACGGTTTAAGGCATATTGGCTGCTACTGTACTTCTCTTTTTATTCCAACTGTGGGTTTATTATCTGAAAGCAAAGCTTTGTTGCATTAAAGTGCTTTCTATTCCCTTCCTTGCAGTCCTCCCAAACATTCCATCCCATTCTATATAAAGCAAGCTAGGCAGACAGAGTATATTTACAGAAACTATCTGCATGCTGGAGGTGTATCTACAATTTGCAGGGGCTGTTTTGCTATGTAGCTTGCTACCTCTTCTCTCGTTTATTTATTTTTAAATTTAAAAGTGTGTTTATTTGCTGCCATGTGCAATAGGAATCTGAACAGAAGTGGGCCTGAAAAATAAATCCATAATCCTGTAGCCAGCTCAACACCAGACAGACAGCACTGAGAGACAGGGGGCGGAAGGGAGAGAGAACGCTTGTCTCAAGGTCATCTAATCTGCATGAAATGGGTAAGTGAGCTGCCAAGCCTGTTCAGATGCTCTTTAAAGAACACTAACACGGTGTTAGATTTAAATGATGACATTTGAACAATACTGTGCATGGTGTCATCATTACATAATGGTTCCTAAGCCCTGAGAGGGGCTAACAATAGAGACGGGGGACATCTCTATGCGCCAATTGGCGACAGAGGTCTCAAGAAAATCCCTTTGGCATTTAACCTTCCCTTCCTCCTTGTGGGAAAATGGCTCACCTCTTTCTAATGCGTACAGTCTTGTCTCTCCCAGCGGTGGGTCATTCAGTGGGAAGACACAAAAGCTACCTGTGCTAGCACAATAGATTGGAGGAGGATCACAGCTTTATTGCCACTTACTGCACAACTCTATGAGATGTCACAGGCAACAAGGAAAAACAAAAACACCACAACGAGGCTGTCTCTGAATCTGCAGGTGTTCGATGCCTTAACTACTCCAGGAAACACTGCACAGTTCCAGGACAAACCCCAGAGTCAGGCTCATTCAGCCCTGCATTCTGGTCAGCTACAGAAACATGCTTAGAATGCACGTGTTTTTCCCTGAAGCAGCTGTGTAATATTGCCACATAAATCCACCAGGCCTATGTGTAAAATAGGGATAAAGACACTGACCTCCTTTGTAGAGAGCTGTGAGATTGATGGGTTAGAAGCGCATAAGAGCTAGATATGAATTAATTATTAATTTCACACAAATTGGACAGTGAAACTAGGCTGGGTCAATTTCTAATCAATTCAGGCTCCAATCCTGCAACTGCTTGTGCGTGCCTTCTTCCACTTGGGGCATCTGAGACTTAACTGGGGCACTGCATGCATGCAGAGGAAGGTCCATGCAGATACAGTTGCAGGATCAAGGCCTTAATTACCATACATTACTTCAATTCTGTGCTGTCTGGGTTGCAAACATGGCAGTGAAATGAGGTCCAAGCATTCCAAAATCATGGCTCAGCCTCCCCTGCCGCCTCCTCCAAATCAGGAGATTCGTTTAAAAACCAAAGAAATTTTAAAAATAAATATAACAAAACAATAAATTTGGGGTCCTATTTATTTGTCTTCTGTTTTTTGAGCCTTTTGGGTGCACTCAGGACACGTTTTCAAGCTTTTCTCTGCAATTATAAGCGGCATAAACTTATTCTTTTAAAAAAATGAAAGTTGAGTTTCTCACCTAATCACAAGATTTCAGGAGTTGGGGCTTTCAGACAAACACTAAGTTTCATGGGACACAATACCAGAGTGAGAGCTGGCATCACTGGAAAAAGGAATTTAAAGACTCATACAATGCTAGGTTAAAATTAGATTTTATAGAACATTTGAACTTATGCTGAACACCCTGTGTCCCTTTAAACTGCAAAGTAATGAGAGTCAACTCATAAAGCAGTTCAGATCATGGGGCATTACAGTGGATGTTGAAATTGCACGGATGGGGTATTATGGTGGATGTGGGGCACAGAAAGAGTTTGTAGCTTATTTAGAAGGCAGAGAGGGGTCATTTCTGACCTCAGAAAGATTAGCCTTTGACACAGCAGATGATTTGTTTGTTAGAAGATAGCTGGGATTAGGTTTCTGGTTATCTAGACACCCTGACAATGGATCCCAGGGGAGTAGGGACTGGAGAGGGTAGAGACCTAAGTTTAGTGTATCCCTACTCCGATTTCTCGTTCCATCAATGTCAAACCTCAGCTGCTGGTCACCGACATCCAATCAACAAGTGCAGGAGAGAAGTCACAGTCTCCAGATCCTCAGCAGGTGGAAATCAACGAGATTCCATTGACTTCAACAGAACTCTGCTGATTTCCACCATGAGAGGATCTGGCCTAAGGTTTGCATAGTCAGTGGTCTTCTGTGAAGGTCACCAATGAACCGATCAAGAAGAGGGCTAAAGAACTGATAGTAGGAAGGTGATAAAGTCTTTGGAGTCTGACTTTGGAGATCTGGGTTTGATTGTTGGCTCTGCTACAGACACCCTGTGCAACTTCAGGCAAATCACAGTCTCTCTGTGCCTCAAGTTCCCCTTGTGTAAAAAGGAGAGGGAACACTCCCCCTCCCTCACAGGCAAAGGACGAAATCTGTTATGGATTGGAAGTCACACAGCAACAATGGCTATAAGGGACAAGCAGGAATGGATAAACCTTGTGGAAGTTTTCCAAATCTCACTATTAGGCTTTGGTTTCACAAAGCTAATTTAAACCCATTTTTTTCAATTATCTTTTTCTAGCTAATGGAACTACTGAGTCTGATTTTCAGAGATGCTGGAAACCCACAGCTCCATTGATTTCAACCGATGCTACAATTACTTGTCACCTCTGAAGATCAGGCATGGGAGAATCCTGTTGCTACAGCTGGCTCTATGCAAACCTCTTCTCTTTCCATCCATCCACCCCCAAGCAGAGGGGCGTATTAGATCAGCAGAGGGCATGGCCAGAACATACAGTACTCCAGCAATCTCTACATATATAAAGACCTTTAGGGGGCTGCAACAAACCAGCATAACTTACAGCATCCCTGAGCTGTGTCTCTTAGCAAGATCAGTTCACACATATCCCGACTCAAACTCAAAGGGTTAATAGATGCCAGCATGCAGGAATTTAACTGACACTATTATTCCAAAGTAGCCTTAAAAAAATGAACACTTTCTTTATCTGTGAGAGTCTAGCCAGGCTGGAGGGACTGACAGCCACAAACCTGTTCTCTCCTCATTGTCCCAGGGGCACTGGGCTAGTTCTGCATTGCAATCCGCGGCGGAGTCTCATTAACAAAAGGTCAGGTTATTGCTGAATGAGGGAACGACAGCTTACAAGCCAGCCTCGTCATTTCCTAATGAGGGATAATGAAATGCTACCTGTATATAAAGAGAAGTCTATTTCAAGGGCTTACATCCACGAAGAAACAAAAGGCATCCTCTCAGCAAGGAAACTGTTGTGTTACGGGCTGTCCCATCCATCTGGTTGACAGCGCCTCCCCAGAGATAGCTGCATCTCACTGGTTCTCTGTGCTTTGGAATCTTTCAGGACAAAAGTCACTATAGAAATGCAAACGTATTATTTTTCCCTGGCCTCCGCTCTATCTTGCTGGATAAACAGTCATACAGAGCATCATTTGGCTTGGAGGTCTCCAACTTTTACACACATTTCTCTCATTTTCTGCTAACTGGTGGCTCAGAACTTGCTATTCTTACTCAGGCAAAACAGGGTGAAAATAAAATAGGGGAAAAATAGGGTGAAAAAAATAGGGGTGTTGGGTAGGACTGAGTCAGGGCCGCCAGATCAGGCTCATTTCTCCAGCACACCAAAAATGGTCTCCTATAGACCCCCCTTCCTGAGCTACTGGCAACAAAGCAACAGGCATATGACTCATGCTGCTGACATATAACCCGTGACAATCCAGCTGAATTGTCACGTTTGGCACACGTGTGCACTTCACTCAGCCAGCAGCAGGCAGGTATTCGGGAGCACCAGGCGAGCTTGTTACAGCAAGAGACAGAAGCTCAGTGATGGTAATAATCCTTCCTCTACAACGGGCCCAGTGGCCTGACACACCCTCCCTACCTCACTTCCCTCCCCAGGCTGAGAGTCCTCGCTGTCGGGCCTCCTCCTGCAAGGAAGCACCTGCTGGCTCGCCGCAAGCTCATTAGTTCGTGTTAATCTCTGCAGCAGTTCAGAAGCAGGGGAATAACAGTGCAGGGTCCTTGCTCTGCTCGCTTCCTAGCATGGAGGATCTTACCCCAGCTGAAGGCCAAGTGACAAAGAGGGCAGGAAGCTCAGCCAGGGTCACAAGCGGGGGAAATTAGGTGCATTATTAGGGGAGAGAAATTACCAGGAATGTGGGTCAGTGCAAGGCCAAAGCAGCACAACCTTTAGATGGATCATGTACTCCCCCCTTATAACTTCTTATGACATAAACAGTGCCCAGTCTGTGCTGGGCTCTCAGCACAAGGGTGACTTTCGCCCCGAGGGAATGTGGGCAACTATAAAAGTAGCTCCTTATTGAGGAGAAGTGGAGGTCTCAAACAGACCAGCTCCATGCCCAGCCATCACAAGCCCAACTTTCCATCCTCTTGTTGCAGCCAAAATAAAACCCTCCAAGAGAAATTCTTGAGGAGGAAACTTCCTAGCCGAAAGACTATTTGCTGCTGTTGCCGAGGCAGTCGTTTGCTCTGCTTGTTGCCCGCGATGCCCAGGGAGGATGACGGTTTCTCCCAGGCTGGACATTGGCATCCCATATACGCAGATGGCCCTCGAGCGGTAATATGATACCAGGCTTGCGGGGACTCAGTCTCGCGTTACCAAAGCAGATCGGCCGCGTCAGGTGGGAAAAGGCTCCGCACGTGAAACGAGGACGTCTGTGGACGCTCTCGTCACTACCACGTGCAAATGGGCTTCCCCCTCGTCCCCTTTTCCTTTTTCTGACTCTTCGGCAAAGATCACGAGCCCTCCCCTCCTCTTGCACCGCCTACTCCTTCACCTCTTCCTGGATCCAAATTCAGCAGCCTCACCCTCCTCCCGGCTAGACTGCTGCCACTTCGCTGATCTTGGCGCAGAATCCTGACTCTCGCATGGGCTGAAGTTGACAGTAGGACACCTGCCACAAGCGCTTGTAATCCCTCAAGCTACTTTTACTGGGCCTGGTCTGCCGATAGCGCAGACCTGTTCAACTAAAGGCGTGAGACTGCACCCACGTAGTTAAACTAGAGCAACTTTGTGTGTGGACAAACCTGGCACATATTCGCCTTGCTTGCACCTCTTAATTCACCTACATGAACCAAGTTTAAAGTGGCGTAGCGTCTCCACGCAGAATGTGGAAATCTACACTACAACATTAAGTCGACTTAAGTTACGTTGATGTACAGCCACCGCAGTAGCGCTTGCACCAATTTAACTGGTGGGGGGCGGCATTGTGGGGCAGTTTCTGAAAGGCAGCAACAGTTGCTGAAAGCAACGCAATGTCTACACTGACACTACGTTGATCTAATTACACTGACTTAAGCGCTACACCTCTCACTCTTTGCATGAACCGTTAACCTTTGGATAGCTTCAAATGACTCACTAGCTCAAACACCCAAGCTCCAAAAAGGGCACTTGGCCAGAATTCACATTTCTGTTGAGTGACACTTTCCCAGCAGCTCTAACCACTAGAGAGTCCAGCCAACCCCCCTGTTATCTGGAGGAATCCTACCTGGAATTCAGCAAGGACTGACGCTTTCTCATTTACTCCTCTTGTTAAAATTCACTGCTTCATAGATTCAGAAGGGACCATTATGAGCAGCTAGTCTGACTTCCTGCATAGCACAGGCCATGCAGTGATTCCAGCATCTAGCCCAATGCTTGTGGAGGAACAGGAGCATTAGAAAGATGCCCAATCTAGACATTGGAGATGATGTGCTAGTTTTTAGAAGCTAAGATTTAAAAGGCTGATCTTAGTAATCCACATAACTTTCTGTACAATGATCGCAAGACTGAAAGAGAGTGTGTATAAGAACCATCCAGCATTGCTAAGAATATTGAGAACATCTAGTAAGTGTTGGAGATTCCAAAGAGTAGATCTCCTTTACACACACATTTTCTCTCTCTCACCTCCCATCACCTCCAATTTGATCATCCTCAATGACTCCATTACAATAGAAGGACAAGAGAAATCGTCTGGGTAAAACACTTTTTTTGAAAATGTAAGATGTTAGCATTTAATTTTTTTTCTACATAATGCACTATTTGCTTCCAGTGGGGACTAAGAATCAAATTATGACAAGAAAGGATGTTATTGCATTATTTTCAGCCCCACTGGAAACAGCAACTACCAGAGAACTCAACAGATAGAACCTAATGTGAGTTTCTCAGCTCAGTTTTGCAAATCCAGGAATCTTAAAAGAAAGGCGAAGGAAACCAGTTACATTTGCAAGTCCTGGAGCCATACAGCCAAATCCTGACATCTTCACTCAGGCAAAACACTGAAACTAATAGGAGTTTGCATGAATAAAATGGAGTAAAGGTGCTCAGGGCTTGAACCATGTTTTGGAAGTATGATGACAGGCCCAGAATCTCTTCTTACTCCGGTGTAAATGAGGAATGACTTCATGGAAGCCAATGGCATTAAACCCAACGAGCCAGAAGAGAATCGGGCCCTTTGTCTCATTAAGGGAAAGAAAGGATCAGTGAAATTATAGGTTGCTAACATCTTCTCTTTTGATCATAGTTACCATTAGTAAACTCTCCCTTCCCTGCCCCTGCAGTTCTCTCCTCAATCATCCAACTCCTCCTTACCTTTGTACTGAGGCGTGAACTGCTTAATTGCTGTGGGGAGCGACTCGTAGAACCACTGCTCCTGGGAGATGAGGGGCTTGCAGACTGTGTGCTCGTCATATTTCATCATGCTCATGTGGCCCCCAACCTGATGGACAAATGGCTCCAAAAGGACCGCTTTCCTGGGGTCCCCCATGTCCACCTTGTTCTGCACCACCATGCTGGCCGGAGATCCGTGGTCCAACTTGTACTTGGGCCAAGGCGAAACACGCTCTTGGACGGAAGTGCCCTCTTTTTGTTAGTAGCAGTGAACTGGGGCGTGTTGCGGGGAAGCAACCAGAAGATGGGTTTGGGTTTATCAGCCCCAGTGGATCCTAGATCTTTGCTGCTTTACCACATATAGGTCTTCAGGCTTCTCTGCGTGCCAGAGATAACGTCTCTGCAAACTGAAGGATAAATACAGAATGTGAGAAAACAGGGGCAAGTCGCTTCCAAGCACTTTCCTGCTATTCAGTGGAGCTCTCCCAAGGCTAAGGCTGCCTCCAGTGGCTCCCCCTATGCTCCTGCATACATCACTCTCCAGCCCAAGAGAAGCCCCCCATACAAGCAGGGAGAGTTATACATTGATGGCATGTGCAAATCCCAACCTTGTAAGGTGAGCTCTATACATGCACAGGTCTGGGACCCAGGGCTTGGGCTGCAGACCCAGTTTCAATCTGGTGGAGGTGGGGGTGAGTGTGGAGGTGTGTGGGGGGGGGGCAAAAAGAAGTTAGAGAAGGGCGATCTAAGAGGGCTATTGGGTTCATGCGGCTCTCTCTTAGATTAGCTAGATCAGGGCATTCCGTCTGCCAGCTAACACCAAGCTATGAACGTGACTCTCCTTTCCCCTCCTAAAGGTAATTAGAGGTTAGGAGAATAATCCCAATCTGCTAAAACTACGGTGTTGCTGAAGTTCTCAACCTCTTCTCAAGTTGTCCCAAGGTTAGGACATTCCCTGCCAGTGGAGCTATTTATAAAGACTCCTGTACTCTGGAAAACCCCATGAAGGACATTCTCACATGAAGATGCCTGCAAAACCTACCTCCCACTCCCTATTCTTCCTCAGGAAGCTGCTGCACCTCCAACCCTTAGAGAAATCTCAGATCAGGACATTTCTTGTCAGTTAACACTAGGACATTAGTAAAGGTTTCCCTCCCCCTTCCTAAAGGAGACTGGGTCAGGATATTCTAGGTCAGGATGGAACAGTAGTGACATTAACACTGACCACAATTCAAAGCTAAGCTGATAAATAGCTCCCACCCCGAATCTCCCACCCCACCTCTCCAAAACATACTCTATCCTGGGGTAAAACAAAGTAACCCACAACTAGTACATGCATTATACCAAAGGGCCTGATCCTACCCCATAAGAGTTTTCCAAGGACTTCCATAGAAACGGGACTTGGCCCCAGAATAATCAACCAAGAAAAAAACCATACAGCCCTGTATTTGTCCTGGTGGCCCTCTTAACCAATTTCTATTAAGCCAGATTGCCCACTGACTTCATTTGGAGCAAGATTGGACTCAATTATTGGGGATAATAATAATGGGCCAGATTCACTCTGCCCCAGGGCCGCTGAACACGAGGACAGGACTTCTCCTGCCAGAGGCTCTCCACCTGTGAAGGTTTGTTTCCCCTAAGGCATGGAGAGCCCCCTACCGCAGAATGTCCCTCTGCTGAAGGGCCAACATTGGAGTTGCATTGAAGATTAATCTGGCCCTACAAAACCTTCTACCTGAAGGAAGCGTTTCCCCGCAATTCCCCAGCCCCCACTCCAATGGCCAATGCTGGAAAACCCAGAGGGACGTTTGTTGCTTTGCATGCAGGATTGGTGAATGGAATGGGACCGCTGGGAATGCAAACAAGTGTGTGGGAGAGACATTGCGGGATGGCGATCTGGCCTTTCAGTAACATGTCAGCACTTGATCATTCCAGTCAAAAGAGGGCACTGAAAGGGACTGGAGAAATTCCTTTCTGTTGCCCTTCCTCTCCTCTCAGCCAGAGACACAGGTTTTGAGGCCTTGCCCCATGATGTGTAGCACTGTAGCATACAAGAAGTGTCACTGAACTCAAGGCATAAGATACTATTCAGTGTGAACAGCAGTGTCTACCTATCTTGGGTACTCATACAGTCCCCTCTACCCCAGCATCCAAGCACACTGCTATCTTCAGTGCCTTTATCCTCACACCTATCCCTGCGAGAGAGGGAAGAGATGTTCTGCCCAGCTTGCAAGTGGGGAATGGAGGCGCAGAGAGATTAAATGACTTGTCCAAGGTCACGCAGAAAGCCTGCGGAGGAGCCAGGTATTGAAGATGTTCTCCCAGACTAGTGCTCTACCCACTGGGCCATTCTCCCTTCTTGCAACGTGGCACCAAATTGAAAATAAATATCATACACTGATTTGCTTTTAGTGGCAGTGGACTCCCAATCTAGCAACTTCTCTGACTTGAACACACCAGGAGAGTCAATGCTCTACATAGATACAGTCTATACTAGCACTTCCTGAAGGCACAATGTTGAGCAATTTATATGAGAGCTTTTCAAGCTAGGATGAATGTATGTCTTTAGAGCCACTCTAGAACAAACAAAAGTATTTAACATTTCTGAGTTGCATCAACTTTTACAGATTATTTTGCTCTTTAAAGTGTTTTTTTGTTTCATCGATTTATCATAAATCACCTTTCAAGCCAGAGAACAAAGCATGATTTCAGTCCAGCATGTATTGCTTTGGACATATTCCAAGGTTGGAAAACAACCGACAGAACGCGTGTACTGTGCTAGCAACCTTCACATCCCAATGTGTGTCAGGAAAAAAAAACAACAGCAGGAGGCTGCTATTGTTTACACTTCAGCAAAACTCTGAACAAGAGCTGCACTAAGTGGAAGGGTCTGTTCGATTTGCTGGTATTCTGAAGCAGTTCATCTTGACCATATAAATGTTACCGTGAGCCCTCAATGAGTCACCAGCTTGTCTCAAACAAGGGAGCCTTGAAATTAATCCCGTGTTGCTTAAATTATCATAAGTGATTAAAGATATTTAGGCTACAAATAAACCAGTGAGGGTTACAAATCAATTTTAATCCTCCAAATTTTCTAATTAGAAATTGCAGGGGGGGAGGGTTCCTCCAAAGAAGGCGAAATGCGATCCATGCAGCAAAAAGTGACTCCATGGGGAGAACTAAAAGATGGTCCAAAAATAAGGACTGAGAAATAGTTTTTGGAACTCCCTCCCACCTCTTTTTCTTTTCTTTTTTTTTTTTTAAACAAAATCTCAAATTGTTTGAAATTTTTGCTTGTCTGAAAAAAGAAACGTTTTGTGAATTTTCCTCCCTTTTTTTTGGTCAAAATCCCTGAACATTTTCTCAACATTTTGCTCAAAACATTTTTCTTCAAAATGTTCACAAGCTCCCAGGCAGCTCGTATGAAAACACAGAGGTACATTTGTGTGTGTTTTGGTGATTTGCATTTCCCACACATAATGACTAGAAGGGGGAAAACTCTCCACCACTAAAAAAGCGTTAATTATCCTAGGTGTGTCAGACGTCAGGTTCTATAGTCAATGCCCTCTTTAGGGGACAACAGTTGGACAGTGTTGCCCATGACACAGAAAAGTTACAAGCAAGCAGACTCTAGCCAGCAGAGGGCTACAGTGCACACAGGCTTAGCTCTTATGTTCCAACAATTTAAGCAGGCCAGCTTTTAAAAGCAAAAGCATTTTATATTATTTATTTGTGATCCTACAATACATATGTACAATTAATATATTATGGAGGCCAAATCCGGACGTCCTTACTCAGTTTCTACTAGGTTCTTCCCAAGGCAAAATCTCACTGCTCAGATTCTACAGTGATGGGGCAAAATATAGACAGACAGACAGTATCTGGCTTTGTACAGTAGAACCTCAGAGTTACAAACACCAGAGAGATGAATTGACCAGTCAACCACACCCCTCATTTGGAGTGGAAAGTATGCCATCGGGCAGCAGCAGAGACCAAAAAAAAAAAAAAAAAAAAGCAAATACAGTACAGTACTCTGTTAAACTACTAAACAATAAACCAAAGCAGCATTTTTATTCTGCATAGTGAAGCTTCAAAGCTGTATTAAGTCAATGTTCAGTTGTAAACTTTTGAAAGAACAACCCGAACATTTTGTTCAGACTTACAAACATTTCACAATTATGAATAACCTCCATTCCCGAGGTGTTTGTAATTCTGAGGTTCTACCACATTTAAAATAAAGACACTCATTTCATCTAGTTAAAAACACTTTAGGAAATTGAAAGCAAAATTGTTTTTAAAACACTGAATTTACTGCCCATCGTTCAGCCTGTTTGTTTATGTAATTATTGCATTCAGTGTAGAAGTCAAAAACAGACCATATGGTTCAGTGGTGAATTCCTACTCGATCCTGCTTTCCAGTGCCCATGTGCTGAACACCATGCTGCAAAATGTGGGTTATAAACATGGTAGGGGGCTGTTTATGTTTTACTTGGATGAAAAGAAACAGAAAATATCTGTCTACAGATAAATCCACACTCCAGAGCTGATAAATCCATAGACAGATTTCGGGGCAGGTAGTCAGCTTGTATAAACTGGCAATGCTAATGCAGTGTAGGAGCTGAGGATACGGCCCATAGATTAGATAGCTACAGATTCACAGACAGACAGACATTTCTTCCACATCCTATATTACCACACCATTTCCCTTTGATCTTTGCCCTCAATACACACCCACGCTCCTCCCTGCAGCACATCAAGGGGGCTGATCGGTCAGGATAAATCCTCCCTCTTTCACAGGGCTCTGGCATGTGGTATACTGGCTGTTGCAGCATGGGAACAGTTTGTGTCCCTGCTCTGTGGATCAACAGAGGTCTCCAGAGCCGACCGTGTTTCACCAGCCTTAAATTCCCCCTTTTCAAACGTTATTAGAATCATTAACTCTCCCTTCTCTTTTGCACAGGTGGGTTTCTCGTTCTAGCCCCAGACTTATTTACGAATCCGCCTCCCTGCTTCCTCAGCAGGAGGCTGCTTTCGGGCAGGATTCAACATTCATCAGAGTCAGTACAAGCCTTCTCCCAGACTTCAGATCAGGCCCTCGGTGTATTTCCACACCAGCTTTTCATGCACAGCCAAGTAGGTGCCACATTAGCGCTCATAGGATTTTTAAATCCATTTTTTTTGCTCTTCCCTTGCCACGGCCGAATGGGGAAAGAATACCTGCCTACGGGAGCAGAGTGCCAAGACTGAACAGCTCTGTTCTCTGCAAGGAGCTCTCACCATCCTCCCAGAAATCCTTAGGTGCAGAAGCCCTGAGCCCCTTTATTTTGCATCTCTCTTCCCGAAAGTGTCTGATGTTCATCAAGTTTATGGCTGGTGCCAATGTCCCTCGTGAACATGATGCAAAGACGCAGCATGCTGCACCGAAGGATTTATTCAGCTGTTTTGTACAGCAGCAAGACACAGGAAGGAAGGGTCGAAATTGCATTAGCCTGGAGTGATAGGCAGCTAAAAAACATATTTCCTCTGCCTGCCATTGCTGGGGCATTTGGGATAAAGCGCAAAGCAACAGTCACTATCAGATAGCTGGGTAAATGTTCTGTATGTCTTAGCAATACTCCCCAGCCTGTGTAGTGCCGTGACAGCAAGATACATCTGGGCACACGGCAGCACCCTGGTGGCTGTGATTAGAAATGTCCTGTCCTTGCATCACCCTTTGCTTAGGTGCCCGAAACTTCAGACACACCGGTGTCTTTACACCCGTTCGTTCCGGTTTAACTCCAGCTTGCTCCTCTGCGGCACATTGCGCTCACTATTCCGGGCTGACGCTAAATTAGTCAAATGAAGGCTGCTGCTCTAACAGGGCCCGTTCTGCTAAGCCTACCTAATCCCCTGCAGTGAAGCTTGGGGCCTGGGGTGAACACCAATGGCACAAACTGCAGTTCTTGGATGGGAAGGCTTCGCTTCCTGCTATAGCTCCCCTTTTCCAAGTGCCCTAGTTACATGTATCAGGACAGTCTGGGACTTTGTTGACAGAGGTGTATATCCAGAGTGGGCTCATTGGCACCACTGCCAGTACTCTGGATTTAGACCAGCGTGACTGCCAGAGGAATCTGCTCCACTATAGCCAGGAAAATACTTCGGAGTCAAAGGCACAGACTGTCCCTTCATCTCCCCAGACTCCCCAGGGAGCACTTTAAAGCAGAGCTCCCCAAAGGCCATCCCATAGAGCAAATGTACAAATCGATACACAACATGACAGCAAAGAGGGGGCCCTGATCTACCACATTCTGAGCAAGAACTAGATTTCAGACACCCCAGCATTCGAGGGGGGGTTAGAGCAGACCCATTTCTAGAGCCCCCCATCCATCGACCCAGGTACTTATATAGGCATCATCCCTGTAATAGCTGAGCACCAAATAGGTATTTTATTTGGGAGCTCTTCAACCTAAGGAAAATAATTAGCTTTGTTAGAGACAGGGCTAGTCAGAAATGGTCCCAAACTAGCATTTTGCTCCTCAGCTAGTGCAAATCAGCAGAGTTCCACTGACTTTAATGCCCCTCCACCAATCTACACCAGATGAAGATCTTGCCCTCAGAACAATTATCCAACCCGCTCCCCCTCCCACCTTCATCATTGAGGGCTGGATAAATTGGGATTTGGATCAGAACAGACACTGGTTTTGAAAAACTAATCCCCCATCCATCAAAATCTGAGAGATCCCAACACAGCCCCAGCTCTGTCCATCCCTGGGGTTTAGTCAACACAACCAACAAATCCACACTGTCATTCAACAGCCAGGTGTCGTCTGGTCATGGGCATTTCTGCTCCCTTGTCTGTGTCGACCAGTTGTCTCTTGTCTTACATTAAAACCGCAAGCTCTTTGGGGCCAGCGCCTAACACAAAGGGGTTGTGTCCGATAACACAAATACATAATAAAGAGTCTGTAAGAACGATGCCAGTCAGCCACAGGATTTCCAGAGTCCAGAAAGGCAACTGAGAATAGAAATTAGCCTCATCTTTGCACAGCCTAATGTGCCCTTTTCGAATTTTCATTTCAGCCAGTTACCTCGCATTCTTCTTCCGTTCCCTTTGCCACTTGCCGATCCGCACTACCAAGGCAGGCCAAGCTCAAACAGCTATTAATCATCTCCCTGCCCCTGTTTGCAAAACCAAATAAGCAGTTCTTAAAGGAGGTGGGTAGTGAGCACATGACACCTACCTCGGGACAAAAATACTCACCCATCAGCACCTGCCTGGCTGGTAGGGCATTTACCCCAGCAGGGAGATTTTGTAGGAGTATCCCAGTTTGTCAGGGTGCTGGTCAGCCCAGTTGGCTCCCTTCGATGCAGCCTAGGTTTGAAAGCCCAGCCCCGGTAGATGGAATTTGGGAGGGCAGGGAAGTGAGCTGACAACAGGGGGAGTCACCTGACTTTATTGGAAATTCCTGGCAGGCGTGGATTATGTACAGCCAACAGCTGAGGCAAGTGGATGCGAGGCGGGAATGGGGGGTGTTTATAGGGAGGAAGGAAAAAGAAAACACAAACAATAAGGGAAAGCAAATGATGCCTTGGATAGGCGTAAGATGGCAAATAAAGAGGAGCTGCATGTGACATCCTAGAGGGAGCAGTGTGTTCCTTTCCTTGGCTAGTCGTAAGAGCTCCTTGCTTGGTTTTGCAATCAGCACTCCAGAAAAACAACTCTGCTTCCTGCTAATTTATTTTTGGCATCGTCTTTCGTAAAAGCTTCACTGAACTATTGTTGCGTCTCGTCCACTTCCCCTTTAGAAGGCTCTCTGCTCCACCTGGGATAGCTTTGGCCTTTGCAAAGCTGGCTGCTCTCAGTAGGGTATATGGCCCCCGTTTGCTCACCTTTGGTGGGCTGTGAAACTCAGCAGGTGTTTGGGGACAGCTATTAGCTAGCCAGCTACACAGCCAGCCAGGTAAAACATTCTTCTGATCTGTTTATCCCATGAGCCTGGACAAATGGGTGTGTGCATGTTAGTGCTTTTGTGCTGGAGTGACGCAATGGGATTTCACTTTCAGACACCTGTGGTTTGCTAATATCAGCTCCATGAAAGCAACAGCATTAGAAAGCAGAATGGCAGAGGTACTGCAAGCCAGCCCCAGTTAGCCCTCACACAACACTTTTCATCTCTAGATCTCAAAGCACTTTGCAAAGAAAGACCGTTTACAGAGGGGAAAACAAACCCAAAGAGGGGAAAGCGACTCACCCAAGGCCACCCCGCAGCAGAGCCAAGAAAAGAACCCAGCTCTCCTGATTCCCTGGCCAGTGCCCTATACACTAGACTAGGGGCTCTCAACCTTTCCCGACTCATGAAACCCTTTCAGGAGTCTGATTTGTCTTGTGTACCCCAAATTTCACCTCAATTATACGACTTGCTTACAAAATCAGACAAACATATACAAGGATCACAGCCACTAGTACTGAAAAACTGTCTCATTTTTACCATATAATTATACAATAAATCAACTGGAAAATAAATATTGTATTTACATTTCAGGGTAAATAGAGCAGTATAACCAAGTATAACCAAGTCACTGTCTGTATGCAATTTTAGTGCGAACTGACTTCACTCGTGCTTTTTATGCAGCCTGTTGTAAAACTAGTTGATGTACCTCCTGGAAGAGCTCTGCGTATCCCCAGGGGTACACGTACCCCCGGTGGAGAACCACTGCACTAGCCCACGCTGCTGAAAGGCTAGTGGTACAGCTGCCTAGAGAAAACTGACACAGGACATCATCTTTGCAAAGTGAAGGTGTGATTGTAGCACAGGTAGGCATGTAGAAGGGGCTAGAAACCCGAATACAAGCCTGCTGGGGACTCTGGGTATATATTCAAGTTGCTAGGCCATACCGCCATGACTTCACTGTTATTGTTACTGATGCTAATTTGGTGAAAGCTAACATGGGTATGCCTACCCCTGCTCTGCACTGAAGACATACCCACAGAATCTCTCCATACCGTGCCTGACTCAAGAGCAAGAGATGGGAAAGACCTACGCGGGATTGTTTCTTACAGAGAATGTGAGGGCAACATATTAGTTGCCTACTTTCCTTTCGCTGACAACTAAAAATGGAGATAGATGGCTGCATCTCAGACTGGAAATAGGCCTACATTTTTAACGGTGAGAGTAATTAACCACTGAAACAATTTCCCAAGGGTCGTGGTGGATTCTCCATCACTGACAATTTTTAAATCAAGATGGGATGTTTTTCTAACAGATCAGCTCTAGGAATTATTCAGGGGAAGTTCCCAGGCCTGTGTTGTACATAAGGCCAGAATAGATGATGGCAATGGTCCCTGCTGGCCATAAAAGCTATGTATGTACCTGTGTCTGACCTAGTGCTGGGGGCGGGAGGGCTGTAACCAGAACAAAGGGGCATTTGTTTTTTATGCTACATGTAGTCGGCACATGTGAGGGTCTGATGTGAGATTTGGGGGAGCTGGGTGTGTGTGGTGGGGAAGCAAAGCAAAACACTGGCGCTGGATTTGAAGAGAGGCTGGACAAGGCTCTGACCCTAAATAACATTTGCACTCAAGTTATGTGTGAGAGCACGGATCACCTGCAGGGGTCAGGAATACTACCCTGCCCTCTGCACTGCACAGTGCGCTCCTCTATTACTACTCATCTGTATTATAGCAGCAGCTGGAAGTTGAGATCGGGGCATGCTAAGCACTGTACAGATGCATGGTAACAGACAACCTGCTGCCCCGGAGAGCTTGCAATCGAAAGGGACAAGACAATCCCAGGTAGTTTTGTTATCTTCATTTTATAGGTGGGGAAGCCAGACGGAGGGTCTATCTAGCCAGCACACCTGAATTAGCTTTGGCTGACCAGCTCAGTTTAGGCACAATGGCACAGGTCCCAGGTGGGACTGCACTCAGAATAGCCTATGCCACAACAGCTGTACTGCTCTTTTCAGTGAAGTAGCTCAAAGTTGGCCTGCACATGCTGCAGTCATTCCTCCTGATTGCAATATGGACCTAGCCAATGTGACTTGACCACGGCCATACAGCCAGTCAGTAGTAGAACCAGGAACTGATGAGTCCTGCCTCAGCTACAAGCCCACCTTTCCAGACCACTGCAGCCACCATGCAATTCTTCCTCCTTGTGTAGAATAATCACACGCTAGCCACAGAGCCAGCGAGATCATTCCGATGGGCAATGATATATATTATTGAGTAACTGCACGTCTCTCCATCCCCTGTGTAATCCTTTACTGGATAAAATTTACCGGACACCTCACAGTGATGTCATTTTATTTTAATTAGGGGCCAGATTCTAATCTCAATGGCACTGGCATAAATTTGGAACCTTTTCACTGAAGTCAAGAGTTGCTCCAGTTTTTACACCAGTAAATCTGCTTGCAAGTCAGGAGTAGATTGTGCAGCCATTGCTCACACTGGCAAGTGCCTATCCACATGACTAGCTCATGGATAAGAGCTGCCTTTAGCATTTTGCTCCCAAACTGCCCCTAGAAATGAATCTTATTAGAGAAGAAGGCTGGTTTCATGGTTGGGATGCTGGCCTTAGACTCAGGACACCACAGGTCAATTTCCAAATCTACCCCATATAATCTTGGGTAAAATCACTTGATCTCTCTGGGCCTTTAATTTTCCCATCTGTTCCTTCCTTTATCTGCATCCGACGAAGTGGGTATTAGCCCACGAAAGCTCATGCTCTGAAAAAATTTCAGTTAGTCTTTAAGGTGCCACAGGACTCTTTGTCACTTCCTTTATCTGTGTTTCCTACTTAGATTATGTATTCCTTGGGACAGGGACTGTCTCTTATTAATGTGTCTGTACAGCACCATGCACACCTTAATTGGTGGCTTATTTTAGGCACTACTGTAATATAATACATACCACAATAATCCCTGAGATCACAAAGATCACTTGTCTGCTTTCCTCTCCACTCTGCCTCCCACGGGGAGCCCGGGATCTGATTCATCAAACAACTCCTCAGTGGATATTAGTAAACCGCTCCACACAATTAAGGCTACAATGGTGGCAGTGAATAAGGAGTTGAAAAAATGTGGATGAAAACAGCGGAGGTTTGCGAGGAAAATCTTGATGTTGAGATAACAATCTACTGATATAATAATTCCCTCTCACAGGCAGGGAAAAACAGGACCATAAAGCACTGAGAAATTGAATTGATGCTCTGGGGCCGCAGCTGAGATTAAGAATCTGACAGAAGGTGACAAATCTAGAAGATGAAACAAAGGACCTGATTCTCATCTGACTTCAGTCTGCTCCACACACAGTTTTTGTACTAGTATAACAATTACTTAATCATCTGGTACAACTGCTAGAGTGGATGCAGTTATATCAATCTAACTCATTTCCCTTCCTGTACAGGAATAGCTATCCTAGGACATCCTGGTAAAAGCATTTATACTGGTATAACTGCATCTACATTAGGGTTGTGCTGCATTCACTCCACTCCAATAAAAGCCCTGCCTCTTTTGTATGCACACAGCCCACTGTGTTACTGCAGTTTTACACCAGTGTAACTCCTGCAAAGCAAAGGCAACTGTGAGTCAGTCCCCTCCGTTCTGAACAGAGATGGCTTGCAGGTGAGAAAGAAAGGTCAGCTATTAAAAAAGATACTGAAACATTTAGAACCACTAAACAACCTTTTTCAATTAGGATGCCTTGTTCATTTGATGGGAAAATTGATCAAACCTTGCCCCTTGTCTTTCTCTCTGCATAGCCCGAGGAATCCCCCTCACCAAAATATCATTTTGGATCTCTTTCTTGGGTCCTAACGTCTAGCCTATACATTTTAAAAATATTTTTCTTATGTGGTTTTGGAGACCTCGTTTTGAATAACTTTCCCTTGGGCTAGAGAGGCGCGCTTCCTCGCTTTGTTTCAGGGATTTTGAGGAATCAGGCCAGCAGAGTGAAGAAGGTATGTTCAAGGCCTGGGGGTTGAATGCTGAAATCAGTTATGCCCATTTAAATCTGGAGTAACTCCACTGATGTCAGTGGAAATTACTTCTGGATTTACTGTGTGGATCAGAAATAAGAACCTGCCCTCTCTGATCTGTGTACGGTATTTCTAAGATGCTTATCACCTTCTTATCTAGGCACTGATTGGATCTGATTCTCAGCTGTTGTCTGGCCCTTTTATACTGCTCTGGCCTGAAAGGGGGCAGAAACTCTCCCCTTAGAACAGCCACTTCCCCCAACTCCCCACAACTGAAAGGCTCTGCACTGGCCCTCCTCCCAGCCCCCTGCTTCAGGGTGGGACCAGAATGCACTGCCCTATTATGGTTCTCTGTATCCCAGAGGGAGCTATGGAAAGCAGACTGTAGGAGCAACCCAGGAGTTGCTCTAATTTGCACTGGGGTGGCAGGCAGACCCTGAATGGCCTCCTAAAACAAGGAAAGTAGACGAGGCTTAAAGCATCCGCGTCTTCCCATGTCTGCCCCAAGCACAGGAACAGAGTAACAGAGAATCAATCCCCCCCGCACCTTGCACCTTGCGCTGTGTGGGGGTAACAGCCCCCGCCGAGAATGGCAGTGTTTCACACCCACTTTGCACAGATGTGTGACTAGAATGACACAAAGGACAGGCCGAGGGGAGATCTACGTCCCCCACCTAGCCCTGTACGCTCCTACGTGAGACAATCTCTTTTTATAACTCCCTGACCAGAATAGATGGCGTTTCCACAGGGAGCCTACCAGGGAATTTCATTTGATCCCCTCTCCTCTGCTCCCGCATTCTCTGTGGCTTTCCACTGCTGGGTACAGAATCCAGGGAGAGACTCCAAGTCTCGGACAAAGTTTTCCAGCACTTTTTACCCCGAGAGCTGGTCCTAGGTTTTGCAGGGATCTCCGACCTTGAGGCACTTTTGCTAACAGCCCGAGGCCCAAATCATGCAAGAGTTCTCTGCAGGGATCCTGTCCCTGTTATGCAGACAGGCACGCAGGGACCCTACTGACCAAGCCTGACCTCACCTTACCTCTCTGCCTGCTGCCCTCTATCACCAAGGAACATCCCTCCCACACCTGACCCCCCTTGTTGATAAAATTTATACAGGATCCCCACAGACGGCCTTGCTGGCCAGCTTAGCTAAGAAGTGCTAATCCCGGGGCTGCCGGCAATCCTGCAGTGACATAACCGAAGCTGCTGGCATGCAAGCAAGGAAGGAAATAAACAATAGGGAGCCATGCCGGCAGCTGTTGCATTTGACTGGCAAAGAGGAAGGAAAAGGGGAATGAGCATTTGCCAAAGGGAAAAATTCCATAGGGAAACTGGGTTCTCGTGAGACTGCGAAGTAGGAGTTATAAAGACTTTTCATGCTAGTTCCTGTGCTTAATGGCCTATGTGCCCTAGGCCTGACTCCCCACTGAATTGCACCATGGGTGGTCATTTACACCTGTGCAAAGGGATATAAAACACTAGCACTGAACCCCCTGGTGCACAGGGCTGGGCAGGATATCAGCCCATGTCACTGTGGCCATCGTTCTATTTTTAGACCTTCTATGGTCTCTGTCACGAACCAGGGATGGTGCGGAGCCATTCTGCCCCCCGCTCCTCCATCCAAAGGTTGGACCCACATCGCAGTGGCAAGCAGAGCTGGATGAGAATTTTCTAATGAAATGATTTTTTGGGGTCAGAAAATGCCAGATTTGCAGAGCGTAAGAGGTCAAAATCTGAACACGCTGTCACTAAATTATCAACTGATAGCGATTAACCCAATGATTTGGGATGGAGAAAATGTTTTCATCTTGAAAATTCTCTCAGCATGGGAAAACTGGTTCCCCGCTCAGCTCTAGTGACAAATCAGAGAAGACTCTGATTTACAAGGGAGGATTAATGTGCTTCTATGTCATGTTTTGATTTGTCCTTTCCCTCCCCAATTAAAACACTTCCCATTTGAAGGGGGAGGTGGTTTCAGGACTGCTTTGCTCAAGTCTCTCTCTCGGGGACAGGGAGCAACGCACCTGTGTTGCAATGCAATTGGCTCTGACTGCAGCTCCTAGCGCTGCAATGAGAAAGGGGACTGACAGAGGTTACCTCGATATTGTGCTTGGATTAAAGAGTAGGAGATGGATCCATCTCTCATGTAAGTTCATTGAAGCCAATAGGGAAAAACTGGGCCCTGCAAGGCAGGTAAAGAAAAATCACAGACATGTCCTTGGAAATAATCTCTCTCCACTCATTTTACTAAGTTCGTCCTACAACAAATCCTGGTTCCCTCTGGGAACTGGAGGAGCAAGAACTCATGAGTTTAAATTTATCTGGACCCCTCACCACCCCTGCTCCCTGAGCAAGAGATGGTTCTCCCTGGCCCAAGTCCCCGATTGCTCCCATGTGCAGCTCTAGCTGATGCAGGGGACAGAGGACGGTTCTTTAGGGCAGGTGACAGCCGTGTGAGCAACAAGAGTTGCAGCTGGTCACACACAGCGGCACGCTCTGCCCCGTGCTAGGTTGTCAGACGAGGACTCTACAGAATAGACACTGGGGGGATACAGCTTACTGGGGAAGTGTGTGTGACAATGGCCAAGAACGCAGAGGAAGGGTAAAGATACAGAGACTCCATGTGCGGCCAGAGAATGTGCCTTTAAAACACAGGAGGGTGAATGCCCATAATGTACCAGAAGGCTCTGCTAGATCCATCATTAAACAAACCAGCCATTCTTTAAACGGATGGGAAACCAACAGCACGAGCGGGATGCTCTTCTGAAGGCTGAAGGACTCTCTTGTTCTACTGGAGGCTGATCCTGTGAGGTGCTGAGGGGGCTCAACCCCCTTGGGGACTGCAGGGGGGGATCCTAAGTGGCTGTGGGATGTGACATGGGGGGCCCTCACTCTTTCCTGGTGACGCTTTGCATGGGATAGTGGGGTGAGAGTTCTCCAAGGCTTTTCAACACAACTGCCATGCTTAATGTGGGTTTGCGAAGGAGCAGCTCGTTTGGGGGCTAGCTGGGCTTGGCGAAACACGGCAACTCTGGAATGCGGCACCAGTGAGGACACAGTAACTCAAGCACGGCTCTGCAGTGCAGCTGCTCCCACCCAGGCGTCAATCACCCCGTCTAATCCTGCAATGAAAACGGGCCTTTTGAGAGCATCCTCTGCAGCAGAAGCCGGCCCCTTCCACAGGCCACAAGGAGATTGCCTGTATTTAGTGACACAGGAGAACATTCATTGCAGCAAGGAGCTGACCACAGGACGCTAGGCTGTCTCATTAGTATTATTCTGGGATGTGACGTACCAAAATTAATACCAGAGGTTCAGTTTCACCCCACGTAATGATCTCCTCCTCAGAGCCTCCTCCATCTCATCAGCTCACCTGCCTGTAATTGTAGATTAACTCGACAGCCCGTCCCTCCCTATCATATCTCCTCCCCGCCCCGGGGAAAACAGGCGCACATCTGGTGGAAAGGTCAAGAGATAACTTTCATTCTCTTGCCACCGCAGAGTCAGCCGCACGCCACGGGCTGCGAAATAACTGCACTCCCAGCGAGTTATAAATTACCGCAGTAAAAAGCCGGCTTCTCTCAGTCAATCTCACCTAAGCCAGTAAAGAAGACTATGAGCTTTTATGCTCAGACAAGTAGAGTGCCATTAGCTCTTTGTTACAGAACATCAGCATCCTGGAAAGGCTCCTGCAACGGCCTCCTTCTATCTCCACCATCACAGTGCAGATGAAAAAGCATAATTCTTCTTTTGCTTTGTCCGAGAAAGGGGGGAGGGAAACTAATCTAATTTTCCCCACTGTGAGAAACCGTCTAGTCACTTCAGCGCTTGAGCAAACAAGATTGTGTCTTAAAGTCCCTTCTCTTTGTGATAACAGGTTGTTCCAAAAGCCCCCAGAGAAGCAGCGAAGATAGATGCACTGAACAGAGATTAAGTTAATGGACAAAGGTGCGAGAGGCTGACCAAAAGTACTGTATCTCCTCTTAAATCACCAGGTCCCTGATCTGGCTGCTTTGTGATGCTCCACTGGTGCAAAGCACCATAAATCCAGCAGACCTACCCCTCTGGCTGTATTGTCCGTTTTCAGAGACAACCCAGCCACAGTCATATGTGGGCTCCTAACTTCCACTGAAATCAATGGCAGTGCAGAGTCTAAATACTTGTGGGGATCTGGACCAGACAAAGTGACTGGCCCAAGGCCCCATAGTAAGTCAGTGACAGAAAAGCAAACTGAACCCTGGTCTCCAAAGGCTAGGCTAATGACTTTACCACTGGACCAGCCTTCCTCTCCACTACATTAACTTTTACCTGCATAGGCAAAGCTATAGAGATGCTTCTCCAATCACCCAGGGAAGCAGGAAAAATGGGGCAGGTCACATGGCGTCAGAGTAAAGAGACAATCCAATTCATCCCTTTCCACAGCAAGCACCACACTCAGAGCGGCCAGTTCTCACAACATAATTTTTTCATTAATCCCCCTGCTCCAGAAGTCATACAAGACTCTCAGCTCTCATTTATTCATAAGGGACGTTCTAGCTCTCATGGTTACAGAAAAGAAAAAAAGCTTGAAAACACAACCTGCGTGCACTCAAAAGGCTCTAGCACCAGGAGGCAAAGGAGACAATCAGGTTTTTAAAGCCAAGTGTTTAAGGTTGATTCTGGAATGCTTGGGGTTAGTAATACTGCAGCCTTGTCAGGACACCAGGGCAGACTAGGTGCTCATCTAACTTTGGCTTGATCACCACTAATGCCAAGTGCCTCAGTGCTAGGTATTAAACCCCATGATGAGCAGAGGAAACAGCAGCCAGAAGAGGAAAAAAACATAAAACTTACCAGCTAAGAAAGCAGGAACTGTGGCAAGCAGCAGTCTCTACAAAATGGCTCCTGAGGGCTGCAGCTGTTAGACTGGGCCACATTTAAAGGGCCACCTCTAGAAAAACCTGCTGAGAAAAAACTTCCTTTTGGAAGGGAGAGAGTTAGTAACAGCCTAGGAGCTGCGCTTTTAGAAAGAGGCCCATGTGAGTGCATTTCTTCCTGAGCCTTAGGATGGAGAGTGGAAAGGATCTCAGGTGCCTTCGCTCCGTACAATGCATTGAAACGTTTCTCCTAAGGAGAGATCAGTCTGAGAGGTAAAATCAGTTCTAGTTTGGATGACCAGATGTCCCAGTTTTATAGGGACAGTCACGATCTTTGGGTCTTTTTCTTATTTAGGCTCCTATTACCCCCGACCCCTTCCCGATTTTTCACATTTGCTGTCTGGACACCCTAGTTCTAGTCATCCTCACATATACCTAATTCATGAGAGACAGTTGCAGCAGACAGTGATGATTCCTCCCCGGTCTCTGCTAGCTAAGCTGTCCTGTAGCCAGGGAGCAAATTTAACAGGCAAAGCAGAGACAATGAGATTAGCTGGGCAGCACAGCAAGGAATTTTCCACCTAGCAAGACATGAAGGTGGAACATATTTACTCCAGGGACTGTGGGTACAGAGAAGGGGGGGGGGTGTGACAGAGAGGAGGGAGGACTGTGGTATGGGGTGGGCAAAGGGGGAGTCTGTGCCTTCAAGGGCTGAGCCTCCCAGGCAGAGAGTCTGGCTGGGGTGCTTTGTAGCTTTTGTTAAGCACAGCTAAACTTGGAACCACACGTACAATAAAGCAGAGCTCTTGCAAGCACTGAGTGACCAATGAACATCACAGGCATGAATAAGTGAAAGGAGAACATCAGGAAAAACTTCCTTTGATGAGACATTGGGAACAATCCCCGCAGAAGACGAGGAAATGGTAGGAAGCCCCTTGGCTTCAATCACTTCAGACGAACACAACTGAAAATCACCCACAAATAGTTAAAATGAAACTCAGACACCTCCCAAATAACCCCCATACCAGCTCCCACTCATGAGAAGCTATAAGGAATCTTTGTGGGTTTAAGAACTTTAGAGAACTCGAAAGGTTGAGGAAACATGACAAAAGCACTTTTTTTTGTTGTTTTCACAGGAGACAAATCTGCCCCTAGGAGCTTTCACTGCAGACAAATTAAGATGTGTTAGTCCCATTTTACAGATGGGAAACAGAGGAAGATGGAGTGAGATGCCCAAGGCCACCCAGGAAGTCTGGGGCAGAGCTGGGAACTGACCCTAGGCCAATATGTTAACCACAAGTCCAAACATTAACTAAGTAAGCCTCACCCGCCACCCCTACCCCCAGAAGTAGGCATCATTAGCGCCTATTTTAGATACAAGACAGAGAAGTGCAAGTGACTGGTCTAAGGCCACAGAGGGTATCAGTGACAGAGACAGGCTGAGAACTCAGGGATACCTGGCTTCCAAGCCCTACCCCCTGCCCACGCCCCTCACCCATAAACCCCAGTCCTCTTGGGTGTCGTATATATTTACACTTTACCCTTTAACTGAAGAAACTTCATTTTTATATCAGGCATATTTTCATGCCAGGTGATGTCTCTTTGCAGCTATGGTACCATTAAGACAAGTACAATGAGGTTGATTGGATAGAAGCTCGTGAAATAGTCCAAGGTTGTAGCCTTTGCAATGGCCCTGTGATGGCTAGCAGGGTTGATTACTTAGCTGAACAGTCCACAGAGCACCAGAGGCAATTGCTCAGGTACTTAAAAAGCCAAGTGCTCTAAGGGGACATCAGCCCCTTCTCATATTAAAACTATGCTAATAAGACCTAATTATGGGCACAAAGATCATATTACCCTTGGCCGGCTCAAGGCTGCGGCCAAGATTGGTCAGAGACTCTCTCTTGGCACCTTGTGTTGCTGAATTAGGAGGCTGAATTAGGAGGTTCCTGAACTCTAACATTTGTCTGGTACGTGCTAACTGGATGTATGCCACACAGAAACACGGTCTCAGGCACAGCGTGTTTGATTGAGACTCCCTTTTTAAAGTCTTTAAAACAGGGTTTTCAACTCTCTTTCCTTTGTTGGAACCCCTCTCCTTTGCTTCCTTATCGCAGTTTGCATGCCTCCGCCTCCACGCACAGGCTGGTTTGTTATTGCTGGGTTGTATGTTAACACAGGGATCCACACACTAGCTTATTAACATAGAGGGGCTTGCACACATGTGCAAAGAGGCACGCAGATTCATTGCGGGGTTCGGGGCATTTCATTTTGTTACTGCAGGGCTGTTCAGGAACGCTGGGCTGTAGACATTGCTCTAATAATAGCGGGTTGTTCAACAGAAGAGAACGGTGTATAATAGTTTGCTCTCAGAGGGTTACTTTTGGGTGGTGGCCTCTGCACTCTGGTTAGTTATTGCAGGGTAGCTTGACATTGCTGCACCATGCACTCTTTCTTCTTGCGGGGTCATTATGTGCACCCAGCTGCTGCTACCACTTAAGTAGTTCAATGTGTGTTTATAATAAATCCCTGTTTTAGGAAAGAAAACAGCCCAGACTGCACAAACTGCTCTTGCAGACTGACAGGCCAGAGAAAAGGACACTGTACTCCCCCTCTACCCCCTCGCCTGTGTCCCTTTAAATGTGTGAGGCTGCTGCCATGCCAGCAGCCTAGCTGAGCAAGCCTCTCCGTGCTGTGCCAGAACATAATCGAAGTCTTATTCTCTCCCAGGGTGACAGTGAAATTTATTCCCAGCCTTTACTTAACATGGGGGCAGTTCTAGGTTGCTTTAGTTATTAATAAAATGCAAGCCTGACGCGCAGTGCTAAGCAAGACACATGTCTGGAGGGAGGGGGATGAGGAACGTCCCCTCTTGCTTCCTGTAATCCTGCTTTTCTAGGTTATCTAAACACCAGCTGACTCTGGAGTACTGTCCCCATGTGAACTGCAGCGGCTCCTTCTCCTCAGATTAAAGGGCTAATTTTATCTCGCTCGGAGAGCTGGGCTGAAAATACCTGAATGATCCAAGGGTCAGCCATTTGGGGCTTGTGGGGGAGAGGGGAAAGAATGGATGGAAAAATCCAGACTCAGCTGGGGGAGGGGGTGGAAGTGCCAGGGAGGGGCTAGGAGATGGCCCCTTGCTAGCTGGAGATGGAAATCACACTGAAAAGAAGTCACGCCCGAGAATCAGGGATAGGTTGTGCAAAAGTGAGAGCAGCCTGCTTGCTGGTCTGAAGTCACACACATGGCAAACCAGCACCCACAAGTGGTGAGGCCTTGCATCCCTACTCCCACTACCAGGGACAGAGGCAGCAGTTGATAGAAGGTTTGGGGAGAATGGGCAGGGGTGGCTCTTGCCCTGTGATGCCTTTGTGCCATCTCAGTGGTGTAAAGGGGCAGCTAAGCAGCTGGAAGCCCCCCCTCCCACAGTGTATGGCAGAGACCAGTACCCTCCAGGCATGATGCCACCCTGCTGTAGGAGCCCTTGGTGCAGGGGGCATGGCTAGGGCATTCCCACTGTTCCCAGGTAGTGCAACAGCCCATAGAGGGCCTTTGCAGCTAGGGCACAAGTTAAGGCAACCCATAGGGCTACCGTAATCTGTGCCAGGACCTGAAGTGGTCCTGGGGAGCCCCACCATAGGAAAAAGTGCATTGCCTATGTCCTAGGCTCAGCACCGACTGGAGGTGAACGGAGGCAGCAGTCTTGGATCTCGTCACCAGAATAAAATTCCAGACCGCTACCTCCCCACCCGGGGCAGCTACGCTAGCAGCAGCAACTGTGGAAGCACTATTCTACATTGCCACTTCCGCCATCAGAACTGCACCAGGAGTGAATTACAGGCCCCAATTCGTTAGGATGGGGGCAGCCTCTGTCACTGGCTCTTGCCTAAAGCGCTTGGTACAGCAGGAAACGATCAGATTCCTCAGGCTGTCTGCAGCAAGAACCTTCTTTGCACAGGGAGCTTCTGATGCTTCACAGTTTCCCATTGCAGCAAGTTACATGCAGGAGAAAACCCACTGGCATGTCCCCCCCTTGGAATTCTTTTCCTAGGAGGATGCACCTGCTTTTTGCAGTCATCACCAGTAGGTGGAGCTTCCTTTAGTGGGTCCCTCCCCACTGAGTAGCACAGAGGTGTTCAAATACTCCACTCTGACTTTGCACTCTCGATATCCTTCCTTGTAAAGGAATGCAGTTTGGACTGGGCCATTTATAATCCTGCCAAATCTACCGTGCACGGGGAAGAGCAATGGCTAGCACTTGGCATTTCCATAGGGTCTGGAGACCAGGAGGCATGAGCCCCGTGGAATATCCTTAGGAATTATGCAGTGTGACAAAGTTCCGAGTCTGTATTTGTGGGTCCTGCGCTTCCTGGCAGATTTAGGGGCCTCAGAAACTCATCCAGGCCCCAGAGTGACCTCCCTTCCTCAGTAAGTAATTAGGAGAGACAGAAAGGGGGGAGCCCGGGCCCGCCCTCTACTCCGGACTCCAGCCCAGGGACCCTAATAGTATCAGCTAAGATGGCTGACCTTTTAGGCACAAAACACAATACAATTCCCTGGGCTACTTCCCCACAGCCGTCCCCACTTCTTCAAACTCCACTTCAACCTTACCTCAGGGCCTCCTTCCTTCTGTACGATATGTTGTCCACCACTCAGTCTCACCAACAGCATAACTTCCTTCCACAGCTCCTGACACCCACAGCCCACCTGACTAACTGGGAGGTTTTTATCTGGTTTCAGCCAGTCCCTGATTGGCTTCAGGTGTCCCAATTAGGCTAGCTGTTTCTACTCCTTTCTAGAAGGTTCTTAATTGGCCCCAGGTGTCTTGATTGGTCTGGAGTAGCCTTTGTTTGGCTATCCAGGGAACAAGGACCTGCACATCCTGAGGCTGATATACCTGCCTTCCAGCACTCTCCTATATCCTTCTGGTCTGACTCCGTCACAGCAGGCAGAGTGATTTATGAGCTAAAGCCCCTGGCGCCAACCTGCGGTGCCTGCTCCTTTTCTCTCTCACATGCAGACGTCTCGCGGCTCAGCTTTGTGTGTGTGACTCAAAGAGTTTTCAGAATGTGCCTGGTTGTTCAATGTGGCTGCACAGACGATCCCTGAGTGCCTGCTATGGAGCAGCGCACTCAGCTGGTAGAGGATATCTTAGGCACTAGGCCGGCCACTTGGCAGCAGGACTGCAGAGCACGATGCTTCACGTAACTCCTGGCTGGGAACAAGTCTTTTCTTTGTCCGTGGAAATGTAGGGCTGGGGGTGGTGCTGACTTGACACCCGTGGATGCTGATACCTTATTTGCCTGTGTAGAGCCGTGCACACAGAGGGAACGAGCAGGAGCTCCTCTATTTACCTACAGGATGGGAAAAGCAAGGGTTGTGTAGGCAAGGCCTGTGCTGCCGGTGCATTCTGCCCCAGAGCTGGAGTGAGAGGGGAGTTCAGCTTCCATGGCCCAGCTCGTCCTGCCTCCTCTGCTGAGCATAGGAATGGTGGGGCTGTTGGGTGCCAGTCATGGCACTTACATACCCTCCTGGGTTAACGTCAGAGGAGGGTTTGACCCTTGGTTTCCAAATCCATGCTCTGATTGGCCAACTGCGTCCTTCTGATGCAGTCACTAGCCCAGGGAATTGCATGCATGGGGCCTTATACTGAAGGGAAAAAAAACAGGTTAACAACCCAACCACCACCATGCCACAGCCTGGCTTCCAGCAGGACACACCCTTGACCCCGGCTGCTTCTGCGTCTGGGGCTGCTTTACTGCACGGGTGAAGGATGACAGCCTCCCTCTCATCCACTCCACTAACCTGCTGGTACGGTAGCCCCTTTTTTGGTCCCATGAAATGTCCCTTCCCGACACATTCTAATTTTTCTCGTTCTAGAATCCAGTTGCTCTTCTGGAGTAGTTGGTGCTACATCCAGTACTAGAGCCTGAGCCTAAAGGAGATTCCCAGGAGCTCAATGTTATTCAATGGCAAAGACACTTTTTCCCACCAGGAAAGGCGGTACTGTGAGACTCCCGATATTTCCAGCAAAGTTGCTACAGGATATTTAAGTATCTCCAGGGGAGTTACTTCCACTGCAGTGGCAGAATAAGGGTCCAGGCCCACAGAAAAAGTTCTAGGCTTTCTAACCATGCTATAGTTAACTATATGCTGTGAGGCATTAAACTGTTCCTAACATATCACCGCAGGGTGTGCATTACTTAACCACTGAGGCCTTGCTCTGGGATCTGAGCCCAAAGCCAAATGCAACCCCAGCCAAGCCATTCCAGCTCTGTTGGGGCTGATTATTTAATTCTTGTATACCTTTGATGGTAGGAAGGCAACAGCTGGAAATATTTTGCCAAGTGATGTTCTGGGGAAGACTGATACATCCAGCAGGGCAGGGTACAGTTTCCCCCTTCCAGCTTTAGGCACAAGGATCTTACGCTGGGAGAGGTACTACCAGTAACATTTGATATAGGAGGTGGATAAACAAGTAGGTCTTATTCTACCATTGAGCCATCTGTGGCCCAGTGGGTGAGCTAAATCTACCAGCCTAGTGCTCCTGGCAGATGAACAGTGCCAGGTTTGTATGACACGCTTCAGGCCAAGGAAAGATCTTTTAACATCAGATGAGGGTTAATAGACCAAGCTGGAGGTACATGAGCACTAGAGGCCTGATCAAAACCAAGACTCCCGCTGGCATCAGTGGGCTTTGGATCAGGCCCTATCTGAACCCTCTAGGAATGATCCGAGCTGCAGCAGTCTGCCTTAAGATAGCCATAAAAATAATTTGCTCCAGAGAAGTTGTTTTTCGGTAAGGAAGCATGGGCTAGTGGTTAAAGCACAGGATGGGAAGCCCAGGGATCTGGCTTCTGTCCCTGGCTCTGTGGCCTTATGCAAATTGTTTTCCACCTTTTCTACCTGTCATCAGTGGCACCTGTCTCACCGAGGTATTATGAGGCTTAACTCATTGGAGCATGTCAAGCCTTTTCTGATGCCTGTCCTGAAGGCACTGTACAAGTGCAAAGTGTCATTCTCTAAAGGCTGAACGACATTACAGCGGAAACCCCAGAGCTGCTTGGGAGAGATTGCTTGAGACAGGGGGACAGTCCTTTGGAGGTGGGCCCCTTTGGGCAGATTTCACTGGATGGTCTTTTAATTCTATAGTTCACGTTGCTCTTTCCAGCAAAACTGGCACCGCTCCCTAACTATGCTTCCCATAAATAAAGCACAGCATCAGCTGTCATGTCAGTGGGAGACAATATTTAATATGAAAGCCTTTAAACAGAAGAAGGAAATAAAAAGATAAAGGGCAAATTTTATTTCAGATTCCTTGCTGTTTTTTTTTTTTTTTTTTTTTTTTTTGACAACAAGGGGATGTGAAGGCTTTATCAGCCCATCATTTGAGGATTTATTCACAGAGACTTAATGCTTACAGAGAGTGGGGGAGACTTTAAAAACAATAAAGTCAGTACAAGTGGTAAGGAAAGCACTGAACAAGGGAGACTGAATGACCATTTGGAAAATGGGGACAATTCTTCACCTTTTGTAGAAGCACTTTGGGATCTACAAAGAGTGCTATACAGGCATTTGGAATTGTCAGTACAATTTTACAGAGCAAACAGTAACTAGGGTTCCTAATGGAGACAAACAGTAAGGATAGCCTTAAACTTGTTATTTAGGGTTAAAGCCCTCTTCATTATCAAAAAGTTCTCATTACTCAAAGCTTCCCTATGCCCATTCTCCCAGGGATCATTACGGGAGAGTTCAGTTTGAAGCAGGCAGACAGACTGCACACGTAAGTACACCAAACCCCAAGACTATTTTCTAACCCTGCATATATCCCAGCTGTAACTTAGCAACCTATGCTGGGCACTAAACAGAAATGAAGTCTTGGAGGAGGGACGTTTAACCTTTCATTAAGCACCACTCCTCTTTCTACCCTTTTATGTTCACATACCCTAGCAAAAACAAGAGAGACACTTCAGAGAATATTTTCCAAGACAGCACAAGGAGTTAGGTACCCAATTCCTGTCAGCTTTCAATGGGAGATGGGCAGCTAATTCTCTTTTGTGCCATTGAAGAGCTGCCCCTTTGTTCATCTCATAATGTATGTCTCAGTGACAAACATATCTCACCAACCCAGAGCCTATGAGTCAGCTGTGGCCATAGAAGTTAAGTGCTGATGATTCAAACTCTGCTTGTTTCAAGAGCCTGCTTGTGAAGCTACAAGTTAAACCATCAGCTTGTGATGCACAGTCATGCTGACCCACAGGCACTCAGCTAACAGAGCTGCATTAGAAATACTTAGGTGGACTGATACTAGTAGGAACTTAGAAGGATTAATTCAGGCTTGCTAGCGTTCTTGCAAGATTTAGAAACTATTTCTATTTGGCAGGCTTTTTTGTGTCTCAGTTATCTAGGAGGTGGGCTGGGACTTTCTGACCTTTTCCCTTCACCCCTGTCATGGCTATTTCCCCCCTACTGTCCTAGGAAAAAGTCTTACCATGACGTGAGTCTTCTACATCAGACACACAAGGGTAAAGAAAATAGCACTACCTACCATTCATGCAGCCATTTCAACAGTCGGTCTCAAACTGCTTTTCAAAGGAGGTCAGTACCATTACCCCATTTGTAAAATGGAGAAACGGAGGTGCAGAGGGGAAGTGACTTGCCCATGGTCTCCCAGTAGGCCAGTGGTGGGAACAGAATTCAGATCTCTTGAGTCCCAGTCCAGTATCCTATCCACTAAGCAACACACCTGCTTCCCAGTTGTTCCTATAATAGTTCTTGGCATTTATAGAGCCCTTTTCATCTGAAGAGCTTATGCCACTTTGGAAAGGAAGGTGTCCTCCCACTCTTAACTGAGACAGAGAGTAAAGTGAGTTGTCCAAGGCACCACCATGAATCAGTAAGAGATTGGAACAGAACTACGATTTTCAGAAATGACTAATGATTATGAAAGCCAAACCTGAGCTGCCTTAAAGGGATCTGGCTTTCAGAGAGTGAGTACATGACACCCTAAATACATGGCACCCAAAATCGATAGTTACTTTTCAACATATTACTTATGTCCCTGCTCTCACGTCTGCTGCTTTAATCACTGATGATGTGGCCAAGGGTTGGTCAATCGGCTGTTAGAAGTTCATGTTGGTAATATTTCATTACACATAAAGCTGTCAACCCCTTTTACACAAGTGTCCACATAGGATTAATCCTTCTCAGTCTACACCTTTCACAGATATCATCATCATTTCCCAACAGAAATCAGTCTCACCTGCCTACCAAGAACCTGACAACAGCTAGGCTCCTGATGTGCTAAGACCACTGACTATCGTGCTCTCTCATGGGTTCCTTGTGCTTGCCTATTGGCTCTTGTCTTAAACTTAGACTGTAGGCTCTTTTGGGCAGGGACCATCTTTTTGTTCGGTGTTTGTACAGCACCTAGCACACCTGAATCCTGGTCTTTGACCACTGCAATACAAACATTAATAAATAATATCAACAAATTTATTCTACAAATTAAATGTATAGACACAAGTCAAATGTGTAATAAATAGCACCAACTCAGTGAGATTTAGCCTACCAAAAAAGAATTTCATCAACAGTACAAAAGATTAGTGCAGTGTTTGGCCTTTTTTGCTCTAGATCTGGTGGTTTAAAAAAAAAAATTACAAAATCTATATACATTTTAAAAAGATATGACGGGAGGCACGAGGGGAGTTTTCGCAAGCACCAATGGATATGAAGATCGTGTCCTAGCACGTTAAAAGAATAAGGGCTGTCTTTGTTTTATCAACTGTTTTAATCAATAAGGCTTGGGAAAGATGGTTAATGTCTTGGACACAGCTGTTGAGTTTCCTCTTTCATTCAAACACCCTCTCTATGCCATAAAAGGGAACATACGGGGATAAAATTCAACTCAACATGGGATTTCTGCTACTTAACTAATAAGGCCTCCTGTTGCTGTTTCTGGAGACTGCTTCTCTGTACTGAGTCTCTCTGACAAGCCAGCAGGATAGATAATGAATACGAGGCAGCCAGCAGAATGCATAGGTGAAAAAGCCCCAGCAATCCTTCAGTCTTCAGCGTGGCCAGCAGGGGAGGCAGAAGTGCAAGCTTCATGCTTAGAACGCACTTCCATGCATTAAGGAAACAGTTCAAACCTTCCTGGATACTTTATAAAATTACTTCTCAACACAGTTCCATTGACAGAGGAGCCAGGATTCAATGGCCTTGTCAAGCTTGCCTGCTGATCCCAAATGTTGAAGTAGCAGCTCTCCATGAACATGGGCATACACGTATTATATTTATGACACTAACAGAAATAAAATCCATTGGTTATAAGGGGTCAAATCACTGCTGACATAAGGAGGTGAAGCCAATGGAGTTATGCCAGAAGTGGATTTGGTCCCAGCTGTCTGACTGAAGATTGGGACAAGTTGATGAAGTTGGGAACCCTGAGAACAACAATCTCTCAGTCCTGCCTAGGCTACGACACTCTGGTGCTATTTTCTCCTAAAAAAACCCACTTCTTAATTGTACATAAAACCAAACCAATGTAGCCAAACAGCTGTATATACAAACTATAATGCCTGCAGTGTTAATGGAGAATTGATCTCTGCTCATTAAGTGTTGTGGCATTGCCACATTAACTCCTGCAAACAAACCCTGCATCAACACTATAAGCATTGTGTATCTGCTCTTCAAAAGAATACACACATATGGCAGCTGCCCACTATAGACATGTACAGTCACCCTGGATGTTCATTCCCAAGTTCTTTTTTTGTACACTCGGAGCAATCATTTTTGGCTGCAGCCGTAAGAGCATGCTCCTTATGTACGCCTGTGTTCTGTCATTTGCCACCTGTTTCCCCATTCCTGGTATAAGACAAAGCAGACATACAAAGCATAGGAGACCATCACCTTTCTTCCAGCCCCCGATATCCCAAAGCTTTCAAGGCACATGCCACTGCCCTCACTCAATCCCACCCACCCTTTATAAGGGCAAAACAAATACAGAGCTCTTCTCTGTTAAACACCAGTTCAATGCTTGCTTCTGGATGTGCTAGTGAGATAAAAGCATTTTTTAAATTAATGGATCCTAACTCCCATTCCTGATGTTTCCATGGGAAATATTAATTCTTTTAAAAAACATTTACTGATGGGTAAAACCACTTGTTGATCTTCTCACAGTAAAGGTCAGCTTTAAACCTTCTACCCCTGGGCAAACAGATCTCTTGCCCCTTTCTATTAGGTATTGAAGAGTGATTATATGTTTGTTTACTCATGGAGCTCAGTCATTGGACAGCTAGCTTTGGTGTGCTTCTGGCACCTTCCCTAGCTCAAGTTCATCTTCTCACAAGCCAAGATTATTGCCCTAAAAATAATCTGTAATGTGTGTCTCAGAAATAGAGGGAAAGGGGGTCAGGGTGATTCTAAACAGAGAGTTAGAACTCCTGTCCATCCCTTCCCACATCCAGAGAGGGAATTGTCCTTTTGCACAGACTGAACCAACGGCTCCTCCTCTGCTGCTGATTAGTGCTCTGAGTCGGAGACATAAGAGGGCTGAGTCCATCTCCACACCAGCATATCCTCTCCTGCTATCCTGTGTGACTCTGTCTGAATCCGTGATTCGTTCGAAGCCAGGAAGTCCACAGCTCTGTTCCAGACCCGCTTCATTTTTTTCCTAGAAGCAGCAGTAAAATGGAATAGTCATCTCTGCCTTATGTTTTCTTGCTTAGCGCACTTGTCACTGCCTACAAAGCGTCTTTTAACCTCCTCCCGCTGCTTTTCAATATAGAGTAAAGGAGATCAAAGCGTCAAGGTGCAAACTCTTCATACATGGTTCTAATACTGTGGAAGGTGAGCCCTCCAGGCAGTACAAGGAGGCTTATGGATTGCACAGAATTCCAAACCTGAATTGTGGTGCAAGGAGACCCCCAATTAGTAATTTTCCCCAAGGACACCTGCAGTAACGTTTGCAGAGCTCCCTTAGATTTTAGAACACAAAGTGGATCTTGCCCCAGTTCTGGATCCGTGTCTAGTTGTGCTCCCAACTTTCAGTTCAGGATCCCATGCAGGCAAATGAGCTCAAACCTTTCTGATCAGATCAAACCACATCAGACGTTTTTCTTACTGGTAGTACTGTGACTGATTAAGGATGAGAATGATTAAGGCTTTGTACTTCATAACAGCATGGATCTCAACGTACTCTATAAAGTAGGGCGATCTCCACTTTACTGAAGAGGAACTGAACTTTAGAGATGAGGCAAATGGCATAGTGCATCAAAGAAAAAACAGAACCTCTGTCTACTAACTCCCCATCCTGTAATCCAGCTACTCAACCATGCTGCCTCCTTGCAGACCAACAAACCCAGCAACCTACCTGGAACTGGACAGCATCTCCCATTTACATCCGCCTAACTGGCAATTCCTTTGCTCTGGCCAGTGGGAAACCCAAATTTGATTAGTGAGCTTAGTCTGACTTCCATGGTAAGCAATACACAGAGCCATCCAGGAAAGAGCTACTTTAATGCTCTGGCTACACACTGGATGCCTTTATTCTGAAAGGCAGAGCACTGCAGTCCTCCTGGCCAGGTGATATGCCAGAGCAGTGGGGATGCTCAGGCTAACATCTGATTCAAGTTTAGATGAGGGAACACAAATAGAACACCCAGGAAAAGCAAACAAAAGCAATTCTGCGTGATGTGACAATGACAGCACACCTGTGTGAGTATTCAAAATGACAGCACTAGGAGAAGAGCTCTGCATGGCTTGAAAACTTGTCTCTTGTCAGTGGATGTTGGTTCAATGAAAGATTATCTCACCCACCTTTTCTCTCTAATATCTGAGGAGTGACACAGCTACAACGACACTGCATAGCACTGTCTCATTTATCCTCAGTGGATTACAACAGCCTGGGTTATAACAGAATCCTTTCCCACCCCAAAGGCCAGACTCATTCCTCTAAAATTCCTCATACTCCGCTCCCCAACAAGTCTGCTTCCAGTCTGTTACCCATGAAGTGCACTGTGGCTTGAGCTGAAGACCCTCTTGCTAAAGGGAAGGGATTTGCTCACCTGCTCTGGGGTGGGATGAGGGTATCTCGAACGTGAAGGATGCCTACATATGGGTATCGCTCCAACCTCTTTTCCCATTCTTTGTAGTGATCCTGGACAGCCACTGTAAACAGAAGGAAAAAGAATTGGTAGTGAAGTTGTCTGAAATGAAGAGACCATTTTAAATTAGATCGCCAAAGAGAAGTTGCGCTCTACCTATGATTTTCTTCACCATTTCATACATGGCCTGCTCCTCTTCTTCCATCTTCCGCCAGCGATACTTCAAGAGTAACAGGATCCCCCAGAGGGCAATTAGACCTATGTGTGGAAGAAGACAAATGGAAGCACATTCACTTATATACATGTGGATGTTAACTACTCTATTTCTTACAGTTTTTATTCTCTGCTACTCAGGGCCTGCCTGGAACTGTATCTGTGTTATTCATATTGTTTACTATGGCAAACAAAACTCATGGGAATTCTCAAACTGACATTGCCTGGAGTCAAACTCTCAAGGGAAGGGATTTCTTGGCAGACCTCACCTGTAGTATTCCCTTTTGCCAGAAAAATTAGGATGTCTATTGGTCTCCACAGCATTAAAATTCAAGACCCCTCACTTTGACAGAGCCCACCCCACAATAATCCAGAACAGTTGGGCTTCACTGCTCTCGAAATAAGGGGTCAGAAAGAAGAGGAAGGAAGGGCTTGTGGTTAAGGCACTGGACTGGGACTCATGAGATGTAGATCTAAGTTGTGGCTTTCCCACCAACCTCCTTTATAACCGTGAAAAGTCACTCAGTCTCTCTATGCCTCAGTTACCTATTTGTGAAATGGGAATAATGCTACTTCCTTTGTCTGTCTTGTCTATTTAGATTATAGGCTCTTCACAGCATGGCAGGAACTGCCTCTCACTATGTGTCTGTACAGTACGTAGCCGCTGGGCCCTGATCTCAGCTGAAGCATTTGGGCACTACCATAAAACAAATGGACAAAAAGCAAAGAAATACTACAACTCATTAACAGTGATGCCAGAAGACTGAACAGAGTTGTACAAGGAAGGGATGAATCTTTGGGCAGGCTGTTGATAGACTAATTTTGCAGGCCACCACAACGAATGCTTGGGAAACACTTAAATGAGAGAGACAGCTGATGTACTTGCTGATTTGAAATAAAGGAAAAGCACGTATTGCATGACAATGGGTCTCTACAGGTCTCCTTCTATTGCTAGATCACAGGTTAATTAGATAGAAATTAACTCACCAAGAGAATTCCTTTAACATTTATCACTAGCTTAATGTGGTTGTGAGAGTGTGTACAGGAACTGGGAAAACTCAGCTATTAATGCTTAAGACTTACACCAGAAGAAGATGAAAAGGTTCATAATGGCGGTGGTTATTGCCCGGCGGAAACGACAGCCTAACCCCATCCGAGGACGGATGGATTCGAGACACACCACCTGGTCTACACTGGTAACTGGTTCTGACGGGTCTTCCCCTTTTAACCTGGTGGGAAAAGGCAGAAAATCACCCTTGAAGGGTGCAGAGACTCCAGCAACAAACTTTAACCAGGACAAGGTGAGCAAACACATTGCAGCAGCTGTCACTCTTTCAGCACACCATGTAGAAACATTAAAGGATTCTCACTACTGGTTTTTCCCGAACATTTCAGCACTGACTGGTTAGCAAGGGAGGAATATGGCCTTAGAAAAGGCAGCAGGATCAGAACTCCCACCGGTAAACTGAAGTCTCCCTCCGCAAATGCTTTAACAGCACTTCTCAGTGCGCAGAAGATTAAACTTTAAATTGGATTCCCATCTCTCAGCATAGAGCAATGGAAATGTTTACTGAGACACCCATCAGCAGCTGAGCGAGTGTGAATGTCTGTAGATGCTGCACTGTTTTCCTTGCTACAGATGAGCATAAACAGTTTAGCTGGAAAAGTGACACCAAATCAAATATGGCCAACGTAAACCAGACAAAACCCTGGAAAGCATTTATGGCACAGTTCATAACACATTCTCAAATTCACTCCTACGTCCACTATGCAATCAGATACCCTTTGCACTTATAGCACAGATAGATTAATCTACATCTAAGTTTGCTTCTTTCTTGGATCTATTAATTCAGGAGGCATTAGGTAAATCCAACTGAAAATGCTTCAATTTGTAAGAGATAGATTAAAATTTTTTTTTAAAGCTACCAATTCACTCTACAGATGTAATGTAGACAGGTAGTACAAATTACTTGAACCCGTAGTCCGGCAGCATGCAAATAAGAAGCCATTGGCAAGTTACAGTTGTTTAACTGAGCCTTGCTGTAATTGGAGACACCCAGCTGTTTCATAACCACTATCTGATTTATAGTCCAAATCTTAAATGAATGTATAGAACAGATGACACACTGAAAATACCATTCAGAATTTTCTTTTTAAAATAGCAACCTTCATCCTCAGATCCCACAATATTTTATTAACTAATAGGATTGCTTTAGTCATTAACGAAATTCAGACACCCCAGTGGTGGAATATGGCTGCACATTACAACACCAACGCACCATTTGCAACAGAAATCCTGAAGAGAGCGGTATCCAATGGAAAGCGTTGGGGAGAATTTTAAAAGGAAGATTACAGTCACACAGATTTGGAACACGTGGATTAACACTTCAAAATTTTTTGCAGCGCTGCTGTAGCAATGTTTATCCCTGGATATTACAGACACACGATGGGTGAGGTACTATATTTTGCTGGACCAACATATGTTGGTGAAAAAGTCACGCTTTTGAGCTACACAGACCTGAAGTAGAGCTTTGTGCCACTTCAAAGCTCATCTCTTTCACCAACAGAAGTTGGTCTAATAAAAGGTATTACCGCACTCCTAAATCTTGCAGAAAGTGCCAGGGAATCTCTAATAACCACAAGAATTCAGGACCTCTGATTTATCCATCATCTGAAAGACAGCAGGGCTAGGAGCACAATGCCCCCTAACACAACGCTGGGGCACTGACTCACCTATCAAATCCTCAACAGGTACTGCAGCACACTACTTTCAATTTGGAGGTTCTCCCATTCAAGTACTGACCACCCCAATCCTGGCTTATTTTATGAAATCTAACAGGGTAGGTGATATGCCACCAAACCAATACACACTAAATATCAAATTGCATGAGCTCAGCCAGTGCTGTGAATTATAACGTGAACAGCTTGTGCTGCCACTCACTCACCATATCCCCAGATCATTGTTACTGTTCAGTATCCATTGCAGGGCATCTTCAAACTTCTCTGGGGAAGTGCCGGTTACATTCTACACGGAAGAATCCATATAAGAAGATTAGCTTTGCATTCATTTGAGAAGGTGGACTAACATTATTGCCTTGCTGTAATGGGAGAAATTGCTCTTCCTGCATTTTTTTTCTAGATTACCTCTTATCAATTTAACTAACTTGGCAAGCTGGCAGAAAGGCAAACCAAATCTATACACTGGCCTGGAATCTTGAGTAGAATTTATAACATGATGTATCATACATGAAGCACACTGTAAAACAATATTCTCCCTATACTTCTGAGACTAATTGCTAAATACAACATAATCTTGCTGACAATTTTCTATAGAGAAGTGGAACATTAGATCAAAGCAGCCTGCCTCCTATCACTTTGGGGTGAGTTGGGGAAACCTTACTGCTGCCAGTCCCCAATACAGGGACATTTCTGGCATCAGAAGACCGACAACTAAAGTGGAGCAACAATCATTACAGACGCTCCCCGGGTTACAGAAGACCCGATTTACGGGAATCCGCGCTTACGGAAAAAGCTCCGTAAGCTAAAAATGGGCTTGTTTGTTTGTTTGTTTTTTGTTGGGTTTTTGGGGGGTGTAACGGTCAGAGATACGTCTCCGACTTATGCAAAATTTGGAACAGAACGCTTGTGTAAATCAGGGAGTGTTTGTAGTTAGATTTACAACAGCTAAATCAGTGTTGGCAGAGAGATGGAGTAGAAGATTGTTTTCTGAAAGAAATGTGGAGAACAGGACTGGCCAAAGGAACAGCTGGAAAGATTGGAAAGACTCAGAACCGGATGGAGAAATGAACCAGATGGTACATTGTTTTATAAAACAATAAATAACAGATACAAAGAAATGAACTATAATACACAACAATTAATACTCATTCCAATTCTACTTACCGCCACATAATTCTTTGCTTCACTAACCAGAATGCATTTACTTTTTAGCTTTTCAGGATTTCCACACTCAAAACTACCTAGAAAACAAGTCAAATAGATGAAAAGAAAGCAACTCTTAGACAAGCAGGAAATGCCCTGAACTATCTGGAAGTGTTATTCTTTTGAATCAGTTTTAGCTGTAGCCAAAATGCTTACACAGAGTATTGGAGTTAAATATTCTAGCCAGATAATTGTATGACCTTTAATAAAATTTGCAGCTACTGTACATAGGCTAAGACAGGAGTTCTCAAACTGGGGGATGGAACCCCTCAGGGGGTCACAAGGTTCTTACATATGGGTTTGGGGGTTGAGACTTGTCAATCTCCAACCCAAACCCTGCTTTGCTTCCAGCATTTATGATGGTGTTAAATATATAAAAAGTGTTTTTAATTTATAAGGAGGGGTCAGACTCACAGGCTATGTTAAAGGGGTCACCAATACAAAAGTTTGAGAACCACTGGGATAAGATAAGGGCAATCAAATTTATTGCTTCAAGGCATATGCTACCCTCCACAGGAGCCCAGAAGAAAACCACTATGTCATGCTACAAAACTGTACATTTGGCCAAATGCATTAGAAACACTTTCCATCAGGTATGGCACATGTTCAACTTGACTGATCAATGTGCATTTTCAGTGGAGCATACTTCCATGCTTCAATCTTGTACTAGAACAAAGGCAAATGTTGGAGGAAAGTCCACAAACCCAGACAATGAAAACCTGACTCGAAAAGAAGTCTGAACATATGGTATTAAATAACTGTTGCTATCCTATTGAGTACAATTTTCAAAAGTTATTTATAAAGAAGACAAGGAATACTTGTGGCACCTTAGAGACTAACCAATTTATTTCAGAAATAAATTGGTTATGCTCTAAGATGCCACAAGTATTCCTTGTTTTCTTTACGGATACAGACTAACACGGCTGCTAATCTTAAAAAAAGTTATTTGGGCACTTAAAAACACAAGCCTCACTGAACATGTAGAGGAGTTGGGCTCCTAAGTCGCTTTTCAAAATGGAATTCAAGCATTTTTGACAATTGTGCCCATTAGCACAATATTAATAAGGTTTGCTTGACTGAATAATGAGAAGATACAAGACAAACTTCTAACTGCATTTCCCTCTCCAACACGAAACCATTAGTCATTGACCAGGCAGCCGCTTATATTCTAATGTCTATTTGAATTCTTTTGGCCAGTGCTCTAAGCCAATGTTTTATTTAGTCATATGTAAGAGTTCTGCTGTTGGACTCAGGTGTCTTACAACCATTTGAAGCACTGAGGTTAAAAAAAAAAAAGTTATAAAGTTGAGTATTTGCATCTCAAGTTCCCAATATATAAGCTGCAAATAACAGCTCCATACAAACACAGGCACCTTTGAAGTGACCTAAGTGCATTAGTAAAGCACAATTCACATTTAAAGAGAACATTTTCTTCATCTTTTGCCTGCTTTCTCTGTGCCCCTCAAGTCATTTGCACAAGGAAAATGACCAACCAGCTGGGAGATGTAGTTTGCTGAACCCTCTTAAGTGCTTTAGAATGACAATCAGAACTCACCAGCTTGTATTGCCAGGTAGTTATATAATTCATACAGCATAGTCATTAAAATGTCCTTCTGTTTAGCTTGACAGAACTGAAAGTCAAAAATAGAGAATAAACATCAATAGTAAGAAGACAGCGATTAGACTGGCCAAAAGACAAAACTAAAATACTAATGGACGTGTATGTTCAGTTGCACTCTACTTCATCTGCTAAAATTAAAATAAAGAATTATTGATGCAAAAAGTCTCAGTGCCTAATCCTGTAAATTGCTGAGCACCTCCTGTGAAACGCAAATGCCTCCAACTCCTAAACATCATAGCCTTCCACTCCAACAGCTGCTGAGGGAACAGCTCCTTCAAACTCAGGTACAGTAAATAGGTTTGATACATTTCCCCAGAACATCACAAGAGTCCAACTATCAATTTACCACTCTGAATTTGATACAGAAGTCTGTCTCTCTCAATAGTGCATTATGGAATAAACCAGGGCTGCATAAACACATCTCAACAGAGATCAGGGATTTAGCTTTATCAAAGCTTCTATTAGAAAAAGCTGTCTATACAGGTAAAATCTCTGTCACAAATCAAAATCACTTATGTTACAATTAACTAAAGAAAATAACATCAAGCGATTCTCCTCTTCAGTAGCTTAAATTTATAACTTTCAGATTCTTCTATACAGTCACAATCTAGGCTGGCCTTCAAAAAAAAAAAAGCACCTATTAAATCTAATTTTGGTAAATCATTAAATTCCTCCTGTAAAATGATACCTGCTATTTGGCAGTGATATTGACAGTAACTGATTTGTGAAATTTGCTAGCATAGTTAACTTGAGACGCCTGCCCCTACAGTAAGGATTTTTAAAAAATGAACTTTAAATTTACACTTACATCATCTGTCCTTGTCTCACAATCCACAGTTAACAGTTTAACTGAGAGAGAAGAAAATAAGGGTTAGTCAGCTGGAAAAGAAAAATTTTGACAGAGAAAATAAATAGTGATTAAAAATAGCTACTCTTAAAGCATCTGATTCTTCTACTATTCAGCCCATTGAGTATTATCTTACTAATCAAACACTGCTATTGAAACAACTAAAGTAGGCCATATCAGAACCTAAATTAGTACTACACACATATCAGGACAGAAAGAGGGAATGTGATTCAGTAGGCTAATAGAGTGGAGGTTCCAAACAATTTTGCAAATAATTCTAGAGAGAAGAGATGTTTTATGCTCTTGCAGTATTCACTGACTTTGAGAAAACAGGCCAGCCTGCTCACCTAGTCAATGCACAAAACACTCACACCAGTGTTGTGTTTTGGCAACCACACTTTGCAACCTCCTTCCATAAACCCTTTTCCTTCATTTTGGAACCAAACAGAACATTTCAGTGAATTTAATCTAGAAGGAGATTTAATCTGCCACAGTAGGGATACAGGATGTCACTTTTTTTTTTTTTTTTTTTTTTTTTTGCATATTTAAATTCAAATGTTCTTGGAAGTAAGCAGGAGAAGGCAATTTCAAGTCTTGTATTTTTAAAGTAGTCAAGATCAAGGACACTGGATGACTATACTTTGTAGAAAATGACACTAAAACAGATGATAGGAAATTATACGGGTAGTACATCATTATGATAGAGGATCATAAAATATGTCCTCATTGTTGGATGAAAATTTAACTCCCCATAAAATCTATGGTTTTGAAGAATCTCAAGCCAAGTTCACTTGAGGAAAAAAAAATCCACCCAGAAGACACTTTTCCATGACTAACAAGGTGCCCCAGGGAAAGGGATTGGGGAGACAAGAGGCAAAGACAACACGAGGACAGGAAGACGAAAAATAATTTCAGTGAAGATGGACAACAGCGGGGGGATGGAAACAAGAGGGAACTGAAGGAAAAGGGTGGTGAGGCGATTTTAAAAAGTGTTTAATCCCCCACGTACGGTTCTCCTCTGTCCTCAGAAGCCAGCCAGGCCCAATCATCTTCATCCAGAGGATACCCAGGAAAATCACCAACAGCAGCAGGGTAGCCAGGTACAGGAACCAGGAAAGGTAGAACTCCAGACCCCTACCCTTTCCTACTGCACCCTGCTTGGGGGCTGCCCATGTCAACCCACTTGTGGAGGTTAACCCTTCTCCCCCTGTCCTCCATGGGATCCTGCGGATTAATCTCCCTATTACTGTTGCTGTCCCCTGCTGGGTGCTGGGGGTTAACCCCCCATCTCTTGTCCCACTCTGGGTGCTGGGGGTTAGCCTCCTTTCTGTCTCCCATTGGGTGCTGGGGGTTAACACCCCATCTCTTGTCCCACTCCAGGTGCTGGGGGTTA
>ML677412.1:6592582-6914068 GCA_007922305.1 Dermatemys mawii | reverse complement strand
CCCACTGGGCGCTGGGGGTTAGCCCCACATCCCGCGACCCCCACTGGGCGCTGGGGGTTAGCCCCACATCCCGCGACCCCCACTGGGCGCTGGGGGTTAGCCCCACAGCTCTCCTTCTCCACTGAGGCCTAGGGGCTAACTCCCTTTCTGCTTCCCCCTGGGGCCTGGGGGTTAACCTGACATCTCTTGTCCAGCACTGGGAACTGGGGTTGAACCCTCTTTCGGCCTCCCACTGGGCGCTGGGTGTAAGCCCCCCGGGGGCTGCTGTCTTCCCCAGCTGGGCCCAAGGGTTTGGCCCCTCTGTTACATCCCTATGCGGGGGCTGGTACCCATCGTCTTCCTCCTCCGAGGGCTCCTCTTCCTCTTCCTCCCTCTCCCTGCGGCGCTGGCTATGGGCCCTGTGGGCCCAGGGGCTGGGGCTGCGGCGAGGGCAGGGAGCCGAGGCCGGCTCAGGCCTGGAGGCGCTGCCTGTGCTCTGGGTCCTCCGGCCGGCCGCCACCTCCGCCCGCAGGCGGCTCAACTTTTTCACGTACAGCTCGCGGGTGGAGTCGGTGATAGGCCCCGGCTGGAAGCCCAAGGCCCGCAACTCCCTGCCCAGCTCCGCGTCTGACAGGCCGGCCATGCTGGGGGCTGCCGCCTTCCCCGGCTGGGGCCTGGGCCGCCCCTCCGCCCGCAGGCGGCTCAGCTTCTTCGCGTAGAGCTCGCGGGTGGAGTCGGTGATAGGCCCCGGCTGGAAGCCCAAGGCCCGCAACTCCCTGCCCAGCTCCGCGTCTGACAGGCCGGCCATGCCCGGAACTGCGGCCCAAGCGCGGCCTGGGCCGGAAGCGCTCTGGGAGAGGGGAAAGCAAGGATCGCCATCTTGGGAGAGGCGGAAATTCTCCTCTAGTCGCCATCTTGGGACGGTCAATGTAAAAGCGCTATGTAACGTCGAGCACAGCTAGTTGTGTCCGCCATCGTTGGAAGGTCACGTATTCTCAAATACCTTCCCAGGGTAGCCATTTTGGGGAGGTCAGAGCTCTGGTCCCAAGGACCTGCTCTTAAGCCCTTATCAGGGATGGGCTAGGTGGGAAAGCTGTTTTCTGCCCTTCGCAGGAAACAAGTTAAAGTTGAACACAAGGGGAGGGAGGGGAAGGCGAGTAGCTTAGCCTTTTATTTATGATTGAGCCCCCTAAATGCCCTTGTGTCACTGCTTCCAGCTGATCCGTCAATTACATTGCATTGGGGGGGCGGGGCAAGGGGAGATTGGGCCACACGTCAATGCCACAGTGCATTGCTGGGGGTTACCTATGAGATGTTGCACTGCTATAGGGGCAAAGCTTTGGTGACAGTGCCATCATAGGGGGAGGTAGGGCTTTGGTGCCAGGGTGCAGTGTGACATGATGGTGGCTTTTGCTGCAGGGTAACAGGGGGACACTTCTATGCTCCGTGGCATTGTTATGCAATAGCCACTTTGTACCCGATGCCAGTGCTGAGTTGGTTACTCTTTTATGCCCTGGTTCAATACAGGAAAAATGTGTTTGAGGGGTCATTGAGGTACAACCAAATTTGTCCCCTACAATAAAATCCCTAAATTGCCTCTGCTTTAAAAGCAGTCTCTCTTATGCCATTTTATTTCCCCAGGGAACACTTGGCTGCTGATCAAAGATAGTGGAAGAGGTAGGAATGGCCATCCCTTGAGGAGACCCAGCCTAGAGAACTGCCAACACGGAGAAGTCTGGAAGTGCTACTCTTAGCCTCCCATATTCACTAACTGGAAAGCACATCTATCAGCTAATAATTTGGACCCATGTAAATACAGAATGAGAATATGCTGCTAGTACCCCATTTCTGGAGACTCAGGTGTTTCAGCTAGTTTGGATAAGCTCAGGCCATGGATGCAAACTTCAAACCCACCCGAACATGCAAAGCCAGTCCCACTGCCACCCATTTTAAGGACACTCATCCCTAATTAAGGGATCAGGCCATATCCATGCCTAGTGTAATCTCGCAGGACATCAGAGGGGAGATGCCCAGAATGAGTCTGGACCAGCATTAGGATTCACGGGGTGACTGCCTGTCTTCAGAGACCTCCCTGAAATATAGGCTCCTGAACTTTAAGGCTAATCTTCAATCCTGCTCCCATCTACTTTAGCGGGCTATATTCTTTAGGCAACTGATTGTTTTGGTCCCATGTGCAGCAGCCCAGTTTGCACCAACTGAGGATCTGGCCCACTGACTTACCAGATTTACAGCGCAAGATCAGAGACTGGCCTGTTCATAATGAGGCACCCTCTACAAACCTGAGCTGTTCCCTACTATGAGGGGAAAACCACGGGACAGGGAAGGAAAACTGGGTGAGGCTCTTTTGAAGGAAGACCTAGGAGGTTCTACTCCCAAGCCCTGCAGATCTCCTGACAGCTGTGTGGGTCTCAGATTTGCTCCAGGCACAAGGCTGCCCCTGCCCGATCTCTTTCACCCCACTCTGTGACCCTGCCTTGTGTGGGCTTCCCCGGTTAGCAGATACCGCCGGAGTTCCCCCCATGCAAGGATGCTGCCCAGTGCAGAGGAAGTTCCCCAAAAGAGCCTCTGGCTGCAGCAACTTATTTGAACTTGGCCCTAGAGCTGCCAATGAGGCCGAGGCAAAATCTCAATGTCCCAGGGGTGGAGCCCACCACCTGAGGAGACTTCCATGGAGTCTAAGGGAGGGGCAATTGATGCCATGGACATGGCTGACCCTGTCTCCCACGCCAGAGGCATGAGATGCAGTTGTGGATGTAAGGGGGTGCGAACTCCCCCTCAGAATTTTACCTGGGCAGAAGATGGCTTCGCCAGTCAGTAGTTAGCTCATGACCCTTCAGCTGATGCACAAGCCCGAGTAGAACCCAGCTCTCTCTGCAGTAGCTCTGCAGGGCTAAGAGGAATTACAGAGAAAGAGAATGAGAACATACTTTTGTCCCTGTCTGGCTGATCTGGCTCAAAATATACACATGAAACAGTTCTGCGCAGGAAGAAGGGGCCATTTGTACAGTAATTTTTCTAACCCTTTCCAACATCAGAGTGGGCCCCTTTCTAGGCCTGACCTATTTTGACAGGGTCCTTTTAACTAGCTTCTCCTTTCTGCTGGTGCTCTGTTCACATACACACACACACACACACTTTTCCTTTCCCTTCCCTTCAAGCTGCCTGCCTCTGATGCACACCCCTGTAATGAACCAAAACAGAAAGCCGGCTCCCGCACCCATCTGTATGCACAGCATCCCGGCCGGCTGCTTAGAAGTGTCGGTTCTTTTCCTTTCCCTTTTTCCTCCTATTGTCAGTATTTGATTACCAGCATCAGCTCAAATAATTCCTTTCGCTAGCAGCCACTCATCCAGTTTCCAGGGCAGCAAACTCCATTACCTTACCTCAAGCCAGTACGTGGGTAGCTGTGAACTCACCTCTCAGAAACTGATCACATTTTTCTCTAGCTAAGCTGGAGGATGGAGAAAGAAAGAGGAACTAAATGCAGGGCCTTAACCTCCTCAGAAAGCCAGGCAGACTCAGAACAAGTCCATAGGAATCCTGTGCAGACTGGGAAGCAAAGTGTCAGGACTCCAGGGTCCCATTCCAAGCTCTTGAAGGCAACTCCTTTAGTGATTAGACCAGGGATGGAGAGTCAGAACTCAGGGGTTTTGGTGTTTGACCTTGGGCAAGTCACTTAGTCACCCTCTGCCTCAGTTTCCCCATCTGTAAAACGGGATCAACAATATTTATCTGCATTGGGATGAATGAGGCCTAATTACTTTGTGTGTGCAACATGCTTTGAGCTCTTCAGACAAAAGGTGCTATTCTATATACCTATAAAGCATCATGATATAGAGCCATTTTGATTCTTCCATGCACTTGGAGCTCACCATCTGATTATTAAAGACATATTCAAGAAACAAGTCGTTTATTTAATTCAGCTGCACATTTTATTAGCTCGCATCCACATGCTTTTTCTTTTGAAGCTCTTACAGAAGCATAGGCCTGTAGTCCAGCAAGCAGCATCACCCTGCTCTTCTGGGTCTGAGGACATCAGTTAACTGTAAAGAGAGGAAAGCACACATTCAGTCTTTCATAGGAGATTTTTTATTTTATTTATTTTATATACACACACACATATATATATATTATATATATATATACACACACACAAATACACACACACAAATATAGCGTTCCAGTCCTTTATAAGCACAGACACATTGCCCAGTCGTTTATATACAATTCCCAATCCTTTATAAGCCTTAAGTACAGTTTTCAGGCCTTTACAGCTTCATGTCCTTCCTCAGCTTCCACTCTCAGAGAAATGACGAAAAACTGAAACCAGCACAGTTCAACTGAAACAGTAATCCCACAGAAAGGATGGAAGCCCTGTTGCTAGGGTTATTTAAACCTAGACTGGATAACGCCCCAGAGAATTGACTGTAGATAACAATCCTGTACTGCTCCTCAACAGTGTGTGTATGAATTTACTAAATAACCTACTGTCACTGATTTCTTCTGCCTCTAGTTTTTACATACGAGGGCCAGGTTATCAGAAGTGCTGAGCAACACAATCAGTGCCAGAGTTTCAAAGTTCAGCTCCCATTCAGACACTGAAAGAGAGGCTAGAAGTCCAGAGAGCTCAACACCTAACTCCTTTGAAAATCTAGCCTCAATTGCAGGTGCAGAGAAGTTTGGCCAATGTGGCCTAATTTATGGGTGCTGCATTCTGCTGAAAATTTCACCCTAAATCCTGAGGTCCTTAGTTGATATTCACTGTTTACGTAGGGCTGAATTGCGCAGGCCTTTTGCATACTGCTCTGCTGAACTTTTGCTCACATAGTCCCATTGGTTTCGGTGGGGCAACTTGTGTATGTGCACAACAGTGTGAATAAGAGATCTGTGATCTGGCCTCACATCCTAGCTAAGGCAAACCCCCTTGACTTCAGGGCTCAACAATTAGCCCTTAAGTTTCTATGCACAGTGACATTCCCCCAAATACTCACAACTTGGTAAAAACCAAGAGCCTGGTTCTGATCTCAGTCACACACCTGTAAACTGAGCATATTTGCACTGAAGCGAATGGAGATACATTGATGTGTAACTGTTATAAAAGTCCGATCCAACACTCATGGAAGACAATGGAAAGTTTCCCTTTGACTTCAGTGGGTGTTGGGACAGAAAGCAAAGGCTAAATTGCGGCTTAGCCATAAGCGTTGAGTTGTGCTATCCAAGAAGTAGACTGGGAAGTAGACTGTGACCCCTAGTTTCTCCTTCCTCAGTGGAGGGGACAGGGGAAGGGAATTACACAGTGTCAAGCATATGACTGGTGCAGTGTGTCACAATTCAGGGCGACTGCCCCTGAATTTTCCCCTGGTGGTCCAGCAAGGGGACCCACTCTAAGCTCCCAGTTCCTCAGCCGTCATCTTTCTTGGGTGCAGATGCATTTCTTTCTCCCTCTTGACTGAGTTTTACCAGATCGCACAGTTCCCCGCCTACACTGTGAGTTCCCCAGACTGACTAAACAGGTCTGGTCTGCTTCTCCCCAGAGGATAAAAGAAATTAAATTGCTCACAGGTATGAGCTACTGCACAGCCCGTTCTAAGCAAGCACTTTTATTCTTAAGGTGAAAATATTACAGAGAAAACATTAAAACACTAAAAGAACCTACACATGCACCAAAAAGCCTACCAGAGATCATCCCCAAGTCCAACAAGGGCTCTGGTAGGAGTCAGCTCTTAAAAACCTCTTGGTGGGCTTGGCTTTGGTTACAACTTCAGAACACCTTTTGCTCAGAACAAGAACCGCCCTGAATAGGTCAAGTCCATCCAACCCTTTCCAGGAAGGACTGGGGTGTTCCTGGGACAGAAGGTCCTGTCTGGTTGTTGGATCAGAAAGTAGGCCCAGAGTCACTTCAAACTCAGGCTATTTATCAAAAATAAATTTTTTTGTCTGCTCGTCTCTAGAGAATCCAGTCAGAGCCAGTATAGGCGAGCCCTCCCGGGAGTGGGCCCTCTCGTGAGGTGTTCCAATCTGAGTGAATTTGCCTCATCACCCACCCCTGCTTTAGCTACTGGAGGACTCTCTCAGGGAATTATATACACTCCCTGGACCACAACAATGCATAATACTCAATACAGTAAGAGCCCTCCTAGATATGCCGTCTCTGACACACAGGGGATGTCCCCAGCATGCTGACACAACTGCACTGATTGCATTGTGGGGTAGAGCCGAAGTTTCACTTGCAATACGTATGGGGTCTGGCAGCCCCATGGAGGTTGCTATCCCCTCTGCACTAGTATCCCTGGTGGGAGTAAGCAGCTCAATGGAGTAAGGGGGGGTGTCTTACACCCCCTTTTAGTCCCCTTGGTTGGTGTGCAGGATGGGCCACTATCTGGCCTTAAAGGAAGAGAAATGCAGACTCAAAAGCCCAGTATTTAGGCACCTAACTCCCACTGATTTCCCCTTAGCTATTTAGCGCCCCACCTGGGCTGGCCTGAAATGTGTGTTTTGCCCTTAATACCCATCCAGAAGGAGAAGGCAACTCCTCAGTCTTGCTTTTATGCAGACACATTTTCAAATGCCTAGAGTGAGGTGTTTGCAAGATCGCTGTCTGGCCATGGAGGGAGAACATGAACGCAGGGAGCAGTACCAAAGGTGGCTGCTTGGAAATGGTGCAAAGTCGCTGGAACAATTGATAGCAGCACCGAGAGACCGTCTGGGCAATGGGAAGGCAGCTTAATGTTCTTAAGCGCAAAGCGTCTCTATGTTGGGGGTGGGAGGAGGTGGGAAATGAGGAGTCTCTAAAGGGAACAACCGTGACACAAAAGCCATTCCCAGAATATAAATATCACTAGGGGAGGGAGAGAGGTGCAGTTCAAGTTCCTTACAGTACCAGTTCGAGCATCCAGTAGCATCTCAGTTAGCAGTTCCTCCAGGACGTGCTGGTATTTTTCCAGCTGCTTAGTATCAAGCCGCATTCCAATTTCTCCAGGAGCAGGCAGCTGTGAAGGAAAGCACAGTTAACAAAAAAGGGAAAATGAAGGGTGGGAGGAGATGGATAACCGCACCTCCTACTTTATCGATGTTCAAGAACAATGGATCTTGTGCACAGAATTAAGTGCTACTGCTTGCTGGAGTTTCCCCCGCTAATCCCGTAGCCAGTCACTGAAAGTTGCAGCACTAGGAACAAGCTGAAAGTTCTGTCTCATGGAATAAAGCTGGGGCAATTTAGTCTCCTATTTGGGGTTTGATCCTGCACCATTCAAATCAAGGGGAGTTTCTCCACCGATATGAATGGGAAGAGGGACTGCACCCTTACTATGGTGGACATTGACGTGGACTGGGTCTTCACAAGGGATAAGTGGCCTTGGGGGCAGTCCTTGAACTCTTTATTCACTCTTGGGTTGCTAGATGCCCCGGAGTTTCCATCCATTGGGTCATCCAGATGTTGGGACTTAGAAATGTAGGATGGATAGGCCACTAGCAATGAGCAGCGTATGACCTCTGCAATTAGCAGAGGTTCAAAAGGAGAAAGTAGTCCTTGAACTTGATAAGCCCCCATATGTTGCAATTCTTTCTCAGGCCAGTCGTTCTATTGACCCCGATGCCTGAGTAAGAGGTGTAGGATGAGGCACATTTCTGCATCCAGCACCTCAGGACAGTTGTTGCTAGGATGTAAAAAAGGTGAACAGAGTTGCTCAGACCACATTTGGGGGTGGTAGTCAGACACCAGGATGTGCCTGGTGTTTAATATTTAATACTGAGAATGATCAGTGTTTAGACACTAATATTAGACACTTTTGGAAGAGCAGATTTGTTAACGAATGTCCTGGCTAAATTCCCACTCAGCTAGACTTTTACATCCCACCCAGCTACATTTCCTGTGGATCCACATTCTTTCTCCTTCCCTTTTGCTGATGACGATGAATAGGGATATTTCCAACCCGGAAGTGACTGCACTGGCTGGTGGGTGAAACTATCTCGGGGCTATAATAGTGGATCCTAATTTCCTAGCTTGGGTGACTGAACAAATGTGCCTTCGAGGGCTCAAATCGGCACGTAGGTGCCTAAAAAATGTGAACTTTCAGAAAACCTTTTATAGGGTCCCTCATGAAAGGCTCTTAAACAAGCTAATCAGTCATGGGATAAGAGGTAAAGTCCTCTCCTGTATCACTAATTGGTTTAAAGACAGGAAACAAAGGGTAGGAATAAATGGTCAATTTTCAGAATGGAGAAAGGTGAATAGAGGGGTACTCCAAGGATTTCTTCTGGGACAACTGCTGTTCAACATATTCATAATGATCCAGAAAAAGGGGTCAACAGGTGTCAAAGTTAGCAGATGATACATAATTACTCAAGCAAAGCAGACTGTGAAGAGTTACAAAGCAATTTCACAAAACTGGGTGATTGGGCAACAAAATGGCAGATGAAATTCAGTGTTGATAAATGGAAAATGGAAAACATAATCCCAACTGTACATATGAAATGATGGGATCTAAATTAGCTGTTATCACTCAAGAAAGATCTTCGAGTCATTGCGGATAGTTCTCTGAAAACATCTGCTCGATGTGCGGTGGCAGTCAAAAAAGTGAACAACATTAGGGACCATTAGGAAAGGGAAAAATAGTAAGTATCATAATGCCCCTATATAAATCAATGGAATGTCCACACCTCGAATACCACATGAAGTTCTGGTAAACAGTACAAAGAAGGGCAATGAAAATGATTAAGGGTATGGAACAGCTTCCAAATGCGGAGAGATTGAAAAGACAGGATTGTTCAGCTTGGAAAAGAGACAATTAAGGGGGAATATGATAGAAGTCTATAAAAATCATGACTGGTGGGGAGAAAGTAAATAAGGAAGAGTTATTTATCCCTTCACATAACACAAGAATCAGGGTCACCCAATGAAATTAATAAGCAACAGGTTTAAAACAAAACAGAAGGAAGTATTTTTTTTCCACACAATGTATAGTCAACCTGTGGAAATCATTGCCATGGGATGCTGTGAAGTCCAAAAGAATAGCTGGGTTCAGAAAAGAATTAACTTACATTTATGGGGAATAGGTCCACCAATGGCTATTAGCCAAGATGATCAGGGACGCAACCCCAAGCTCTGGATGTCCCAAAGCCTCTGATTGCCAGATACTGAGACTGGATGATAAGGAATGGATCACGTAATAAATGCCCTTCAACTGTTCTCTTCATTCCCTGGGAAGTGCCTGGCATTGGCCACTGTCAGAAGACAGAATGCTGGGCGAGATGGCTCAGTATGTTCTTATGTTCTGAAACAGTTATTTTTCTGCCCCCGAGTGCTGATTTAAAATCCAACAGTGAAGCTGGATGGACTCAAGTTTGTAAACGTGGTACCCCCTCTACAAGATCCTTAGGAAACCTGCAGGTTCAAAGGTGCTGGACAATTCACAGTGATAACAAGCCTACTTGAATAAATATCAAGATAAATCCCAAACCAAAAGCCTGAAGCAGACTTTCAAAATCCAGAGCAGCAACGGTATGTGTTTATTGAGAGGTAAATAAAATATTAGTAGATTTTTCACCATCAGTGTGCCAGGCAGGGTATGTAGACTCAGGGGCTGAGCTACTAAATTGTCAAGACCATTTTGCAAGGCTGAGATGCACCCTGCACTCATCTTCTGATGTAAACTTGCTCAGTGCCTGGATGAATTTTATAGGAATTGGGTAGTAACTCTTCAAACAATTCCTGAGCCTGCTAGTGACACTCACTCATTGTCTTCTGTTGCAGAAGCCATCAGAACCTAACAGAACAGCAGTGTACACATATAATAGGCCTCATATGTTTGTATCTGGTCAGCTAACGTGGTTATTGGACACCCAATTGCACCTGTGTGGTTTCCTCATATACTTCAGGGTCCCCTCCACCACTCCTCTCACCTTGATGATCTCCCCCTCGTCCACATCCTTCACGTCAGAGAGCTCGGTAACGTCTCCGCCTTCTGATCGCTTCTGCATCATCAGGGATTTCTTCTGTGCTTTGTTCCTCTGTTTCTCCTGGAGCTATATGGCAAGGTACAGTAAAGAACAAACACCAAGGATCAGGAAGGTCACAGGGACAAGGGTCGGGGTGGCTGCTTGTGCAGCGAAGGGTAAAGTGCGCTGGAGTAGTTTCCCTCGAGGCTGTGAGATGGCCTGGTGGAGAGACCACCACATGCAGCGGAACTCCCCAGCACCAAGCTGAGTGACTTGGGCTAAGAGCAGGGGACAGGACTGGGGCCTGGGTTTGCAAAGGGGAATTCCCTTCCTTACAAACCCCCTGCTCCCTTTGCACAGATCATCTCATACTGGTGACACCTTGTCCTTGCTGCTGGTGCCGCTCCAACACGACCCCGGCCATCATTCCGGTTCCAAGCACATCCCATGGCACAGCAAGGGGGCCAGCTACTGTATCCTTCACCTGAGAAAACTGCCAAGCTGAACAGGGCATTGAACCAGAGAAATAAGAAACCCGTGAAACCTAATGAATCACCTTTAGTCCATGCCCTGGGAACCAGTGCGGGATTATTCCCAGTGGTCGTCCTGATCCAGTGCCCATTGGAAAGACTCCCATTGATTTCAGTGGACACTGCATCAGACCCTATCGTACAGACAAAAAGCCAAAGCGCTCATGTCCCTTGGGTGGACACTGGGCTTAAACCGACCTTTCAGTTAACAGCCTAAAGCTTTATGGGGAGACCCTGTATAAGGTAACTTCTTTGATCTGCTAAGAGAGATGGCTGCGTGCTAGTAGCTAGAGAAGCACGGCAGCTGAGTGGATTGACTTGAGCTTGGGGTTAGGCATTTCTGACTTCTCACCCTGGTTCTGCCACTGGCTCCTTGTGTGACCTTGAGGAAGACGTGTCAGCCCCCCGTACTTACGTTTCCTCATCTGTAGGATAAATACTGATACCCAGCAGCGTCATGGATGGGGCGCTGAAGTTTTATTACTGTGTTCCTGTCCAGCCCCTTTATCATTCATGCTATGCGTTATTAAAAGACCATTCTGGGTGGGGGTTGTATTGTCCCTCTACGATATATGTAGTGAAATCCGCCCTCAGCGCAAACCCCGGAGAGCAGCAAAAATCGAGGGGGGTGAACCCATTGCAGGAGTGTTTGCTCAAGTCTGTTGGAGTGGGTGCCCTCACTGCCAGACAATTTTAGAAGGGATATTTTCAGCATAAGAATGGCAGATTTTGGACACAAAATAGGAGGGACACCCCTCTCTCCCAGACGATGCTTGATTGTGAGGAGTGCCCTGGGGGAAGCAAGTTTGTATGAGCTACTGGTGGATGATACACTGCAAAAGTCTACATCAATGTACATTTCATAGGCCAGTGCTGAGACACAATGGGGAAGCTTTCATGGCTGCTTCCCATTTCTCATTAATTTGCCTTATTGTTTTAAACTGGATCCACATACATCCCCTTGCTCTCTAATAGTGGTGAGTGGGGCCAGGATTTCACCCATGGTCTCTCCAAGATGAAGCACATCAGTGAACTGTGTGTGTAGTGGGGGATGTGAGAAGCTTACCTGTGCTGTGGAAAAACAGAGAACATTAGTCTCTAGGGCTGTTAGCCTAGCACCTTTCATCAGCATTAGTTTCACATCAAAAGAAAAAGATTTTCCGCTATGCATGTCCCAGAACTGAAACCTATTTGGCGCATGGTTAATTATTTGTTAGAACAAAGAGGCACAGTGGAATGATGATGGGAGACTGCAGCTTCTCCATAAAAAAATAGCAATTATAAAAGAAAACTTAAAAAAATATCCACAGATGACTGTAAATGGGCCTTTTGTCTCCACTATCCTATTTTATGTTCAACTGGATCCTGGCTCTTGCAGTCTAATCCCGAGTCTTTCACTCAACATCCTCTGTGGGACTGGTGAATAAAATGCTTCCCGCCCTTTGAGGATCCTGTAAGTTACCCTACTGACCACATCCCAGTACTGCCGTGGGACCTGTCGTGCTATGGGGAGTCTGTTCCAGCTACATTTCCCCTACATTTGAGAGAGCTGGTCTAAAACCTTGAACCAATGAGAGCTTTACATGATTAAGAACTGTGTTAGCCTGAGGTTCGTCTCCCATTGAAAGCCCCAGCTAAGAAAAGCAGTGCTCTTCAGGCAGGCACATAAATGTGTGTTTAAAAGTTAAACCCCAGGCTTACGTGATTTCCTGAATCAGGGCCAACGTCAGCACTCTGAGCACCCTTGTAGACGGTCACCTGATTAAGTACAGTCTTAGGCTGGTGCCTGAAAGGTTGGTGGTTTGAAGCCTCCTAAGGGATACCAGCTCCCCCACAGCACTCTTGAGAATAAACTGAGCCAGTGCACACAGACTCGCCCCACTTTTCCAACAACATGTGTTTCAAGAAATCATCCCCCTTGTCTTCTCCCTGGTGCTGTGTGAGGCCTGGCACTGGTGCACTTGAGGATTTAGTGGGTTAACACACTAGCCCTTCACCTCTGGAGTCTGGTGGGCTCAAGACATAAGAGAAATGGGTCTGCGCTCTCAGCCAGACCCCTAGCGATGATGAGGGTCGTCTGGGTATGTTCTTATTCCATCAATTCCCTGCCTCCACAGGCACCTCAGTGCCTCCTGTTCTCTGCCTGTGGCACAGAAAAGTTCAGTCTCATGAGGGCTGATACAGTTTGGTCTAATTGGTGGTTGGGGCTGGCATGGAAGCGGCTGGGTTGTGTGTAGTGGCCTCTGCCCGCCAGGTGGTCAGACTAGCTCTGGGGGTCCTTTCTGGCCTTAAACTCTCTGAAGCTACGACTGGCATCATCATGAAACCATCCATCAAACCAGCACTGTCTCTGCTCGGGGGGATGAACTATGAGTTACGCATGGGAAGCAGGCACAGGATGCACCTTTCTGCACCCCGCGGGGCTCCGGCCATTGCAGTATGGTTCTCAGGGGTTACCTGCATCCTCTCAATGTCGCTGCGAGTGAAGAAGGCTAGGTAGCCTTCAGTCTGTTCAGCCAGCATGGCCACCACGTACACCACCAGCAGAGAAGCCACCACCTTCCTCGAAACCATCATGGAGCTTGAGAAAGCCTGAGCAACACAGGAGAAGAGAGGGTCAGACCATGCCAGCAGGGATGGCTTCCTGCTGTGTGCACAGCATCAGGAACAAACAAGCACGTCCAGAAAGGAATAACCGTCAGTTATAGTTCAGACAATTTACCCTTCCTGGGATACAAAGCTTGGGTTTAATAACTTTCTTTGACCTTTATTTCTGATCAATAGCTATAGACTTCATATTTGTTCTCCAAGCTGCTTCTGTACTGACATTAGCTGTTGAGTGACAGTCTAACATCCCCTTGGGCCTGACCTCCAGCCAATAGCCCAATCCTAAGAATGCTAAACATCCCTGGGCTTGCTTGCACCTGCTTTGCACAGCACAGAGCTGGGAGACTGAACATTTTCATTTAGATTTTGCCTTTGGGAGCGCTGTCCTGGCAGTCCTCATCCTGCTGAAAAGTGACCTCGAAGGAATGTTTCCCCCAAAGTCCCCAGAACTCTGCGTCACTGAACAAAACAAATGTCTAAAGATCAGGGCTGAGATTTCCAAAAGTGACTGGTGGTTTTGGGTGCTCAACTTGAGACACCTTAAGAGTGACCTGTTTCCAGAGGGCAGGCGGTCAGCATGGTCTGCATTTCAGGCCCCTTTATGCCCAAAATCACCAGTTGCTTTTGAAAATCTTGGCCTAAAATTTTGTGGAGAAACTGCAGGTTGAGGAGGGCCTGGTCTGTGATGTGATGTCTCTAGTTAGAATGACACCCTGGCTATAAGGCACATACCCACTGAGATCCGCACTGAGCGAGGGAAGTGTCATGATTTGGCAGCTTTAGTATAATTGTTTTACTATAATTATTTTTATTTTCCCTCAATAAACTTTGGGGGAGCAGGGAGATCAAGCCAGCATGCTAGTGTCTCTAATCCTATAAGGGACCTATAAGACAATATGGGCAACTCCCACAGGTGGGTTGAGCCCCTTTAATAAATCTTGCTAGGTCATACAAAGCTGCAGACATCATTTGCCACCCGAGCTCTACAGGAAACCAGTTTCCAACCGGATTTAACAGCAATTTCACATCAGAGGGAAGATTTATGTAAACATTAAATCTCCTCTTTAAATATTAAAATGTTCTCTCTTGAACACATTTAATGAAGTCTGGTCCAACTACGTAACTGCCTTACCCAATTTTATCCCGATCCTTAATTATGTTTTTAAAAGCTGTTGGTTGAGGCATTATTAAAAGGGACACCACAGGTCAAATCTGGCCCCAGAATTAGATTTCATGTAAATATAAACTTGTACAGATCAACAGAAACTAACAAAACATTCCCTCCCACAGCGTTTGCCACCCGATCATTTTGGCATTGTGCTAGCCCAGGAAAGCCAAGGAAGAACCATCTCAGATGCCACTGAATTAAAAACACTAGAACTTATCAGATCACAGGCTGCGCTGGCCTTGAATCTGCTTCTCCCTTGTCCTGCGCTAATTGTTGTCATTTACACCTGTGCAAAATGCCACCAAAACAGAATGGTAGGGCCAGGTTCTAAGATGGTGTAAACCGGTGTCACTCCATGACATCAATGGAGCTGTGTTGATTTATGCCAGTGAAGGATCTGGCCCAGTAGTGGATTAACCCCATATTGCATTCACTTTGCACAGATGCACATAACTTTACAGTTTGGGGCTTGCCCCCTCCTCTGTAACAGGGGCCAGCTGCTAAAAACTCCCACAACAGACAATTCTGTAATATCCTGCCCACATGGTGAGGCTTCTTCCTGACCCTAGGCAGTTAGTGGCTGGCTTATCAGACCTACTGATTGCTTTGGGGGGTTCCGCTGTAAAATCAGTTGCGCTATATGACCCAGTGACGCACAGCGGTCGCTTGGCTATACTGATCAAAAAGGGATTGCATAGGTCTTTCCTTAAAACAGGATTCTACCATGCTTCTGTCCTGGCACATTCTCTCTCAATAGGATAATTCTGGTGTGTCACCTGATTTATTCCCTAACATCAATAAACTCCTCCCCTGCCTCAGCCCCGCCAAATACCCCAGTTGTCACCTCCTTCATCTCCCACTTACTAGCCCTTTGTGAAGCTGTTCTCTCTCTATTCCAGGAGAAAAGCTCCTGATTTTTTACTTTATCCATCCAGCCCGTCCGCTGAACATCCCTTCCTTACTTCGTAAACAGGGCACATCATTCCTATTAAGATTTCAGCTTGGTGCCCCTCAGGTGAATCTATAGCTTGCTGTTCGTGAGTTAGTTTCACAGGTAGTGTTTGAAAGAGAGTGCCAAGAGGGAAGGTTCCAGGGTGAACATCAGTACAGCGTGGTATTCTGGGCACTTCTGGCTAGATTCTACATTGCCCCGTACCTTGCACTGGCATTTCCGGTAAAATGCCACCATTCTGATCTGGGACCTTTGGTCTAAATGACGACACAACTCACAGCACAATGAGTAATCAAGCCCTTGATCCCCTGAGCATTGGCTCAGGATCAATGAGGGACATCAAAAGGTTAATTTAGACAGAAGTTGCATCTGCTCCATCTCTTGTATTCAGGGCATCTCCTGGAGTGCTCTATTCCTGTACAGCTCCCTAAGTCTCTGCCACATATTCCATTGTCTGATGGGTCTACCAGGCAGGTAATGAGAACAGAGTTTAATCAATGTTCATATAGAGAGGGAAGTGCTAAAAGCACCTTCTTCCTGGATTAAACAGTGATGTTGATCTCCCTTATTAGGCTTGAGGCATCTCTTCTGTTTAAAAGTTTCTGTTGAGCTGGAATCAACTAATGCTTGCAATGACAGCTCTCCAGGTGGCAGGGTAAACTGGATTGGCCCTCCTTATCTCAGAGTTTAGCAGGATGCATCTGGATGGAGACTGAGAGCAGCAGCAGCCTCATTAGCAACAAGAAATTAAAATCAATGGAGAAATGGATGCAAGGTTGCAGAATAGGAGAGAAATCAGGGTGGAGAAGAGCTTAGATACCACGACAATGGACATTACCGGAGTGTGGGGGGGAACTAAGAGAGGGGAATTGTTGGAGGTCAAATGATGCTAATAGAAGGAAGAGAGGAAAGATGAGGGGACAAGACACAATAATGACGACAGCTTCCAAATAGAAAATATCTTCCACCTGCGGAGCTCAATGTGCTTGAAAATCTCCAAGGTGAAATTCACTGCAGGAGATCTGAGAGCCATTGAAGCCCTATTTGTAATAAAATATCAGTCTTGGGCAGAGCTCCTGCACAGGGGTGAATTTCACCTAACAGTGAACTGAATCTTCACCTCCCCGCAACAAAGTGGGTAAATATTATCATCCCCATTTTACAGAGAGGGATGTGAGGCACAGAGACCCCACAGAACAAGTTGGAGAACCCAGAGTTCTGAGTTTCCATCCTCAGCTCTAGCATCGCGACCATCCCCAGATGGGAAGAGACTGTTTCTCTTACTAGTGATATGCAGTTCAAGGTGCACATGAGGGAACAAGGAATGATCACTAGAACCAGCGTGAGAAATGTAAACGGAACCATATTCCACTGGAATATCCACTTCTGCCAAAAATCAGAAAAGCTCATTTTTGTCAGAATTTTGTTTTGGAAGAAAACCAGAGGGAAAAATTAGTTCTGGCAACATTGAAACATCCTGTTTTGATGTTTCCATAAGGAAACATTTTGATTTTTCATTTTGAAACAACTTTTTGGTTTGATCTAAAAACAACCTGTATTTGATTATATCTAAACCATTTTATTTTTCAGAATCTTCAAAGCCTGGAAAGGACCTAGGCTTTGAAATCTCAAAATCCTTCATGAAATGGAACTTTTGTCCTCTGCTGACCCTGTGTCAAACTGCTGAATTTGACTGTCCCTTGCAGCATTATCACTAGCAGAAATAAAGACACTCACCACTTACCTAGAGTGCAGCAGTCTCTTCTTGGCAGTCAGGGCTTCCTGGTCTCTCCTGTATGCTCCTGCTCAATCTCTTAAGCTTTTATAGGCCCACCACAAGCACCCCCAGTTACATCACCAATAATCAATGGTGCCCGTGGCTCCCAGACGCGGTCACTGGATACTTGGGGTGCATAGAAACGAGTTTGTTGTGCAGGGAGCAACTTCTTCTGCAAGGAATTTTTTTCAAGAGTTCTCAGTTTCCAAGGAAGATCACACCCCACCCCCACAAATGGCTGTTCTCAGAATGACTCTGCTTTTCCGAGTGCTGCCCACACCGGGATCATATCTTAGCTGAGATCGCGGTAAGCAAACCATCCCAATGACTTGCAGACCCTCATACCCCTCGGCCCTCTGTTTTGCATTGCATGGGCGGGGGTACTCCTGAGTTGACCCCCATCTACTCATCATCTAGGAACACAATGCCTGCATGAGGTCACCATGAGTCAAATCCTGGCCCTTTGGAAAACAATGGCAAAAGTTTCAATCTCACTAGAAGATTTGGCGCTATGGAAACACTGTGGGTCAAATTCAGAGCCGATCTATATCTCATATCAGAGAGGAAGAATGATCTTGTGGTTATGGCAATGGATTTGGACTCAGGATAGCTGGATTATATACCAGGCTTTGCCACAGACTCCTTGTATGACCTTGGCTAGGTCACTTAATCTTTGTGCCTCAGTCTCCCCATCTGAAAAACAGGGATAATGAATAAGGCTATGTTTTAGTCACGGGTATTTTTAGTAAAAAAGTCATAGACAGGTCATGGACAATAAACAAGAAGTCAGGGCCCCGTGACCAGTCCATGACTTACACTAAAAATATCCATGACTAAATCTTACCTGCTGAGATGGGGGTTCTCCTGAAGATTGCTGCTGGAGTGGGGGGCAGCGTTGGGCCATGCTTCTGCTGGGGGGGCAACCTGGGGCCCCACTGGAGCTGGGGACAGCGAAGGGCCCCCAGTTACTGGAGTGGGCGGTGGCCCAGGGCCCCCCTGCCGCTTTGGGTGGGTGGGGGAGTCCGGGACCCCACCGCCATTGGTCTGGGTGAGGGTATCCCAGGACCCCATTACCATCGGTCTGGGCAGGGGTGGCCTGGGACCATGTGGCAGCCACTGGTCCGGACAGAGAGCGGCCTGGGGCCTCCCTGCCACCAGTGGTCCAGATGGAGGATGGCCTGCGGCCCAGTCGCTACTAGTGTAGGCAGGGGTGGTCCGGGGCCATGTGGACGCTTCTGCTGCCACCGCTGGTCCCAGACCACTGCTCCAGGGCAGTGCCGGGGACCAGCTTCCTGGGGCTACCAAAGCAGCGGCTGGGTGCAGCTGGTCCCTGGGCTTCCCCAGCTGCTGGAGCGTTCCTGGGGTCATACGTACCAGAGCTGCAAAATTCACGGAGCTCACAGGAAGTCACAGAAGCTGAGACCTCCGTGAATGATTCACAGCCTTAGTAATGAACCTTCCTTTCTCCTACCCTTTGCTTGTCTGGTCCATTCAGATGTGATCTCTTCGGGACAGGGGCTGTCTCTTACTGTGTGTCTGTACAGCACTGAGCACAATAAAGTTTGGATCTTGATTGGGGGCTATAAATGAAACCGAAATGCCAACAAACAACAATGATGACACTGAAATAAATGTCATTCAGGATAAAATGTAACTTATGATACTACATTTAAATGGATTTAAAGTAATGAATGACCTACAAGAATATAGAGCCAAATATTAAAATAATAATGTTTTACATATTTAATATATCATTATTCATCCCGGAGCACTTTATGGATAACTTTAGCCTTTTAAAGTAGTCTAGGAGGTTTATCTATTTATTTGCATGGTTCCTATTACCCTAGTATCCTACCACTTGCCATTTCTGTAATCCATTTAACCTCTCAACCCTCTTGTGTGGTAGGGCAGTGCTATTATTCCCATTTTACAGTTGGATAACTGAGGCAGAGAGACTAAAAGTAACTTGCCCAAGGTCACACAGGAAGTCTGTGGCAGGGCATGGACCAGAACACAGCTCTCCCAAGCCTAGGCTAGTGCCCTAATTACTGGGTCATCCTTCCTCTCTAGATACCATTAGACTCACATGCTCAGATTCTGTCATGCTGCACCTTGTGATGTCATTTATACCTATGAAAAGAGGGTGCAAAGTGACAGTAAAATGCTACCAGACCAGAATGGTAGCATTTTACGCCCACTGTGCACTGGTGCAAATGATGGCAGGATGCAGAGCAACAGAGAATCAGGCCAGTCAATCGCCTGGACAGCTTAAAAAATCCCAACCAAGGGTGGTTTCACCCATCACTGAAATGCAGCTGTATCTAGGACAAAAAAAAAAAAAGTCAGATCCTTAAGGGCCTGATCCCAAACCCACTGAGGGCAATAAAGGGAGTCCGATGGACATTGGCCCAATGGCACATTGCAAAGCCATCCAATTTATGATAGGATTTGAATATCTTGCCCTGCAGAACAGTAGGGGAATATTTCGGAAGGCAATTGCCCACTCACCACTGACCCTACAATGAAACCCTCCAGCTCTCCTGACGATTGCACAGGAGCTGAAGTGATGGCGAGCAGGCAGGACCTCAGCTTCACATCTCCTCTGACTGCTGGCAGCTTACACGGAAACCTGAAAATAAGAGTGAGAAACAAAAGGATAAACAAGTTAGCCAATGTATTAAATCCCACTTTGCTTAATGGCTTTCTAGGGTGCCACATCTGTTGTTTGCAGCAGCATTCCTGCCTCTCTGACCGAGCACCTGCTATATCTGCCAGCATGAGGTGTGTGTGTGTGAGAGAGAGAGAGAGAGAGAGAGAGAGAGAGAGCGCACCAGGGAGCTGCGAAACAAGTTAAATAAAATGTTTTTCCTCTTCTGTTCTGCATTACAGCTGGTCAATACAATGTGTACAAACTTTGGAACCTCACCTGGGTTTTACAATAGGTCCCCCGCTGTCATCTCAGTCAATAACTCTCCATTTGGTCCAAAACACTCCTTACAAAATGCGCCAGTAGTTAAGATGCTTCCAAGATCCCTCTGTATTTATTGCAGCTTATCACAGGGCCAGCAATGTGGGTGCAGCTGTAAAACTTCGAGAGAGATCAAATAGCTTTGCTTCCAGGGACCATGTGTGCGTTGAGGGGCGGGGGTGGGGAGGGGGAAATAGCTCATTAGTTTTTCTTCCCTAAAAAACTCGTGAAAACCTGTTTGACATCAGCTTTATTTTAATTGAATTTTCAATTTTTTTTATGGCTATAATGGAGGCAGCTGACGAGATGGCAGAGGGAGTTGGGTAAGAGGAAAAGAAAGGTCCCTCTTCCCACGTGCCAAACTTGCCCATGTCTCTGCCCCTTTTACCAGGGCAATGTGGCTGCTTGTCAGATCGCCAGTCCATCAGCAATGAGATCTCTTACTCCAAAGGAACAACCTTTAAAATAGAAGGGAAGACTGTAGAATTAATCAGATTTGCGTTAACTGGGTACTATAGGTCAGGTTCTCCGCTATAGGGCGGTGCCCCCATTTACCTGTGGAACCAGGTATGGCTTCTCTGAAATCCCAGATGTGACTGCAGCGTAGGTAGACACACCTGTGCTAGCTTTAAACTAGTTAGCATGGTGAAAAATAGCAGTGAAGCCACGGAGAGACAGACTTCAGCCCCGGCAACATCCTGCAACCCCAGGCACATATACAAAATTCAGAAGGAAGAGGCCAAAATCCACAATGAGTATAAATCAGTGTAGCTCTTTGGACTTTAGTGCAACTGTTACCTAGATTGCTAGCTCTTTGGGACAGGGACTGGTTTTTTGCTCTGTTTGTACAGCACCTAGAACAATAGAGTCCTGGCCCATGATTGCAGTGCCTAGCTGAGAAACTGCTCTACAGTGTCCTACAGGAGAAGCGTGACCAAAAAAATATCCAACCCAGTCTCTGGCCTGCAACAGCTCACAAGTTTCAGTTCCTCTAAAGTATCTTTCTTTCAAGGAAGGTACATGTAAAACTGGCTTTGTAGCTAAAATAGGCTAAATATTCACCATAATGTGGGGTCATTTTAGAAGAGAACAAGCAGGGACTGTAAACCCTCGGGAAATGTATTTCAATTGTAATGTCAAGGAATTATGGCAAAGCTAATTCCCCCAGTCTTCTGCACTGAACTCTCATCTCAAAGTCCTATATTCTTCCCCTGTTCCTTTTTTGTCTTGTGCTTGGAGTATTGCAGTAAAAGGGTTGCATAAAACCAGGCCATAAGAAGCCAACGGAGTTTGAAGACAGCGAGCCCAGCTGCCCGCAGTGGCATGTGAATGTACAGTGTCTGGACAGCTTCAACCTGCCAATGATATTTGTATGGGCTCTCCTGGAACACTCCAGACAGGCAGACGATCTGTACCAAGATTTAAGCACCTTAAAGTTGTCTAAGGTGAGTCCGTTAAGTCTGTCTTTAGATACCTGAACGAACAATGCGATTTTCAAAGAGCTGCACATGCCACAGCTCCCTTTACCTTCAGTAGGAGCTCAGAGCTTTGGGGCAGCTAAATTTGAATGGAGGGGTTTTAATTTGAGACAACGAGGTTTGAAAGTCTCGGTCTGATAGCATTAGATCAGGGGCTCTCAAACTTCACTGCACTGTGACCCCCTTCTGACAGCAAAAATGACAACCCCAACCCCACTACACAACCCCAGGAAGGGGGATCAAACCTGAGCCTGCCCAAGTCCTGCTTCCCTAGGCGAAGGGCCCAAAGGCAGCGGGGGCAGCACTCGGGGGTCCTGACCCACACTTTGGGAACCACTGCATTAGACAAAGCACGCTTCCAGTTTGTTCTGCACACTCCTGGCTGTTACATGGATGCATTATCAAGCAGACACTGTCGTCTCTGAGCGCTGAGACTTACTAATGAATAAAACGCCTATGGGAAATTTTAATACATTTTTCTTAACATTAGTGCTATATAAATATTTGAAATTCATGGGCTTAGAACACATGCTAATTTGCGGCATAAATATTTCAAATGCACACAGACAAACTCCTGGCCCCATCTCCTCCAAGCACACTGGTTAAATTTCTCTCCACTACTCGGGCAGTGTAATTCATGTTAATTCACTGGTGCATAGCAGGAGATGGGAGAGAGAATCAATAGCAGGATTTAACTCCTACTGATCTCAGACATCACTTCACACTCCTGCTTGCAGCAGCAAATACTGATGCCATAGATTAATGCAGAGTTTATCTGTTGTTGTTTCTCTCTCCCTGCAGTGTCTGACAGGTTTACATACCAAATCCAGAGCACCTAAGGCCTAATTCCTGTAAGTCTTCCAATTGACTGCTGTGAGCTCCGGATCAGGCCCCCATATCAGCTGCATCCACGCTATGAATGGGTGTCACAGGCAGCAGTAGGAGTAATTTTGAAAGAACTGTCATCTCAGGACCTGGTGGTGAAAAGGTCCATTTTAAAGCCAGCAATCCCAGCTTTAGCTTAAAGCAGAAATTCATTTAACTCTTATAGCACTGATATTTCCAAACTACTACAAACCTAGAACCAGCTCTTCGGATGGTGTAAATCAGCAACTGCTTTCGATGGAGTTACACTGATTTTGACCAGCTGAGATTTGGTTAATTATTTAAGTGGCATGAACATAAAACTTCCCTTCTACAACTCACTCCCTTTTGATGGTTTTTGGAAAAAGCAGTTTGAACTAGTACATTCAAACCTTCCCAGGGTGGGGTGAGCAGGAAGAGCGGGGGATATACCATTCTGGAGGGGTTAACACCAATGTGACTCACCTTAACCCACCTCCACATTTTTTAATGCTGGACAGAGCTGTGGCAACTCTCCCCCCGGAGCAGAACACAGTCAGACATAAATTGGCTACAAAAGCCCTCCAGGATACTGCATAGGGTTGCAATATCTGTCACACATGTAATGGATGACTAGGTTAGGTCCTCCACAGGCAGCTAGGGGAAGGCTGGTAAATGGAAAACATCGTCTACGTCTGACCATTTGAATCCTACACCCTGACTCTGGGGGCAGGTAAGTCACTTCACATTTCTTCACTGCCAGACAATACTTATTAGATTTCAAAGAAGTGAAATTTAGCCTTCAGATACACTGGGCACCCTCTGACCTTTTATTTTCTTATTACTTCTCCCTGCCTCCTCTCCTCCACTGCATAGTTCCCATACTGAACAACAGAGGAGGTTAAGCAAAGCGAGATGAAATGCGACAGCACCGAGAAGTGCATTAAATAGCTCACTCATGGGGCTTCTTGCACAGCAGAATCGGTCAGATGACGACGTAGGGAAGCAAGGATGTAACACCGAGGATGCAAAATGAGATCTTGGTTAGCTGGTAAGAGAACATGATCACTGGACTTCAGACCACGTCCTTCCTTGGGCATAACCCTCCCTGAAGCCAATGAACGTTTTGCAAGAGGAAGGAATGAGTCTAAACCCACAGGGGAAAGAACACCTTGAGCATTTTGTCAGCCTGGCCCAAGGAGATTATCTGTCATGTGCGAACTGTAGCATGACAAGAAATAGCTGTTCTCAGTGCTGCCAGGTCCCTAGAGATTTTATTATAGCTTGAGTTGGATTAAGCCAGTCTTGGACACACAGGATTTATCAGCACTTTCAATGGAGAGGTGCCTGTTTCATTCCAGGAATCCTTTGTGGTGAATGTTTCAGTTTATCTGCAACTAGGGATAAGAATTCTCTATTTCTTTCCTTATCTTGTTTCAGACCAGCGGGGCATTGATTCATTCCACAAGGACACCAGGAAATCCAGCCACATGCCTGCAGGGTGCAAAGAGAGGCAAGACTCCAACAGGAATAATAATATCTAGCTCTGACATTGTGGATGGACACTTACAAGGTGAGGCAAAGCGGATGCAAAGAACGCATGAGAAAGAGCGAAGAATAGCTCAGAGCTAAAACACAGTGCTACAACCTGTGTGAAATCATTGTTCCATTGACGTCAATGGCACAGCTCCCAGTGGCTTCACCCTGATCCTGCAATCTGAGCTGAATGGGTTCAAGGGCCCGATGGCAGGATCTGCCCCAAACCTAGTAAAACTCCCATTTGAATCAAGGGGAATTTTGCCTAAGCAGCATCCAGTGGTTAAAGTAGAGCCTCTTTCGTACAAACAACCTCAAAATGCTTAAGTTAAACAGTAGAGTTATGGAATTACAAAATAAATATCAACAGGTGGAGAGAAAAAGAATGATCACACTGTTTGTAATTGTCTCCTTTTTACCTTCTGCTTCCATTCCGTTTGTTTGTTGTATTTACCCCATCTCTTACCCAATCACAAGGATTTTTAACGAATCTGTTAACTCAGGGTTTGTACCCTGTGACTGGAGAATTTCAAATATAGTACCTGTATTTAAGAAAGGGAAAAAGATGACGCAGTAGTTTGACCTCTACAGTATGCAAGGTATTAGAACAAATTTTGAAAGATAGTAGTCAAGGGCATAGAAATAAATGGTAATTTGGATAAAATGGAACATGCTTTCCGCTGACACATTTTTTCAGTGAAAAATGGCTTTTTGACAAAATGAATATTTTAATTTTCATTGAAATTTTCCAGTTCTGACAGCTCTTTTGGGAAGAGTTTTCAGTTTACTGGTCTATTTTTGATAATAAAATATATGGTATTTGGTTTTTGAAATGAGATTTTTTTTTTTTAAACAAAATCCAAATTTATTTATCAAAAAGGTTTCTCAAAAACAAACAAACATTCTCCCCATCTCTCAATGAAAAACAGGGGGAAAAAATCTTGGGGTATTTTGAACAAAAAAATGTTTTCCCCAAGGAAGTTTTTTCCCCCCCAAAATTTCTCACCAAAAAATGGCATTTTTCAAGAAGCTCTAACTGTCCAAAAATCAGGACCTTAACAATCATGAAATTTTAAAATAATAATAATAAATCTTGGGTTCTTATTTGGTGTTTTGTTCTTGAGTGTTTTAGGATTATATTTTCAAGCTTTTCTCTGCAACCATGAGGGCTAAACACCGACTTTTCAATGAAAACAGATTTTCACAATTATATGACTCCAGGAGTTGAGGCTTTAAGAAAACACACCAAATATCATGAGACTCATGACAGAAGTTGCAAGTTATGGCAATACTTGTTCTCCCCCTGCTTTCGAGAGTGAAATGAGGAGTTTCATTAGCGTCAAGGGAATTGCGCTGCTTTAAAACTGGGAGGAGTGCCTGGAGAATAAGACCTTTCATGTTCAGCTGGTCTCCCTTTCCGGGGTCAAAGTCTGTTAAGTGAGGCCATCTCTGAGAAATTTGCTCCAATACTGGCACAAGTTGATACAGACAGAACCAAACTTCACTTCCAAGATGATAAAAGAATATCAATACCTACAAAACATTTCCGCCCCAATCCCTATACATGATATTGTCTTATTCTATAGGGATTTTGTACAGGTATGTCTACACTGCAGTTAAAAACCCAGAGCTGGCTTGAGCTGCGGCCGAAGTTCTGGGTCCTCCTACTGTGCAGCACAAGCCTTAACATCTACACCGCAATTAAACAGCCCTTCGCCAGCTGGCATGGGCCAGCCACAGTTGTCTCACTGTAGTGCAGACATACGCTAAGACTCCCCTTTTTACAACCACAATCCTCAAGTATTTTGGAGCATTACGATAACTATACCTACGAGCAATAACTAATGTTTTTCTCTTGTATTGCGCCTGTAATGTGAGGATCTCAGAATGGTTCACACAGAGTACTTCAGCCTGACAACACACCTCCGAGCTAGTATTATACATACTGTAGTAAGATGAGGCCCTGAAACATAAACCCTTGTATCAGAGGCCCAGTATGAGGCCTAAGGCCTGAGCTAAAGTAATGGTCAAGTAAGGTGCACTTTACTACACACACCTCACAGAGTCCAGCACAAAGAAGGTTCAAAACCATCCGTACTTAGGCACCTAAATAAATGGCCTGATTGGAAGGTCTTTAGGGAAGGGAACATCCTTTTGCTCAGTGTCTGTACAGCAGCTAGCACAACAGGGTGCTGGTCCATGACTGGGGCTCCTAGATGCTACCCCACTAGAGATAATAGAGAACAACAAAGGCGCTGAGCACCCACAACTCCCAAGGGTGCTGTTTTTGACAATCAGGTCATTTTTCTTTAGGTACCTAAGGTTAGGACCCAAGTCTGAACATGTTGGACTAATACAGTGATTCAACAGGAGAGGCAGGAACAGAGCTCAGGTCTCCGGATTCCTTCTCCTCTACTTCTACCACTAGGCGATGCTGCTGCTCGCCCTGCCCCTCGTAGAAGAGCGTGTGATATTTTTAGAAAAGGGAGCAAAGCTGAGTGGAAGGCTTGCTCAGAGTTAATTTCAGGAGCAGCAAGCAAGGGAAGGCCTCATGGGAACAGACAGTTTCTTGTTTGCATCACTGATCACCCATGTTAGAAGATGTCTTTGGTTTGTTTCACAGCAGCTAACAGACACATGAAAATGTGTTTGTGCTGCAGTAGGTTAGCAATACCCATGTCATGTAGCAATATACTAGATAGGAAGTGATATCATCTAATCTGTCTCTTCTAAGGCAATAAAATATACTGCTTCCTGTTTTCCTGATTTTTTTAAAATGTCAACAGTGCCACACACAAAAAGACCCAGGTCTCTAGCTGTTCTGAGATTCCTCATTCCGTGGACAGGAGACAACTGTGTCCCGGAGAACCCTACTTTTCTATGTCAGCAATTGCTGGGGCTGTCACAGGGATGCTATTGATCAGTAGTGGTGAGGTGTGCTTGATCCACATAACACATGCAGCTGATTGAGCTTTCAAGGGCTCTTGTGTTTTTGTGGTGTCCCTTGCAAACCTGTGGATTCCAGCAGGAAATCTGGAGAAGGAGCTATGAGCAGGACCCTGAGAGGAAGCAGAGACAGCGAGTCTTGGGCACAGACCCTGCTGGAGGGTCCAACATGGGGATTTCTGAGCAAGCTGCCTGCTCTTCAGGGAATACTCAGGGAAACAGGACTTTGGGGGTGTCTGTAAATAAACAAGACTACACCAAGAATGTACCTGACCCATAGCATTGATTTCTCTTCCTATGAAAACAACCTTATAAAGCCTGGAATACGGACAAACCACGCAGGCCAAACAGGAACAGCCTTGCTAACGGGTGCGTTCCTCTAGCCACTGAAGGCTAGGAGCTTCTGGTTAGAACTGTCACCTGCAGTAGTTAATCCAGACTCGAAAACACCAAACTGAATTGTAATATACATCTGTGCTCCACTTCTCCCTGTCACACATTTAAATCTATTTGATCCAGCCTAATGGACTGATCTACTGGTTTGTGCGCATACATCCTGCTTTGGGCAGCACAGCCAACAGCTCCTCACAGATCATTGCTTGTCACTTCCACTAAGGCTCACCTCCACCAGGAGCTGCTGGGAATGAATCCAATTATAGGCTAAAGGGTTTTCTTCCCCTTCCATATGGTCTCCATAACACTCCGGCTTTATCTCATTTTAACCCCTTTCCCGGCAGGTGAGCTCACAAGCCAGGGCTAAGCAGCTCAGCTCCCCAGCTACGAACAGTTCCTATCTGGCATGGGGAGGGGGACTTCCTTTGATGGGGAGGCAAAGACGCATGCTACAGTCCCAGATTTGGCTTCTCCCTCCCTGGAAGGAATGCACAAACCTTTCTGAAAAGTGGTTTCCAGGTCAGGGCATTATTTATAAACCTGGCCAAATGCACATAGCAAAAATCTGCACCATGGGACAGGCTTTCAGCACTGGCTTCTGGTTTTTAAGGGCAGAATTTTGCACCCACAAATAGTTCCACTCACATTTATCCACATGACTTACTGTGGGTGGCTATATTCCTAGTTATACTCGTCTAGCTGCTGGATTATCAGTCAGATGCCTTCACTGAGGTTGCCAAAATACATTCTAGTGCAAAACTAGCCTCTTGTACCAGATTGATTCAAGGGGCGGGGGAAATAAAAGCATTAACATTACTATGGTAATAGCCATCTAACTACCTTACCTAGATACCGCCCCTCCCCATGCTGAGAGCAGGGCCAGTGTAGAATCCTTACATCAGATCTACACCAGCTGAAGAGGCCTTACTGTGACTGAGGGCCTGTCTACACTTGAAATGCTACAGCAGCACAATTCTCCTGTCGGTGTAGATAATCCACCTCCTGGATAGGTACTACAGAAGCACTGGGGGTTAGATCAGCTTAACTACGCTGCTCAGGGGGGTGCATTTTTCATGCTCCTAGAGGTGTTTTTAAGCCGACTTGATTTTCTAGTGTAGCCCAGGCCTCTGAATCAGGCCCCCACTGTGAAAGGGCTGGAGCCAGTCAGTGGGCTGACATTGCTGGACTACACAGGGAGTTTTAGCCTCAACTCAGCTTGCTCTTCCCACTGCAGCAGTGACAAATCACTTTTCCTGTTATTTAACACACAAAGGCCGCCTTCCTCGTCGGAGAGTCACCAAACCATGCAGCGGGGCCAATGGTAACGTTGTTTCATCGTTCCCCCTGGCTTCTCTTGGCAATACACCTTTCAAACCCTATTGTGCCACCAAAGCCTTTCCCTTTCAACCTGCGCTAAATTGTTTTCTCTTTGTTAACCTCTGCACACCAGGTGGAGGGAGAGAGGGTGTTATAAAACAAGGAAGGAGGTGGTCGTTGAGGTTAACAAGCTAAGCACAGCAGGTTCCTGAAAGGGTCCAGAGTTTGGAACAAAGGCGGAAAGTGGAGAGACAGCTTGCAAGGAATCCATTACAGAGCTGGCACTGAGACGTGTGACCCTTTCAGATGGGGAGAGGGTGCATTCGGGGCATCGATTAGAATGAGGCAGGGAAGCTGGAATTGCATTTCCCTGCAATGCCCTTGACCTTTGAACAAGACAACACAACTCTGATCTCGGTAGGGATCATGACTTGAGCTGTTTGTGACTCAGACTCCGGGAAAGTTTGGGCTTTTGCCAGATGAAAACTCAGCTGCAAAAGAACTATGGGGACAGATCCTCAGCTACGTAAACAGGTGCCCATGCCAATAAAGTCAATGGAGCTAGGCCAATTTACACCAGCTGAGGATCCGATGGTACAATTTGGGGTACCAGATGGCACCAGGTAACAGGAGAGAGGACCTTTTCTCTCTGAATACAGTATCACAGAGGCTGAAAGTTGTTGCCATCTGATGGTAGCTTGCATGAAACAATTTGCCAGTCTCAGTTCCATGCACCCCCATCACAAATACTGCCACTTCCTCACTGAATCTCTCTCAGAGAGGACAAAGGAGTGAGTGGTCCAGGGACACCAAAGTCCCCTCTCAACCCTAGAGGAGGCAGGTGGATCAGGGTGGTAGGGGAGTTTGAAATGCTGCTATTAGATACTTATGTGAACCTCACGACCCCTGTATCACAGCACCTCATAATCACAGATGGATATTTATCCCCACAACTGCTATTACCCCATGGGGAACTGAGGCACAGAGACTAAGTGGCTTGCCCATGGCCACACAGAAAGTCTGTGGCAGAGCTGGGAATTGAACATAGGCTTCCTGGGTCCCAGTCCAGTGCCTTAATCACTATCCCTCCTCCTGCAGTAGCTGGTTCTGCAGACAGAGGAGAACTGGGATTCCCAGGGCTGTCAATACAGTGATTTAAGTCACAGCCTTTTAATGAAGGTTTCCCATTTATTATTATTGCTTGTATTATGGTAGCACCTCGAGACCCTAGTCATGATCAGGGCCCCTTTGTGCTGAGTACTCTACAAACACCTAGGAAGAGAGAGACCCTGCCCCAAAGAGCACCCTGAAGTGTGCGCGTGGGGAGGGGAGGGGGTGGAATTGCCAGATATGGTCCAAATTCCCCATTTATCTGTCTGGTATGATGATGTCCATTAATCCGAGAGATGTCATGAGGTTTCCTGGCCTTACAGATACCAGATTAAAACTATCACTTTCTTTACTGGTGCATAGAAGGTTGGGGCAATCCAAGTTCACATCCTGGGAAAAAACTCGCCATCCTCCCCTGTATTATTTTCCTCCTCCGAGTTGACTTGAGGCCTTTAGATATCGCTCTGACTGCTGCTGACCTAGTGAGAACTTTAAATCCACGTCAGCTGAGGACCAGAGCTTGCTGCACCTAGCTTGATCTTTGCTCCACCTGCATGTTAACCTTACGCTGGAAAGGAAGAAAACTGAGCTCATGAAAAGAATGATGCTGCTGAAAAGATCTTCCAGCCTCATCCCTGTAGCCCGAACAGAAGTCAATGGGGCTAATCTGAGTTACATCCGCTCAGTATATGGTCCCAGGACTTTACCTCTGGGTGCCAGCAAACATGGAGCCTACGAATTCACCAGCATCTGGACGTTATAGGTAAAACTAGGTAAAAAATTTTAACACACCTCAATGGTTTAGGAACCTAAGTGCTACTAAAAGCCCACGATACTTGGGTGAATTTGGAAATTTTATTAGCTTTCCTTAGTTTTATAGCTACAGGCTGGTGTCTGGGCATTCACCGGAATTTGATTTCAATACCTGACAACTCTGGTAAAGTTCCAATCCAGATACAGGATCTAGGTATTGCTATTTCCCATATTTTATGCTCAGTCCCGTCTCTAAAAGGGGTCAGGCTGTACTTTTGGATTCATCCATCCTTCACCTTCATGAAGGATGGATGAATCCAGATGAAGACACCTCCAGGTCTGAACTTCGTGGCTGGAGTCCACTTCTATTGAAAATCAAAGGGCTTTTTCTATGGCATCATAGCAGAACAGGTAACGTTCATGTCCATATGCATGTGAGGATGCAGGCACACAGAGTTACTGTCCAGTCTTTTGCTTCAGGAGACCTGAGTTCAAGTCCACATACAGTCCTCTTGACTTTCATCCTTCAAAACTGAATACAAGTCCAGGGACTTCTAGCTAGTCCTTCATGTAAACTAGGCCACGTATGTGAATCTCTTTGGATACAATATGACTTTCTATCCAATCTGCAGCTGAACCTTTCTTAGAAGTCCACAAATATCTGGCTTAGTTCCTTCTCCTTCCTCAATTAATTCTTCATTGTGTGTGTATGAGTCTAAGGAGAGGATATGGAAGCACAAAAATGTTGCCATGATAGCTATTTTCATAAAAATATGTCTAGGAGATGGAAACACACATTCCCACAAGATTCCCAGCCCACATTTTCAGAAGTTGCTCAAGATTTTCTGCCATTTGGGGCAAAACTTCAGTGTCTGTCCCACTTCCCATAGGCCTAGGAGGCAGATTTGGCCCAGCTGCCCCTCCCTCATGACCTGGGCTGACTGGAGCAAATTTGAGTGGCACTGTGACCCCATGTACCAGGTCAGAACACCACACCTCAAATTTGGCCCAGTTACCCCTCTGGTATCGTGAAGGGGCAGCCAGGCCAAATCAGCCACTTTGGATAGCTACCCAAAAATCTGCTGCCCTAGGCTGCTTCCTTAGATTGCCTGTAGCTGTGGCCCCTGCCTGTTTGCAAACAAAAGTTCAGAGAAACATATGAACTTTTGGGTGCTCATTTGAATGGACCCTGAAGTATGAACCTTTTGAAATTGGCTCATTGTGGGGGAATCCACTTTTGGTAAGTTTAGAAACCTCTGACACTTTCAGGACGGGTATAAAATACCTTCAAGAAAATGTGTCTACGAGACGTGATGGCAGGGGAGCTCTCTGGATTGAAGGGATGTTTGTGATTTACCAGCGGAGTCGTCTCAGGAGAGTCTAGAGAGGAGAAAGGAATCAGGTTGGATCATTTTGCGACGTGGTGCACCACAGTTACTTCCCACTCGTGTATCAAGATGGCAGCCCCCTTTTCAAAGGGGTAGCCTTCCTATCTGGAACCCTTACCCCAGGGCACCCCTGGCTTAAGTGACCTGATTATTCTGGCCTCCACCAGCCATGTCCTACTTCTCTGTCCTTTCAGTCCAAAGCTGGAGGATCAGGAGCATGCCAGTGATAAAGATATCATTCATCCTACCCCTTGGCCTTCTGTTCCCGCCCTGCAGCTCCCTCTAAAACCTCCTTCCGCCCCGGCCCCATGCACACACAGCTGTTGGGACGATCTAGTTTCTCCACAGAGACGGTGCTGACTTTTTCCATCCACCTCATCTCTGAGGAGGTGGGGTGGGGAAGGGACTGAAGCTTACCAGTATTAACAGATCAGGGTCATGTACGCCACCATATGTCCCAGATTAGCAGGAAAGCTCTGCTAAGAAGCCTTAGGCAATTCTCCCATTGCAGCGGCATCCAGCATCCTGAACTGAAAGCGGGGAGCTCAGACAAGGAAGGGAGCATATGACTTTGGGGCTAGTTCTGATGGATTTCACGGAGCGACATAACCTCCCCTTGACCCCCATTCAGCACTGAGGTGTCAGGAGTGAAACGTTCCTTTCCTTCCCACTTACTCCCTCAGTTTGAGTGTGGAGCAGGCACACTCTCTCGCCACTCTCTCTTGCATGCCATCTCCAGACCCTCTCCTTTCCAAACAGCCGCCTCCTCATTGCAGATCATGCACCAGCCTCTCCAGCGGCCGCTTGATTTGCTGTCCGTTCTCCCTGACTGGGTACAGTTCAGAATAGCACCCAAGCAGGCACGTACCAGGCACATAGGGATGCTACCAGCATTCCAGTCACTGGGGACAGCCTTCACCCTGTTCCAGGGGGGTCAGTGTATAGTCGGTAGGTTTTTAGCAGCAGGTGCAAACAGTAATTTTCCTCTTCCCAGCAGGAGTCAGGCTGTCAGTTCTCATACAGCACCGAGTAAAATGCAGCCCTGAATTGGCTGATGCCTCTCTAGGCAGTGCTATAATATAATTGTTAAACAATAACACTCCAGTACTGTGTCCACCCAAGTCTATTCAATGAACTCTTGGTTGGCTGTGGAGGTCCATGGCTTTTCTCTGCCTCCGGGTTGAAATAACAGGAGAGCTGGTTCTTGGCACTATATTTCCACCATCTGCAATACTTTGCATGGAGACCCTCAGCCCAGCGTTTAACATATATAATGACCAGGCTTGGGATGACATGAACCCTGGCCCTTCAGCGCTAAAAGAACAAGCCACTACTGCTAATGGAGAAACTCCTTTAGCTAGCAGCTGTAGGAGACACATTCTCCTGTATGGATTAGAAACTAAAGTGGGACTCGGACTCACACCCACCTAAATCTGGGTGACAATATATCATCCCCAATGCAAAAACAGCCCAAGAAAAACAAAAAACACAAATAATTAGGTATTTAGGTTCCTGTGAAATCTGGAATTTTTGTTTTCCCATGCTTAGATATTATAGTGATGAGCACAAACAGACCAACATATATGGACATAGACAGACGGACATGGCAGCTTTCTAAAATTAAATACTGACTCACTGTAGCTGCAGTTTCTGGAATGAGTCAAAAAGGCCAGGAAAGGCCCAGCTGGGTTAATTCAACCATCTTATTGCCTTGCCATACCATACTCGTAGGCCAGACAGGTTCTTGCAGGGCAGGCCAGGTCAAGGAATGAAAGCAGAGCCAGAAAGACCTGAGGACTCCTAATTGGCCAGTAGGTTGCAATGAATTTTATACACCACCTAATGTGGTTATCTGAGCCACTCTGGGAAAATGGGACAGGCTGGGAGGACACCACAATGCTTTCCTCTCCTAGTCACTGCTTCTTGAAGAAATAATGACAAGTTGTCAAGCTGATTTTAGAGCTATGGCCAAGGAGCCTACCTGAACATAGGAACGGCCATACTGGGTCAGACCAATGGTTCATCTAGCCCAGTATCCTGTTGTCCAACAGTGGCCAGGTGCTTCTGAGGGAATGACCAGAACAGGGCAATTTATCAAGTCATCCATCCCCTGTTGCCCAGTCCCAGTTTCGGGCTACCCCCAGTCCCTGAAAAGCTGTGAGACTGATTGGCTTCCTGATCCTGGGAAGGGGAGCAAGGCACAGGAATGAAGGGAGGCACCACTGGGTAACCCGGTGACCTTTACTGCACCTCCGGAGAGAAGTGGTGGCGACTACAGACCACAAGGGGCGTTTTGCCATTGACTTCCAGCAGGATCATGCCACTTGGGTGTGTCAGAGCCAAGAGTAGTCATCTATGGCCTATACCAATGGTTGTCAACCTATGGTCTATGGACCAACGGGATCTGTAGACTATGCCTAAGATTTCCAAAGGGGTCTGCATCTCCCTTCACAATGTTTTAGGGGTCCACAAATGAAAAAGGTTGAAAACCACTGGCCTATATGGATTCAAATAAAGTCTTCTCTAGGGTTACAGCACAATGGGACTGGGAATCAGGACTTCTCAGTTTATTTCCGCAGCTGGGAGGATGTGTGACCTACTGGTGAGAACAGGTGGGACTGAGCACGGAAGTCAGGATTCCTGTGTTCTATTCCCAGATCTGATAACAATCCATTGTGGTGGTGATGATTCAATACACCCTGAGTGACTGATCTATGAAATGGGGATAGCGATTCTTAACTGACTTTACAACACTCTCCTGTTCCTGACCTGGGAAGATATGATCCTTCTACCACTGACAAACCAGAAACAGTTTCATTAAAATTCAGTGTACAGATTGTTTGCTCACGGGGAATAAACATATGAACCAACCCTTTTAATAACAAATAACCTGCTTGGGACATTGATGTGCTGAGGGGGTTCTACGCCCAGGTCACGCACACGCTTGTTGGGCAAATACTGAACAGTCCAAGCAAGATTACAAACAACCCAGCAGTCAGAAATTGCTTTTCCAAATTATTTGCTGAATATTGGCAACAAACAAACAAAAACAATTACAGGTAAAAATAGAACCCAGAAGTCCTGACTCCCCATCCCCTACACTAACCACTAGACTCCCCACTCTGTGGAACAGAACCAATTGTACACATGGAAAACTGAAGCACAGAGAAACAGATGGGAAATGAAACACAGAGAGACTAAGTGACTTGGCCATAGCCACATGGGGTATCAGTGGCAGAGGTGGGAATTTAACCCAGGTCTCCCAAGTCTGAAGCCAGCGCACTAACTCCTGAACCATCCGTTATCTCAAATAATTTGACCAGCTCACCTTCTTAGCTACTGGGCAGTCACAAGGGATACCATTTAGGTCAAATTCAAGTGGGTACAGAAATCTCTCTCCAATACTTCTGTCTCTGTTGTACCACTCTATCTGTCATTATTTCATGGTTACCACCTGCCAATTTACTGCTCTGCTCCTTCCTCACCTCACTTCCAAATCAACCAAATTCCTTCAAAGATATTAAACGCTTAATGGAAATTAATACGCCTTAAGGCAGGTTTTGGGGCCAACTAGCTGCTTAGAGGGCACTTAAACCATCAACCCCTCTCAATCCTGTTGTCCTTGTCATACAAACTTAGCATAGACCCTAATCCTCCTCTCCCACCCTCACTCCCTCCTCCACACCAGCAGAAGTGGGCGAAGGATATAAAAACCCCATGGGATGCTGGCGCTACCACCCCTGGGACGTAGATGAGGGACCTCACCCCAGTTCTGCATCCTCTTAAGGATTTCTCTTGGGGGTGGGGGGGATTTTTTTTTAAATTGAGGTGGACAATAACATTAAATTGGTTTTGAAAAAAGAAAGAAACAATTAAATAATAAAGAGCAGCTGCTAAAACAATAGGAGGATGAACGGGACAGAAGGTATCAATTTTTATGTGCCGCTCTCCAATAAAACAGGGCTGGTGCGGAGCCCCTTTGAGTACCCACAGTATTACCTAGCCGAACCCTGGAAGTACCGAATCGTGTGCTGCTACATCTTCTTTCTCATCTTCACCGGGCTCCCCATCAATCTCCTCACCCTCCTTGTCACCTTCAAGCACAAGAAGCTGCGGCAGCCACTCAACTACATCCTGGTCAACCTGGCGGTGGCCGATCTCTTCATGGCTTGCTTTGGCTTCACTGTCACCTTCTACACGGCCTGGAATGGCTACTTTATCTTCGGGCCCATGGGCTGTGCTGTGGAGGGCTTCTTTGCCACGCTAGGAGGTAAGAGCTCAGTGGAGGGGGCTGAGGGCGGGCAGAGAAGGGGGAATGATGCATGCAATTGCCTGGCTAGAGGATGGAAGGTCTAGTTTGCCCTGGGCTTATTTCTGGTTAGAAGCGTGCCGTCCAGGCAGATGGTTTGCATTCAGTCTGTCCCTCCCGCAGTGAAACACTCTTGGATGCACTAGTGGGTTAGACACTGCACGTTTCAGCATGGGCTAGATAGGCAAGTAATTATCTGGGTTCCAGGCAGGTTTGTACAGCTGCTGCAGCTTCACTGCTCTGGTACCCGAGCTAGCTATGACAGCCCCTAAGTGCAGTGTAGCCATGTCCCCTGTGACATCAGTACATTATGCCATCACAAGGGTGATGTTGCATAGTAATGCAAAGGGACTACACGGCGAAACGAAACCACCATGCTATAACCTCACCCATCAGTATGGCCCAGTGACTTGAGACCCAGCCCAATGACAAGCTCTGAGCCAGGCCCAAACTAGATCAGGGACTTAAAAACTCTCCTGGAAGCCCGTGATGACTGCAACCAGTCCAGGAGTTTCAGAAAGGAGGCAATGAAAAGAAATCAGCACAAGCTGCAAAGTTCAGCTAAGGATCTGGGCCCCAAAGTTCAGGGGTGTTTGAATTGGGAAGGGCTGGGTTTGAGCCCATTGCCAGGGTCCACACGAAGGCAAGCCCATCTTGAGATTCATCTGGAAACTGCCATGGTCTTAGCAAGATCCTCCCACACTGTGTAGAATGAGCCCTGCTGAATATTGTGCGGAAGCCCTTCCCAGCAGGGCACTCAATGGCTGCCTGACTGAAAATGACCTTCCCTTCCACCGTCTGACCTGGAGCTATCTGGTTTAGGTGGAGAACACATGCACTTGGGTATTTGCAGTGCTTCTGAGAGCACTCATGTACAGAACTGAGCACTGAATGCAGATGCCCAGGTTTGGATACTGCCTCCTAATATGAAGGCTTTTACCTCCTGGACTATACCAGTCATGTCAAACCAAGCCAGATATTAGTACCACATCGGAGTCTAAGTCAGCAGCCTGCATCAAATGGGTGGGTAGGTGGGTCTTTATCCCTTGGCAGGCAGCAGCATTGGGCCCTCTTGTTGGTAGCCTCAGAGGGGTCAAGAACTAGAAAGGTCCAAGAGACCGAAATTCTCGTAGTGGTTCTTTTAGAAAGTGGAACAATGCCTGAGAAACATACCCCATGCTGTTCCAGTTCCATGGAGAAATGGAAGACATCAGTAACCAGGGATGTCATGGGGAATACAACAAAATGTTTGGTGCAACATTAAGAACTCCAGGAGCATGTAAAATTGTCCCAGGTTCCCAGTGAAAGACGCTATTACTGTTATCTAAAACCAGTGGTCCAAAGCAATGCATCTGCAGTTTCGAGCAAGGGAAAGTTTTTTATACAAGTGAAGGGGCAGGTCAGTATTTGGGAGGAGAAGGAGGGTCCAATCAGTATCAGTGAAGGATAGAATGATCCTATCCGAATTTGGGAAGGGGAAATGAGTTTCTTCTGGGCTAGAGAAGAGGTGTTTGGTGCTTATGAAAGAGGAGGAAAGGTCTAAATCTGGGAGCAGATTGAGGGTTAATTGTATATGAGGGAGCTGAAGGAAGAAGTAGTTGCTCTCAATAAGAGGAAAAATGACATGGTCAGTCTCAAGGAATGCAAACAAGAGTTAGTCTATATTTTTGAGCAGAGCTGCGCAAGTAGTGTAGAAATTTTCCAGTGACTATCCAGCGGTGTCTTCAAACTCAGCTGATCTGACCACGCTCATGGCTCTTTGATCTTTCATTCCTGCAGGCAAGGTTGCAATCAAATCTCAGTGGCACAACTGCTTGCAAAAAAAAAAAAAGTCTATTTTCAAGCAGCATCAATTAATTTTACATCCCTGTGCTCATCCTACCACCAAAGAGATACCTGGTGACTTATCTGGCCAACCGAACACAGCTCAGAGAGCAAAATTCTTGAAGAGAACAGTTTGCAATCAATGCAGGGAGTTTTTAAAAAAAAGTTAAAAATTTACTGGGTAATTTTCACTCCTGAATACCTTTGAGAAAATGGGGATATTTCTGCTCCCAGGACAAGAGGCTCAGCAAATCCGGCTTGTGCCAGGGATGGGAAATGGGGCTGGGTCTATATTAGGGAGCAGAAGAAGGGCCACTTAGTGTCATTTTTAATTCCTTCAGTGAAAAGGCCCCATCTCTGTGCCTGACAACAGCTTCTAACCTTTCATGCTCTTTCATGCCCTCCTCTGTTTGTACAGTGCCTAGCACAACTGGTTCCTGGGCTTCCCATTTCTACCCAGCAAAGAACAAGGAGGGTCTGAGCTGTGGGGAGAAAGGAAGAAGAAAGTTTATGCTAAAGGGAAACAGCAAGAGCTACCATTCTTCATGAAATCTGAACAGAGGGTCTAGCTATCAGCGGATGAGCACATGCTGGGGGCATTAACAGGCTTATGGCACAGGCTAAACACTCCTAATCCCCGAAGGTTTGATTATCCTTTGATAAATAAGCACACCAGCGTTCTCCTGCAGTGGAAGCACGTACCAAATACCCACTTAGACTCTTAGAGCCATCAGGACAGGTTCAAACATGATGCAAGCGAGGGTTCATGCCTTGAGCCAGGCTTCCCTACACCATGTCGAGACTTGGCCCATTGACTTTAGGGGATGACAAATGACCAGAACAAGACACTTAGAGACTCATATTGGCCCTTGGGCGCGTCATATAGCCATTTTGGGGGCAGACTCTTAGGCACGGTAGAGGCAGACTCTGCTCAAGCCACAGTGAGATGAGGAGGCTGCAGGGTATCAGTTCCAGTTCAGCCCTGTGACCCATCTCCTGGTCCTGTACGCTACCCACCAGACCATGCTTCCCTTCTGTTTAGAGAGGAGCAAGTTTAGACAAATTCTTGTCCCCAAAGTCCTTTAACAGCTCACTCATATTAGATTGCTCTGTCTCTTTCCCGCCAGGTCAAGTTGCCCTGTGGTCACTGGTCGTCCTGGCCATAGAGCGTTACATTGTGGTGTGTAAGCCCATGGGCAACTTCCGCTTCTCTGCCACCCACGCCTTGATGGGCATCAGTCTTACCTGGGTAATGGCCTTTTCCTGTGCTGCTCCACCCTTGTTTGGCTGGTCCAGGTGAGTAATATGGAACACAGACAGTATTTACACCATCCGGACAAAGACCGCTGTCTAAATACTCAAATCCCAAATACCCAGGTGTCCCCCTATGCATGAACCCTTGAATCACAGAAGCAATTATGGATCTGAACCTGATATGTGTACCTTGGGTTTATACTGGGGTAATGCCATTGACTTAAATGGACTTACTGCTGATTCACGCCAGCGCTAATGAGAACAGAATCAGACACTGTGCTTCGAGACCCTTCCTGAAAATGTAACCTCCTGCATCTGGGCATTACAAGCTTCCTCACACGGTTCTCCCGAAGCACCTCTATCCTACCCTACAGCCTCCACTGCTGTTCCTGTCCTAGACTCCCCACAGCCCTGCTAACGCAGTGCCTCAGTCCTGACCTTCAGCATCTCTTGATAGTCCAGTCCCAGGTTTCACCCCAGCTCTGCCAATGCACTTCATTCGGGCCCAACATCACCTCCTGCTGTTCCAGTGCTAAGTCCCACACAGCGTTCTGCTGGGACACCGCAATCCCGATCTGTAACCCCTTCTCCTGCCGTTCCAGTCCTGAAAGCTCTGTGCATCAGCCCAACCACAGAAAGTAAGACCTAATCATGGCAAGGGCAAATACAGAGCTATATGCTCATTGCTCACTGCTGCAGAGGGGAAGGGACAAAGGAGGAGAGTCCACCAAACAAAGGGAGGACAGACTCTCTATACTTGCTTGTAAGCTCGGAGGAAGCACAGTCTGCTCGTAATGCAATTGTCTAACGCCATAGGCCACCAGCTGTACTCCGTCGAACAGCTGTGCTCTCCTCCAGGGAGCCAGCCGCTTGTCCCCGTGCCAGCACTCACTGCGGACTAACCTAGCTAGAGAAGAATTCTGACCGAAGGAGAGTTAGGGGCCCAGTCCTGCAACAGCAGCTCCCAGGGCCCAAACCTTACACATGACAGTAAGTCCCAGTTAAACCAATGAATTAAGATTACATGTGGTGTGGACCCCATCGTTTTGAACTGAGCCCAAATATCACGCTGGCCAGGAGCTGGGTGGTTGGGACTGAAGCACAATACGGGAAACCTCTACTGTATAGGCTCTGTGGATCAACGAAGGACGTGAGCATTTAGGAGGGCTGTCAATTTGTCATCTCCCCTCCAGCACAGGCAAAGCAACTGCCCTCGCCACAGCCCTCCTGCTGCACAAATCTGGGACCTGATCCCGAAAGAGACTTACATTTACTCCTGGCAGCAAACCCATTAAAGTCAGTGGGGTTACTTGCTTGAGTAAATTTACTTATGTGACTCTGCAGGGATCAGTGCATTAGCTATTAAAGTAACAAAGCTGCTTTTGAGTCATAGAAACCTAAAGTTTGATAAACTAACAAACAGAGGGGTTTTTTAGTTTGGACTTTTCCCCAGTTCCCCTCAGCTTGGCAACAGAGTTTGTCCAAAACCAGAACTCAAGAGTCCAAACACACACACAGTTCCCCATCTTCCCTTCTTCAACGCCCCCTCACAGACTTTACCTGGCTCGGGCTCTATAGAGCCATGCGTGCTCTCTGTCATGGCTTCTTCCACCAGCTCCAGTACTGTGTGCTGGGCTTCCCCAGGTTACTGCCCCGCTTCCCCCTAGCTTCTGGCAGTCTCACCTACTCTCTCAAACACACCACTGCCTCTTTTACGGGAACCACCTGGTTGTTCTCAACTTGTACTCAAGGGCTGACTTAGTCACAGGCTCTCCAGCCTCTGGGCAAGACCCTGCTGCAGACACAGACTCTAGGTCACCTCACCTGTTTCAACCCAGCCCCATCCAAAGGCCGCACCCGGGGGCCCCTGTGAAACGCACGACCCAACCTTTCTGCTTTGCTCGCTCTCTCACTCGGCAGATACATTCCCGAAGGCATGCAGTGCTCGTGTGGCCCAGATTACTACACCCTTAACCCCGACTACCACAACGAATCCTACGTCATCTACATGTTCGTGATCCACTTTGTCATCCCGGTGGTGGTCATCTTCTTCTCCTACGGGCGGCTCATCTGCAAAGTCCGCGAGGTATGCGCGCGTCGGGCGGCTCAGGGTTTGACAAAGAGGCAACAGCGTGAGGGGGTGGAGGATGTTGGGCCGCAGCTGGAGAACAGGCTCTGTGGAGCACCGGCAGCACCATCTAATGGGTAATACGAGCCTTCATGTGTTTGGCCAGGTCAGACTAGACAATCACAGTGGTCCCTTCATGCTTTGGAATCTATGAATCGCCCCCGGTGTGTTCTCTGTTCGCTCCCTCATCTCCTCTGGAGAGGGGCCCAGGCTTAGCAAAGAGCCAAGAGCCGTAAAACTTCATACCCATAATTTATCAGCCAGCTCAGGTCCTCCCAGGGGGATTGAAGGCAGGGATGATTCTCTGCAAGTACAAGTCAGGGTCAGACGTGTGCCCCTTTCAGCCTCTCCTTTCTCCAGGAAAGAGAGTTATCAGCTGCACTTGACAACTGGGTGTGCATTGCCTTGGGTGTGAGCTGTTCCATGTGTAAATCTAGTCTGTGCTCCAGTTCTAGTACAAGTTCTGAGCAGCGGAGCTTGTCCCTGCCCCTGGATTTCATCCACGTTCTGTGCAATGGGTAGATCCCTTCTTGGCATAATACAATACAAACTGAGACGTCTTCGGCCCAGGGGTCAGCTGTCCCTGCAAAGGGGTTCAGACCTGTGCCCTGACTCCAGCCATGTCAAATATCCAGTTCTCTCCAGCTGGCCTGGTGGGGGACAGCTCAGCACTGCAATACGCTCCTTGGCTCACTGCCCTCTCCTACTCCCGCAGGCAGCCGCGCAGCAGCAGGAGTCGGCGAGTACCCAGAAGGCGGAGAGGGAGGTGACCCGCATGGTGATCCTAATGGTTCTGGGCTTTCTCACGGCCTGGACGCCCTACGCCTTGGTGGCGTTCTGGATCTTCACCAACAAGGGGGCGGACTTCTCCGCTACTTTCATGTCAGTGCCTGCCTTCTTCTCCAAGAGCTCCTCGCTCTACAACCCCATCATCTATGTCCTCATGAACAAACAGGTGAGACTCCCAGGGCCAGGCAGAGAACCCCCCCCTGTTCCCTGAACCCTGCCCTGTTCCCATCCTAGGCCTCCCCCAGAACTCTTAGGGCACACCCTGAATCCGACCTATAGCACCCCCTGCTCTTACAGTTCTGCATCCCCAGCCAATGCACCTCGATTCTGACCTGCAGCTTCCCCGCTACTACTCCACTCCCTGGGCTCCCTCTACCCAGCTCTGCCAACGCACCTTGATCCTGACCTGCAGCTCCCCTGCTACTCCACTCCCTGGGACACCACCCAGCTCTGCCAATGCACCTCAGTCCCAACCTACAGCTCCTCTATTATCCCAGCCCTGTGTTGATCCTGACCTACAGTCTTCTCGCTGCTCCAGTTGTGAGCTTCAACATGGCTATGCAAATACATCTTCCTCCCTGTCTAATAGCATCCCCTCACTATCCCAGTTCTAGAACAAATTCCAGTTGAATCAGGTACCATCTTGTACTCAAGGACTGCCTTAATTTGTTTAGTGCTGCATGTGCAGTTAGAACAGCTGCCACGTTTCACCACAGGGGTGGTAGCATCTCTGTAGTGGGCGAGGTATTCTATGTAACTCAGCAAAGAGCTCTTTGTCTGGTGATCAGAGGGATGGCTCTACTGGCCATCACGGATGTATGTGCTGTGCAAAGATGCCACTACACTCTCTCTCCCTTCAGTTCCGTAACTGCATGGTCACCACAATCTGCTGCGGTAAGAACCCCTTTGGGGATGATGATGTCTCCTCGACTGTATCCCAGAGCAAGACTGAGGTATCCTCCGTCTCCTCCAGTCAAGTGTCACCAGCATAGACCATGGACAGTTGGAACTTGGGGGACCTGCCACACTCTGGGATCAAGTAGAAACTGATGCACCCATGTATCCTCTGGTCCACGAACGCGTCTCCTGTGATTACATCCTTGTACTCCATCACATATCACACTCCTCAGGTGTGCACAGGAGAGCCCTCCCCTGTGAAAATTCTGTATTGAATGTGGCCCCTCCCTGAAAATAGCTGTGCACGTATGGAACCCACTTATGCAAAGGCTCACTTGTGCATGTGCAAACCACTTGTGCGAGCAGCCACCCATGCAAATATCAAATAATGAATTCTGAGCCCTCTCATGCAAATCCTTGCACGCCCTGCTGCACACACTCACGCAAAGCCAGTACCAACTTGTGCAGACCTTTGCGCTCACTTGTTCACGACCTCCCGCCCTCTTGTGCGCATAGATTTAAGGAAATAAAGCGTGATTTAGGTTGGCAGGGGCTGAAGAGTTTTGGTGAGAGAGTGGCCCCAGAAGCTAACCCCTTGAACTGTGCTGCCCATGGGTCACACTGATGCAGCTTGTGTCACGGAGTGATCTAGCCCTAGAGGTAACATACAACAGAGAGGAAGTTGTCCAGCACCCAGGTGCTTGCTGGGTGTTTTTAGAACTAGAACGAGCTGGCAGCATTATTTCTTAGCTCTGCTTTAGTCCCCAATGGCTGCTGCTGTAACTCCATTTCTAAAATAACATCCCTTTGTGCATCACTATGCCTACTGCAGAGACGGCAAGATGGAGAGGTGAAGTGATGTGACCCAGGCCACAGAAGGGGTTAGTGGCCAAACTGGAATTAGAAGTCAGGAGTTCCTGGCTCTCATTTTCATTCTCAGTCCACTAGAGTGGACCATGATAACTCCGGACTAATGCAGCTGTGGGTACTGTGTTCTCTACAGTCATGCCAGCTGCATCCTAGCACGTATAACTCGCTAGCAGAGAGGTGATAGCTCTCAATGGTCAGAGAATCGCAGGAGTTTTCAGTGTATTTACCACCAAGCACCCCTGCAAATGATTCAGTGCAAGAGGGAAAGCCCAGCTCAGCAATAATGCGGATCCTGGAAGACAGCCCGGTAGGAAGAGCACGGGGAGAGCAAACTGGTTTGGCTTTAAGCCCCCGCCTAACATGCTTGTGGATGTGTGGGAGCTGGGTGTATGTAGTGACACGAGTATGTGAGCACATACCAACATCGTGTGTGTATACAAAAGTCTACAAGTATGTGCATACACAAGTACAAGCACCTGTACGCACGCGGGTCTGAAAGTGTGTGTGTGAGTGGATGCAGGATGGGAAGACATCCATCCCTTGCCTTCTCCCCATTACTGGCATTATGCTCTCCCCTTGGTCGGAAGCTGCTGGGAAACACAACAGCAGGTCACTAGCATGTTTCTGTAATTCCCTCTCTGCTCCTTACTATCTTCCCCATCCTCTCACTCACAGAGTGGCCAGGTGGGACGCTATCCTGTTTCTTTGACTGGCTGCGCCCCAAGCTGTTGCTTGAGGACTGGGGAAGATGCAGGCAAGGTAGCACGCCTCCCTCTGCATCATTTCTGAGCAGAACAGATGCAATGCAATGGGGCAGAGCATGAAATGAACTAGCAGCTCTCCCAGTTCCTGGGTTTAAGCCAGACCCAGACTCAAGCAGAGCAGGGTTTTTCCCAGTATCTCAAGCTAAAGTACAGGGAAACCCTTGCCCAGCTGTAGATTTAATCCACATCACGCTCTCCACAAGCTTAAAATATGGAGGGGACAAATCCCAGTCCCATTCAGATGAGTGGGGATTTTGCTGTTCAGTGGCATCAGGGTTTAGTTTAGAGATCAGCATTTTCAGTTGTGCTATGAGTCAGTGAACAGCATTTGGTGGCCACTCCCTTTAACCTCACACCCTGCTTAGCTGCTTTTCATAGCTATTGAAAAGCATTCCATTTTAACAAGCCATTCTGACCACTAAATCCCATTAGAACCTGTAATTACTTGTGCATCCCCAGGCTGCATCTATTCCAGGCAGGCACAGAAGTCCAGCCCAGGTTCTCCTATTTACTCCAAATAAACTAAGCTGCTCAAAGGGAGATCTCTATCTGCAAAGACATCTCCTAGGCCCATTGCATTAGCACCAGGACAGTCGTGGGGAAAGCTCAGGCTGGATTCCCCCCACCCCACATGGAACGGACTCCCTGTTTCTGCAGCATTTACTCTAGATCACAGGAGTATTTCAGAGGCATTGTTCCATAATGCTGTAGAACATGGAGCGCCAAAATCCATGGCTGGAGCGGTCTCGGCGACTTCCTGCCAGCACAAGCGAAAGCCGGAGCTGTGCATTCTTGACAGACACCTGGCCTGTGAAAATTGATATACATCGTCTTAATCAATATAACAAACGGAGCTGTGAGGGGGCTTTGCTGCTCCCCTCTCTCCTGGAGACGACACTGGAGATGTATTTTTTGTCTTGGCACCTGTAAATATTTGCTCATGTACTTGGACATCGTTACGTTTCTCGACCCTATCCTCCCGTCCCCAGGGGAGGAGCACTCTTTCCCTCGCACATCTGGCTGGTGAGCCCGGCCCAGCTCTAGAGGGCGCGATGGCTCCCGCCGCGCTTTCCTGTACATATTTTATACATAAACCAACATATCGGCGTGAGGACTTTGTAAAGTTCAACAGTAGGGATTCAAAACCAATCCAAAGTAAACACCAGCAGCATAAAGAAGGGAGGTGTGTCTGTCTGATTCCTCAGTCGGGGGCTTCTGCGTCATGGAAAGGGAAATCAAGGGTCATGTTTATTCCCCTCTATGAGGGGAGGTAGCCAGACCATCCTGAGGATTCAGAGACTATCCTTCCCCAAGTTTTACTTCATATGCTCACTGTGGACGTGTGCACAGACAAGGCACCTCTGCGAAGTGCCTCCCACTGGACGGTGCTTGGAGAGGCATCGACGGGTTACTCAGCAAAGGGGCCAGCTGGCCAGCCGTTTGGGATCTCCTAATGAAAGAGTCTAGGGTGATAGCTGCCATCTTGGTCAACACGCTGCGGATCTCCAGGGCTAAAAGCATGCACTACAGAGCCAGACTAGCCTACCAGCATCCTCCGTGTATCAAGCACAAAGGTGACATGTAGCACACACTGACTGGGGGTTGCATATCCCCTGTCACCCTCTATGGGCCAGCCGGCACAAAATACCAAAGACCAGTTATTGCTACCAGCACACACACGCCCACAACCACTTGCCTTCGGTAAACGCGGGCTCCGATCAGCACTTACAACCTAAACTAATACCCATTATTGCTCAGCCTTTAATATTTAAACACGCCTGATGTAGCCTTAAATAAAGCAATTCTGCTTCAGCAGAGGGTTTTCTGCAGTCAAAGTTCCCCTCCTTTGGGGCCCTTAGCGTCAGAGTCATTAACGAATTGGCCGTGTCAGGGAAAAATTGTTCCCTGTGTCAGTGAATTTGTTATCAAGCTGGCTACTGACTGATCCCAGTCTCATTCCCTTTCTGCTGCTCTATTTCCCCCACTACCCGCCTCCCTCTCGGCCTGAAGCAACTAGAAATACCACATGTCAAAGATCCTCCACCTAGGAAAGAGAGACAGAAGCCACCGTGGAAGAGAAAACAGGGACTCCCTATCACCCCCCTCAATCAGAACAATTAACTCACGAGCAATGCAAAAACAGAGACACGTTCGATGATGAACTCACAGAGCCTCCAGCCCGCAACGCGTTAAGGATGCTTCTCCCGTCCCTGGCTTCCGTGGGGTGGTGTCCTCGCCCTGTGGGTCCACTCCAAATTGGCCTTCTAGCTGCGATCCTTTAGCATAGGCACAGTGGTGACCTGAGGCCAAACAAGGGGATGGATTTTAAGCACCAGGCTGTCAGCTTTATTCAACTTAACACAGGGGAGTGGTGCTACCCGCTCTGCCACCAGTACTCTCAACTGCCTGGTGTTTTAACTACGTGGGTTCAGTTCTGGGGTCTTCAGCCAGACGACCCATAATCCGGCCTTCTCAGCCTATCCTAGAACTCAGCTCATTCTTCTGAGTCCCCTCCTGTCCCTGTAGCCCATTATGAGAGCAGAGGATACTAAAAGGGGGAACCTCGGCCCATGCAGGCCACAAGCTGTCCCCCAATCCCGTGAGCCCCCAGCTCATCAGTGAGAGACCAGGTCTTTTACTTCTGGGAACTGTTCCTTTTAACCACACTGGAAACGGGCCTCGTGGAGGGGTGGGGGCAGTGGAGTAAGCTAGTTGTTGAGTAAGCAGCTGCTTACTCAACAACTACTTTGATCACATCCCACCGTCCTGCCACGCCCAGTGTCAGAACCCTGCCTGGTCTATTCCCTCACACTGAACAAAGCAGCACCGCGTGGCCCAAACTAGGGTTTAAACTGATGAAAGGGGAGAGCAAGGGACCAATCATCTTCCTTCCTCCCTAAGCTAGCCAATGAGTGCCGCTGACCCCGAAGGACAGGAACAGCCTAATGTCCGCTCAGCACGTGGGCTCCTCTCCCATCCAGCCAGGGTTGTCCCAACTGCCACCAGCCCCACCCAGTTCCCCACCTGTATTTTCCTCTCCCACCTGCTTGGCTTTCCCACGCACACCACGCCAGACTGAGAGTCTCTCGGCTGCAGGCTACATGAGCCGGCAGGATTAAGGAGTCCAGGGAGGGGAGTTGAGGAGTTTGGCCAGGGGGAAGCAGAGATTAAAGGAATTTCCTTTGGAAATGCAGCCTCCGTCTCCCCCTTTGCCATCCGGCTCGCAAATCAGCTGAAGAGCACTGCGGCCCCCAGCCAATGAGTAAATGCAACTTCCTTCGCTCCAGCCAAACTGTGGCACAGCTCCTGATAATCCCGCTGACCGGGGCCAGACTCCGCTCTCGCTAACAGCGGTGCAAATCCAAAGCAGCCCCTTCACTTACTCAAGGTTTCCGCCAGGATGGCTGCGATCGGGATCCAGCCCAACACCCAGTAGGATGGGGCATCACCCAGCCTCACCCATCATGCCACCCTCCTCTGCCCCATGAGGCACAGCACAGAGAGAGGAACCTCTCAACTCCATGGGTGAGATATAAGGAAAAGGAGGAGGAGTCTCCTCCCCCTATGTTACCAGCTACCCCCCGCATGAGAGCAGGGCTCGTCGGTTGCACTCCATCCTATGGATCCAGCCCCTGCTTCCCCCCACTCTTTTATTCAGCATGTGGCAGCACTGGGGCCTATTTCTACTCCGAAGGCCGATGTGCCCTTCCCTGCGTCCCGCTGAGTTGAGCGGAGCGATGCCAGCGTAATGGAATGTGACATTTGCCCCCAGAATGCCTCCTCTCTACTTTCAAAAGCGGGTGGGATTTAGGGCCAGCTTCACTGCTCTGGAGCACGAAGCTCTCCATTTATCATGCACCAGGGACTGCCCGGGGGATAGGAGGGCAAGCGTCCCCCATACTGCCTGCCAACAGCCTCTCCGCAGATCTGGACAGATCAACTCTAGCGATTGGGAGGAGAGCTCAGTTCTCATAGTCTACTCAGTCCTTGGTGTCTCTCCTAAGGGCCATAGGACTATGCAAAAGCTATAGATTCAGTCTCCAGGGCTGCGGATCCAGCACCAAATACCAAAGTCACAAGCAATAAACTTTCCTCCTCTGCTCCCCTGGTTAACAAGCCAAGCCAACACGGCACCTGCCTCTGGGACGTTAATCCGAGGGCCCCCAAGCGCCTTACTGAGACCAAGCAAGCTGTTGGGCTTTTCATTTACTGGCTGCAAGGTGGAGCTAATTAATAGGTTGTGCTCCATGTGCAGTTAAACACAACAAGATAGCTGCCTTTAAAAATGCTGCCGCTGGACTCAGTGTGTAATTAAGCTTTGAGTCTGCTGCCAGGCAGACCTATGGTAGCAAATACTTGTAGACCCAACAGACTCAAGAAGGGAAAGTGATTAGGGAGCGTGAAGTCCACAGGGCGTGCGGGAAAGCTATTCCAAGGAACAGAGCTGTGCTTTGATCCCTCCCCCTTTGGCCCTGGACACTTAGGGATAACTGTAATGGGAGTGAAGCTAGAAAAGCTGCAAGCCATGTTCCCCTTCCTCCCCCCAGGCACTCCTCATGCTATAAAATATACCCACCCTTTCCCTCTCTACTTACATGTGGTTGTGCTAAAAGTTCAAGTCACTCCAGGCTCCCAGCTGTGGTTCTTCTGCTCCCAAGGGCATAGGAAGGAGGCAGGGGGAGACCACCTCGGTGTCCGAGTCTGTTATGCTTCGCTGCATGCAAACGGAGGAATCACATCCCCCATGGAATACTCTGGCTGGGGGGCTGCAACATAACACTGCTTTAGTGCCTAGAATTCAGAGCACACAGGAACCCCAACCCAGAGAGAAACAAAACAGGCTGCTCCCTAAAACAGAGAGGCACAACTCACCGTGCCTGGCTGGAAGAGGGCTCTTTTCAGAACCGCTCCAATCATTGCACACCCTTGCTCCCCGCAACTCTTACAGCGAGAGCTTACAATTCTGTCCCACACAGTCCTCAAAGCACCAGAGAGTCCTTTGTTTTCCCCACTTCCCACCACCCCTCTGCAGTGCAGTGTATTAAGGAGTGATTTCTGCTTATGAAGTCTACCTGAGGCTTCTTCCAAGCCCCAGCAAAGCTGTTCCTGAAGGACTCAGACAGATGACTGCATGGAGAAGAGACACTGTTTCTTCCCAAGGCATGAGCCAGCTCACCTCAGCTCTACATGGTGCAGTAACCCAGTGCATGCAGTTGACCTCCTCACTTTTGATTCCAAGGACTCAAGCCTCTAGATGAGCTAAGGGAGTGGGTCTGTTAGGGCTGTGGACAAGATCAGACCCCCGTCTTTCCAAGAGACAGCAATATAGCTTTTACATATGCACCTGCCAGCCCTTGCAGAAGCTCCGTTATGGACCCAGGCATAAAGGAAGGAGGGAAAACTGAACAGCAGGGAAATATCCCTGCTAGCTGGAAGGGAGAAGAGGCAGTCTGTTGCAAAAGGGCCACCTTAGGGTTGCTGGCCCTTGTCTCTCCCAGATTTAAAGGGCCAGCTAACAAAAGGCACATGCTGGGAAAGGCTCAGCTGGTCTTGGGGAGTTGAGTTACCCACCAATGTGGGAAAGTTCCAGTCTAGTTTTAAATCATCAGTGAGTTAGGGGCCAGAAACAAACACTGAGCTCTTACTCACCAGTGTGGTGGAGACCCCTTAGGTCCTTCAGCTCTGAAATAGCCAGCTGCCTTGTGTAGCCAGTTGTAAGGGCTCAGGGGAGTGGGGGGGAGGGAATCAAAGGGAATTAGGTACCTAAGTAGCTATGTGAACCCCACCCTCAGTCCTATTTTGCAGAACTCAGCTCCCAATTAGGTGCTGGAATAAGGGATAGCTCCCAGCAGCTCCCATTGTGACACCAGTGGGCGGATTTTCAACACAGCCCAGCACCCAACATGCACAGCTTTGGGCCTCAAAGGTGCCTCTTTTTGAGAGAAAGTTTTGAGACTTTTGTATCCAGAGTTTTAACTTGAAGTGGGCCAGGGCCCATCTTTTTGTGAGTGTCTGTACAGCGCCGAGCACAATGGAATCATGATCCATGACAGGGGTTCCTAGGCGCTATCCCTGCCATACATTCCCTTCCACCCTACCACTTCCAAACTCCTGCTCCATGATCCACCCGCCCATCTCTGAGTTACACCAGGCAGCTGCCTGGCACCCGCGCATCAGCCCGTCAGCTGCTGACATGCGAAGCAGCTGGCAGCGTGAAGTGTTTGCAGAGACAGCCCAGGGTAAATCCATCCAGATTTTGCAAAGCAGGCAGAGGTCACTGTTAGCCCAACTACTGCCCCTGGCTGCACGGAGCTTGATCTAAATGCAACTGGCTGAGCCAGTGTGATTTACATGGCTCTGGGGAAGGAATTCCCCTTCCTGGCATATTTTTAGCTCCTTGGAATGTCAGTCCAACAGGAGCGCAGTCCTGCTCTTTGATTTATGTCCCAGGAAGGGGCCGTATTCTCCCCACCACACGCACGCAGCACGTGTAGGTCTGTTCAGGATCATTCACAATTGCAGGGCCCTGCTCCGTGCCCACTCACAGCTGTGCGGCTATCTGATGCTCTCCACCGTTATGCACCAGGAAGGATCTAGCTCTGCTCATGTTTCACCAAGGAAAGGAGGGAGATGTCTTCTTGGGAGGAGCTGGCAGGGATCAGAAGGGAGGGGGCAGGGTGGATGTTGCTACCAGCTGCCATTACCAGAGGCCGAGGCCAAGGGCTTTACAGATCTGGACATTTATTTCCCCTTTAATTAACAGCTACAAAAATTCATGGCTTATAACCGAGTACCAGGCCCTAGAAATGGAGCGTTAGAGGATCTGGGCTCCAGTACTCATTAAACTAAACTGCCCGTTTCCCACCTCCCCTGAGCCCTGCAGCAATGAGCAACACGGGCACCAGGAGCAGAGTCTGTCCAGCACCCACCTTCTGCCCATTACTGAGGAGACATACCAGGGAGGAGCAAACACCACCAGGCTCAAAGAGTCTCTGAGTCGCGTTCCCACCTCACTTCCTCCAGCAGGAATCTGGAGCAACGCCAGTGACTGCAATGGCATCACCCTCCTTGATGGTCGTGTGTGCACAAGAGAAAGCCCATTTAACACGGCAAGGCAGGCCACTCACGTGCTTTCTCGCTGAGGAGCTCCATGCACTTTACATTGATTCACCCCAGTCCCTCTCCTGGGAGGTAGGTCAGTAGGACCATCCCTATTTGAAAACATAGGGAAACAGAGGCACAGAGCGGTTAAGCGAGTTGTCCAAGGTTAACTAGTGAGGCAGTAGCAGAGATGAGAAGAGATTCATAGGGTGAAATCCTGGCATCCATGATTAGAGTCAACAGCGAAACTTCTAGTGGCTGCAGTGGGACCAGGATTTCACTCAGACATCAAGGCCACAAGGGACCACTCGGGCCCTCTAGTCTGACCTGCCTGCACAACACAGGACAGAGAATGTTGCCCTGTAATTCCTGCCTCTATCCTGATACTGTAGTTCAACCACAGGGTACATATCTTAGGGCATGGTTACACTTACAAGATTATAGTGCTATTGGTTATAGCGGTCCCCTTATACAGTAATATGTATAGCGCTATTGTATGTCCACACTCAGATGTTCCAGCGGTATAGCATGGCCACATTTGGGGCACTTAATGCAGCATTAAGAGCAGCGCATTAGGGCAGGTATCCCAGCATTCAGCTGGGTGCAACGTGCTTTTTAAATGAGGGGGGTGAGGGGGGATGTGTTGTGTGTATGTGGAGGGAGAGAGAGAGTGTTTTTTCCATTCTTCTGAAAGCCTGTCAGTGAGCCTCCATTCACAGAAGGCTTTGTTTTCACACAGGCTCCCTCCTTAAACATTTGCATTGCTTATCTGCCGAATTAAGAGAGAAACTCTAAAGAGGTGCTTCCTCATTCCTCCAGCCGAGTTCAAAACAAAGGGAAGAGATGTCAATTGCCTTAAATGGCTCTAGGCATCTCCAGAGATCACTTGTAGCGCAGTGGGTGTCCACATTCTTGCTGTAGCGCTACAGCAGCTGCGCTACAGCCCTTATTCCCCATGCGGAGGTGGATTACCAGGAGCGCTATAACTCTGCGGTTATAGCGCTCTACGTGCCTTGCCAGTGTGGACGGGGAGGAGGTTAGTGCACTCGTGAGGGCTTTATAGCGCTATAAAGTGCCAATGTAACCAAGCCCTTAGAAAAAAGACCCCACGCTTGATCTGAGCACTCCAAGTGATGGAAAATGTAACAGGTTCTAGGCAAGTTGTTCCAATGGTTAAATGACTCTCCTTGTTACAAATTTGCTCCTTATTTCCCAGCTAAATTTGTTGAGCATGAAGACAGAGAGCAAGGAATGCATTTTTGAGTGTTTGACCACCAATCATCGCACACAATGACCACTTGCTTTGAAATGAGCACTTGTCTGTTAAAGTTCTTCATTTGCATTATATAAGGCTTCTTTCTTGTTTGATGGGTTATTTAGTTACAGAAGTGTACACAATATAAATGTTAGTTCTACATTATAGCTGGATACAGATAAGTGAAAACAATGCAAGTAACATCTCATTAACTTTCATGAAGTTTAAACCCCAACTATGCTATCCTATATTTAACAATCACTTTGATCTATACTAATAGACAGGTGAATTCGCCTGGAGCTTTGGCATCTGCTCTGTCAGGGTCACAGGGACATCACAAACATTACAAGGCCGTGGCAACAGCAGTAACTGCTGACCTAACTTCATCCTAAAATTTAGCTGTGGAGCCTGGGGGAGGTGGGGATGAATGACACCCAGCCAATCTACTCCCCAGCTTGGAAAATACAAGCTCATATAGTCCCCATTGATCCAATATTTTTGGTGCCAGAGAACACTTAATGGAAGGTTTTTTCCTGGTTACAAACAGTGTTGGAGGCGCAAAGTCATAATTTTCTTGCATTTGTTGGCAAGGCTTCACTCCTCTCGTTTTTCAAAGGCAGGGGCTTTCTTAAGATGTGCTGTATTGATCCAACACTTATTTATATATGAACAATGGGAGAAGATGGTTAGTTCAGTTATTTAATTTAGAGAGCTGACAAAAGCAATCAGAAGATGTATTGTTTAATAGGAGATTAAAAGAGTAGGCTGCAGGACCCAGCATCTTGGAGATGTAATTTAATGTACAACACACACACACACTTTACCGCTTAGATGGTAGCATAAAACGATAAAATTGCATGTTTGCTGAAGGGTTTTATCATTAATTGATTTTCCTACTTCCCTCTCTCAGTGTTAATTTTGGTGGTGAGTTGTGGGAGGCATCTCCTATCTAGAGACTTCTAGGTTTCCCAACACGAGTGGAATGAGTTCGGAGGTCTCAAGCCAGTCCTCTAGGAGCAATTTAGTCCAATGACTACACAATTCAGCTCTGCAGAAGAGGTGCGCCAGGTCATGTTGAAAGCACAGAGGCAAAACTGCTCTAAGTCCCCAGCCAGAATGGCAGGAAATACAACAGATCAGGATTGGGGTGTGTCATAAGAACAGTCTTAGGGCAGTACTGAATGAGCAGGAAGGGAAGAGTGAGGGGTACTGGCAGAACTGTATGGGGTCTCAGGACTGCAACTGCTGTTCAGGCCCCCATGCTAAGAGCCGGGATGGCCTTGTGGTTAAGGCACTGGAGTGGGGCTTAGGAGATCTGGGTTGAAGTTCTGATGGTGCTACAGATACCCAATGTGACCTTGGGCAAGTCACAGACCAGATTTTTAAAGGGACGTAGGTAACTAGTGGGTTTTTCATAAGTGCTAATGTCCATTGAAATCAACGGGAATTAGATGACAGGGTGCTGTTGACAATCCCCCTCGGCACCTGTGACAGGGTGACACTGACCCTCTCAGAGTATGTCTACACTGCATACCAAGCCCCAGCTTTGACTCAGGTTTGAGCCTAATCCCCACTTCTGTCCACACACAAATCAATCTGACTCGGATCACCTAGTACTCAGGAGTAGGGTCCAAGTCCCTGTTCTTTTGCCATGTGGATGTACGTAAAGACACAGACAGATGTCAGAAGGTCTGCGGAGTGCAGTGTGGATGCGTTAGCACAGCTGTAATACCCGGGTCGGACAACTGCAATGCAAACCCAGTTCCCTCAGACTTGACCATAGTGTGCAGAGAAGCCATAACTTAAGTGAATGTCTACACAACAATTAAACACCTGTTGCTGGCTCATGTCAGCTGACTCAGGCTTATCAGGCTCAGGCTGTGGGACTGTAAGACTGCAGTGTGGCTATTTGGGACCCTGCAAGTGGGGATGGTCCCATGCTAGGGGTGTGCGTAGCGTATGTACTCTGCACACCACCGAAAAGAGGCTGCTGTGTGGACATTCCACTCAAGTCTAAAGCTTCTGGGCAGAATCCAGAAGAGCCCTGAAAATGAACCACTGCTCCAGAGCCCAGGCCAAGTAGAGAGGTTTTAGGAGTCTGCTATTGCCTCTGAGCTACCCCCTCCCCCCGAGCCCATGGTCCTTTCGCTCAGCTTGTTGATGCTTGTGCTTTAGAAATGGAAGTTCAGTCCCTACAGAGAACCCCTTCCAGGCACATTCCTGGAGATTCCTACCCTCACATTCACCCCGGGGTGCTGTTTACTAAACCTTCCACTGTCAGAAGAGAACAATTTATAATTGGCCTTTTTTAAAAAAAAAAAAATAAAATAAAATAAAAAGTAAGCCTTGAAACCGTTCCTCACTCATGTCAGGTCACTCCAGCTCTCCCTGCCTACAGGCTGCTCCGCTGAGTTTTTCAGCCACCTTTTTTCATTTCTTCTTGTTTCAATATGTTGGCCGGCATCCAGCTGTAACAATGAGGAATGACACAGATTAGAGTTTAATAAGCATAAAGAACAGAACCCCCATTTGGATCAAGCCAATTTAGGGGCCACTGTAAATCAAAATAATTCCAGAGATGGTGGACCTATCTGCCCCCTCCCCTCCCCCCAGCAGTTCCTAGCTACCATATTTTACTGTGTATTAGTCTCTCTGACCACAGAATACACTGAGCCAACATTAGAGGAACTTAACAGAAGCAGGAGACACCGGTGGGAACGGTGGATGGGCAGCTCACAGTTATTCTAGGCCTGACTCTCCCAGCAGGGGCACTGACCATGAAGGGAACACCCAGAGGCACCGGTCTCAGTCTCCCCCAGCAGGAGACGGTGGGAGGAATGGTGTAGGAACACTGGTGGTGAGAGCTCCCGGCTGTTCCAGTCTCAGCCTCTCCCAGCAGGAGGTGCTGTAGGGAACGGTTTAGGGGCACTGTAGTTTTTGGAGACTTTGTTCTGTGATTCAGAGTGTCCTTCCTCCCCTGCCAGCCCCCGAGTTGATTGTGGGCATGAATGACCCATGCATGCATGGACTCACCTGGAGTTTCCCAGGCTGACTGCAGCCATATCCATTTCCCAGGGCTCCTCTGTACAGGGAAGGTAAACTGTATGGAGTATGAATAGGTCAGCCTGCCCCCAGGTAATCATTTCCCATCCCTGCTCCATCACTCACCCCAAACCACCGACCCTGAAATATTATGGCCCATGCTTCCTGAGCTGGCGGGGCGTGACAAAGTGCCTCACTTCCAGAGGAGATTCAAGCACTGGGGAGGCCGGGGGAACATGCTCCGGCTGTCGAGGGATGTGAATGATGGGAGGACCCAAAGGAACATTGTGTAATCCGGGGAGGGATGATCAAGTAGTGGCAGCTGCAGCCTCGCACAGAGGAGATGGATGGCCTCTCCACCGGGAGCCAGACTTCCAATTTGCTGCCCATTTGCAGTGCACTTTACCCACAAGTCAACCTATCAGAGCCACAAATCACTTGGAAGGTTGGCAGCAGTCGACACCAGTCGACACCACACACACACAGGCACCCCTCGTCAGAGCCTGCACACACACGCACAATCTATCGATACACCAGACACACACATGCACAACTCCCAGAGACAGACACACACATCTCAGAGACACCAAAACACCCTCCCAAGACACCAATACACATAGTACACAGCACAGCTTCTTAATCTCTCTCTCACACACACACACACCTGACAGCACTGATCCACACATATGCACTCCCCCGTCCAAAACCACCACAGATACATGCACATCATGACCCAGCACAGATCCACTAGACACACACGCATACTGTGACAACATTGAAACCCAGGCACACAAATGACACTTGCAGCTGCAGAGAAGCCCACAGGTGCACACAAGCACACACAGTTCCCTAACACAACACAAACCCTGAGACGCAGACATCATACCACCAGACACACCCCCATCACCGACGCAAGCCGGCACATCAACAGCTCAAGATATCCGCACAAATACATGCAGCCTAAAATATAAGTTACGATAGATGAGTGTGTTGATCGCTATACCAATATGTGCAGGGAAAGAAGTGGCAGGTGGGAGTGGGGGGAAGACACGGTGAGAGTCTTCAGAGACCACAATCCCTTACCCAAGAGGTAGCCACTTTCCCGTTGGGGGAGAAGGGACTGGAAGGGGATGCCTACGGGATATGCGGAATCCTTTGGCACAAATTGTTTTGAAGAGAAGAGAAGAGGAGGGAGGGGAAACATGTTTAACAGCAAGATAATCACAGGAGGAAGTGACTGTCTCTGGGTGTAATTTAGTGCTCGACCCTGCAGCTCGTTGGCAGGCAAAACTCCCATTGAAGTCAGCGGGAGCTTTGCTTAACTAGAGACTATGGTTCCCAGCCCTTAATCATTAGCTACTGTCTTTTATTCATGGTCCTTCAAGTGGAATAGGTCTCTTGCAATTAACAAGTAGGCACCAGGGTGAGTGGGCAGGGATGGACCCTTCTGGGGACTCAGTCCAACTTTCTTGTTGGAGTCAACAGGCAAGGATGCTGGGCTTCTCCAATTCACTACTGCGCCCTGCCATAAGGAGGCTGGGGAGACGAGGAAGGGGCTGGGGGAGATGAGGCCTAGACAGAATTTCCATGTGGAACACTTTCTGGAGGCTGAACAGCCAAATGGTGCCCTTTGTGGCTTCCGCAGCATTCAAAGATGAGCTTGAAACAAGAGCTCCAGTCTACAGAGATAAGTCAGTGCGTGAATTACAATCATGGGAATGTAGGACTGGAAGGGACCTTGATAGTCCTGCCTCAGTGCAGGGGACTGGACTAGATGACCTAAGTATTAACTAGAGTCAGACCGTCCCTGGCAGGTATTTGACTAACCAGTCCATAAAACCCTCCAATGAGAGGAATTCCACAGCCTCCCTTGGTAACCAATTTCAGAGCTAACCATAGGTGCTGGGGGTGCTGCTGCACCCACTGGCTTGAAGTGGTTTCCATCATACACAGGGTTTACACTTTGGTTCAATGGCTCTCAACTTCCCGTCCGCTATACAAATTATTCCAGTGCCCCTGATCTTAACTGTCCTTAGAGTAGAAGGTTTTTCTTTATCTCTAACCTGACTCACCCTTGCTGCAAACTCAGCTGATTACATATACTGTACTTGTTGTTCACTTATGGAGCAGAGCAGCTCCGCAGGGGGCAAAGAACAGGACATAGGAAACCGTTCCTAGAGGTCAGAGTTTTCTACAGCACCCGGTGCAATCTCATTGACTTCAGTGCTGATGCACTTGATTTGCATCTGCAGCTCAGGGTTGGGACCCAAAAGGATCAACATGGGGAGAACGTGCTTGTGCTACACCAGCCAGACGGAGCAGCTGAATGCCTCCTCCACCCTGAACTCTTATGAAACTGTCTCTTCTCTCTTGTCTCATCCCTCTTGCCCGGTGGCTAATGATGATTTAGAGCTGGCTATATTGGTGTCCAATGATGTACAGCATCTGTCCCTTATTTGATGATAGATTCTTGTGGGCTGGGACATTTTTTCCCTCCGATTGCCCACAACGCTGCATATTTATCTTGTTTGAAGGCAGAAGTGGCATCCCCGGGATGCCACAAGGTTAGCAATGCTGTGTCTATGGCATCATCCTATTCATCTCTTTCTGCCTCATAAATGGCCCCTTCGAGAGACCCATCTGGCAGCACCTAGAAGTGGTGGGAAGAGGATAATGAATCCCTTGCCCCCGGGCTGGTAGTTTGTGCATCAGGCAGCTGTGAGGCATCAAACGTTTATAACTGACCTCAGACAACCTTTTTCCCCTCATGCTGCCTCCCACTCATCAAGGCTGGCTTCGCCCCTGGTTTGATGTGCTACAAGGCCTGTCCTATGGTAACCAGACACTCAGCAGCTCCCTTGGAGGTTGGAGAGTGTCTCATACACCCTGGGGGTTTCACTGACCCATCCATCATCCAGACAAGCCAGGGTCTGATCCGCCTCTCACTTGCTCAGGGAGTCAGCGCCAATGACACCAATGGAACATTGAAAGGAAAAATCAAGCTATAAAGTTCTAGGTGAAGAATGAGTGCAGGGTTAGAAGCAGCTCCCCCTAGCCTTGCCTCTGCCATGAGCCCCCGTGCTGGGCTGGAATAACTCCCTCTAGGAACGAGCGGGGAATTCAGCCATCTGCAGTTTGGGTCCAGTGGAGGGCTGGCCGGAAAATAAGAATTCTGTTTCCTGAAAAGTTCGGCTGTGTCGATACCTGCATCAAGACATAAGTGGGACCTTTCCAAATTTTTCACGCAAGATCACAGAGAGACACCGTGCCGCTGCCCCAGAATAGCTAATAACCCAGTGGTTGTGGGCCTCCCTGGGGACATGAGAGCGCCAGGCCTGATTCAGAGCAGGGCCATGAGTCCTCCAGGTAAGTCCTCTTGCCATGGGGTAGAGAGAGTCTCTTCCTCCGTCTCAGTGTCTCATTTTGGAGCTGTTCCACTTTGTATAAAGAATTAAATAGCAAATGGTCCCCAAACGGAGAGAGGCTGACTCATCAGCCCCATAGTTAGGGCACTCACCTGGGATGTGGGTGACTGGTTATGTGAGGGTGGGTGTCTCCCTCTCTCCAGAGAGTCCACCCCGGACCCGAGAAACCTTCCTGACCAAAAATGTTTTGTTGAGAAATCCCCGATCATCTCTGGACTGGACAGAACTTCCCCAGAGTCTGGGGAAGGGACAAGAGAGGGAAAAAAAGGGGGTGTTTGGACCTCGGTCCAGCTCGTGTCCTGCAGCCTGCACGCATTGCAGAGCTCAGACACATCCGCTCCAGATCCAACTAAAACTTGATCCAGGATGACTGTGGAACGATGTCTCCAAGGTGCACACTAAACCAAGTCAAAAGCAGTGAAGATGTGGATTGCTGGACATGGGACACACCCACATGCTGGTGGACAAGGTGGAATACTCAGATACATCAAGCCCACAACAACAACGCTGCTGGTGAGGACCCATCTGTCCTTGCATCACACAGTGCACTGAGCAGCTACATGAGCACCACAAGGTGGCAGGTCAACTCAAGCAGTACTCTGTCTTCCGATGGGGTTCCCATCGCATCCCGGCCCAGGAGAGCGGGCTCTCGCGTCAATTCAGAACAGCAAACTTCTTCTCATTGCTTTTCTGGAGTGTAGAGCAGATTGGAATAGAGCAAACATTGCTGCTGCTCTCCCCAGCCTGCCAATCCCCTTTGTTGTGGATCGGCAGCGAGGCTGAATAGCAGAGGGGAATGATGGGGTGTGCACCCAACACAGGCCCTAATGGATGATTGTGGATCCGAGAGACCAGTTATGGTACCTGGCTACCCCCAGAGGCAGAGCCAGGCTTTACTACCCGTGAAGCCCAGCCCAGCTGCGCAGGAGCAGGCTGGTTATTACAAAGAGAGGATGTTTGTAGCAGAAGAGGGTTGCTGGGAGGGAGTCTGCTGTCATCCTCTGGGAGGTCATAAGGGGGAAAACCCAGGGAGAGAATAAGCCCAGGATCCTAGCCCTGAAAGAAGGGTCAACACAGAGAAATCACAGGGAAGAAAGCTGGGTAGGAAGAAGTCAAGGGAGGCAGCAGCAAGGAGTGGGACTGTGCAGACTTGGGTTGCTGGTTATAGGAACACAGTGTTAGAGGAGGACCGGGCTCCCCATTCCAGCCCCTGAGACGATGGCATAGAGGCAAGAAGGGGCACAGACTATGGGCCCCCGAGCTGGGGCTGAAGACCTTTTCTACGGGCACCTGTTATCTGTGGCATTTTGTTGCCTCAGAAGGGGAGGACAATATAGCAGCCTGGCCAGAGGGGTGAGTCACAAAGAGGAAGCACCCCAAGTCAGGAGGAGAGAGAGAAGGGTCACAGCATGAGTAAAAGAAGTAAGGGGGTATCAGACGGGGCAAAAGCTAATTCACATATCTGACCACAAGGTGGCGCTCCTGCGCAGAGTGAAACTTTTTACAGGGTGCAAAGCAAACTTCTAATTCAGGGCAAGATTGTGACTTTCCCCAGTGTGTCCTCTAACTTCCCTGAGTGGGCACAGCATGTAGGCATGGGAGGGCAGCCTCTGCCTGCAGAGATGTAGGCAAGGATGGGCAGAGCCTTGCCTCAGCCCCCAACATCCCAGCCAGAAGGAGCAAGGGCGTGTGATGGGGAACCAGGAAGAGAATTACAATCTTCATTGCACCCTCAGGAGCAATCAGGGAGTTACATGCTGCCCCATGTTATGGGCTTAGAGTCCAGTCTCTATCCAGCCCGAGGTTAGTTAGGGAACGTGGTGCCCACGGCAGGTCTTTTGCAAAGGCCTTACCATGGAGAGCAACTTTCTTGCTTAGGTCTGCAGCTGTCCAGGCCCCTTGTAGCTGGAGAGGTTTGGGGTGAACGTAGCTGCCAATGGATGTTCCCAAAGATCCTTAATGAATGGCTGAGCAGTCGGCAGCAGGGGAAGAGCTGGCACGGCCAGGCGAGCCACAGGGGCCGGCAGGAGACACCTCCAGACTAGGTCAGGTGAGGCTGGTCAGTGGGGGGTCCAGAAGGGTCTTTTATTAAAGACTAGTTTTCTCTGTTGCCAATAAAACTAGGCAGGCCAGATCTGAACTCTGGGGAAGTTTGGCTCTGAATTTGGCGGCATGTACATATGTTCAGGAGAGGACATGGGGTACATCTCTGGCATGACACCTGTTTAACTGCTAACAGCAAACACCTGGGCGCATGCCATTTTGCAGGGCTGAGGGGATGTGACACACAGGCATGCCCACCTTCTTCCAGAGATGCTCCCAGCCCTCCCCCAACACGTCCATCTGCACTCCTTATGTCACGTCAATTCCAACAGAGCGCTTCAGAAGGCAATGCCTTACTTCTATCAGCACACGTCGCCCCAGATGGATGATTCAAGCAGCATTCAGCTCCCAGCAGAAAAGCGTCAGCAAAAAAAAGCCTCTTTCATGTAGGTGGATAACTGCAAAGAGAATTATTAGCACTTACTTTCCTTGACTCCCTGGTGCTTTTCTCCCAAAATCTCCAAGTGCTTTAGCTAAACTAGTCAAGCCAGTGGGAGTCCACTTTTTCCTTCTTGCCAAGAGAAGGAAGAGGGCCTTCTCCTAGCAAGTAAAGGCACTGGAGGGATTTGGGAAACCGGGGTTCGTTCAGACTCTGTGGGACCTGTGGCAAATCAGAGTCTCTCTGCACCTCTTATCCCCCCTGTAAAATGTGGGACCTTCTTCTGTTGTCTCTTCAGACTACAAGCTCTTCATATTAAGGACTCACTCACTCTGTTTCTACACAGCACTTACCACTGTGGGGCCACAATCTTAGCTGGGGGCCTCTAGGTGACTGTAAAACACAAATCTTCTTAGGAACCCCTTAGTTAGGGCCTGATTCTAGTTGTGTTCACCATGTGCAAGCAGAGAAGTTACATACAAACATAAATACCACTGCTGGAAAGTTGCAATGTAATCCTTACTTTATTTCTTAGAATCTAGAACCTTAACACACAAAAACCAAAAACAGAGTGAGAGAAATCAGGCTGCTTTCTAAGGCAGAAAAACACAACACAGTCCACCTTGCTCTAGGCTGGCTGCTGAAATCACAGGCTTCCCTAGAGTCACTAGCCTGAAAGCAGGCCCAGGAAACCCTTTACGCTTCAAGTGATAGTTTGTAATTTTAACACAGTCTTCATTACATAGCCTTGGCAGAATTCAATTTTTTCTATTTTATCTCATTTCAACAGATAATCAGTTTATTTTTTAGCTTTTTTAATATTTGTATCAATTTAAATTTTCACATTTGCGTGGAATTACGGGTTAAGCATTTTTGTCTAGTTTTATCTACTTAAATTTTCACAGCTGAGGGGAAATTATGGGGATGTAAAAAAGGAGTAATTTAATGACAGTAGAGGCTGCGATTCAAAAAGTTAAAGCTATTTAAATGGTGCCTCTGCTTCATCTCCATTAATGCAGACATCAGTACACACGAGGGGAGGACATAATACGTTCCCAATGCAGCATTTTTCTTACTTTGCCTCTCTCTAAATTTTGGTCACCATTGATGGAAATATTTTTAGTCCGTTTGTGTGTATGGCGAAATCAACATTTCCCAATCAAAATCCTTCTGAGACCATCAATACCCCACAATTCTCTCCTGCCTTGTACCCTGTACTCTGGATTACACCCATACACAATGAGTGTAAAATGCTGCCAATGATGTGAAAGGATAAAGCTGATGGGCAGCATTTTACACCCAGTGTGTAAAGAGTATTGATAACCCCAGGCATTCAGAAATCAAGAGACTGGTTTTAAAATCGTGACTTTAAAGAAATACCTTTTATTTGCATTCTGATCATCTAGGGTCCACCTGAGTTCCTTTTTCAAACTTTTCTCTGCAACTATGAGCAACTTTTCATTTTGAAATGAAAGATGAGATTCTCACCTAATCTCATGACTCCAGGAGCTGGGACTTTAAGAAAGACACCAAGTATTTTAAGATTTGTAATAAAATCCTGACAGTTGACAGAAACGTGTAACTAATAGTACAGCATGAAATGCCAGCATTTCCCATACTCCTTCCCACACTGGCTCTGGTGCAGCTGGGACACTAAGCAGAGTCAGTGGGGATGTGCTACCAGCTGTAAATGCAGGCGTGCTCTGATTGCCAGAATGATTCAGACCTTGCAGGCTTCTGAGAATGAGGCTGGGCTGCCCCAGGGATAATCCCTGAAAAGCTGCCAGGAGCTGCAATGTCCTTCGCAGCGCACTGTAAAGATCAGTCATTGTTCTGGGCCTGACCACAGGTTTATTCTGCTTGGGTTGAGCACCCAGCCTGCCCAGGGCCCTGTAACTCTCCTGCTCTCAGTTCCATCCACATTGATCACCTTGCTGCAGATGCCCCTGTAATTTCAGAAATACAAAGAGGTCTGTTTGTATCTTGGGCTTTTAAAACCCTCGTAAACATCAGGCGTCTCCAATGGTTCCGAGTGGATTCATAACCCAGTGCCAATCTGCTCCCGCCAGCCCTCAATTCTTCTCCTTCCTCCCTCTAGCCCTTCCCCTGCTGTCTCTCTAGCCCTCAATGTCTCGCTCCTGCCTTCCCAGCCTGCTCCCTGACCACTCCCCCCGCCCCATTCTTTGCCTGTTCCCTCGCTCACATGTTCAATCTGCTAGTACCAGTCTCTCTATTCCCTCACCTGCTCTGTCTGGTATCTCTGCCCCTCTGCTCCCCACCCCAAAGCACAGTCTCTCTCTCTCTCTCTCCCATTTTCTCTCCATCTTCTGTTTCATTTCTCCCTCTGCCTTTTCCCCTGCCCTCCTCTCCCCTAGCTCTCTCTTTCTCCAACTCCCCTCCCTCAGCTTTCCCTCCCCCTTCCATCCTCCGCCCCCGCGCTCTCTCTCTCTCTCCCTCCTCCTTCTCTGCTCACAGTTTACTGATCCCAAAATGATAAATCTCTTGCCATTTTAATGCTCCCTCCCCCAGGGCCAACCAAGTGTTGAATAAATTTCTTTTTGATTCTTACACCCAAAGTGTGGTTTTTACAGATGCTAAACCACTCTAGCACCATTAAATTGCATCTTTGCAGCCATCCCCTACCACTAGCAGCTGTCTCCAGCTGCTTGCATGATTTAGACTCACCCACTTTGTTGCAGGGGTCCAGGCAGCTGGTTCCAGAACCAACTGCACCCATACACCCTCAACAATGAGCTGAGGGTGTGGGTGGGTGTATACAGCCCCAACACAATGAGGTCCTGATCCCAGATTGGGGTTTATAGGCATGATGTCAATGCAAGTAATAAATGGTTATAATCACCACAGGGCCGAGTTTCCCATGAGTCGGGGTCTGTTTGTGACTTTGGATGGGCCACATGGAGACATGTACGAGCCAGCTCTGTGCATGTTACTTCTCCTTTATTTTCCATGTTCCCCAGACTGACAAATAGGGAGAAAACAGACTCCTGGCTATTACCTGTATGAGTTGCCTGCTGCCTCTCTCCTCTTGGCAGTGTCTGAAAGCAGAAGCAGCAGGAGTGGCATATAAATTTCCTCTCCCCCTTAATAAATACCTCTATTACCTTGCTGATTCGCCCAGCTTTCTCCAGCTGGCTGGTACAGTCTCTCTCCTTCCTTCTCACTCGCTCGATGACTTTCTGCCTGCCAGGCAGATGTGATAAACTGCTATTTTCATTTCCACAGGGAATAAACAGCAGGGCCAAATCACAAAGGAAGCGCTTGCAGCATGGGTTTGTAGGCCAGCAGCTGGAATCTTGCCGCACTCCCTGGTTGGATTGGAGCTCAGGGAAGAGAAATGTTCCCCTGGCCATGGCACAGATAGATTGTTTTGGTCCATGTACTCTTTGGAGCAAGAATAGGGTCAGTTCATGTCTTTGGCACTGCAGAGGCTGACGGCAGCCAGTCTGCAAACTATTTCATCCAGGAAGGAAAGTGAAATCAGTTCTTTCTTTTAAACTTTATCCGGTGCTAGTTCCGGAACGTATAGGGTCAGCACTAGGCTTGGCCTTAGGGAGACCCAAAGTGGTGTAACGTGATGGCTAACGCACTGGGGACCTCCGGAGCTACAAGCATAAGCTGTTACAGGGTGAGCTCAAGAGCAAAGGTTGTGTAGATAAGAACATAAGAAGGGCCGTACTGGGTCAGACCAAAGGTCCATCTAGCCCAGTATCCTATCTACCGACAGTGGCCAATGCCAGGTGCCCCGGAGTGAGTGAACCTAACAGGTAAAGATCAAGTGATCTCTCTCCTGCCATCCATCATCCCTCCCTGACAAACAGAGGCTAGGGACACCATTCCTTACCAGCCTGGCTAATAGCCATTAATGGACTTAGCCTCCATGAATTTATCCAGTTCTCTTTTAAACCCTGTTATAGTCCTAGCCTTCACAGCCTCCTCAGGCAAGGAGTTCCACAGGTTGACTGTGCGCTGTGTGAAGAACTTCTTCCTTTTGTTTGTTTTAAACCTGCTGCCCACTAATTTCAATGGATGGCCCCTAGTTCTGCTATTATGGAAACAAGTAAATAACTTTTCCTTATTCACTTTCTCCACGCCACTCAATTTTATATTCCTCTATCATATCCCCCCTTATCTCCTCTTTTCCAAGCTAAAAAGTCCTAGCCTCTTTAATCTCTCTTCATATGGGACCCGTTCCAATCCCCTAATCATTTTAGTTGCCCTTCTCTGAACCTTTTCTAATGCCAGTATATCCTTTTTGAGATGAGGAGACCACTTTTGTACGCAGTATTCAAGATGAGGGCGCACTATGGATTTGTATAGGGGCAATAAGATATTCTCCGTCTTATTATCTATCCCTTTGTTAATGATTCCTAACATCCTGTTTGCTTTTTTGACTGCTGCTGCACACTGCATGGACATCTTCAGAGAACTATCCACGATGACTCCAAGATCTCTTTCCTGAATAGTTGTAGATAATTAGCCCCCATCACATTGTACGTACAGTTGGGGTTATTTTTTCCAAAGTGTATTACTTTACATTTATCCACATTAAATTTCATTTGTCATTTTGTTGCCCAATCATTTAGTTTCGTGAGATCTTTCTGAAGTTCTTCACAGTCTGTTTGGGTCTTAACTATTTTGAGCAGTTTAGTATCATCTGCAAATTTTGCCACCTCTGTTTACCCCTTCCTCCAAATCACTGATGAATAAGTTGAATAGGATTGGTCCTAGGACTGATCCTTGGGGAACACCACTAGTTACCCCTCTCCATTCTGAAAATTTATCATTTATTCCTACCCTTTGTTCCCTGTCTTTTAACCAGTTCTCAGTCCATGAAAGGATCTTCCCTCTTATCCCATGGCAACTTGGATGGGGGCTGTAACAACTCACATCCTCCATTGATTGCAGAGAGAGGACCACCACCCCCACCCCCCACCCAATGGGCAACAGTACCACTGGGAAGCATAGGCTGGCAGCTAAGAGAGATGGAAAGAATCCTAGAATTGTAGCATGGAAGGGACCTTGAAAGCTTTCTAATCCAGTCCGCTATACTCATGGCAGCACTATGAATTATCTAGACCATCCCTGACAGGAGTTTATCTAACCTGTTCTTAAAAATTTCCACTAACAGAGATTCTACAACCTCCATAAGCAATTTATTCCAGTGCTTAACCACCCTGACAGTTAGGAAATTTTTCCTGATGTCCAACCTAAACCTCCCTTGCTGTAATTTAAGCCCATTGCTTTTTTTGCTTCTTGTCCTATCCTCAGATGTTTATGAGAACAATTTACCTCCCTCCTCCTTATAACAACCACTTAAGTACTTGAAAACTGTTATGTCCCCCCTTAGTCTTCTCTTCTTCAGACTAAGACCCAGTTTTTTTCCAATCTTCCCTCATAGGTCATGTTTTCTAGACCTTTAAACTTTTTGTTGCTGTTCTCTGGACTTTCTCCAATTTGTCCACATCTTTCCTGAGGTGACACACCTAGAACTGGACACAATAGTCCATTTGAGGCCTTATCAGTATGAAAGTCCGCAGAAGAATTACTTCTCATGTCTTGCTTACAACACTCCTGCTAATGCATCCCAGAATGAGGTTAGCTTCTTTTTACAACAGCATTACACTGTTGACTTATATTTAGTTTAGATTTATTTGGTCACTAAAATAGGAAGGAAATATTGTCTAGTGGTTACAGCATGAGATTAGGAGTCAAAAGACCTGGATTCTCCTCTTTACTGTGCTACAAACTCACTGCATGGCCTTGGGCAAGTCTGTTAACCAATCTGTGCCTCAGTTTTCTCATCTTCTAAAATGAGGCTAATACCTGCTTCCCACTCCCTGCTGGTTACATAATTGCAAGGTATCGCTATAACACTCCGCTGGGCACTGTACAGATACATGGTAAGAGAGAATGTCCTTGCCCTGAAGAAGAGTTTATAATCTAAGTAAACACCACAAAGAATGAGAGGGGATACTGAGGCACAGAAGAGGAATGATGTGCCCAAGATCATTCAGCAGGTCATTGGCAGAGCAGCCCAGTCCAATGCTCTGTCCACTAGGCACATTACCTCTCTGTCGAACCAGAGTGGGCAAAGTGAGATACCTCCCCTGGGTATTAAAAAGGAGTCACTGCACTAGCCTCTCACCTGAGGAGATGCGACTTCAGATTGGCAAGTGAAAACAAGTCTGACTGTTCTCATCTCCTGACCTTACGCGGTGAGCAGGGGAAGATCAGGCTAGAACGAGCTGGGTGGTTGCAGGTGCACTGGCAGCGCTAGGTAGAAGGCCCATACTGGGATAGTGGAGGGTGCTGCCCTCTCTGAGGACCAAGATGTATTAGTAAAGCTGGAATAGCAGAGGGAAATGCAGGGTGCACCGTATAAGGGGCCTAGGACTGAAAGAGCACGTGGACAGTATAGAGGTGAATTGGGAGACCAGAGTGGAATATCAGCTGGTGCCGAAGAAAAGCTGTGGAGACAGCTTGCCCAGCACTCCCCTATTCTCTGCCGAGCTCTAGACCAGGCTGCTGTGACTCTCAGAGTACTAAATTAACTCCACACGAGCCTCCAACACCCGACCATGGCATGCACTAATTGGTTACAGGGCCCCCGCATGGGGGGATGGGAGGGAGGCTGTCCAGAATCAAAGAAGTCACCTTGCGCCGTACTCCGAGCAGAGATCGCTCTCTGTTGTATGCTCTCCCAGTTCTTCACTGCGGGAGCAGCTCTCATTAGCAATAATGAGTTTCGTGCTTTCCCACCAAAGAGAGGATTTAGCCCTTAGCCAGGTGGCGTGTTGCACAAAGCCAGGAGCTGCAGCAGTTTCAAAAGGAGGCCATCCACTGCGTGCGTGTGCTTGCGCGTGTGCGCAAGGGCACAACTAGAAAGAAGTGGATCCATCTCCCTGTGGGACCCGAGCCCAAGCTCATTAGATGATGAATTAACAACTGCATTCTCTAGTGGCGACTTTCCCAGAGGCAGCCCACTCCCATGGTCCTACCTCCATGGACAGGGAGGAACCTGCTGGCAGTTGGACTCTAATTCATTTTTCCAGTGGTGAATGCAGGCAAGGTTGCATTTAGATCCCATGAGTATATCTGAGCACGCCAGGGTGCCAAGCACTGTCCTGGGGGCATGCTGGATTGGTTCCTACAGAAAGTCTGATGCAAAATGCCTATCGGTGTACATGGGCTTTGGATCAACGGCATGATCTGGGCTCTAAAATTGTAGAAGCTTTTCAGCAAATACCCCCAACTAATAGGCAGCATTAGCTCTGTTTTACAGAATGGGGGACAGAGGGAGATTAATGTCCTCAAAAGCACCTAACTCCCATTGCAATCACTGGTGGTTTAATTAATTTTTCCAGTGGCCAGTTTGTGTTTGGATTCCACCAGCACTGTGGCTTGAAAGGATCCTCTCTGGAGAGGTCAAGAGTCCTTGTAAATCCATGGGAATAAGGTGCCTAAATACCTTCGATGGCCTGGACCTAAGTGACTTGCCTAGGGGCTGACAGGGAGTCTGTGGCAGAGCCAGGAATAGATCTCTGATCTGCTAAGGGCCAGCCCAGTGCCTTCTCCACAAAACCATCCTTCCTCTCCCCTGTTTTCCCAGGCTCTACTTTGCCTGGGACAGAGCCCCACAGAGCATTTCCTGTTTGAGCTGACCCCACAATATCCCACTGGGTTCGAAACTGGGTACCATGCCTTTGCCCCTACTTGTAATACTGACACCAAGTTCAATAAGGGAGAAAATTAAACTGGACTCAAATTAATCAATCAAATCAAATCAAAGGGCATGAAAGCAGCCTGCAGGCCTGGTGTGTTTGATGTTTGCTTGGCTCTGCTTTCTATTCCTTTCTGTTTGGAATGTTTCTTTGCTAATAACACCACCAAGTATGGGGCTTCATCTGCTAGAATTGAAGGCTTAACCCTGGCGCTAGGAGCGTGAGCTGCAGGGGAAGTTACCAAGGGTGGGGATGTGCTGCCAAAGAAGAAAAGGAGCTGAAAATGTGCTTGTTAAGTGTGCCAGAGCACTGAGGAGAACATGGACCAGTGACTGGGAGAGATGGGGATGTGATAGACACAGGTCCCCATCTTGGCTGGGTGCAGAGATCTGATTCTTTGGAGACACCTTGAGCACTCACGGTAGGAGGCACAAGCACCAGTAACTCAAACACATGCAGGGGTGCAAGGGACTGAACTAATCCTCTCGAGGTCCCTTCCAGTCCTACGATTCTATGATTCAAAACACCCTACCAAATCAGCACAGCTCATTCTTAGGCTTGGCAGGTAGATGTCGATTTCACCGCACACACGCAAACTGACAAAAAAGTTTCCATCAACAATAATTGAAATTTAGAGTTAGGCAAAGTAACACAAACGCTGCTTGAGAACTTATCAGAGTTTGACTTGAGGATATTTGTCTATTCTGACAGGTGATGTTGACAGCTTGTGTCGTAAGGGTTATAGAACTAACTTTTTTTGAACGTCAGCCTCTGCTGTCATTAAATAAATATTATCTGACCATCCCTCTATAATTTCCCACAACTGTGAACATTGAAAATCAATAAAAGTGGGAAAAAGTGCTTACAAATAAACCACATTATCCATCAAAATTATGAAAAACATAAAAATGGAGTTCTGCCAAACCTCCCTCTCCTGCTGCTCAATATTTCAGTCCCAGGTAGCAATATGGTTGCAGCTAAAAGCACATTTTGGGGGGGGGCGGAATAGGAACTCCTTGCTTATTTAATTCCACACACACTAAGTCTCTGTCCACACTGCGGTCAAACCCAACTCCAATCTGGGATTGAAACCATTAACTGTGTACAGTACACACCGCAACCATGGTATTAAACCTTTATGCAGATATTGCCAGGCCCACAGTCCAAAGACATCTGTGGAAGCCAGTCCTATACCCAACACAATGCAGAGCAGCCATAACACAGCTGACCAACTTCCTTGGAGATACCATACTTGTCATGGCCTTTGTTGAAAGATGAAATTTCTGTTGAGCTGGGAGACTTGACCAGAGGTTCCCTTTCCAGCTCTGCTACCACCTTGCTGTGTGACCTTGAAGTAAGTCACTTTGGCTCCTAAAAAGATAAAATGACAATTTGCACTGGTAGCCCTTTCCATCCAAGGATCATCAAGCTCTTCATGGGGGGGGGGGAAACTGAGGCAAAGAGCAATCTCCATCCCTTGTGACCAAACCCCAAACCTAAGACAGTGCATGAGGCGGGAAGGGATCTGAACTCATCTGTAGAAGTGGCTATCCATTCCTTCCTGTTTTATTAGGCCCAGACAACCCGATTCTGAGAGGAGCCAGTCCTCTTTGGTAACCTTCACCCATTGCTTGAATCAAGCTCGGAGGCCACCATTTTCCAATCTGGGGGCCTAAAGTACAGCTGCTGAATCCAGTTAGGCCCCTAAACAGAGGCAGCAGCTTTGTTTTCAGAGAAGCACCCACAGCTCCCACTGAGAATGCAACCTTGGGGACAAAGGCTATTTTCACTGCATTTCCAGGCCAGAAGGAAAACAAAGTGCATGTCTCAGAAGGGACCCAGTTCCCATAACACATCCAGCCCCAGTTTTGCAGAGCCCCGGGGCTTAGCTAGGAGAAGCTACCATGTCCTGAGGGCTTAGTCAAATGGAACCTCCAACAAAGGCAACCCAGTGTGCAGCAGATATTGAACTGCACCACGCCAGGATCCAGTGTGCTCAGCTCAGCTGGGTCCCATGCTGTTTTCAGAGTCATTGCACACCTCCTGGGCTGCCCCGTTAGACTTATGCCTGCATTATTTAATAGGGTGAGGGAAGAGGGGACAAATGACCCTACCGCTACAATGCTTACAATATCATCAAGATGAGGCAGGCGGAGCAGAAAGATTTGATTGTGGTGGGAAATCCGTCATGGAAATAGTTTCCACGTTGGTCGCCAGTGTAAGTAGCCTCCTGAGGCAGAGGCTCAGGAGCAGAAATTATACAGATGGCTTTGCTGGGAACCTGCTGATGGCAAAGCAAATTATGATATATTGGCAACGCTGAAATGCCAGCAGAAGCCTAGCGCAGCGGGAGCAGGAGCAGCTGGCAGGGGCTCTCAGCAGTGGGACACTGCAAAGTGTCTGGAGGAAATGGGGCTGCGAGGCTAGATAGGAGACTGTAGATGGAAACTCCATCAGCCAGCGGCAGAAAACAGCTGGATCATGGCGATACAGCCCATGGCTTCCTGGGGTTTCCCCGAGAGTTCCTCTGAAGTGACTGTCCCTGTTGGAAACTTACTGTTACTTTAAAGTCTGAAGATGCTTTGCAGATATTATTTAATTAACCTGCCACATCTCTAAACTAACGTATTCTTATTATACCCGATATACCAGTGGGTAAATTAAGGCACAGAGGGGTTAAATGCCTGGCCCAAGGACACTCAACAGAACTGGATACAGAGCCCAGAAATGTGACTACCATGCCCTCCTGTTTTAACTACTCCCACTTAGGGGGAATGGAACCCAGGAGTCCTGTCTCTCAGTCTCCTACTCTAACCACTTGTGACGGAGTCAGACCAGAAGGATATAGGAGAGTGCTGGAAGGCAGGTACATTAGTCTCGGTGTGCAGGTCCCTGTTCCCTGGATAGGGAAACAAAGGCTACTCCAGGTCAATCAAGACACCTGGGGCCAATTAAGAACCTTCTAGAAAGGAGTAGAAACAGCTAGCCTAATTGGGACACCTGAAGCCAATCAAGGACTGGCTGAATCCAGATAAAAACCTCCCAGTTTGTCAGATGGGTTGTGGGTGCCAGGATCTGTGGAAGGAAGTTATGCTGTTGGTGAGACTGAGTGGTGGACAACATATCGTACAGAAGGAAGGAGGCCCTGAGATAAGGGTGAAGTGGAGTTTGAGGAAGCAGGGACTGCTGTCGGGAAGCAACCCAGGGAATTGTAAATGTTCTGTTGCTGAAAGGTCAGCCATCTTAGCTGATACTATTAGGGTCCCTGGTCAGGAGCCCAGAGTAGAGGGCGGGCCTGGGCTCCCCCCTTTCTGCCTCCCCTAATTAGTCTCTGAGATTGGGAGACAATAGAGACTGTGCCAGGAAGGATAGCTTCTCCTCACTGGTTTGTGATGAAAATGGCTCAATAGACTGTGACCTTGTCTCCAGAGAGAGAAGGGCTCCGTGGAGGATCACAGTGAGCCGCTGAGGCTAGTAAAAATCCGCCAGGAAACGCAGGATCCACGAAGATAAGGACAGAGCTTTGTCACACACTGTAGAGCACTCCTTTCAGGATGGGCAATAGCTCACTGGATTCCAAGCCTCCAGCCACTCTTGCTTAAATTAATTTTACTTTTATTTAATTCACAGGCTTCAGATTCGCTCCAAAGGGAAAAGCCCAGAAGGCTCAGCTGGTCTCAGACAGGTCAGGAGGTGACTGCAGATTCTCCGAGTACAGTACTCGGAGACTAGAGTTAGGAAAGACTCAGCACTGAACAGGTCACCGGCTCATTAGCCTGGATGTAGAGTACCAGCCAAGAGCTTTAAACTGGAAAATGGATTGCCTAGGTGTGCTGTTGGCTGAGCTAATGGCTCGGTGGATAGCACAACGGCATTTGCAGGGAGCTGTGCTCTTTGGGATGGCAAAGGCTAGGAAAGGAGATGGAGTTAACACACTTTATGGGACAGGAGATGTGCAATAACCCAGAGTACTGCCAACAAGTGCATTGCAGCTCCCGATGGAGATGTAGCCATCAAAAGTGGGTGGGACTAGAACAGAAGGGTTGTTGCAGGTTAGGCTGAGGCGCAGTGCCTGAGCTGGGCTGGCAGAGCAGGATTGAGACGCATTAGCAAATTTAGCAGAGCTCTCTCGGGAGACCAGCACTGGAACAGCGGGAAGCTACTGTGCAGGACTGAGATGCAGCAGCTGAGCTGTGTGTGGGGAGCCTAGGACTGGAAGAACTAGGATGTCATAGGGCAGGATTAAAGTGCCCCGGCACAAGGGAACTCAGGACTGGAACAGCAGAGGGACTATGGTCCAGTCTGAAGAGCATCACGTAGGCAGAGTAAAAGCAAACAGAATTTCATTTTCCAGAACCACATACAGGGGATTTTACCCCCACCCCAAACTCACAGATACAGTTTCAGCAGCACATTACCCTCTGTTAGCTAAATTAGAGGTCAGGCTGGAAAGGGTATCCTTATTTCACACCCAGTGGGATTTAGGCAACTTATATCATGGAAAATAATAATTAAAACCCATAAATCACATTAAAATTATCTGCAGCATTTAGGACACAGAGCTATCTCCGAATTTAAACAAGACAAATGTCTTCGGCGGGGTAAAGCATGAGAGATCAGTCATAATTTAACACAGAGCACATTGTGGTCAATCCTGCCTGAAGTCCTCTACCAAGCAAATGAACTTGCACGTTTTCTTCTAATTCATTGTGCCAGTACCACATTGTAAAGTTTGGGATCCAGGTACTTCCAGTTAACCATTACATAAACCTCATGGGGCTCCCTCCAGTTCCATTTGAACTTCTGCCTTGAGATGTCATTGGCATCTCCGCAAAGCAGGGGTAAAATGCTACCACATCGAATCCTCTGCCCACGGCATTTTACACCCTGTGCAAATGACGACTCATGGTAAAAGGCAGGGGAGAATTGGGCCCTCTGTCCATCACAAAGCAGCCTTGCTGAAATACTGGCAGCTGCTAAACAGAGATCCCTGGTGATGCTTGTTTTACGTTTTGCTGCATTGTGAACGTGGTCTGGCTTGTTTCTGGAGGGCCACTCATGAACACTGACCTACCTGGGTATTTGAGAATTGGTCTTGGATTCTGGGTTTGTTATTGCACGGTTGTCCATGATTGTGGGAGTCCTGCACACAGGGTGTTATTGTAGGGTTGCTTGTGAATGCAAATACTGGGGTGTTATTGTAGGCGTGATAAGCCTATTAATGCTGAGGGGATTTGCTTTGTTTATAGAAACACACGCCAAGGACGTTGTTTTCTGGGCCAAACTCCTCACTCATCAAGAATCCCACAGGCTCTTGCAGCGAACAGGAGGGAATTAAGAAGGTACACCACACGAGGCTTGCCAATCATGATAGCATCCCTTTAAATTAACAAGGCTCAAAAATGCCTGGCTCATTTGCATGGATATTTATTGAAAGCTATATGTCAGCTCAGCTTGACAGCTTGTTTACAAAACGGCCCTGCCCAGAGGCAACTCCTAGACACATTACACAACACGTGACAGTGCACAGTGAGTACAGAATTTGGCTCCTGACGTGCCTTATTTAACAGCTTTCCAGGGCATGGCTGATCAGGATCCTCAGTGTTATTCAAGCCAAGCTGGGCTGATGTCTCAAAAGACTTCAGAAAACATCCTATTCAGAATCAATTCTGCTTCTATGCTGCTAAAATACCAATCCCCCTTTCCCCAAATTAAGCTCAAGCATGTTAGAGTGAAGACAAGATCTGGCCTCCTCTCTCTCTCTCTCTCTCTCTAGGTACTTATACGACCCCCTTCCCACCGTATGTCCCAGCGTTTCAATCTTCAATGCATATAGAATCACCACCACCCCGGCAATGGGAAAACAGAGGCATAAAGAGGTGGAAGGCCAAGAGTTTGAAAAGTTCACCAGCAATTTGGAGTGCCTAAATTGTGGTGCCTCAAAGGAGTCTGATTTACAGAGGCTCAGTGCTTTTTGGAAATCAAGCTGGGTTACCCAGAATGGCTACTCATTTTTGAAATCCATGGGGGCAGTGCTGCCTAATGGATTGGAAGATGAAGATTCTGTTCCTGGCGCTGGCACTGGATGACTTGGGAAAATTACTTCACTTAACCATGCCTCAGCTTCCCCATCTGTAAAATAGGAATAATGATACTGACCTCTGGAAAGCGCTTTGAGGTCTCCTGAAGTAAAGTGCTATAATACCTAGCTACTATTCTAGTCGGCCTCTCTGACTTACCCACAGTGAGCAGACTAGGAACTGAACTGAGGTCTCCTCGATCCCAGCCCAATGCCTTAATCACATTCCTGTTTTGAAAGCCACTGCTCCGTCCCCAGCTGAACTCACCACTAAAGCTGTGGGGAACTGGTGGCCATTCTTCCCACGCATATTTTCACAACTATTTTTGCTGTCACATTTCAGGCAGTTTTGCCCCTTTCCCTCAGACATAGTGCTTTCCCCTTAACTTGGAGGAAGTGGCCATTTCCAAAGCAAAAGCATGCACAGACTCGCACCTCAGAGCTGACTTCTGCTCAGAATGGGTACATTTCCCAGTTGGAAACGGATGCATTTTTAGTACAAGTAAAACTCTCTCTGGGAGTTGAGAAACTCCTCACCACTAGCCTTGGCGTTAAGAGAAGTGGGGTCAGTTCCCAGTTATGTCACAGACTCCCTGTGTGACTATGGGTAAGTCACTGAGTGTTATTTTCTCGACAGCACCTAAACGATTTAGGAGCCTAAGGCTCCCTGAAAGTCAACAGGACTTAGAGCTTTTTAATTTTTTTTTTAAAATCCTTAGCCACTCTGTGCCTCGCTTTCCCCATAAATCAAATTAGGCTCATGATCTTCCTTGACTTCCCAGGAGTATTGTGAGCAAGGAGCTCACAGGTTATGGTGGTAGGGGCTCTCTGAGCACCTAGGTAATAGGAGTCTCCTCTCCAGCAATTCTGTTTTCGCTCCTTTGTGCGAGAGCACTGGCTTTTAATTGCAGGTTGCTCAGGTGCACTGGGCTGTAGAAAGTTGGCTTTTTGTAAGGTTGCTCGGGGCAGACTTGGGGCAGAGGTATGCATTTACTAGGCCCTGTAAGCTCTTAAAGATCAATACGTTTTCTCATTTCTGCTAAGACCCTGAGTGTCAGGCAACATCTAATGCATCTGACAAATGCAAACAGTTAAGGCTGTTTCTGTCTCCCACTGAAACCTGTTAGTTGCTTTAATCTTGGCCTTTCCAGCAAAGGAGAAATCCTCCCCTTCTTGCATGCATGAGGAAAGCTTAGAGGAATATCTTGCTCACTCATTTTTGATTTTTCTATGTCAATCTCTCTGCTCCATTTTTCTGCTTAGAAGAGGGTTATGAGAAACCATTAGACCTGTCTCAATCACAGGTGTAATGTAGCAGGGACCTTGCAGTGAATGAATCAAAGATAATACCAAGCTCTTATATAGTGCTTTTCATCCACGGATCTCCAAGCAGGTTATATCATCATCATCCCCTTTTTACAGATGGGGAAACTGAGGTACATAAGAGACTTGTGCAAGGTCACCTGGTAGATCAGTGGCAGAGTAATGAATAGAACCCAGGTCTCCTGTATTTTAGTCCAGTACTCTTATTTGCTAGCCACACTCCATCAGGAGTTTACATCAACAGAATAAACAACATCCCTATGGGATGTAATCAGGAAGAGGTGGCAAAGAACCATAAGGCCGGAGGTTCTTATGGACTCACTGGTTTGCCCACAAGCAGAAACTTCACCGAGAGCCTATTCTTATGAGGCTAGCAGCCACACATTAGAGACAGACACAACTGTGCTCCCTCTCTCTCTTACGGAAGCTTTACCCTGGTTCTTGCTTTCCCTGATTCCCACATAAGCCATTCAACTATAAACAGTAAAGCATCACATCTCAGTCTCATAGCTGGAACAGTGCAGGACAACAGCCTACTACTACAGTCCCCTAAAGGAGTTACTCCGTTAGCAAAAATGGCAGAGTTCTGTGTTGCAAGGCTCAGGGTTCCAACTGTTAGGCCTCCTTGGGGGAGGGGTGGGGCGGAGGTGTCGTTACAGAAGTGTGTGATTGCTCTTTGCATATAGAGCACACAAGCTAGGGCCTGATCCCTAGCTGGCAGAAATCAGCACAACGCCATGCCTCAGAAGTTACAAATTCCTTCCTTTGCTGAGTAATCATACCCAGTGGTTGGCCTCATACAGTCCGAACCATCCACCTTAAAAAGATTATGGGATGGCAACTGAGTCATTTGCTAGCCTGCAGCTGGTGTGTCTGTCCTATTTACCTGAGTCTATATAAATTCCAGACAGAACAGGCCCCTAAACAAGTTACTGCACAGAGTGGCAGCGTTCGTCTCCCAACCTGCGAGTGGCATTTCGCAGGCCAGGCTGCCGTCACCACAAGCGCTAGGAAATTTCTCCAATGTCACTTTGATTTATAGCTCTAGTTAAGTCTCCAGGAGGCCTGCGAGCCGCCCTAAGCACACGAAACCTCAAAGGGATAAATAATTTAACAGGTGGTTAAATATTCTTTAAGGTCTAGAGACCATCGGCAGGAGCACGGATTTCGGGAATAACACAAAATTACACATTGAGCACAAAAAAAGAGGAAGGAAAAATTCTGTGCCAAGCATTCCTGTCACTGCCCAATCATACAAACAAGTACCACGATGCTGGTTCCTTCTTCATTTTCTGCCTTGCTTCCTCTCATTTCAAGGGGAGCGGCTTCAGGAGGGAATTGGGAGTGAGCAAGGAGGATGGGGATGCTTTGTGCCCATTGCTTCCAACCCCTAATTTCCTTGTTTTGGGGAGACAGCATTTAACTTACACCAAGGTGATTTCTGGGTGCTGGAGAGTCCAGATGAGTGAGCCATACGTGCAGAGTAGGCCATTTGCTTGTGGACATTTCTAGCTTGTCCAACCCACAGAAGGTGGGTCCAATAAAAGATATTACCTCACCTATCTTCTGTCAGGCAGAATCTTAGGAATTGCAGCACAGAGAGATAAAGTGACCTGCCCAAGGCTACACAGGGAGGCAGTGGCAGAGCTAAGAACTGAACCCAGCTCTCCTGAGTCCCAGTTAAGTAACTTAATGGGAAGTCCACCCTTGACCCTCAGTGACTTGCTTTCAGGCAAGGCTGCATCCACGTGTATCCTGAGGCCTGAATCTTGACATGCTCAATTAGGAGAGTGGATTAGCTATTGCATGAATTAATGCCCATGATGGAATCCATCTCTAGTGCTCCCTGCCTCCCGCTTTCCTGGAGCATCATAATTATGGCCTCCATAATATGAGTTTTCTTTACCACGTAGTTGCATGGGAGAAGTTAACAGGCAAAGCAGTTCCAGGACTGCAAAGAGCAATAGAACACAAGTGGCAAGGCCGGGGCAGGAAAATTCACAGTTAACGGTCCCTTCGCTAGCGATATTTTATTGCTGTTACCCCTGATAAATGGATTATGAATAATTTACTGTCGGCTCTTGCTTTATGAAGTATTCATCGTGTTCGAGCGTCCTGAGGTAATTAACTATCACATCAGCCCACCGTAATACGGCTGAGCTGCAATTCATCTTCAACACTTCATTAGCAGGCCCCCACGTTGCTTTAATAAATTAACAACGAACAAACAAAACTTTCCCCAAGGATGTTACAATCTTGGTAACTCATACCAGTAAGTAGCTGAGAGTTACTGGTGTGGGGATGGAGAATGGACAGGACAGTGTGGATTAAATAACCCACCCAAAGGTGCTCAACATTCTTAAGAGGTGTGATTAGAATGTGGCCCACAGGGATGAAGATTGTCCAAACCACCAGAGCGGGAGGCTGTGGCCCAGAGCAATCATTTTAAAAAGATAGCTACTAAGGCCATGGTTACACTGGCACTTTATAGCGCTATAAAGCCCCCACGAGCGCTATAACCTACTCCCCGTCCACACTGGCAAGGCACGTAGAGCGCTATAACCGTGGAGTTATAGCGCTATTATAAATCCACCTCCTCATGGGGAATAAGGGCTGTAGCGCAGCTGCTGTAGCACTACAGCAAGAATGTGGACACCCACTGCGCTACAAGTGATCTCTGGAGATGCCTAGAGCCATTTAAGGCAATTGACGTCTCTTCCCTTTGTTTTGAACTCGGCTGGAGGAATGCGGAAGTACCTCTTTAGAGTTTCTTTCTTAACTCGGCAGATAAGCAATGCAAATGTTTAAGGAGGGAGCCTATGTGAAAACAAAGCCTTCTGTGAACGGAGGCTCACTGACAGGCTTTCAGAAAAACGGAAAAACCACTGTCTCTCTCCCTCCGCATACACACAACGCGTCCCCCCTCACCCCCCTCATTTAAAAAGCACGTTGCACCCAGCTGAATGCTGGGATACCTGCCCTAATGCGCTGCTCTTAATGCCGCATTAAGTGCCCCAAATGTGGCCATGCTATACCGCAGGAGCATCTGAGTGTGGACATACAATAGCGCTATACATATTACTGTATAAGGGGACCGCTATAACCTATAGCGCTATAATCTTGTAAGTGTAACCATACCCTAATTTTCTGTGCCTGGGTTGAGAAGCCTACAGTCTGTGTTCGAAGGTGCTGAGTACCCAGAACGATCATTTGCATCTTGAGGCACCAGCAGAGATCAGTGACACACTCACTGTGCTAGACAGAGCGAATACACACAGTGAGAGACAGTCCCTACCACCTAAATAGACGAGACAGACCAAGGAAGGATTGTTTCCCTCATTTTACAACTAGGGAACTGAGAAAGATGACGTGACTTGACCAAGTCACACAGGGAAGCTGGGGCAGAGTGGGGAATAGCAATCAGAGCAGGAGTTCCAACCCAAAGCCTTTCACAAGACTAGTCTTCATACCGGAGCTACGAGTACACTGCCCCTCTGAAAATGAGGCCTAAGGTGTCTCCTGTCAGACAGCCAGCCTCAGTGGGCAGCGGTTCCTTTCAGGCAGAGATATACCTTAGTTAATCTTGGGCGAATGTAGGAGTGAATTAGCTTTTGAGAGAATACCCCACAGACGAAATCCATCTCTATCAGCACCTCACTCATTTGATTTCAGGCACTAGGATCACCTCACTTGGATTTCTGAATTATTATTCACGATTATAATTAGCAGGGTAGCATCTTGGAGCCCCAGCTCCCAACCAGGGCCCGATTGTGCGAGGAGTTGCACAAACAGAATAAAAAGACGGCCCCCTGCCTCAAAGGGAGCAATCACATGAAACCTTTTGCGGTTGCACCATCCCTAGAATTGGCGAGTCCTGATTCATCTAGCAGGCCTGGGGATGCCACTTTGAACTCTGCAGGGCAGCCAAATTACAGCACTGTCCACAATCTTTGTTAACATGTGCATCTGCCTTAGCAGGGAGCAGAGAGGCAAACAATCATCAGTGGAAAGTGCAGAACCAATCACACGCTTGGGGGTATAAACCTGCTACCGCCATCATTGGATGCTTCTATTTCTATCTGCCAGGCTGATCCATAGAAGGATACCCCAGCTCAGCAGGTTTCTAAACTGGTTGGGGAGGTCACAGCAGGCTCTCTTGTTAGCACAGTTTGGGGTCAGGTGAACGCTCCCGCAACAGCACGGAGCTACAGGAAGTAAACAAAACAAGCACGTAAAACTAGCGCCGAAGATAGAACGAGATGCTGGCAGGAGAGGTCCATCTGTGCTAACAGAGATAGCATAAATCTCTGTGATATAACATATGCTGTGACTTAAAAAGTAAGGACGTCCAGCTGTATTAGAGATGGCCTGAACTGGAGCCATGGGGCCCAGCTCCTTCACATTTGAGGATGTTCAAAATCTGAACACTGCAAATTAGCCCCTGGGTCCGATTTTCTATTGCCCTGCACGTTGTGTGGCTGCTGACAGTTGTGCAGAATGGACGCTCAGCACCCTCAGAGATGGTAAAATTTCACAGCTGCTTTGCACGGATGTCACTACCCAAACAAAGATTCAAGCCGGGGATAAGCAGAGCCCTTATCCTTGTAACCATACAGGAAGGGACTGAAATCACTCTATTCATCGCAACACAGGTGGCCACGATTCCTGAAGTCCAGAGTGCAAACAGGCAGGTTGAGGCTTGTGTCAACTTCCAGAGGTCAAAACAGGGAGGGAGAGGGAGAGAGGGGGCCATCCCCTTACTTGGCCTGAGTAGCGCTTTACTCCTCAAAGCATCCCCCTTAAAGTCAGGTGCTACTCAGCCCCAGGGATCAGCCTCTGGCTTACAATAGCTTCATTTTCATTTGATTGGACTCCCAAAGTCCCAAGGGATCTCTAAGTGCCCTACAGAGCAGGCAGGACCTCCTCATCTCGTTTGCACTGGTGAAACTCCATGGGCTTCGCCGGAGACATGTCAGCGTGGGGGGAGAACGCTCACCCGGGCATTCCCTGCACAAAATCTTTCATGGGATTGAGTTTCTCTACATCAGTAGGGAGCCCCTGATTACACCTAGAGCAGGGTAGAGAACTGGCTGCCTTGGGTCTGTAACTGGTGTAGGTGCCCCCGGGAAAAGGGCTACATCAGAGCCCCACAGCAGGATTAGTGACCCACACAGGGATGCAGGGTTCCCCAGTTGTCCTACCCTGCTGGAAGTTAGAACCAAGCAGAAAGGTGCTGAGTTGTTGCAGCGGGGACAGTTTATTAATGCTAAGTATGAGTGAGGTGCCTGCAGCCCTGTGGTCAGGGGGAACTAGGGACAGGGAGGTCCACAGGGAACCCTAGGAACAGCCAGGCTGGGGGAGACGCTCATGTTCTGCTCTTGTCATCTGAGCTCCCAACGAAGCCAGACAGGAAGAAGGGCGGGGAGTTTGATCCCACATAGCAGGTGCAGACAGCCTCTGGAGCAGGGCGGGGATGCCGCTGCTGACAGGGCCATAGATAGAAAGCCTTACTCATAATAGCAACATAGCCAGGGCATCACAGGCTAGCTGCCCAAGTACACGCCCAGGGTTCCGGGTGGGACTGTACGCAGGTGGAGAGCCCATGGAGCCACGACTGCACTGCTATTTTTAGTGAGCTAGCTTGATTGCACCTTAAGGTGCTTGACAGAGCTCTGCTCATCCAGTGTCCGCACTCTAACTCATCAGCATTGCTTAACATGACCTGCTGCATAACTTAATAACCAATTCCAACTAATTCCAGACAGAGCCTCTTAAAGGCGCTGTTCCCCACAGGCCCAGCTTCAGATGAGCTCAAGAACTTACAGCAAAATGGGCCAGGTTCTGAGGCAGCCTGAGCAGAGAGTAGGGCAAACCAGGGCTGCTTTCTGGTTCTTTGGCAAACCTTAGGACTTGTAGGGTTAAAGCAGCAGGGTAGTATTGCCACCTGAGCTGTGCTTTGAGTTTTGCGGCCCTGGTTCAAAGCCCCCGGGGGCTGAAAGAAATCTGAAGGAACACTGTGAACTGAACCAGTCATGCTGATGGTAGTTCCAAAGGGATGGCAGTTCTAGCGGACACTACAGAGACAGATCTGGTATGAATCCACCGAAGCAGATAGACAGCTAAGCAACACGAGTGCCTTGCAGTACCAGGTCAATACAGCTGTTGACTAGAATGGAAGAGTTTCACTTAGTGAGTCACTAGTGCCTTTTCCTACAACCTCTTCCGAGCTTCCAGATAAGCCATGAGCCTACCCGAAATGCTGCTAAGCCTGAGCTTCAAAATGCAGCAAAGACCAAAACCGAGGTGATATGGCAAAATGCAAAGCAGCATAGGAGACCTGAATGTACAGGATCTGATTGACAGCTATGGAGAAAAATGTCCTCTGGTCTCCTCTGTTGAGTCAGCATTTCTGACATCAGTGATTTGCAGCAGTCAACAGGGAGATAACAGCAAGTCTCTGTGGGATGCAGGCAAACTCGGGTGAGATGAGCGATGGTTCTAGCTGAGAGTTATGCTTACTGCTAACAGGACTGGGGAAGTCAAATAATTACAGCTAATGCGTCAAACCCACATCTGTTGGAAGTGAAATATTGAACACTGCCCAGTCCTCAACAGCAGCGCTCTCTCTGATCCCTGCAGCGACTCCAGGGATGCAGAGATGTCCAGAGATGCAGAAATTCCACCGTAATCTACAAGATCCTAGGCCACACAGACTTTCCAGCTGTCAGCAGAGATAGAGCTCAGGAGATCTTTGCCACCAAACCACAGACCAACCACATGAACTAAAGAGAACTTTCCCCTCACTGATTAGGGTTTATTGACTCATGGCTGCAGCCTCTAAAGGATGACATATGCACACTCAAGCAGATCTGATATTCCATCCAGTAGCAGGACAGCAGTTACTCAAAGATTGGCAACTCTTTGGGGTGGGGGGCCATCTTTTGGTTCGGTGTGTGTACAAGGCCTAGCACAAGATCCCTGGACATGGCTTCTAGGTCCTATTGCAATCCCAAATAAATAATAAACAACAGGAGCACTTAATCTGCTTGGTGCGGCATAATAAATCCATTTGCAAACTGTGAGGGGTTTCTAAGAATAGCAACACTGACCCGTTCCTCCACTCCTGTTCACGAAGGAGACAGGCCTGGTTTACAGTGAGGCTGTGCAGCATAGCACCCAGTGACTTCAGCTGAAGTTGTGGGTTCTCAGCACCGCTGGAGGATGTTCCTTGCAGGAGCTGGCTATGTGGTAGAGGGATGCCAAATGCAACAGCAGCTAGAGAGGATTAAAAAGCCATTACCCTGAACCTTCCAGGGGAGATGCAAGGGGGTTGGGTAAAACACAACCCAGACCTAACCCAGCCCTGCCTGGGTATTTTACACACTTTGGTTTTGTTAGAAATAAATCTGACAAATTGTGCTTGATTCACCCATGTCTTTCACTCCTAAGCCAACACGAGGAAACCACCTTCAGATTCCACCCTTCTGTCTCTGTCCTCTACAGCTTGTAATGGACCTTGAAAGGACCCCAATCCTGCCTTAGGGAGGCTGGAATGGAGGAGAGGGGAATTCAATATCTATTGTATGCTCATGCCGTTCTTTGCTTCCTAGTGCTCCTCCGTCAGCTAGTGTCACCCCTGCTCTCTGGCACTGGAGGGTTGGGGAGCATAGATCATTCTATCCGGCAAATGCCATCTCTGTGCCCATTCACATTTCTGGGTTCTTACACATTGCCCCACCAGGCCTCAACCTGGCCCCCTCATCAGCAAACCAAACCAGGCTCCAGTACAATCTCTGTTAGGCCATGGGCACGTTGAGTTGTGATGAAAAACGGTTGCTGAGAGCAACAATGATAGGCAAAAAAATTAATATCAGCAGGATGGAAATCAGTTTGTGTACCCACAATAACAGCTGGGGTTTTATCAATGAATGACTTCACCGCTCTACAGAGGACATCTTTCACATTAGGCAAGACAGCTAATGCAATGTGCTTTCTCTCCATACCTATATGTGATTAAAAATCCCCAAGGAGCAACATTCAAACTTGCTCAAGCACATATTGCCCTAATAGGGGAAGCGCATGAAATAAATCCGGTGTGAGATCTAGTGCAGCATATCCTGGCTAATGTAATATACCTTTCCAGTCTGTATACATGCTTCCTGTCTTGTTTTAAGCCACATAATGAGGGAAAATTTAATAAAATAATTACATTGGAAATAAGAGACTATTGTGCTTGCCAGAGGTTTATGGAGGATCAGGGGAGGAGGGCCTATTAGTTTAAAGGTGAGGGCTGCAAATCTCTTCAGAGCTGGGATGAAGTTAGAAACACCATTATCTTGGCTCATTTCAGAGGGAGGAAGCGCTGTTGGAGCAGGGTGCTGTGTTTCAGAATCGTCTCTTTTATTTATGTATTGGCTAATCTCACGATTCTCATCGCCATAGTCTGTAAGCACCTCACACCCAATAACAGATTTATTCTCCCAACACCCTATAGGACATGTTCATATTACTATGACATGTAGGCAGGGCAGAATTCTATTTTTCATAATTTTGACAAATATATATTTTAGGCTTTTTTATTTGTATCAATTTTCATTGGTGTAGGAAATTGGGGGTTGGGGGTCAGATAATAGAGGGAAGTCAGACAGTTATTTAATGCAGAGGTGGCCAATTTGAGCCTGAGAAGGAGCCAGAATTTAACAATGTACATTGCCAAAGAGTCACAGTAATACGTCAACAGTCCCCTCAACCCCCATGCCACTCCCAGTGCCTCCCACCCACTGGCAGTCCCACCAGTCAGCGCCTCTCCCTTCCTCCCCACCCATCCTGATCAGCTGTTTTGTGGCATGCAGGAGGCTCTGAGGGGGGTAAGGGGAGAAGCAAAGGGCACAGCAGGCTCAGGGGAGGGGGCGGGAAGGGGTGGAGCGGGGGCAGGGCCTGTGACAGAGCCAGGAGTCGAGCAGTGAGCACCCCCTGGCACATTGGAAAGTTGGTGCCTGTAGCTCCAGGCCTGAAGTCAGTGCCTGTATAAGGAGCCACACAGTCACTTCTGAGAAGCCACATGGGGCTCCAGAGCCACTGGTCAGCCACCCCTGATTTAATGACAGTAGACGTTGCAATTCACAAAGTTAAAGCTCTATAACTGTTAAAACAGGTCAAAATATACGTTAGCATGTTTAAACCAAAACTCTAAAAAGTGTTCTCAAGCAGCATGTTTCTGACTTTGCCTCTCTCTAAATTTCTATCAATGGAAATATTTTTGCATTGGCTTCTGTGCATACGAAGAAATCAAGGTTTACCAATAAAAATCTAATCCTTCCAAACCTAATTACATGTATTACGGTAACACAGAGAAACCCCGTTTGATATCAGGACTGCATGGGGCTAGGCATACAGACACAGAGTGAGAGGCAGACCCCACCCTAATGAGCTAACAATCTAAATAGCTAAGACAAAGTCTTTATTCTCATTTTACACATCAGAAAAGGAGGCACAGAGAGAGTAACAGTGACATTTTTAGAAGTGTCTAAGTCTTGTTTTCCAAACATGCCCAAATAGCTTAGAGGATCTGGGCCTAACTACCACTGAAATCAATGAAGATTTGAGGATCTGGGCTTTAGAACTCTAAGCATCCCTGAAAGTCAATAGGATTTAGGGTCCTCAGTCCCTTTTGAAGATGAGGCTTAAGCTCTGTTGAAAATTTTACTCCAAGTATCTTGCCCTAGGTCACACAGAGAACATATAGCCAAACAAGGTCTTGAACACAGATGTCACTGCTTACTGCTTTAACCCTGTAGCAGAGCGGCGACTCACCCCTGTGGCGCCTCCCGCTGGTCATTCAGGAAATTAGCTCACTCCAGCATCCGGAGCGCCCTCTGCAGTCCCGCTTGCACTGGCCCCGTGTCCCTCCCTGGAGCCCAGTGCCCTCTTCCCTAGGGTGCTGCACCCCTGCAGAACCCCAACAATCTCAGAGTCTCCCCTTCCCTGGGGAACCCTCACCCACTATCCCCACCTTGCCTCAGTCTAGGCAACTGCCAGCCACCACTTGCCCCCGTTCTCTGGGGCAGACTGCAGTATCATTGCCACTTATCACAGGCAAGGAGGGTTTGGCCTGCTGCTTCTGCCTCTGTAGCCATGGGCTGCCCCCTGCAACCTCAGTACCCCTTGTTGGACCTTCCCCTAGGTCCTGCAGCCTGGGGGTTTCCGGGCTGGAGCTCCCCCAGCTCCTCTTGCCTTGCCCCAGCCCTGCTTCCCTCTAGGTACCCTGCTCAAGCTCTCTGCAGCCAGAGGAGACTCTCTCTGAGCACCAAACTCTGGGCCTTTTTAATCAGGGCCAGCTGGGCCCTAACTGACCCAACCACAGCTGTGGCCGCTCTGTCTAATCAGCCTAGGAGCTGCTTGCTCCCAGTCACAACCCTTTCCTGGGCTGTTTTAAGCCCTTTTTCCTGGAGTGGGGCACACCCCACAGCTGCCCCACTACACACCCCAACGTCAACTAGCAGCTCTTGAAGAGGGTCTTGTCTAGTAATTAGAGCTGAGGACTAGCCATCTAGGACTCTATATTATGAAAAAAACAATGAGGAGTCCTGGTGGCACCTTATCAGCTAAAACATTTATTTGGGCCTAAGTTTTCGTGGGTTAGAGCCCACTTCATGAGATGCTTATGCCCAAATGTGTTAAGCTCTAAGGGGCCACAAGGACTCGTTTTTGATGATACAGACTAACCCAGCTACCCCTCTGAAATCTCTCTCATCATGAAGAGCTCAGTTCCCATTTAGACCTCAGCATAAGGATGAGATTTCCAAAAGCACCCAGCAGCTGCTCTCATTGCAATACTTAGGGTCAGATTTTGAACAGTTCCCAGCAGGCTTGTCTCTTCTGAAAATCTGGCCACTTATATGCCCAAACAGGAGCTGACCTCATTTGTAAATCTGCCCCATAGTAGCTCTGTGCCTCAGTTTCTCATCTGTAAAATGAAGGTAATGACACCGACTCTGTGTCTGTGCAGCACCCAGCACAACGGGGGCCTGATCTTAAACAGGGTTTCTATGTGCTACCATAATACACATAATATTAATGGCATTGGTTGGCTTGCAGGCATGACAGCAGAGGTGGGCCTTGAGTAGGGATTTCAAAGAGGAATGGATAGACTTTACAGCTAGGGAAGGTGGTTCATACCGAAGGGCCACCATAGCGGACTGCACAGAATCATTTGCGGGGTGTGTGTGTCTTGAGATGCCTTAGAAAGGACATGAGTAAGAGGGCACAAAATAAGAGCATATAAAATAATGCGTGGTCAAGAGAAGGGAGATTGAAATCTTCTGTTCTCCTTGTCTCCTAACACACAATGAAAATAAAAGGAGGAAATTCTAAACTGATATGGTTTCCACATAAAGCAGAATTAGACAGTGGAACTCATTGCCACATGATATGGCAGAGGAACAAGATTTTGCAAGATTCAAAGCGGGATCAGACATTTATATGGATAACAAGACTATCCAGAGCTATTATAGGTTGGCTACTGGCAACTGCGCCTGTACCAATTTCAGCCCTGGGATGAAGATGGATGGGTATGTGCTACAGCTCTCTGCTGCCCCCATACACGCCAGCCATCACATTCTATCAGCCAAGCAAATGGAGTTTTCCATGGGCAGGGAATAGTCTTACATGGGAGACAAAGGTTTCCAGCTGAGATCTCTCTCACCCAATCATGGGCCTTTACAGGGGCAACACAAAGTTCTTTCACAGGGAGCAGCTACAGTGCAATCCCATGACCGAGGGGCCCAAGTTCTGCACTCCCCCAGAATTGTACAAGATTTGAGAGGGGGACTTGCAGAGCCTGGTATGTGCCAGCGTGTGTGGCCACAGAGCCTTACTGCACATGCCTGTGCAGAGTCACACATCCTGCTACTGCACGATGTAGGCCCCAGGAACTCCTTCCCTGCATCTTTGCTAGGAGAGGTGAAGCCAGGATGGACCTGGCACGGGGAAGGAGTCAGCAGGGCCAGTGGCTACAATGCCAGGGGCATTTCGGGCACCCCGAGAGGGTCCCTTTCCACTGCACCAGCTTCTCACTGCCATGGCTGTCGCTATGATCCTGTGGGGCTCACTCACTGGTCCCAGATCAAACCGTCTGTGTCACAAAGGGTGTGACTGGTGCAGTCTCTAATACACCACACAGGGTGCAGTATGCAGATGTTGCTGTTTGGTTTAGTCCTTTGCTACAGCACAGCAGATCCAAAGCATGTAATTGTCATTATATAATATCAACATTTAACTCCAGCATTGGATATGTCAACCCTTATTATTTTCAAGGAGTTTTGATAGCTCTGGGTATAAATCAATATAAATAATGTGTTCATAATCTCTGAATCATACTCCTAACAGCATTATGCCCATAATTGTAATTTAAGAAACGGGGACAGGGATTCCTCCTCTATTTTTCTGGTTAATTGTCTCTCTATGTTCATGTATGTGTTGTCCCCTCCATCATATTATATGAAGGAACATGACCCTGGAATAAAAGGCACTGTATTGATTTGGAGAGTTGGAGTGATCACACCAAGGCTAGCGTGTGTGTGTGTGCATGTTCGTGAGAGAGATCTATTGCAGTTTTAGTATCCCTGATCAATAAAGCCAGCTGTGTCCTACAGGAGCTGGGGAAAGAGATGGAGGAAGTGGGGAGAGCGGAGGAGTGGCGAAAGAATATAAGGTGAATGAAGTAAGGAAAGAAGGGACAGAGGAGAAAGAGGAACAAAAGGAGAGAGAGGGAAACTGGGAAAGGCAAGAAGAAAGAGGGGAAGGGAGGGTATGAAAGAGGGAGGGGAAAGGAGCAAGAGGGAACTGAGAGGAGTAAGCAGGGTTTAAATTGTCAGAGTATTTCTGGCCCACGGGAAGTGCTGGGGCTCAGGGCTTCTGCCCTGTGGGTTTGAAAATATTCACCAGAGTGCCTCTCTGGACAGCCTTGGCTTAATTTAAGCCCTGGGAATAAGAAATGGCAGAGAAAAACAGCAGATAGAAAGGAAGAAGCAGCAGAGGGAAAGAGGGTGGTAGATAGAGACTTAAGGGGCGAGAGAGATAAGAGGTCCCATTATACAGTGAATTGACCACCCATCCTGCCCTGACACCAGACAGACTGGGCACGGACCCAGGGAGAAAGACAAATGACTTCATTCTGCCTCTTAATTTACACAAGTAGTGAGCTCCTTCCTGGCACTGAAATGGCTGCAGGAACAAAATGGGAGTAGGGAATCAAGTGAGACAGAAAGGATAGCTGGCACAGCTATTATTTGTATGTCAACAGCACCCAGATGTGCCATCCAAGACCAGGACCCCACTGTGCTAGGTGCTGTTCATACATATAGCGAGAGCCAGTCCTCGGCCCCAAATGCTTGAATACATAATGAGTGGGTGGGAAAACAGAAGACCTGGATTCTATCCCAGAATTTGCCGCTGGGTGATCTTGGCTAAGTTGTTTCCCCTCCCTATTCCTCTGAGTCCCAATCTAGCAACCTATCCACCAGGCTATACTAAAAGGAGAGCGCACATGGATTCCTCCAAGACTGGCATTTAATTAAACTCAAGAAAGGAATTGCCCCTTACACCTGAAATTGGCTCTAATGAGATTCCTGGCTTAAGCACCCTGGCACCAGCAAAGCTCTCCCCAGCTGCTGCATCTTGAGCTGCAGAAGGCTCTGTGAAGAAGTGATGATGGCTCTCCTGGGACTAGAGATGAGCAGTTATTTGAAGGCTTGAGGTTTAAAGAAGGATGGAAAAGTACCTGATCAAGTCAATAGCCAATAAAGCAGATAAGCCTATAAACTGACAGGGGAAAATGACAGCCGTAAAGAGAAAAGAAAATAATTAGATTTTTATTAGCATTAGTGTCTCTAGTGTATGGCTTCAGTGAAGTACAGAAAATTACTATAAACATATGAATTTACCACCTGCTGTCAGGTGCACTGGTGTAAATCCTCTAAAACCAACAGAATGACACAGGTGTAAACAAAGTGAGTCCCAAATCTCAAAAGGAGCCATTTTCCCTTATGAAAAATGATTTTCTTTGGAAAACATCAGAATAAATTCCTCTCCTTGTTACTCTGGTGTAAAAACAGAGTGACCAATTATATACACATCTATATATTACGGTAATATATTTTACCATAATACATTTAATTACGGTATTTTTATATAGCTGGCAAAGCCTGGAAGCCCTAGCCGAGATTGGGTCTCCATTGTGCTAGATCCTGTACATACAGTTAGTGAGAATCCCTGCACAAAGAGCTCACCGTCTAAATAGATAAAACAGACAAAGGGTAGGAGAAAGGAAGGATTATCCTTGTCATTTTAACAATGGGCCAGGGGGCTGAAGTGCAGAGAAATGAAGTGACTTGCCCAAGGTCTCATAGGAAGTTGGTGGCAGTGGTCGGAATTGAACTGAAAGCTTCTGAACCACTGTCCAATGCCTTAACCACAAGATCAACCTTCCTTGTTTAACTCATTAATCACTTGGAGTCGAACCTGGGTCTCCTAAATCCACTAACCACAGGGCTACCCTTCCTCTTCTCAGTTCTCTCCTTCCTGTTGTACATGTTCTCAGTCCCCAGTCTCTGGAACCGAGAAATTTACAGACATAGTCAATTTCTTATCTTAAAAATAAGTCTGTCATTCCCTCCATCATTCATAAACCAGAAACATGCTCCTTCTCTCTCATTTAGGGAATGCCTATCGCCTTGCTAGCTAAGCCCTCTTGCTGTTTTATTTATGTCAGTAGCTTCCACAGATCCCGCCCCATTGTGCACCACATATAACCAGAAGGCGATCCCTGGCCCAAAGGAGCGTAAGGATCAAGCAAGTTGTGGCTACAGCACAAAGGCATGGCAAGGAGGATAAGGTAACAGAGAGTAAAGTGACAACGAGGCGATTAAATCTCTACAGCTTCCTATTTTGTGTGCATATATAGGTATTCAGCACTGGTTCAACTCTGCTCCCACTGTAATAAAATGCCCCACAGGCTGCTTTAAATAGCCCATCCTAAGTAAGCAAGGCATACACATTTCAACGGGAGTGCAGCACAGAACTCCCTTAACCTCCTTTGGAAATCCCAGCCAGTGCATCAAACTCTCATCCATTCATAAAATATGTACAAGATACACACTGATCTCATTACTATGTTATGTACACACATGGGATCCTGCAGTGGGCATTAGATGCAGTTAACAGCACCATGCCTGGGATAACAGCATCAACCCCATGTTGCACAAGCCCTTCAGCATGATGGACAGAAAGTGTGTTAAAGGGAACAGACCTTTCTCCCAGCCAGCAGGGTGCTGGGAATCTCAGAAGATACCCAGACATGGCTGCAGTGGGAACTGGGCTGCCACTGTTCAGAGCTTCACCAGACAGAGAAACCCCACTGCGGGCTAATCTGCCTTTCTGGGATTGTCCCTCTGCACCTGCTGTCTAAGGATCACCACCTGGCCTGGCACAGATAGGACACATTTCCCTATAGCTCTGAATCACCCTATTACTTAGTGCCTTGCTGTACTGGATGCCATACGGACATTGACAAAGATGAGTCTACGAGATTATTGTACAGTGCAGCTTTGCTGCTCCTGATATTCTTTATATCTGGCTGATGTTCCATCAAATCATTTTTGTTCAGAGAAAGAAGACAAATCACCGTGCTGATCCAGCTAAGCAAGTTATTCTTTTGTGGACTGAAAAGTTGTTATTGTTTTTTTTTTTCTTTTCCCATAGATGGAGCATTCATGCTACAGATGGTTTGCCATATGCCAGCCGCCCCCCATACTATCACCTTGTAAGCAGATTCTGTCAGGTTTAAAGAGGAAAAGCTTAATTAAGGAATTGTGTGTGTGCAATTATGTACTTAATTATCTTTGGTTTTTACTTCTTTGTTGCATTTTCAAAAGTTTGATAACACTTATAGGCAACCATTCCCTCCAAGCAGCAAAGGTTTGGGCTGTGTGTGTGTGTGTGTAGTACAGGGGTGGTGTGTGTGCACGCACACACTAATTAGTTCTCAAACAGGCAACACTGACAAACCCCTTACACTCAGGGCTGGTCTAGACTACTGCTTAAGTCGCTGTAACTTACATCACTCAGAGGTGTGAAAACACCACCTGCCTGAGAGACACAAGTTACACCGACTTAAAGCGATAGCCACACTGCACTGTGCTCTCCTGCCAACATAGCTTCCACCTCTGCGAGAGGCAAAGCAATGACACTGACAAGAGAGTGCTCTCCCGTGGGCACAGAGCCGCTGTGCCTATGTAGCGCAGTAATGTAGATATGCCCTAAAAGTTACGTTTTACAAAGAGCCCAGGGTCAGATTTTCAATGGAGCTCAGCTCCAATACGGGCACCTACATAGAAGTCAGGTTTTCAAAAGGGCTCAGCTTTGAAAGTGGCAGAGCTCTTCTGAAAGTCTGCCCCTAAAGAGCTGATTTTTCCATTGCTAGTAATGGGTGCATCACAGAAGCACCTGAAAGGCCCCACTCGAAATCAGGGCCGCATTCTTCTATCCAAATACGGCACATGTGTATTTTAAGAGCCAGCCCCTGCTCCAAAGAGCTTACAGTAAACAGATGGAGGATGAGAGGGGAAAGAGGAAAGGACTTGCAAAAGCTCATACAACAGGTAAGTAGCCAGACTGGGATCAGAACCAGGTCTCCTGACTACTAGGATGTTTCCCTATTCACTACAGGGCACACTACCCAATGCAAACTTCCCAGCTACTGCCCTGTCTACATGTTTCTGACTTGACGCGGGGGAAGCTGCCTCTAAGTCCTGAGAATGGAGTTCAAGACCCATTCATTCCTCAGCCTCTCTGCTGAAGCTGCCAGCGAAGGAACGAATTAGAGCTAAGGCCAATGGCTCTTTTATTCCTTTTTCCTGATGCAGCCACCCATTTTTCTAGGCACTCAAATGAAGCCCCTCCACTTGTCCAACACAGCAAATCCAGAGATGACTCTGCCCGCTCCCACCTCTTCTCTTTGGTCCTTGGTACAGTTTGTAGTGAAGTGTTAGAATACGGGACGAGAGCTGGCAAAAGTAACTGGCTTAATTTGTGGTGCTTTTATTTTGTGTGTCTTAAGCAGCCATAAACACAAAGAGTAATATGTTAAAAGTTGAGGCATCGTTTGTAAGACCTAGAAATTTGCCGTGTTTGTGAAGCTCTTGTTAAAACTCCTTGTTTCTTTGAATAAAACCCAACGAGCTGCTTGGGTTCCATTCTCCTGGAATGTAGCCCAGCTTTCTAGGCCTAAATATGGTGTGTGCGTGAGAGAGAGTTCCTTCATTGCCATGGGAACTTAAGTATTGCTGTGAAAGTGGAAAAAGCCTCACCATTTCAGCTATCTGGGCATCCAAATCTCATTTTGAGCTCAGCTGGTTGCAAGCAACGTGCTGGGAAATGCCTGCTTTTAAAGCCAGATACATATAGGGGGCATTTTCCAAAGTGAGGCTTTCCCATTTGCAAACACTATTTGTATTCACAAAGCTTGGGGCCCGCAAATTCAGTTCCAGTGCAAATCTGCTTCCACTTATATGACTGCAAGTACAAATCAGATCATTGGATTTACAAGCCCTTGCAATTAGAGCAGGTCATAAAAACGTTGATGAAGCCTTTCTGCAGTTGAGAAAATGCCATTTCATCCAAACAGAAAATGGTTCATCAAAACATGTCTGCTTTGACTGAAAAGAGACAGCCACTCCAGAATAGCCAGCTCACCAGAGCTTAGAGCACTCACCTGGATGGTAGCAGCCCTGATTCAGAGCAGGGAGTTGCACCTAAGTACCCCACATCCCAAAACACCAGCCATTGGTTGTTCTGGGTGGTAGCTCTCCACTTCTGTTTTCTCACTAATATTTTTCAAAAGCTCTCATTTTCGTTCCACGTCGGAATGAAACAAATGTCAAAACCTCAAAATTTTTCCCAATCTGAAATAGTTGTTTTCTGGCCAGCCCTCCCTGTAATTAGCTTGTCACAGGAAAACAAACAAAACAACTGCAAGGGGCACTTTAAAGTGGAGATTGGATTGGGCCCTATAGACCTGGTGATGGGTAGGGCCCTTAGCATATCAAAGAGAAGGTTAAGACGTGACTTGTGCAGTCTATAATTACCTCCCCAGGGGGAAAGTATCTGATTCCAAAGGGCTCTTTAATCTGTCAGACAAAAGCACAACAACTTCCATTCATTGTATCTTGAAGTCAGTCAAGTTCAAACTGGAATGGAGACCCACATTTTTAGCAGGGAGAGTAATTAACCACTGGAACCACCTCCAAGAGATGTAGTAAATTCGTCATCACTTGGACTCTGTACATCAAGCTATGCTCACACTCAACTACAGGTTATTGGGCTAGCTGCACGAATTGCTGGGCCTCTGTTACACAGGAAGTCAAGCTAGACCATCTGCTGGTCCCTTCTGGCCTTAGAACCTAAGAAACAGACACTTGCCATGGCAAAGCCCAGGGCTCTTATCCCATCCCTTAACAACTCTGGGGAAGAGCAGCCCAGGAAGCTAAGGATACGGAAGGCATGCCAGCCTGTGTGATGGAGGAGAATGAAATTAACCAGCCCAATGCAAAATGCAAATATTCAAAACTGCATTTGCACAATTTGCACACCCACACTGAACACAATTCTATCTTTAAATGCAGTAGCTCAGCCTGCAAGTGCCCAGCTAGGGGTCTGGCTCAGTGGCGCTCAACCTTTCCAGCCTACTGTCCCCCTTTCAGGAGTCTGATTTGTCTTGTGTACCCCAAGTTTCACCTCACTTAAAAATGACGTGTTTACAAAATCGGACATAAAACTACAGAAGTGTCACAGCGCACCAGTATTGAAAAATTGCTGACTCTCTCATTTTTACTGTATAATTATAAAATACATCAATTACAGTATCAATATTGTATTTATATTTCGGTGTATCCGAAGCCTAAACCCCGTCACCCAGGGCCGAAGCACATCACTTACTTAGCAGGGCCCTCCGTGGCTTGGGGCCCCAAACAACTGCCTGGTTTGCCACCACCCTAATGCTAGCCATACGCTTGCAACCCCCTTTAAACCTGCCCAGCGATCTCCTGGGGTTGTGATTGAACTAGACAAATACTTAGATGAGTTGCTTACCCCTTGGGAGACCCCCGCAAACCCCAGGGTTACCTGTGCCCCTGGCTGAGAACCACTGGTCTAGTTGATCATTTGTATGTGCAATTGCCGCAGTTGTGCGGCGAGGGAGTATGGAGATCTGGGCTAGGGGAACCCTGAGGCTGGACTCTGGGAGGTACGGGGGTTCAGGTGTATTGGCTGGGGGGAGGCGCTGTGGCTGGGCTCTGAGGGACAAGGGTTGTGGGTATCTAGCCCCCTAGCTGGCCTCTGGAAGGGTGCGGGGCAAAGGGGGCAGAGAAACGGGAATTGGGTTGTCTAGGGTTTTTTTTTAATTCTCTACTCCTGGGACAATGTGTGTGTGTGTGTCTATATTTTTAGAGACATACTTACTGACGGGTATTTTGAAATAAAGTCCCAAAATAATTGAAACTGGCATGATTATATCATGTTATTTTGACAAATGAAATTTGCAGAACTTAAAAATTCTGTGCATAATATTTTAATTTTTTTGGCACAGAATGTCCCCAGGAGTAAACCCCTCTGCTGGCAGATCCACTGAAGCATAACCACCTTTTAATGCTGTCAGCTAAAGGAGTGGCTCATTTAGCTCAAGTGAGATTTGTTCTTTGGACAGAAAGGTATGAGTCAAATCCCACGGAGAGCCCACCCTCTGTGTTACTGTCCGAGCGAACTGAAAAAATTGTATCAGCAGCATGAATAGTGAGATGCATATAGGAGGTTTTCAAACCCTTTCCAGTTTAACAGTCTCAGGTACTATTAATAACATTGCTCAGGACTTGACTCTAAATATATGATTTTTCTCTTGTCAGCTCTTGTCAGTATCCCTTTAAATCTCCTTCATTCCCATGAAGTTTCTCAGCACAGTGGAAGCATACTTTCCATGTGTCCTTTCTCTTTCCAGAGACTCACCCTCTCTCTGGGCTGGAGCCAACCCCCACTCTTCATTTCAGTATTCGCTTCTAATTGAAGATGCATTTTTTCTCCCCAATGTCTCTTGTTTGTTCAGTTTTGCAGTTAATAACAAAATTAAAATTGATTTATCAAACTTTGCTGTTCAAGGGGGGCATTAACAAGTCAGCATCTGGCAGTAAAGGGTGCTTCTCCATGGTCAAAACTGCTTAATATAATACCCGGACTTTTTAAAATTAGCAATTCCAAAACAAACACACAATAGTTACCCCACATTTTGTCATCTGTTCAAACAGGGTATCTGGGCATATGCCGCCCTCCTGCCCCACCCACACACCAGAATTACACTGACATTTGGGCAGTCAGCTTCATTTTTCTCATTCACATTCTACATCTTATTATAACAATAACACCCAACCGAGGCCCTAAGAGAGACTAGGGCCCTGCTGTGCGAGGTGTTGTACATACACACAGCAAGCAACTTTGTCCCCAAGAGTTTGGAATCTAAATGAGCAGAACAGAGGAAGGGTAGGAGGAAGGAAGGATTATGATGGCCATTTTTACAGGTGAGGAAACTGAGGCAAAGAGAGAGTGACTTGTCCAAGGTCACACAGGGAGTCAGTTGGAGCGCGGAGAATTGAAGCCAGATGGCCTGAGTCCCAACCCAATTCCCAACCACAAGACCATATCTAGGAAAATAATGTAATTATTTTCCCCCATTTTTCAAAATTTCTACCAACCCCTCCCCTCCTCCTCCCAAAGCATTTACCAGCTCTATGGTTGGGCAAAAAAACGGAATATTTCACTTAAAATTATGTTATTTTTTCCAGCTCCTCCCCCCGCCTTTGGATATTCACATTTTTTGACAAGTTTAATCTTTACTCTCATTGCCACCTGCCCCAACACCACTAAATCCCCAGCCTCTGCTCCCATTGCCATTCACATCACTGAAGTTTTCGAAAAACATTAAAAAAAAACCAGTCAGCAAAGCAAGCTGATCAGAAAATCTATACAGAAATGAAATATCAATGAAAAACAGAAGTAAAACTTCACTCACATTTTTATAAAAACTCCCCTTCCTGCTTTTTGACCAGTTCTAATAGCATGGAGTGTACTACCACAAAAGGGAATTTAAATAACCGTATTCATTTGGGGATAGAGGTGTTTGGATCAAGAACAGCTACTCCCCAAATATTCTTGAGACTCCAAACCTGTCCACTTTAATATTAATCACTGAGGAATAAGAGATGTAACCTGTTTGTTGCTATTTCACGCCTGGTCCACATGAGAGGGTAAGAGCCTACTACAGCTGCTGGCTAATGGAGAGAATTGGCTCAAGAGGGATAGATTCATGCTTTTAGCACTGGAGATAAGGAGTTCAGTCTCTGTTGACGACCCGTGCAGTTGATAACAGAGGTGCAAGCGTGCTGAAACCAACTGGTTGGAATCAGAATGAATTTTCATTTTCCTGCAGTCTGCTGGCTCTGTTCTCACCTCATCTCACAAAATCAAGAGGGACACATTAACATTTTCTGTGAGAGCATCCCCACTCTGAACTTGCCTAGGTAGCTAAAAATACCCCAGTGCCTCTGTCCCATCAACAGACTCATCTTTGCTGCAAGAAGAGATGGCGCAGTGAGGTTGGCACCCGCATCCCCAGCATCTGCACTGATCACCCCCCCAACCCCGCAACCAGACACACGTCAGCTATTGCTATATATTTCCACCACTATCCCAGCTCCAGTAATAGCTCTGACTCTTTAAACTTCACAAGCTGGATTTTATTGGCTCTCAATATTGTGTTTGAAAGCCAGTTCGGAGATTGGAAACGGGCTCTGAGAGTTATGACAGTGTCAGCTGACAAACACAATGTGGGTGGCTGAGGTTTGCAAAGATGAATGGGCTCAGCAACTTCTTAACATCATCTGTGCAAATGCAACCTCATCTCTGTTAAATCACTCCCCCCTCCCGCCCCGCACTTTCCCCACAGCCTGTCACTGATATAGAACAGGGCCCTGAATATGTGAGAGGGGGAGGAAGGAGAAACTGGCAGCAAAGGAAAATAAGACAGATATGGGACTGTACCAATGAGAGGAACTAAAGAAGGATCAGAGAGGGGAGAGCCCTACTTGCACAGGTTAGGTTAAAGCCTGATTTGCCGAGACCTGCCCCAGTCCCTCCCTTCTGCAGAGCTTGTTTGACTTAAATGGGGCTTGCTGGTTTCAGTGCCTCTGCAAAATCAGGCTCTGGTTGGGTGGCACTGAAATTTCTTCTTTCCCTTTATGCAAGAAGGGACCGGCCTAGCAGCTTTTGGGGGCAGGGAGAGGAAGAGATGGAAGGAAGCATTTGCCCCTCTCATGTGTAAACGAGTGCTTGGCTCTGGGAGCCAACCGTTCAGGATGCTTCATGCTATCATCATCATCATCGGGGCATTTGTTCACGCCTTTGGCATCACAGCTGAGTGTGATGCTTTATGTACAATGCAGACCCCGAGAGTTTACAGAAAGGAGACCCCCGTACTATGGTCCATAGGCAGCGTGGCCCGGGCTAGGAGACCTCAGTGCTGTTCCCATCTGCCATTGACCTGCTGCGGGACCAAGCTGTTTCCCCTCTACTCCGTTTTGTGTCTAGTCTATTGAAATGGTAAGCTCTGTGTCAGAGACAGCCCCTGTCCCAGTGTGTTTGTCCAACACAAAGGAGCCCTGGCCTTGGACAGTAACGGTAACACCGATCAATAGTATGGTCACCTCCATGGTCAGAGAAAATGACTCATGAACTTGCACAGTGGTGGGTCCACCTGCCCCAGTCCCTCCCCCACTACAGCATTCAAGGCTGTGCTCTGCACAGCAGACTTCCAGTTCCTGCCCTCCGCAGGCAGCAGGACCAAGCAAGTTTTGCTTTGCGTGGCATCACCCTCGCTTTTCAATCCCCTTGGGCTCGGCAAGGCCACAAAGACTAACTGAAGATCCAGACGTGCCTATCGAACAGCCCACCTTGAACTGTGGCCACGGTCTCTGCCCTCAAAGCCAAGCAGAGGGAGCAGGAACGGGAATGAACTGCAGCTGACGGCAAGCAGGAAATCAATAACTACATCAGCGCACACGTACACAAAGGGCGAGAGCAAAAAAAAAAAAGGAGAACCACAGGTCGGGGTGGGGAGAGGGAAGAAATGCGTCTAAACAGCTTTGGTGGCCCCAGTTGGGAGTTGGGGGAAGTGGTGGGTGACAGAAGGGCTGCATGCCTGACACATACATGAAGTGCAGTGTTCAGCTGGATTGTTAGTGAAGCACATGGCTACGAATACACCTGCCTACTAGTTTTAGGCCTGCTCCACACAGGGAATTTGCCTCAAACACAGCCCTTGTTTCTTGCAGCTGCACCAAAATTCCCCCACCGCCCCCGATGTTATTTGCTCACCCTGGTTCGCACAGCAGTTAGCTCCAGCTCTGCGTAGGGCAGCTGTCGCCGTACACCAAACACCTTGCACTAGTGCTACTACGCTGACGGGTCTAATCAGAGCAAATCCCTAGTCTAGACATGGTCTTTGGGCCCCACCTTTACTGTAGGGCTTAGCTGTTCTTAAATACTGGAAACAGGGTATTTGCAAATGTTTATGGGGTGCTGTAGTCAGCACAAAGTATGTGCACCATTTCAGTTCTTAAAATAGGGTTTAAATGGTGCCTCCCCTTTGCACAACAGTGCCGAATTTCAGCCAAATCCAAGCGGCCAAATCAGCCAAGTGGCAACCCCTAGGCAGTTGGCATCAGAGGACAGCACTGAAGTTCATCGCAATTTTCATCTGCTGATTCCACATCTTTCTTTGAGTGTGACCTGTTTTTGTGGAGATTACTGGTTCATGAGTCCATAGCTGGCACAGTAAATTTGTACATAGGACCACCGCGTTGGACGGGGGCTTAATTCCGGGTAAATCGCCACAAAGCTTTTGTATCCCCATCAACTAGTCAATCTTTGATCAGAGTGGAGTCATTTGCCTTTGCACTAGTGGGAATAAAAGCTTGATAGGCAAATGCTTTGAGGCTAACTAAGAGGACTCATACGGAGGGGGGATGTTTTTCGTGGAACACACCAAAAGAGGGATGTTTCCAGTAAATGGTGATTTCTTGGCAATAGAACCACGTACAAGAGAGAACCTGTGCCACTCAAACCCTGCAAAGGGGACAGACTGTGGCTGTCAGATAGCAGAGAGTTCCCCAGCACAGAGGAACTCCCCTAGTGTCAAAACAAGCTCCTGTGGCAGCTGCCCTAGTCCTACCCTGTCACAGGGGGTGTGACAGGCAGAAAAGGGACACATAGGGGAAGGCATAGGGTCGAAGCTCTTCTCCACCTCTGCTGTTCTTCCACTGGAGCGGGATTCCTTTCAGTCCCCCCAACCAATGGGGCAGGCCCACGGCTTCTCTAACCCACACCAGCCCCCAGGCACAAACAAGACTCCATTGTGCTAGGCACTGCACATGCACACAGCAAGAGATGTTCTCAGTCTAGACAGACAAGACTGCCAAAGGGTGAAGGGGAAACAGAGGCCCAGGCAAGGGAAAGGACAGAGCTGGGAGGAGACCCCCGGTCTCCCGAGTGCTGTTCCGCTGTCCTAGCCACTAGATCCGACTGCAAAAATGGAACATGACACGTTGCAACACACCGTTTTAAGCAACACCAAACCTCCAGGGCTGCACCCAGGGAAATCACATAGCAGAAGGTGGACCTGCTACAAGCTAATGTGCTGGATTTTAGTGACTAATTTAATTGGAGAGAGAGAGGGAGGGGAATAAATAGCACCGTGCTAAACAAAAGCAGATGGGAGTTGGGAGTAATGTAATATTCCAAACTAGATTATGGAATTGCAAGAAGAGAAAGGCTGAGATTTGGCTTTTCATTTGGTCCTGCTTGTAACAGCGCCTGCAAAAAAACACACTTCCTGCGGTATGCTGGGTTTTTGGACAAGGCAGCCTGCCATCCTGCTGTGAAACTGAATATGCTTTCGATGTATGATTAGAGTCAAGCACTCCCGCTCCCCTTGTTTCTGAGAGCTTAGGAGGCCCTTTTAAAGGAACACCTGTTAGCTGGATCTGTTTAATGGCTCATTTCAGGAATACACAAGGTTTTCCTGTGTTTAACAGCTTTCAAGGGGTTGGGAGTGGGTTACTCTGCATGGGGCTTTTGTATCTGGTCTGACAACTGCCAGGTCTTTTGTTGGCAACATGGGAAGATTCCAGGATTGTCTTCATTCTGACTAAATTTGCTTTGAAGGTTCCTTTCATGCAAACTGGAATGCTACTTTGTAGCATTTTTGAGCTGATTTGCTCAAAGTTTAGGAACAACTAACTACATTTCTTAAGGAAGAGAGGCATAGAGGAGTCAATTCACCTACCACTGAATCACAGCCACCTCTTGGGTGGAACAGGGCAGCTGCTTAACAGCATACACCAAATTACCTAACAGGTTGGAACAGGAAGCCAAGACAGTATCCAGCTGAGATTGCACAGAGGATTGAAGCTCAAATTTGGCTGGGGTGTCAGATAACACCCTTCCTCTGACAAAATGGCCAGTGGATCTTTAATAGCCAACATTCAGGGCTGTACTTTTATGTCTCATTCAGTGGGAGCACCTAGATCAAGCCATTGCCCTTAACGTCATTCAAATTCTGTAACGATGCAAGACAACTGCCAAAACCATTTCCTGCAGTAAACTAGATATTTCTTGGAGATCTCATCCACGTATAGACCTACATCGATTCTGCTTAGCCTGTGTAACAGAACCAGACCACAAGGCCATACAGTGGTGAGCAATACCTGGGCACATTCAGTGGAATGACACTACAGATGCACATCTCCAGCTACAGGAGGCATCAGACACGCCCACCAACTTCTGAAACAGACACAGGAGGAGAGAAATAAAGGTTGTACCTTTAGAGTTCTATAGAAAACCACTGAATGGGAGACCTTTTGGGACGGACACAGTGGAAAAACAATACCTGCCCTGCTTTAAAACAAGGGATCGTCTTCACAAAGCAAGGAGGTCTGTGCATCACTTACACTTTTAAAGGGCATGTTTCAGCGACTCCCAAACGCACCAGTGCAGATGTTGCATTAAATCTAATGCACAGAGAGGGATGAGTTTTGGGGGGCCTTGTTTTCGCAGGTATGAAACCCATGCTTCTGATTATGTACCCTCCTTTGAATTCCAAGTGCAAGTCCAAGGCCTTGACCCTTTAGCCCTCCCCCTCCCCACCATGTCATGTGCAACCTACCGAGGCAGATGTGTAAATACACTGATCAGCGCCTGCAGCTTCCTTTTGTAAGCTCATGTTTACAGATGCCTATGCAAAGGGCAACCAGACCCTGCCTGGCTGACAATTTAGGCCAGAGCTATCAAAGTGCTTGAAGGAAAGATAAGTTAATATCTTCAGTGTCTGCAGCTTCTATTTCTGCTGCACCATTTGTTAATGTCTCATTAATTGGACACATTTCAGCATCTCCTGCCTAATCAAGAGCGTCACATTTTGTATCCTTAGGGTGACAGACGCACTCAGCGTAGCAGAATTCTCACTGTAAGATCACAGCAGAGTGGAGATACCAGCGCCTATGTACTTACATTACATTGCAACTTCCTTTGTGCTTCGAGTCACTCTGGTCTACTGCACAGATCTTCCCATCCTGCTCTTCCATTGCTGTACGTCTCATGCTGGCTGGCTTATCCTCTGTGGTTCAGCTCCAAAAATCTCCACCAGGAATGTTCTCTCCTTCCATTAAAAAAAACCCAAAAAACAGAACAACATTCCCTGATCACTAACTACAGGAAAAATAAAAATCTTATGTATGTTAACCTTAGCACTTCAAGGATTCAGCTTTCCTTCATAGCCTTGGGCACCAAAAGCACTCAAGAAAACGCTCTTCCTGTTCCAGAAGACCCGGAGGTGTATTAATAATGTGACACTTCAGATCTGAATTTTTTCTTTTTTTAAAAAAAAAAGCAAAACAGAGTGGGAGCCCAATTCTCCTCTGCCTGGCATCTTGTGGGGTCTTTTGACACCCTTACAAAGTGGGTGTTGGCATGCTGACAGAAGGGAGTCCTGCCCCACAGTTCCTTCATTCCTGTCAATGTTTGCTTAAGTTGTGCATGACTAAATGTGAGAGCGTGCAGTGAATCTGTGAGGAAGTGCATGCACAAAGGTGTGCACACAAACGTTTGGTGTGTGATACACGTGTGTCAATGAGTCTCTGTGAGACTGTGTGAGACTGCATGAATGAATGAATGAATGAATGTGTGAGACTGCATGAATGACTGGACAGGTCTGAATGTGCGTGAGGTACAATGCAGGTGTGTGAGTGTGTGCCTGGCTGCAGGTGTGCAAGTGTGTTCGTGGCTGCAGGCATGAGACTATACATCCACGGAGTGTCAGTGTTGCACTCAGCATTTTTAACTGTCCAAACCACACAGCATCAAAGGAAAAGGGTGAGAACAGTGACAACTGCCATCCAAAAAGATCCTTTTAGCAGCAGCACCACCACCAACAGGCTAATACAGTCTAAAATGCCATTCCCACCATCACCGCAGAGAACACTACAGTGGGAACTTGCAACAGCCTCGCCCAGCGTAACATGCTGTCACTTGAAAGAGAAACGAGCCGCAGCAAGGCCACATTTGAGAGACAAGACCTTGGCTGAGATGGGCTCCTGACACAAATCACTGCACTCTCTCCAAGGGAAGGGCTTGGCACAACAGAAAACAAAACCCTCTTCCCAGTATCAGCAAGAAACCTCTACCAAGGTTGGGAGGGAGGGGACAGAATCAATCCTCCACTCCAACCCACACCGGCTGATCTCTGAGCTGGTGGTTGCCTATAGGCATAGATCAGCTGATTGTGCCCCTTCCCACACTGACTTTGGCTTTAACACTCACTGACTTCCCATGGCCTGCCCATGCACACCCCGCGTAACCCCAACTGGTTCCAATGCCCTCCGGGTCTCAGCTGGCAAGACAAGACAGCCCAGGAGGGATTGTGGGAAGACACTGGAGGACTGGCGGCTCTCGAGTGCTGTGTTACATACACACTACAGAGGGGTTGGATTAGTGAGACAACCAGGATATCAGCGGCTGCTCTGGGGCCAGACCCGAGGCCCAGCAAAGCTAAAAGAACAAGCTGCTGCTGCTTAAGCTAAAGAGTTCAGCTCCAAAATTGTATGTCGGGGGTGGGGGTGTACCACCACCTGTCCCCTGTGGATGAGCACAGAGCAGGACCTGGAACACGTACTACACGGCTGCTAATCTTAAACTCTCCAGTTAGCCACTCTTGGAGGCATTAGCCTATGCCCCTGGCTGTGCCAGCCAAGTCAGGCCACTAGCCCTACTGCACACAAGGGATGGGGTTGTGTATGTGGACAGGGGACAACGGAGCAGGAACAATTGAGCTAAAACATAAGTTAACACTGCAATGAAGACAAGCCCTCAACAGTGGGGATGGGAGGGGGCAGGATTTGAGTCTGAGTGATCATCCTCTTTGGCCAAGCCCCTTGGCCAGTAGGTAGCATGTGGGTGCAGGGTGCGAGAAAGTAGAGTGAGGTATGGAAGGGAAGGGGGGACTCATGCAAACAGTAGGATTTTAACTGTAGTCTGAAAAGGGAGAGAAAAGAAGGGCTGATGATGGGATCTGTAGAAGGCTCATCTCAAGCCACCATGGCTACTACATTGTCAACAGGTTAGGAAATGGCTAGGAAATTTCCAGGTGTCCTGACAAACAAGGCATTGCAGCAAGTCAGTCTGGGAACCTCCCAGAAGTACAGCTCAGCCACTTGGCATCAGACAGCTGGTGACTTTTGCAATACTTTGTTGCTAGTGATAACAGGAGCTCTCATTATCTCAGTTCTAATATGAAGTCTTGGTGAAAAACCGGATGCCCCAAGTGGTTGGCAGGGCCCCGGCCTCTTATCAGGTTTTAATTTCCAGGCACAAGTTGATGCCTGATGTGCCGTTTCTTGGAGCGGGGGAGGGAAGACATGGGGAGGGGATCTTAGGTGCTGCGCTGGAGGAGAACTTTCAAATGGAACATCCAAGGACCTTGAAATCTCACCTGTCATGCAGAGACAGGGGCTTTATATGTTGGTCCCCAGTAGAGTTGCACAGTCTCTCTCACAGGGCAGAGCCCCTCCTGTTTCCCTACCTCCCACTGACTTCAACCAGAGTTGAAGCTGCTCCCTGTCCTCTCCTGCTGAAATGGGCTGCTGTCTTCCTACAGACCATCTTGGCTTAAATCCTCTCTTTGCTTGGGGCAGCTCCTGTCCTCCCCTACAATGGGTCCAGATTTTCCAAACAGCAAAGCCCCCACAACTGGAGCCATCTCTCCCAGAGGACTCAGCACCCAGCAGCTACCACTGTCACAGTGATGTGCATGCTAGGCTCTTCTGAAAAACATGCCCACTCATTTAGGGTTCTGACTGAGAACTGAGCCCTTACAAAAACCTGGCCCTCTCTGGGCCCTTCGGAAAATTCCAGCCAGCATTAGCGTCACATGCTGCAAGAGATTTTAATATCTACAAGGTTAGGAGGTGCTGTCCACCTTCATATACAGCAACATGCACCCCCAACCCAATCTTAGGGAGACTCACAAGGAAATGAAAATACAGCAGCTACTTACTTCTGAAGAAGAGAAAGGTGCAGCCTGCTGCAAACCAGCCCAATGAAGGCTGCAGCTGTTTAGCTCTGCCAAATTTAAAGGGCCAGCCTGAGATAGGTATGCTGGGAAAAAAGTTTTTTTTCCTCCTCCACATGGGGGAGAGGAAACCAAAAATAAATAAAAATAAATAAATAAATAAATAAAAGAGGCAGCTTTTGTGATCTGTCACCATAGTTGTTAAGATCTACAGTGCAGTACCACCTAGGAACCCCAATCACAGACCAAGACCCCCAGATCTGACTCCAGCTCTGATGGGCAGGATTGTGCCTAATGCCCAGCTGTGCTATAAATAGTGGCAGAGGCCTGGCTGCATGATAAACTTGCTCAAGCCGTCCCCTCTCGCTCACCCCCTTTAGAAATAATGAGAGGGAAGGAGGAAGAAAGACCTCACGCAAGAGGCAGAGGGGAAATGGAGCAGGTACACTGCCAAGGGGAAAATCTCCTTGGAATATAAATATCTGGAGGTGAAGAGGTACGCAGCACACAGGCCCCTGTACACACACTTGAAAGAAGCCTTTGGAGGAGCTGCAGACTGTGCACATGAAACAAACGGCTCCTTCTGTGGGAAGCTTTTCCTTCCTAAGAGCTGGGCAGAAGGCACCTCGCGGCTATCAGCAGAGCTGCCCTCACCTGTCAGCACGTAATTAGGCCTTTTATTCTGTGCTTTGAGGCCTCAAGGATGCCCATCAAAGCCCAAACCCTTGGCAGGGTGGCTTTGTGGCTAAGGGGGAGGACGAGAGCAGGTGTGTCCAAGGCTGTCTACGCACCTTTAAATAAAATTTAGGTTTCACTCTCCTTAGAGATTCTTGGATTCCATCTCCCAAACAACTAATTCCTGTTTATACAAAACCCAGCAGCATGTAAGGTAGTAGGGTGTAGCTGGGGGTTCTACTAGGAAAGCGGCAGCAGAATTTTATTGACGTGATCTGCTCAGCGTGGCAGAGCAGACACCTTTAAACTCACAAGGCTGCAGGCTGGTCCAGTGACTAGGGTACTAGTCTTTGGTGTGGGAGACCCCTGGTTCAAGTTCCTGCTTTAGCACAGACTTCTTGGGAGAGGGCAGGAAAATCTTTTTGTATCCTGTGTGTAAAGTGAGGATAAAAGCGCTTCCCTTCCTCACAGTGGGGTTACGAGGGCAACTGTATTAAAGCTGGTGAGATGCTGTGTTAATACAGCACAGCTAATTACCTAGCATGGAGGTAGGCTTCCAGACTGGGTGTCAGCTACAGCTGTGAGTAGCTCTCACGTAGGCTTAAATCTTCAGAAGTGACATTAGGTGCCTGACATGAGACATCTCAAAAGGGACAGCTGCCCTCTGAAAAGCCGGTGTCTTTTACAGTGTCTCACGTTAAGCACTAAAATCGCTCATCACGGGTGAAAATTCAGGCCAGCAACTGCAGCCACTGCCTTGCTTTGGCTAAGCCTGACTGGAGCATCTGGCCGCTTGTTGGGAAGTCAAAACACCTGCAAAGCTGCTCTGATTTAATCTGTTCATCAGAATATATGAGCCTTCTGCTGGGCCCCATTGTACTACAGCCAGACAACCCCCCGGGCAACAACATGATAACTGCAAACCACGCCTGGAGGTCCCTGGCTCCCAGCAGCAGAGACCTTGATCTCTTCCAGGAAAGCTCCAAGATCTGCGTTTCAGTGGCCTCTGTAGGGGCAGGAGAGGAAGCTGATGAACATGGAGAGAGTTCTAAGAGGAAGGGAATGTCCCTGCCTTCGCGGGTAGAAGGGAGAGCTGTAATGTAGTTTATCATCTTTAAAGATACACAGAGAGAGAGAATGAATTCTTCTTCTTCATAACCGGTTCCCACGATACTTTTACTGTGCACCATAAATTAGAATCTCTTTTTAGCTTTGTTTGATAGCCTGTCCCTGGCTGATTCAGGTGATAAATGCTCTCATTCTCCCTTAGGGTTTTAGGGACAATCTCTTTATAACTCTCCATCTATTGCCATCTGCCCGACCTCTTTCTTTACGACATCTCTCTGCCCTTCGCTGTCCCCAGTGCCACACCGCTGAGGGCAGAGGGAACTGGAACCTACACACAGCAATGGCTAGGGAGTGGATAATTGCAATCTTGAGGCTGTGGCTTAGAGACCAGCAGCCAACCGTGACCGCAGGGGTGCCAGTAATCATAGTCTTATGCTGCTCTCATAAACTTATCTCAGTGGCTACAGGGGCTTACCCCACAGTAGTTCTATAGGGATAGCACCAATACCCACCACCCTTATGCCACTTGCAGCCCAGCTGCAGTGCTCCTAGCCACAACCCATCTTTGGTGGTGGCATGATCTTGGAGTTGGTCATAGCAGAGCTGCACCAATGGGAGCCCAAATACCCACAGCCTGTGGTCTAGGAGGCTGGACTCCGTGCTTCAGCAGGGCAAAGCGCTGTAAAACCGCTATAACCAGGCTCCAGGCCCTGCCCCTACCCCGTCGTCCCTTGGCAGTGAGAAGAGGGATCAAGTTGGGCCCAAGGCAGGGAGCATGTCCAGCACGCTGCGGCACTCCAGTAATCCCGTGCTGGCATACCTGCCTTCTAGGGGCATTGCTATTGCTGTGTAATTAGAGCAGCCTTGAGGCTGGCTTCTATCTGCCACTGAGCTGTGAACAATCTTGGCCCTGTCACTTCTCCTCCCAACCTCTCTCAGGCTTGTCTAGTTAGATTGTAAGCTCTTCAAAGCAGTGCTGGTGTCTCAAGGCTGCACACAGAGGGAGAGAGACCAAGACCACACCCCAACAGCAACATCCAATCAATGTCCACACAGAAATTTTCAGTGTGCCAGTGCCACTCCATGGCCCCGGGCTAGGAAGCTCATTTCCAGCTGCAGTGTGGACACCCCCACGCCCTGCTGTAAACTCAGTAAAGCTCCTGCCTCTGGCGTACTAACAAACTTGTCAAAGATTTTAAACAATAAATCCAGAGTCCTTGGGGATCTTGTTTTCTTTGTCAAACAGAATCTCATTGCTGGGGACAGGGGTTGTCAGTTGCTATGATAGTGGCGAACCAGAGATGAGATTCTTTCAACACCAACTTCCCAAGGGACTTTTAAAAGCAGGGCAGCAACTATCTCCATCTCTGCAAAATGTCACAACTCTGCTCTGCTGGTTGTCTTCACAATTCCCCCCAGGCTGTGGGTGAGGAACGAAATTTGGAGGCTGCCTGTGTTATTTTACCCGTGGCACCTCCACAAGGTCCATGTAGGGGCTTTTAAGAGGGGGATGTTTTCACACTCTTGATGCTGTTTGGAATCAGCTGGGAGCCGCCGATTGCATGCTGTGCCAATAACTAAGCTGTGCAGTAAGGAACAACAGGGAAGAGTGGCGGGTAGTGAGCAAGCAGAAGAATGAATGACAACCTGCCAAGAACCCGTCCCACCCCAAGGGGAATGAGTGCAGTCTCCCCATTCAATGGTGCACTATACTAAGCTCTTAGACATGAATTTGAGTTGTTGTCAAACGGGTCGCCCTCTGCCCCGGTATCCCAACCCTGATCTTGGTCCAGCGCCGAGAGGAGGGGAGAAAGCAAGTGTCCTCTGCCCTCACCCTGCAGCAGTGGGTTTCACAAGGCTGGACTCAGCTCCCTGCTCTGGGCATTTCCAATCTGGTGCTTGAGGTCGCAGCCCCACTCAGGGGTGGCCCAGCAGCCTATAGATCAAGGGCCTTTGGCACAACCTGAGTGGCACTGCCACCCTGGGCACCAGGTTGCACTGTTCAGATTCCTGTGGGCATAAGTGAACTCAGGAACACCTACTAAAGCCACCCCTGCAGCGGAGGGACCTTGCCTAGTTTTCTACAGTTTCATCCACATGGTGCGCTGGCCAGCAAGCCTGCGCCAGCGGAATTGGTATATGAAACAACTCCAGGGAGAGGACCACCCAGTTCTGTACCAACCAGAAAAGGGCCAGAAGCTCAAGGGCTCTTTGCTTCCCCTCCCCACCCCAGCCAAGAACTTTGGTTCTTTGTTTCATCTCTGGTTTCCTTTGCGGGGAAGGGCTTGGAATCTGTCTCACACAGAGGAGTATGCTGGGTATAGAGCCCTGTCAGCAAATGGTTACAGTCCCCATCACTCCCTGGAGGAGGCCACCAGTGCCCAGGGAGGAGCCAGCCAAAGAGCAGAACGTTGCCCCAGTTTTGGCTCTGCAAGTTAGGAAAGCCCCCTTCTCTGATTCACCCTTTCAAGGGGGATTGATCGAGAGGGAGGGTGACTCAAAGATGGCAGGCCCAGGTCCTATAGACAAAGCAGTGCAGCTTCAAAAGGAGCAAAAAATAGCAGAGGCAAAGAGGAGCCCTCAGACCAAGGGCCAGTCTCCTCAGAATCATGTCCCAGTGCCAGGCTGTCACAGAGCTAACCTCACTGAAAGCACCATTCCCCACATTGCACAGCCTGTGCCGAAGGATTGCTCCCCTCACATTGGATTGGGGCTAGAAACTCAGCTCCCTGGTTTTTTCACATGGAGGGGCACAGGTGAACATGGGAAGGGACAAGGATTTATGCCCCCATGCTTAAATGGCATGTGAGCTGGATTCAGCTCTGGTGCCAACTGACTGCAGTCGGACCTGGTGCTGCTAACCTCAGGAGTGGTACCTGCTCATACCATAGCTACGTTTGACCTTTTGGGAGTGACCGAACAGTAAGAATGAAGTAAGGATGCTATGTGGCAGGTGGGTCTATGATCACCCACTTTCCTTCCCCACATCTGGAGCAGCAGTCACCCACACTTCCCAGAGGTTTATCACTCCATTTAGCTCCTGACTTGGCTCCAGCTGGTGCCCCGACTGACCAGGGAGATGTTTTTGGTTTCGGTGGCCCCATCATGCATTTCAGACTGAAAGCCCAGCTACTGCTACTGTTTCGGGGAGAGGATGAGATAAAATTAGGGGGGAAAAGCCAGCAAAACATTCAACACATGCAGCCCTGCTGAATGCTGGGAAAGGGCTTGGACTGGCACCTCCTCCCTGCTATTGTCCTAATGAACCCAGCTGCCTGGCTCCAAAGGCACCCTATACCCCACTGCTGGGAGAACATCAGAGCTCCTATTAGCATCACACTGCCTGCTTTGTGCTTTTAAACTCTTGTGGTTTGTGCCGTCCTATTCTGACAGAAATTTTCCTCTGCTCTTTGTGACCTTCCCCTCACAGGGTGGCTAATTAAGCCAGGGAGTTTGTTCCTTTAGCATGCAGTACACAATTCTCAGCCTGCTCAGGGTATAGCAGCCCTTGGCCACACACAGTCAGACGCTGGAGCGTCTGTGGTTTTAGGGAGAGACGTGAGCACAGGTAGCAGGTAACAGGGCCAGACAGTCAAAAAGGCTGATTTAAGAGCATTTAATGTGTTTGATTCATAATCATTGTCTATGCAATCCCAGAGAGAGATCCCACTGGTTTCGGTGGCATTGCATGAGGCAGCAGTGAAAAATCTGGCTCACACACTATAGGCATCTCGCATACACCTATCAATCAAGTGCAGGATCTATTCCTGGAAAGTTTCTCATTTTGGTTGGGATTTTTAAGGGCTGTATGCATAAACGTGTGTTTACTGCAACTGATTGCTGCTAGGGCATTGTTTATTTATGTTATTTATTATGTTGGTGTGGCTATCATTTAATGTAATCACGCATGAGTGCAGATTGGTGTGTGTGTTTATCCAGCTATAGGTTTCTATATGCATGCATATGGCTGTGATGACATAAGTGCATGTGTATTGGATTGTTCACATGTTTTTGATTGTAGACATTTACAGGACAGGTAATTGTGTATGACTGTACAGTATATGGCTGTATTTTTGCACAGCACACACATTATATATATTATGTTGTATATGCAACTGTGCAATGGATGGAGGTATGCATGCAACTACTCAGGTATGCATTTGCATGTAACATGTTGCATCAGTACATGTGCTTGAGTAGTGTATGTATGTATATACACGATCATGTACATGCGAGTGTGTATTTATACCTTTGTGCACATATTTATGCAGTTCTGTTTGTAATTGTACATATGATTATATATACACACACACTTGTGTGTGATCACACATGTCAGGATTGTACATGGGTCATGATTATACATGTGACTGCACACAGCTGTGTACCTGAGACTGTGCACATGTCTCCATGTGTGCATGAACATGCACCCATGTTCATGTGCGTGCATCGGTGTATGATCCTTCCCCTCTAATTTCTTAGAGGAGCAGGCTCTCAGTGGAATTTCTGAAGAGCCTGCCCTCCCTCCCACAGCACTCCAAGCCTTCTAATTAATATCTAGTGTGTGCATTATTTATTACACACAGCTGTTAGTGTTTAAGGAGTGTTAAGAGGATATCCGTTGCTAATCAATTTATTTTAACTGGGTTATTTATTTACTGTGAATTTGGATTTCAGTTGCCATTTCAAATTATCTTTCATTCATTCTGGGGCTAGGTGTATTACAGAGGCTCTCAAGCTGGGACCACTAGTGAATTGCGGGCCTTTCCAGCTAGGGCAGAGCACTGGCTTATCTCAGCCTCCTTATTTCCCAATGCCTCCTCTTGTTAAAGACAGCTACAACATGCACTGTAACTTTTCCATGCAGCTAACCCAGGGAGATTACCTGATTAGGGAGTGGAAGGGAGGTCAGGTACCCATAGGCAATAGCGAAAAGAAGGGGAAGCAGGAAGTGAGCAATGGTAAAAGGAAGACAGGGGCTGGGCAAGGTTGATGGGGAGGAGGGAGAGGGGCAGCCAGGCCCCTGCGAATGGTAGGACAGGGGCATTAAAGGAATCTTTCAGTTCTGGCCAACACTTTGAGAACATCTGAGCCCCTCCTGGCCCCTGCTGGGGTCACTCACTGACTCTTCTGCAGCCTCTTCCAAATTGCCATGAGGGTACCATAATCTATGACCATTAAGACCCTGTCAAGTGGGCATCATCAAAACAGCACTGATTTACACCAGTAGGGTTAGAAATGATCACCGCTGACAAAAACATGCTGGGGAGGGCAAGTGGCGGAGGGGAAGCCACATCGATAAGCTGTTGACTTCACTCTGCGAAAACTCCTCTGAAAAAGAGGGGGACGCACATACTCCATGGGCAGTGGCAGGGAGGCAGGATATTGGTGTGACAAAGGGGTGGTGTTGGAAGTGCCAGTTGCGGCCCCCACAAATGCACTATGTCAGATCCGCAGCTCCATTCAAATCTACAGAATTACGCTGATTTCCAGCAGCTGAGGATCTGGCACAGAAAACCATCCTTACCACGTTCAGAGGCAAAACTAAGGGCTTGGTTACACTTACAAGTTTATAGCGGTATTGGTTATAGCTGTCCTCGTATACAGCTATAGGTAAAGCGCTATAGCTTGGCCACACTGACACCAACCAGCGGTATAGCGTGGCCACATTTGCGGCATAAAAAGGTTGGAAGGTCCCTGAAATGGCCTAACATGCTTTTTTAGGCCCTAGTTATACTGGCACTTTATAGCACTATAAAGCTGTCAGGAGCACTATAACTCACTACCCGTCCGCACTGGCGAGGTATGTAGAGCGCTATAACCTTGGAGTTATAGCGCTCCTGGTAATCCACCTCCGCACGGGGAATAAGGGCTGTAGCGCTCCCGCTACAGCGAGAATGTGGACACCCACTGCGCTACAAGTGATCTTGAGATGCCTGGAGCCATTTAAAGCAATTGACCTCTCTTCCCTTTCTTTTGAACTTGGCTGGAGGAATGCAGAAGTACCTTTTCAGCGTTTCTCTCAGCTTGGCAGATAAGCAACGCAAATGTTTAAAGGAGGGAACCTGTGTGAAAACAAAGCCTGCTAATCTTCTCTGTGAACAGACACGCACTGACAGGCTCTCAGAAGGATGGAAAAACTACTGGCTCTCTCCCTCCCCATAAAACACAACCCATCCCTCCTCACCCCCATCGTTTGAAAAGCACGTTGCACCCAGCTGAATGCTGGGATACCTGCCCTAATGTGCTGCTCCCAATGCCGCCTGAAGTGCCACAAATGTGGCCATGCTATACCGCTATCCCTCTAGCTGTATATGAGGACAGCTATAACTAATACCACTATAAACCTGTAAGTGTAACCATGGCCTTAGAGTCCTCTTAAGGGGATGATTTGCACAGTGGAAGCAGATAAGGGTACATCTACACAATCCACATCAGCGAGCCTCCGAGTGCAGGGTGACAGACTCAGGCACACGCTACCGCTACTGCACTAAAAACAGTAGTGTAGACCTTCGGGCTTGGGCTGGAACTCTGCTTCAGAGCCTAGGGGAACAGGGTGGGTTTCATAGTGATCTCCAGCCCAAGCACAGGGCTGCATTCCAGTGCTGACAGGTCAGCCGGCTGGACCTGCGGCTTTGGCAGCATGTCCAGTGGTCTCGGAACTTCGGCTGACCTGCCGCAGGTGTGCTGCTGAATCCGCGTGAGGGGCCATCCTGTCAGCAGCCAGAATGCCACCCTCTCCCACTGGCCTCCGCAGGCAAGTGCTTGCTGCGCTGGGGCCTGGAGCCAGCCCTGGTGATGTAGGGCTTGGTTACACTGGCACTTTATAGCACTATAAAGCCCCCACGAGCACTATAACCTCCTCCCTGTCCCCACTGGCAAGGCACGTAGAGCGCTATAACCGCGGAGTTATAGCACTCCTGGTAATCCACCTCCGCATGGGGAATAAGGGCTGTAGTGCAGCTGCTGTAGCGCTACAGCAAGAATGTGGACACCCACTGCGCTACAAGTGATCTCTGGAGATGCCTAGAGCCATTTAAGGCAATTGACATCTCTTCCCTTTGTTTTGAACTCGGCTGGAGGAATGCGGAAGTACCTCTGTAGAGTTTCTCTCAACGCAGCAGATAAGCAATGCAAATGTTTAAGGAGGGAGCCTGTGTGAAAACAAAGCCTTCTGTGAACGGAAGCTCGTTGACAGGCTTTCAGAAGAATGGAAAAGTCACTGGCTTTCTCCCTCTGCATACACACAACACATCCCCCCTCACCTCCCTCGTTTAAAAAGCACGTTGCACCCAGCTGAATGCTGGGATACCTGCCCTAATGTGCTGCTCTTACTGCTGCATTAAGTGCCCCAAATGTGGCCATGCTATACTGCTGGCGCGTCTGAGTGTGGACATACAATAGCGCTATGCATATTACTGTATAAGGGGACCGCTATAACCAATAGCACTATAATCTTGTAAGTGTAACCATGCCCGTAGGTGTAGCCTACGACCAGGGCTCCACTGTGCTTGGCTTTGTACAGACACAGAACAAGAAGCTGGTCCCCCCCGCACAAGAGCTGACAGTCTATGGCATCTTAGACTAGACTCCCTTAGGCTTACAGGGACAAATGGAAAAGGGACTGGGCCTGGTTCCCAACTACCTTGCACCTGGTGTGACATTTGCCCCTGTGCAGAGAAAGAAAACAATGTGGGCAAAGACAGTGAGATGGGCTAGACACACTAATAACAAAGCCCATTCTGTAGCAGCTTCCCCCTTAGAGAGAGCAAATTAACCCTGCCCTTAGGCTAAAGGGACTCACACTTTAACAACACATTCTTAGCACACAGCTGGAGAGGGAGTGGGGGAATTGCTAACAGATTAGCTTCCCAAGGGATTACAAGGGGCCCAGCCAGTCAGCTGTTTTCACTAGCCCACCTAAGGAGTAACAGGGTACAACTCTGCACATGGACGAATTTCACTCTGTGCTCTTGCTGAGAGGCTGGCACCACTATGTAACCACTACATGTGCCCCTTCCAATCCCACTCAGGCCCTCCAGCATTCCGGTCCCACTCCAGTGTTATGGGAAGGGCAAAGGTGCTTGCCAGCCCTGAAACCTACTTGCGACTTCCTCTCTCTCCTTTGGCTGAGGACCTGTGCTCTAAGCACTATATAGCATTGTGACAGGTATCACACTAGACACACCACCTACAATTCCATATTGTATGTGCCTTTCCCTTTCTAAGCAGCTCCCAACCCACTTTACAAAGCAATACCTTAGATGGAAGCTAGCAATGCAATGACTTAATACAGCAGGCACAATGCACTCAATAATAGCTCACAGAGTGCCACACTCATTAGAACCTGTGCTATTGATCAGGAGCAGCTTAGCCGGTTGCCTGTGGTTATATGCAATTCCATATGAAAAGCTACCATGGAACCTTGCCCTTGTGCCTTTACAGAAGCCAGTGAAAGGAAGAGGAGAATTAAGGATAACATTTCTCCCCACAGAACTACTCAGTAGCAGGTATTAGCCCAAATCCCCATGAGAGGTTGAACCAATAGCCTTCTGGTCCAGAAGACAGTATCATTTGAGCCACATCGATAGAATAGATTTAAAGTCACATTTGTGATGTACTCCAGTTGTGTCTGTAGTCAACAGCAACCCCATGAATTGCAAATATAAATGTAACCATTAACTATCTGATTCGCAGGGACAATGGAGTGAATGTCTACAGTAGAGCTGCTTGAAAACACCTATTTGAGAGATGTTTTCGCTCCCAATTTCCTGAAAAATTGTTTTTCCCCCCAATGGAAAACAAACCAAACAAGTCAGTTTTCAAAACCAGATTTTTATTTTTACTGCATACTGAAAAGTTTTCAGAAAAACAAAAAACTTTCCAGTTTATCCAAAATGGGGGGGAGGGCAATTTCACCTAAATGACAATTTTTGTTTTAAATGGAAAAGCCTTTTTTCCCCTAGATGGGCGACTTGCACCCAGTACTTCCAGCATGGGCATCCACACCACTTGGAGGGAAGAGAGTAACTCATGTAGGTGTACTTCATTCTACTTGAGCACAAGGGGACAGACTTAATGACCTTTTCCGGTCCCTCTCAGCTGTGCACTTCTATGATTGTATATAGCTGGTAGCAATAATTCTCTTAACCTTTGAGAACCAGTCACCATAGGAAAATTGATGCACGCTGGGCTAGCGTAGGTTTCCCAAACTGAACACGGAAACCAAGCCTAGTTAGAAAACTAAAGGCCAGAATGCAGGTCGCTTCAAAACTATGGCCCACATAATGATCTCTATTATCAAACCACCAAACAGGATTCAGCTGACAATGGATGTTTTGCCATCAAGGTGAGTCCACATAGCCCCATCCTGGATTTGTCACCTCCTGGGAACCACCAAAGCCTTTAAGAACTTGTCAACTGGGACTCTTGTTTAAGAGCTGAAATGTCACTTCAGCTCTTAGCTTGTCACCATTTGGAAGAGATATTGGAAAAGGCAAGGAGGAGGGGGGAAGGAGAAAGAAATGGGGACAGAGGAGGGGAGAAGGGAGAGTTTGATTTATGACTACAACAATTAAACACATCCTGCATTTACCCAGTTAAGTGATTCCTGGACCAGGGGCTGGGGGAAGAGTCCCAAATGATAATTTCCTGGCAAAATTGCTATTCCATCCCCTTCAGTGTCTCAGAACCCAGAAAGCTTTAGTGTCAATCAAGCCACGAAGCTGAGCCCTGGGGAGAGAGAAAGATTTGTAACTGAGTGGGCAAAAGGCATCTCTTCCTAGAAACCTCCCAGGAAAGCACCGTAAATCTTGTTCTCAACTGCTACAAACCAAATAAAATAAAAAGCCATCTAGGAGAGTGAGGCTGCAGGGGCAGAGAAAGGAAGTCCAGTGTGCACCACACACACAAACCAACACTGTATTTCCCCCGCCCCCAAGCATCCACAAAACAGGAAATTAAATTTCCCCAAGGCGCACACCCATGGACATCTCACTGGAGCAGAGGGGTGCAGCAGAAATGAAGTAACAGCATTCTGAGTGTTGAGGAGAATGGAGGGAGAGCAGGAAGGCTGGACACTCGCTCATCCAGGGCCAGATCGCTCCCTCATTTGCATTGGGAAACCGTTCCTCCCTCAGGCAACCTCATCGGTTTTGCTGTGAGTAAAGGGAGGCACAGCCACCAGTCTAAAAATGAGCAATGTTTGCTGATAGCATCTGCAGGGACACTGCCAGTGAAGACGAGGGGTCTCCACCCTCATGATTCAGGGCATCAACTGATTGCTGACTTAGGGTCATTTGAAGTCACATCCACTCTGTGCCTGTTTCCCCATCTACAAAGCAGGGAGGGATAGAGACCTTTGCAAAATGGTTCAGGATCTATGGATGAAAAGCGCTCCCTAATGGGGAAGTATTTTCAGACAGGTCTCGCAATCTCCGTTTAGTGGCCTGTTTTTCCAGGCTAATCACACCCCCTTCCCGCTGACTTCAAATGAGCAGCATTCAGAAGAATCAAGCCACCTACTCAGGCCCCTGAACATGAGAAAGTGAGCAATTTTTCAGTACTAGTGGGTGTGACACTTCTGTATTTCTAGGTCTGATTTCGTAAACAAGTAGTTTAAATGAGGCGGAACTTGGAGGTACACTTAGACAAATCAGACTCCTGAAAGGGGTACAGCAGTCTGGAAAGATTGAGAGCCACTGCTGTAGACCTCAGCTGTGTGGGAGGCTTTCAAAACTGCCCACTCCATGTGGAGGAGTTGGAGAGCCTAGAAACCGCAAAAGCCCTGGCTCCAGCCGGGCTCCCCAGATCTTGGCTCTGCAACAGTCCACAAGGCAGGAAACCAGTTGGGTTTCCATCAGAAGATGCAATGAAATTGACATGTTCCCACAAAATTCTCGTCTCAGATTCACAGACTAAGGTCAGAAGGGACCATTATGATCATCTAGTCTGACCTCCTGCACAACGCAGGACACAATCTTGCCCACCCACTCCTGCAATAAACCTCTCACCTATGTCTGAGCCATGCAAGTCCTCCAATTATGATTTAAAGACTTCAAGGTGCAGAGAATTCTCCAGCAAGTGACCAGTGCCCAACACTGAGGAACAAGGCAAAAAACTTCCAGGGCCTCTGCCAATCTGCTCTAAAGGAAAATTCCTTCCCGACCCCAAATATGGCAATGAGCTGAACCTGAGCATGTGGGTAAGACTCAGCCAGACACTCAGGAAAGAATTCTCTGGGATCAGGATTTTTTGATTGTGGGTCCTTCATGTGTTGGGTACCTGACTTGAGGTATGTGGGGCAATTTCATTTTCAGGCAGCACTGAGCACCTGCCTTTGAAAAAAATAAATCAAACCTCTCACCTCGAGTACCCAAAAGAGTTTTTAAAAACCTTAGTATTAAACAAACCAAATTAGGACAAAGCACCACCTTAGAGTAGCCAAGTTACAGTATCACCAGTTGTGAATGAGGAACCCCAATTGTCCCTCAGTACTGGCACTGCCCTGAGCTTCACCCCTTCCTTGCAGCCTGTTGAGTGCTGAGGTTTGATTTATTCCATCATTGGGAAAGGCAGGTTTTATACATTAGTGCTGGATTATTTCCCCCATCCCACCACCCCTCTTCTCTGGGCTCTGAATCCAACTGTTTTCCTAGTGGAGAGGACCAGAGAACAAATTTTTCCCTATAACTTGATCTGGATCCCTCCCTCTCTTGCCTAATTAAAAGCTGTGTTTGCACAGCAGATTCACTCCAGAGCGGTGGCTGCTGAAGCTTGTACAGCAAGGGGGTGTGTGTGTGTAAGTGTAAGTAAAAACAGCAGGGAGTTAAGGGATTACCACAGGAGGAAGAATGCCAAGGAAATCAACAAGATAGGAGCCTGTCCAAGCATGGTTAATCCCAATCCTGCTTCCCTCTGCTCCTTGGCTCATCCATAATTCATAATTTCTAGTACACAATGCACACAACTAGAATGCACTCTAGACAGGGCCTGCCTTCCTGCTGTCCAGACTCCGCAGCTTCCCATCCCTCTCCCATAGGAGACATGCCAGATGATGCAGACTTGCTACCACAAGAAAATATGGGGCATGACAGCATTCGGAAGGCAGGGGAGCATTTCTGATGGGTGGGATTTTTCCAGATGAGTGCGAGTGAGTTTAGTTCCCAATTCCAACTGGATTTCAATGAGCTGAGTGCGCAATGGCCTTAGGCTTTCATTGAAAATTCCATCCTGAGTAGCACCTGGAGACATGCATCCAAGGATCAAGGCTATTGTGCAAGTTGCTGTACACATAGCAAAGAGAGGGTCCCTGCCCCAAAGTGCTTACAGTTTAAGTACAATCTCTGCCACAGCACATGTTTGAGTCCCTCCCCCTAACATTGTTACTTATATTATAGCAGCCCTGAAGGCACCTGTGGGCCAAGTGCTGTACAAACATCGAAGAGCCAGCCCATGTGCCGAAGAGCTCACTAACTAGAAGGCTCTTCCCTAATCTCCAGTTGAGCCATGTTATTCTAACCTTGTCATGGCAGTGCAGGGTGTAAGTATGAGCTGAACAGTATTGAGCAGAATGGGGAAAGATGCAGATAACCCTGCTTGCTCCAAAAGCGGGGTTTCACCCCAAAAGCATGAGCTGCTACCCCTTTTTGCGCTAAAGGACATGATAGCATACAAAGAGTCATACACTGCTTATGTGACCAGCTGCTAAAGGGAGACAAGGACCCACACACCGTAAGTGAGATTTATAGGTGAGCTTCCAATCCTGCATTAAGATACTAACAGGTTACTCCTGCTACTAGCACAGCAAACAGCTAAGCACAGAGGGTCATGCTTACAAGTATAGCTCTTCACCCCTGGCTATTCTTTGGTTATGCCCCCATTTCTCCCCTGCTGAACTCAGTCAGTCATGCAGCAGGCATGCAAGGAACTGGAGACTTACTACACTCAGTGCAGCATGCTACAGCTGGTGCTTAACCTTAATTATGGTAGAAGAAGAAGAAGAGATATAACACCTGGATATATGCAAAACTGGAAGGACAGACCAGGTCATTGAGGTGGTGGAGAGTAACACTGTACCAGCAAGATTCCATGGAATCTAATGGCGCACAGTTTTGTGCGGAGACCACCACACAGGGTACAGATACAAATCCAGAGGTGTGTGAAAAAATATCAGGAAAAGGAGACTCAGCATGCAGAAGTGAGACTGCTCAAAGCAGCAGCTAAGGTCTTGCCTACAAATGGAGTTCTCCTGGAACAGCTCCAAGTACGGACACTTATTCCAAAATAGCTATTACTCTAACTTCACCCCTCATCTTATTCCAGAATAGCTTTCATGCATCAACAAGCCTGAGGTCTAATGGCTGGGTAATAGGTGACTTAGCATTCTACATAAACTGGTCAAGCATCTCAAACGCACAAGGCGTAGAGAAAGAATCAATCCCCCAATGCTTCCAACAATTGTTTCTTGAGGAGCAGCTGGTTGCAGAGCACAGAAGGGGATATTTGCCACTTAGACTAAGTAATACCAAAGAGTTGGTTCAAGAAGTAACTACTGCTGAGCCAGTAAGTCACCATGACCACTGTACACTCAAATTCTAACATTCCCATACAAGGAACCTAGCACCATGACAGTAACTTTCAGAAGGGGAGGGATTTGAGAACAACATGGAAGCTAGTAGTGCCAAGGAGGGAAATTAATGCCTGACATTAATCAGCCTCCTTGCTGAAACACCATAGAGCAGAGTCCCAGAAGGCTGCTTACCCCTATACACATGCGAGTTAAAATAGCAGTCTGATTAAATGCCATGGTACAAGAGGTTGCCTGAGCCAGACAGGAATCCTTCAATGTACGGAAAACCAACTTGAATGAAACAGGGGGTATATGCTACTAAGAGCAGGTCAGACATCAGCTGCAAGTTAGGAGAAGTAAGAGGAAGTTTGATAGGGAACTAAGAAAAAAAAATCCTACCTTTGCCATAAGAAATAGTAACTATGCAAAACAAATCAGTGGATCTTCTGGAGCTGGGGGAGAGGAGCAATTATGAAAGATAAGGACAATGCAGAGAAGCTGGAGAATTTCCATGCATCAGCCTCCAGCACTAAGGAGGATAAGATGACAGAGTGCAGTCTTTCCAGTTAATACTAGAAGCCAATGAGCTGTCACAGGAGGTGGAGCCAGAACCAAGTGATATACAGAAGAACCACCAGGCTAAATGGTGACTATCCATAGGGGAAGCCAGGGCACCTATTCTGACAGGGAGGATCACACACCAACACCTCTCCACATGGGACAATTTATTTGTTCTATAGGACAACGGAAAGAGCCCCAGGCCCAGTATGGGAGTTCACAGAGAGGCTACCATCCTGCTTTAACCCAGCAGGAGATAGGAAAACTTTGCTGCTTAATATTTAAACCAAGGCTTAAACAGTAACATTTATCTGCTGAAGGTTAAAGAATATTACAGCAGAAGGGATCAAGCTCTCTCAAACTGTGTGTCGTACCCTACTGTACGGGATGAAGGGTTTCATCGCAACTTCATTTTCACATGCCTGGCACAATTCCTGCTTGGCTTCCTGCTAAAGAAGAGAGGGCTGCCAGGTAAGAACAAAGTACTTGGAGCCAGGGCTTCTGGATTCTATTCCCAGCTCTTTCAGATAATTGTTGGGTGACCTGAGGCAAGTCACTGAACCTCTCTGTGCCTCCGTTTCCCCATACAAAGCAGGGACAATCCTCTCCTGAAAGGGTGCTGCGAGTCTCAAGGAACTACTGTCTTGGGATACAGGTTTGATCTTTTCATTTTGGGTGCAGAGACATCATCTTTAGGGCATGTTAGCCAGGACCTTTTGCACCAGCGATTCTCAGTCTTCTTGAGCAGCCTAATTTAATAGGCTAATACTTCAGCTATAATGATTCAAATCCTGAGGGCCTTCCTTGGTTTCTCCTGGGGCTAATGGGAGTTGTGTGCGAGTAAAGATTGGAGAGAGAATGTGCAATGACTGGTAAAGAGCCAAGACTTAGTCTGACTGGCTTTAGTGGGAGATTTGCCTGGGTAAAGCCAAGCAAGAATGGTAGCTCTGTCCTTGCCCTAACAGTTTATCCTAATCCAATCCCCTTCTTCAGCCCTAGAGCACAAGGCCTTTGTCAAAGGGGCTTCAGGCTTTTATACCCATTCCTTCTTAGGGGAGCCAAGGCCCAGAAGGTTTAAGTGATCTGCCCAAGATAGCGCAGAGCTTGACTTTCAGAAGTGCTGAATGCTCAACTCAACTGAAGCCAAGGCCGCCGGCAGGTTCCTCTGAAAGTCAGGCCCATAGTGTGTGACTGGTAGAGTTGGGGACAGAACCCAGCTGACCTGAGTGCTTGCTCTGACCTTTTGAGAGACCATTGATCTGGCCTCACTGCTGAGGTATTTCAACAGCTCCCCAAGCCCTGAATCAACTCTCATTTATCTCCCCTCACAGAACTCACATGAGTTAATAGCCTTCACTGCAAAGCCCCAAGTTAGACTCCATGTGTAATAACTGACTGTCGACCTGTAGCAGTCAGGGACCTCCTTGTTTCTCCCCTCAAGGAGGCAGGGCGGCCTCGTGGATATTGCAGTGGACCTGGACTCTACACTTGGCTTTTCCCCTCGTTTCCTTGGTGACCTTCAGGAAACCAGTTCACTTTGTGCCTCACTTTCCCCATCTGTAAAATGAGGATGATACTGACCTGCCTTGCAATGTGCTTTGAGGTCAATGAATGAAGAATATCTAAACAGAAAGATAGTAATGATGATACCTAACCCACTTGAACCAGTTAGCTCTGCCTCTCCTTTCCTTAATGCTGTACTTGGTTTACCAAGTAGGTTCAGTAGATTCAGAAATGGACATTAGAAAGCTGTAACTATACCTATTTTGTGACAAAGGTTTTTAAACAGAACCTGAACTGGAAGGGGCACTGTACAGGCAGAAGAATTATTTTCTGGGCCTTGTGAGTGGCATGGATTGCTTCTAGGGTTCTGCAGAGTTACCCAGCCAAACATCCAGCAGCTAGAAGACAGTGATTTTTAGTGTGACCCCGAATCAGACTCTGGCAATCAGCAGACTCCAGCCACATCCCCAGTGCTGAACTGCAAACAGTCAAAGCATCAGCTTGACCGTGTTAAAGACCCATGTCTATCTTCATTAGAATCACATCACTGCATCTTGTCACCACGTGTGCCCTAATGCCGTCACATTTCACATCTAATTTCACCAACTGCTGCTCCAGGCACTTGGGAGTCACTGCTCCTCTATACAGTGAATAGATGGAGCTTTGTTTTTAAGCCACCTTTCAAAATAGCTTCTCTTCTTGATTTATTCTCCCCCAACTTTCCTGATAGCTGCTGCTGCCCTAGTCATACTTTTGATCCAAACCGTGCGTGTCTTTAGTAGATGTGTAGCTGACGCCAGCAAGAGACACATCCAAGAGTGCAAAGGTACCAGGTCCACACGCATGTGCATCCAAGTAAAAAATGCGAGACGGCTGCAGCCCAGGCCAGTGGAAAGCTTAAATTAATACACTCAGACTTCACATTAAGGCTTAGCTCTGCTCAGAGAGGGGACTATCAGCATTCCTGTTACACATCACGTCAGCTCCTGGTATGCATTCAGAGCATGTCTGCACTGCAAATTCAACCTCTGTGGCTGGCCTGTGTTGGATAACTCGGGCTCATGGGACTGTAAAGTTGTGGGGTAGATATTTGGGCAGGAGCCCGAGAGTTGGGACTCCACACAAGGTCCCTGCCACAAAAACTATTCAACAATCAGTTCCACCCCTGCGGACTCACTGACCATAACAGGCTTGCACAGTTGTCAACGGGAGGGGGTGGCATTAATTTCACCCATCAAACTTGCATTACTGGAGATAATGCCAGAGAAGAAAAGCGCTCACCTTAGCACTTAGATCTCAGGTTGAATCTGAAGGGCCAGTGGGTAGAGGAATTATCTTTGCCCTTGCAGCCAGTGCACATTTGATGTAGAAATTACGGACAGGTGACAAATGTGGAATCCCATCCAAGGTCAGTTTTACAGCATCACTGTGCAGACAGTGACAGTTTTATGTTCATCACTATAATTGCTGCTTTACTCCATACACTGTCCTGTGTGACAAAGCTCTGCCCTTGTCTCCGCAGATCCTGTGTTTCCTGGCAGAATTCACCAGCCTCAGAGGCTCACTGTGACCCTCCATGTAGCCCTTCTCTCTCTAGAAAGAAGGGTCACAGCCTACTGAGCCATTTTCATCATAAGCCAGCGAGGAAGGTGAGGAGAAGCTATCCTTCCTTGCACAGGCTCTGTTGTCTCCCAATCTCAGTGATTAATTAGGGGAGGCAGAAATGGGGGAGCCCGGGCCCACCCTCTACTCTGGGCTCCACCCCAGGGACCCTAATAGTATCAGTATGATGGCTGACCTTTCAGCAACAGAACATTTACAATTCCCTGGGTTGCTTCCCGACAGCAGTCCCTGCTTCCTCAAACTCCACTTCACCCTTATCTCAGGGCCTCCTTCCTTCCCTATGATACAGTGTCTACCGCTCAGTCTCACCCACAGCACAACTTCCTCCCACAGCTCCTGACATGCCCCCACTAAGTGGCTAACTGGGAAGTTTTTTCTTTTAAACTGGTTTCAGCCAGCCCCGATTGGCTTCAGGTGTACCCATCAGGCTAGCTATTTCTACTGCTCTCTAGAAGGTTCTTAATTGGCCCCAGGTGTCTTGATTAACATGAAACAACTGCCTTTTGGTTCCAATGGTACCAGGGATTTGTTTAGCCTGGGACGAACATATCTGTTCATCACTTTCCTGTTGCCATCTGGCCTTGTTCCTTCATACCTGCTAAATGTCTCCAGAACTCTGTAGGATCTGCAACAGAGTCCAATGGCATTAGTGTCCAACTCACACTGGAAGCCTCAAGACTCCACGGAAAATCCCATGCAAGAAGAATACTTAATGCCTATATTGCACCTCCAACCCAAGGATCTCAAAGCTTTTTACCGAGGTCAGTAACATTATCACCATTTTACAGATGGAGAAATGGAGGCACAGAGTGCAGACATGACTTACCCAAGCTCACCCACAGACCAAAATGACAGTCAGGAACAGAAACCAGGTGTCCCAAGGGCCATTCAGTGCACTACCCACTAGGCCACATTACCTCCTTAAATAAATGAAGCCTTCAACACCTGCTACAAGATTAGATATGAGTGGATTGCTCCAATCACCAAACCTCTAGCATCAATGAAAGCTAGTCAAAGTTAGAGTAGGCACAGCTTTCAATTAAAGAAACAAATTGAGACAAAACTGCTCACATCCATAGTCTCAAGGAGAACACAGAGCTGTGAAGAAACATGCTCTGCAGGCAACAAACAACCTCATGCACACATGGGAACCTCACGCACACATGGGGAGACAGAATTAGCACCCTGGGTCTTACCGCAGGGAAAAAAAGATACTTACCAGCTGACCTAAAGAAACTTCTTCAGCTAGTAGAATAACTTCTTTAGCATCTCTGTAGGGCAGTCTAGGCCAGTGGTTCTAGAAACATGGGTTTGCATACTGCTGCGAACGCTTGGAAATCTTTCAAGGGCTACATCAGCTCATCTAGATATTTGCCCAGTTTTACAACAGGCTACATAAAACCCACTCATGATGTCAGTACAAACTGAAATTCCATACAGACAATGACTTGTTCACACTGCTCTATATGGTATATACTGAAATGTAAGAACATTAGTTATATTCTAATTGATTTATTTCATGTTTATATGGCAAAAAATGAGAAATAAGCAATTTTTCAGTACTAGTGTCCTGTGACACTTTCATATCTGATTTTGTAAGCAAGTCGTTTTAATGCGAGGCACAACATGAGGGTACACAAGACAAATCGGACCCTTGAACAGGGAGCACTAGTTTGGAAAGGTTGAGTGCCACTGGTCTAGGCAATCACTGCACATATGGAATATACCTGACCATGCGCCTCACCATTTTCAACCATGGATCATGGGATCATTGAGCTCAGGTGAAATGGAGAGATGGTTCCAGAAAGTGTCCAAAAGAAGAGAACACTGCTTTATAGAATGATGTAAAACCAATAGAAATATCCCACCTGGACACCACCCTTTTGCCCTTGGTATGGTAAATACTGAAATCCTCATTCTATGTGGTTGTTGCCCAAAAATATCCTCCTCCCCCAATGAATTTGGTGCAAAAAGTTTTATATTGCAGTAGATTAATGACTTTAGCAAAATGTAATTACACAACAGAGCTCTGCTCTTAATAACTGCGTATTTTACTTGTCAATGTGCCTTAATTGAAAATGAGTAGGCGATACAAGTTGCAGTGGAGTTGGCTGGCAAGCCTTGAACGCTATATTAATTGTAGTAATTAGCAGTCACTTTATGTTGGAGTCATCTAGAAATAGGGGGTCCATTAGTTTAGCAGAAAAGTGTGATTTAAAATGCAAATAAAAACCCACTTATGACTATAAATCACTCTTTACCCCCTGAAATTTTACCATCTACAAGGCCCATGATGATTCTCCAGATGAACTTCTGTGGGTTTGCCCATCAGAAAAGGAAATGAGTCTGATTCTCTATCATACAATAATCATCTGAGATCACTTAAACACCTACAGAAGGCTGCACGCCAAGGGAGAGTCCACCCTCAAGGCAGACTCCTATGCCTCATCGCCTGCTTGGGGCCTCCATTCACCAGTCTGATAGCCAATTCCTGAATAGCCTTCTCTCTACATGCCACTGCTTCTCAGCAGGCCTGCCATTCAGAAGTCTGTGGGTGCAATCTCATGTGGTAGTGTGTAATGAATGATGGCAGTTTTTAAAGCCAACAGCACCAGTGTTCTTAACCTCGAGCCTAACTAGACCACAGAAACTCAGCAGCAGCAGCCCCGCACCCTGTTATTCCCTTGCAGAAGACACTGTGTTAGTTAAGAGCGCCAAGGGTTAATCCTAGGGGTGTGCTCGTTCAGAGCCTATTGCGTCAGGAAAGGAGAATGTTGCCAACTCTCATAGTATCTCCTGTTCTTAGAGTCTCAGCTCCTGGAGACATGGGATGATATGAGGATCTCAACTTTTGTTTGTTTAAAAACTTGTCTGTATGAAAAATTAGACTGCTGCGTGCTAGGGAGTGAATCTTCCCTGCACACACTTGTTGCAGACTTACCATCCATGGGAACGCTACTGACATGCCTCAATAGTTTATTAGAGCACTTTGTGCTAGTCCTCTTTGAAAAGGGACAAGCTCAAAGCTCTGGAAGAAAGTGTTACCACACCACCATGGCAGAGCGCACTCAGTCGGCGGCAGGCTAGCGTGGGGTACATTCATGATCCAGCTTGCTGCAGTCTAATTGTTTTCAGGCGAGCCTAAATTTTTAGCCCTCATAGCTAAAAGCTTACAAACATGATACAAGCCCCAGCCTTAAGCCAGCAGGACATAGGGTTTCCTTCCGCATGGTGATAGGAGCAAGCAAAGGATTCCATTGCTGCTGTTGGCAAGGAAGGAATTTTGGCATTTCATAAAGCAGTAGTGGGAGGGATTGGTTTCAGCTGGTGCTGGAGATTATTTCACTGGGGGCCTGGGACTGGAAGGGGTCAGCATTCCACCCACTGTTGGACCCACTTGGACTCCTCCTGTCTTTCAGCCTCACCTGCTGACACAGTGCATGCATGCAGTGCTCTGTGTATTATGTCCAGGAAACCAGCACCATGTCCTGAGTGGCATCCATCATCACAAAGCCAAACAATATTGGTATTTGCATCTGTTCTACAAACCACAACAGAAAAGTTCATCTGGCTCTCAGTGGCTCCGGTGGCTGTTCCTATTTACCGGTGCATGGAGCAGCCTGCATCAGGACCAGTCATTCCCCTTGTCCAAGGGAGGCTTTCCCCACATCTCACGGCCGGTGCAGAAAGATACTAACCTCTCAAAGCAAGAGGCCTAGGTTCAAGTGAAATGAGTCTTAGTTTCACTCTGGTTCCTATTAGACCCCCCTCCCCCATATAGACATGCCATGACATCAGACGTGGGTCTATCATAAGAAAGGCTCAGGACTGCAGTAGGAAGGGTGTCAAGAAAAGGCTGAGTGGAATAGCAGGGGCTAGTGCAGGTCAGGACTAAAGTGTATTGGCCCATCTGGGAGGTGGCTCCAGACTGGTGCTGGAGAAGAGGTATGTGACACGTCAGGGGTAAGGTGCACTGGTAAAGCTAACACCAGCGCCTTCCCGGGTCAGGACCGGGGTACAGTGATCAAGGGAACACAAGTCTGAAAATGAAGGGTTGGTGTCCATCATGATGGACTGCTCAGCAGATCAGGACTGATAGGTCCTGGCATAGCCCTGTGAGGGCCCAGGGTGGAAGGAAGGAAGAAACTGTGGCAGATGACAACTGAGATGCATTGGCCGTGATGCATGAGGGAAAATAGCCCTGAAAAAGCACCTACAGGCCTGGATGGAGGTGCAGTGGCAGGGGGCCCCCAGGGTTGGAATAGCAGTGCAGGATGCAGTATGATGAGGCCCTGAAACAAACCCTTGCATCAGAGGCCCGATATGAGGCCTAAGGCTTGAGCTGAAGTAATGGTCAAGACTTTGCTAACAAAGCAAAGTTAAGCTGTGAGCTAGAGGCAGGCCCTGCTCACAGAAGTTGGCAAGGAAAGGGCTGATGTTGCAAAAGTACACAGATCTAAGAGGTACCAGAACACTGGTACATTCCATACAGATAACAAGGAACAACTGATCCATCCTAAAGACAGGGGCAAAAGGGTAATATGATGAATAGACTTGTTTTACTCGAACCAACCTGTACAAGGTGAGAGGCGGCACCTTGCTACGTAGAGGGGATGCACCTCAATACGTCAGGAGTTGTGTAACTTGTTTGTACTTGTGTATAAGAATACGACCCTGGGGTGGTGTCTTTGTCCAGCGTAAGGGGCAGTGGCGGTCCTGCTGCTGACTGAGCTGAGTCCATTGTATGAAAACACTGACTCGTAGTATGTCCTGTAGAGTCTATGGGAAACTGCACGGTGCTTCGGATGACAAACCTGGCCGGGGTGCCTTTGTACCTTACTAGAGTCTGTGGTCTTTGGGGGTTCTCTTGGGTCTGCTGTGTCAGCGATCTGCAGAGCTGAGACAGCACACAGAGGGAACACGCACTCAGCCGACTGATATCATCGAACAAGAGCAGAGCACCGCACTGGTAGCTACTGACGGCACAGGACTGAGGACAACTGGCCAAAAAACATGAGCAAGTATACAAGCGAAGCAGCAGAGTTGCAGAGACATGGATGAGTTGTGGCAAGACGTGACTGAGATGCATTGGCAGAGGATCACGTCATTGTTTTCCCTGGATAGTAAGTTCACCTCCCAAATCCTCCATAAAGCAAACAGTTGAAAAATGAAACGGATCTTCCTCTCGCTGCTGGTTCTTCCACCACAGCACTAACTCACCCAGCCGTCAACAGTGGCAATATATACACCATCCATGTGCCCTGCTTATGCTCATCCAAACTCAGGGATGTGTAATAAGACCTAGGTCTTATTAGCACTTCATGACCATAAAACTCAAAGTACTTTATAAAGGAGGTCAGTAGCATTATTCCCATTTTACAGATGGGAAAACTGAGGCACAGTGTGGTTAAGCTCTAAGCATTACTACTTCAGTACATCACTTGTTAGATCTCAAGGCAGTTCACAATCTTTAAACATCCCTGTGAAGTCAAAGAGCTACTGCCCCCATTTTACAGATGGAGAAACTGAGGCATGGAAGGAAGTTAGGAGCTTAAATATCTTTGAGGATCTGAGACAGAGAAGTGACTAGCCAAAGGTTACCAGGCAGAGTCAGGAACAGAAACCAGGTCTTCTGGAACCTAGATCTATGCTTTATTCATTAAGCCACAACACAGTTTACAGAATTGCTTACACAATTTGCCAGTGTTACCAGGCAGAAAACCCTCCAGTAATCCAGGGTCTGAATCCCCACATTACACATCCAGAGCGCTCCGTGTAATAACAGCCCTTTCATAACACTGTGCCTATTTGATTAAAATAATGTATTACTTTATTAGCACAGAATCACATCAAATTACAGATTGCATTACTAGGGGCAAAATAACCCACTGCTATTGAATACTGGCTCAAAAGCCTGGAGAAGATTTTACAAAGTTGATAATCTCTCTTCTGATGAAAGGACTTATTAAAAACTTCACTACCAACCAGCTCTCAGTTTAAAAAAGGACAGCTCATTTCTGGTAATGAATGAAGAGGACAGATTGATCTAGAGTGCTCTGTATTAACACTTGTTAAACAGTATGCATTTTAACATAGCTAAACGTAAATGTATACATCTAGGAATGAATGTAGGCCATACTTATAGCATTGGGGGTTATCTTGGGAAGCAGTGGCTCTGAAAAAAATTTGAATGAATAATCAGCCAAATACGAGTTCAGTGCAATGCTGTGGCCAAAAGGACAAATATGATCCTTGGCTGCATAAACAGAGGATTCTCAGATAGGTTTAGAGGTTATTTTACCTCTGTTTGGCACTGGTGCAATGACTTCTGGAACAGTGCATCCAGTTCGTGTCTCCTCAATTCAAGGATCTTGAAAAGTTTGAGAGAAGAGCCATGGGAATGAGTAAGGATTAGAAAGCATGCCTTATAGTAATGGATACAAGGAGATCTAGCTTAATAAAAAAGGCTAAAAGGTGAGTAGATTACAGTCTGTAAGTACCTACATGGGGAACAAATATTTAATAATGGGCTCTTCAGTCTAGCAGAGAAAGGTCTAATGATCTAATGGCCGAAAGTTGAAGCTAGATAAATTCAGACTGGAAATAAGGCACAAATTTTTAATGGTCAGTGTAATTAACCATTGAAATAATTTACCAAGGGCCATGGTGGATTCTCCATCTGACAATTTTTCAGTCAAGATTGGATTTCTAAATGTTCTGTTCTAGGATATATTGTGGGGAAGTTCTCTGGCCTGTACTATGCAGGAGATCAGACTAGATGATCCCAATGCTCCCTTCTGGTCTTGGAATCTATGATTCCAGCAGAGGAAATTCATTCATGTCAGTGGCTAGGGACATGGATATATGAATGCATGGCCATTCCCAAGTAAAAAAGAAAGGGAGTGTTAAAAAGATAATCAGTGGTTGGGTCTCACATTTATTTTTTTTACCCTTTCAATTAAAGATGCTTTTCTTATTAGATTTTGCAGAATATTTCATCCATTTAATAATTTTTAAAAATTATTACACAATAAAGATAAGGGGGGATATTCATATCTATCCATCTCTTCTCTGCATTTCTCATTTTGTGCTGGCATCATGATTATAGGGAGGGATGTTTTGTGGGCAGGGGCAGATGGGAGGTGGTGAGAGAAGGTGTGGTTACAGTGCCTTCCCTATTCATGGCCTTCTTTCATCCCCCAGCTTTCACGCATTTGGGAGAAAGATTCTTGCAAACAAGATGCTAGACAAACTCAGAACTGGGTGCTGTTCTTGGGTCTGCCACAGACCTTGAGAGAGACACTCTCTCTCTCTGTGCCTCAATTCCCCACCGATAAATGGAATACTCACTTCTCCCATCTTTTGTCTGCTTGTCTATCTAGATTTCTAGAATCTAGAGACCTGAAAGCAGATGCCTGGCTGACAAACTACCATCTCTCCATGGAAGTTCAGGGGAGCTATGACAATTTACAGCACCCAAGAATCTGCCCTCACCCTCAGTATCCATCTAGCCCAGTGCCCCATATATGACAGTGGCTAGTACTAACTGCTTCAAGGTAATCAAGTTCCCCCATCTGTACTGCCCACATGCCATCTCCTGGGGCCGTGAGGAGCAGACTCCATTTGCCATTGGCTTCATTAGCAGAGTAGACTACTTTTGTCTGCACTTCAATGGTGCTCCTTTTGCAAAGGAACAAATACATGAGCCATTTTGACCTGGATGAGAAAATGGGATTATCTTGTGCTTGACTTGCTCTGAAAATTGCTTCTCTGTTGCCTATTTATGTGCATTAAACAAATGTCTGGCCCAGCCATGCATCTGTTTAAGTTATCAATCAATTCCTCTTTGGTTGGCTGCTAAAGCAATAGAGCCATAATTTAATAAAGTCTGTTTTTAGTTGATTTTTAAAAAGTTGCTGATAGAAAAGAATTAAATTTTATTTTTGTTTCGGTGAAGCAGAAGGGGGAGAGAAGTCAAAACAAGATATGCTCTCCTCCCCCAATAGGATCGTTTCCAGATAAAATGACCATATTGAAATCATAAGAACATAAGAATGACCATGTCGGGTCAGATCAATGCTCCATCTAGTCCAGTTTCCTATCTTCTGACAGGAGCCAGTGCAGTGGAGGTTAAAATGTGTAACACCATCCCCTGGCAAGGAGTTCCACAGGTTGGCTGTGCATTGTGTCAAGTAGTACTCCCTCATGTTGGCTTTAAACCTCACATGCCCAGCACCTCACATGGTCATTCGTTACCCTTGTGTTGTGGTGCAGATCCTCACACTGGTCAGGAAGGGGTTAAAGAGTTTCTCTGGGCACAATCAACCCCAGCCTGGTGCACCTGTGGGGCCTGTCAAGACTGGCAATGGGCAGATCCTTAAAGGGGACCATCCACCCTTAACTCCCCAACCCTCGAAGGAAAGGCCTGCTGACTTGAGAAATGGCTTGACAGCCTTGACTGCCCAAGCCCCCTCAGACAGGAGAAAGGCAGGTACTTTCCTTTTCCCCTTCCCTGCCTCCTACCCATCTTTGGATTCCTAAAGGCCTGTAGTGGGGGAGGTGAGGCCTAGAGTAGCTCTACAGGCGAGCCTGTAGCTCTGCTTATCGTGGGCTGAGGAAGCCTATTGATCATTTCAATTGGACTACTTTGACTCCCTTCAGAAGGGGGCAATGTCTGGGACGAGAGCAGTGCCCAACTTCACCCCAGGGGGTACTAGAGAGACACAGCCGATTGCACCCACAACCAGCAAGAGGAAGCAGCTGATGGATCAAGACACCACCAGGAAGCTGCGCAAAATTTTTTGGACAAACCTTTTCTTAGGCAAAGAACACAGATTTGGCAGCACCAAAATTTCACAAATTCATGTCCATTTTAGTGCCCCCCCACCTCCAAAAAGTCAGAAGAGTTAGTTCAGACATTTTTGAAGTGGAACACCTGATTTTTTTTGGTAATTCCAAAGGACTTTCTAGATTTCCCATGACCTTAAAGACTAGTTTAAGAAATGCTTGAAACTGAAAGAAAAACCAACTATGTTCGACCAGAAATGAAACTTTCCAGTTTCTGGTCATCCCAAAAAGTTTGTTTTTCTGCAATTGCCAGTGAACAGAAAAATCTGTTCTTTGCACAGCTCAGATCCTGATGTGCTCAAAGCAACAGCAGCTCCCAGCAAAGTCAGGGAGGGCTGACACTATCAATGTCTCCTCCTTTCTGAGGCATTGGTCATTAGCGGACAAGGTTCAGTATACCACTGAACGGGTCCTTTACTCACATGCTGATAAAACAAAAAGAAGAGATCTACTGACAGGTAATTTACTTCGTTTCCTGGTGGGGACCAATGGAGGGTTGTTCCTACAGTGCATTACTCACTTTTTCTAAGTGATGGACTTCCAGATCATCTTTGAGATAATGGGGGAGGGGGGACTCCTTTCAACCCCCAGTATCTGTTGCTGGGAAAACCTGATGCTGGAAGTTTGGGAGCACAGCCTTGACACTAAGCATATCTCCAGCCTTAGTCACATCCCATATCCCCTCCCAGGCCACAGCATCCCCATTTTATGGCTGCCAAGCGATAGCTTATACCTCCCCACAACTCCTAGGCAGAGGTAGGCTGGAGGGGTCACAGGCGAGGAGGCAATACAACAAGCAGCATCCTCAGTGTACATGCAACATCTTAGATCCTGCTCCCAGCCCCGATCTACACTCAGCCTTCCAATCAGCTTCCACTCCCATCACCTTGGCTTCTTTATCTGGCTAGGGGCCAGTCATGCTGCAGATGATCCTTTCTGCCTTCCAAGAAGCACACCTGATCTGGCGGAGCCAGTGCTCACTGAAATCAAGGGGTCTTACCAAGAGATCCCCTGGGCAGTGGGTCAGGCCTGCAGGGCACCTCGCAGCAGGGTGGGCAGGCACAGTCTAACCTGATTTACAGCCCCACCGCATATGTTCCCCCTGCTTGGGCGGCCAGGCTTCTCCGTCCAGCTATCTCCTGCCATGCCCCAGAGCACTCATTAAAACACTCCTTGTTCACGAGCAGGATCTTTAGCCCAGGTCAGCTGATGAACACACTTGCTGCAGTTAGAAGGCAACTCATTTAGTCATTAGAAGCAGCCCTCCCTCAACACTTCCCCTCCCCCAGGTAATCGGTTCCCACTGAATGAGCTTTATATGACTCCCTAATAATAGAAGGGAAAGTGGGAGCAGAAGCGGGGAAACAAGGATGGGCACATCCTCAGCTGGAGAGAGGTTTCAGAGCCCTAGCCCTGACAGCGCACCTAAACATCAGAGGCCCCCCAAAGACCTTGGATGACATTTCCCGAAGGAGCTTAAGGGGGTTAGGTGCCCTTCTACCCTTGAGGGAAGCTGGCATTCTGCACCTTTGGACATCCCAGCCTAATGTTTATCTGTCTTTTGTAAAGCACTTTCATATCCTTCAACACACATTTCTCTCCATCTGTTGCTCTCAAGGTGGCAGCAATAACCTCTCTGCATCCTTGTCTGTCAAAGTACCTTCCCCTCCCTATGAAGGAGAATTCCTCTCTTTGGAATTAGACAGTCTTTGTATTACATCCACCTGATCCAAACAGAATGCACAGGTGTAAGAGCAGCAAAGACCTAATATTTTATCTGAAATTAACAAAAGGGACTCCCCCACAGATGTGCATCCATTAGACAGAGCATCCTATTACATAAGGATGATTTAAAGGATTAAACGGTACAAATAGGGATTGTCCAAGCTCTCTCCTCATAGCACTCCAGACATGCCCAAGACTTAGATGGAGCTCAACGCAGATCAGAACTTGAGGGAGAGCTGGGTGGGAAGAATAAATATTGGACGAAGACGCAGGCTACTAGTATGATCTTGCAAAGGATTATGGGCTTGTGGAGGTGCATCTTGGACCTGTGCCTATGAAATGGTATTGAAAAGGAAGAGGGTGTCATGTGATTTAACAACATTACCAAACACAATGATGCTGGAAAGAGTTCCCAGGGGAATTGTTTGAGGCCCAAGTCTTGTGAACCAACAGGAATTCTGCCTCTTCTGATCATAAAGGAAGGACACTTTCTTACCCAGTCTTTATAAATCCCACCCATTGGCATGGCACCCTGAATCCAACCCCTTGAGGGAAGTTCTAGCCAAAATGTGGTTCAAGATCCCACCTCTATTCATAGCAACCTCCAAGGGTTTAGCAGCGCTGGAGTTGACCCATTGTTCTAGGGATCAGGAGCTGAAGTGGAGGTTGTGGGTTGGACTGTCTCCGAAGCACTCTTAGTACATGATCCCCTTCTCCAGCATGTCAGCTGAACCACCTCAAACTGCGCTCCCACAACCCTACATAAACATAACCCCAGCTCCAAGCACTCCATAATAAACCCATATGAGCACATCTCCCAGATTTTTTCCACTTTCAAGCTTTTAAAGGATTGTTATTGTGACCACCACTGTCAAGAAATGGATTTAAATTACAAAAAAAATACTTTTTCCAATCTAAAAATAAATCAAGTTGCCTCCTCCTTTACTCCCAAGGCAGGAAAATATACAAAATTACAGAGCATTTCATGTTTTCTTTACGTTATTGGACCAGATCCCCAGCAGGTGTAAATCAATCCGACTAGAAACCAAATGGTATTGAAGTCAATAGCACTATGCCAGTTGACACTAGCAGAGAATGTGGCCCATGGTATGCAGGGGGTCTCCATCTGCATGTGTATGCGCACCCACAGCTGTCCTTTGAGAATCAAACTTGAAAGCAATGTTCATCCTCTACTTACTCTGCTTAATTTTAGCTTCAGATTCCGGTACAGGAATAAGAGGAGATTTACCATCCACCACAATAGCTGGAAGAGTTGCATTTTATTCCCCCTTCCCTTGTTTTTTCCATCTTTTTTTGTTTGCCAAATTGAATCCATTTATTAAAGCTGTTGCGAAATGGATTTGTTCTTATCTGAGCATGGTGACAAAAAGAAATGGGCCATTCTGTTTTCATGTGTTCCCCAACTCCTGCTCATTAAAAAGGATAATGCCCTAGCAGCAAGGGAGCTGTTTGCCACATGCCAAAGCAGTGAAGGCCCATTAGAGGTGAGGGCATGTGACTTCAGTGGGATGCTCTGAATTAGCAACAAGATGGATTTAGCCACAAAATTTCCCACTGTCAGGGGGAAAGCCACACACCGGAAGCCTGGTGGAATTCACACAGTGCAGAAAGTAGCCATAGGTGAAACGTTGGAGGTTAATTTGAAATACATTCTTCTCTAGATCTCTTAGGGGCAGACATGGTAAAATTTCCAATATCCCCAATTCAGTGAGTTCAGAGCTTCCCTGAGACTAAACTTGTTTATTGTACTGCAAAAGGTTGAGGAGATGGCCTCTGAATTGTTGGTGTTTTGAGCAGTGAAAGCCTGTATCAGAACTCTTAAATCTGGGAAAGTTTGGATGGAGAAATCTGAACTTTATGGGTTGGTCCGGTCTCTCTTCAAAAGGCTCAGGCTGACTGAACACTTAGAAGTTTGAATGCTCAGTGACTAACATGGGTGCAGTGATAGGTTAAAAAAAAGTAAACAAGCATCTCTTAGCATTACTAGAATTAAGGTGCAATGTCCTATGCCCAGCGTTGGGGAAGTGAACTAGGCAGTTCCGGTAGGGTGAAGTATTCAAATCATCTTGGGGCCCAGTACTATATAGAGTGAATAGCCAAAGATTCAGCAGTCATCTAGCAAAAGAGATTGGTGTGCCAACACTACAAGACAAAATTCAAGGGCTCCCTATGGGCAAGACTTTGGAGCTGGGTTGAGAAAGAACTAGCCCTCAGAGGCATCCCCACTGTCCCACTGAAGCAAAACTTAGGGCTGCTGTTGGAGACAACTCTTGAGGTGGCATCTGGGCCCTCTGGGAAAGCCTCTTCTGATGGTCTATTAGCTGTGGGGCAGGGAGACTATGGGATATACAGTTTTCTTTGAATCTTACCCCTTTGTCAATGCTTGTGAGACTGGTTCTCAGTGCAAGGGAAGGGATTGCAAAGCAATTCCCGAACTTCCATTAGGCCTTGTTGCAGCTGAACAGGTCCATCAGCTCACAGGAAGGAGGTGCGGAGAGAATAAGATGCTGGTCTGCAATAAAAATGTCAAAAAACTCAGGTCTGACAGGTTTTAATCCTAAGCACTTTGACAGGGCTGCCACCTGCCATGTTCTGCCAGCATGGCACAGAGACAGAGCCTTAGTAACAGGCGCCCTTGTCACACATCATCACAGTAATTTGACATAAGCACCCTGAAGTGCTAGGGCTTTGGATCTCCAGTGACATGCTGGAAGGAGCCAGGGAAACAGGGACTTCTGTGTTGCAATTTCACAGGGTGGTTTTTAACTGAGCTCACTCGTTGAGGTGAGGGGCATCATGTGTGGTGTGTATGTAGTTTCAGAAAGATAAGGAGATGTTTCCCCATCAGACTATTTCTCTATGGCCTTGTCTATACTAGATGGGTTTTACTGATAGGCCAGTTAAACTAGGAAAGCTGTTCTGGTGTGCATGCAGTTATACTGGGGTAACTGTTTATACAGATCTAGCAGGCTGATTTGGGGAACCGACATAAGCTATAGCGATATGACTGTCCACTAGGGCTCATTCTGCTCTAGCTGTGTCAGTAAAATCACATCTGTAAGCACTACAGCTTTACCTGCATAGCTCTTAAGTGTAGACCAGACTTAATGCATGGCTCACCCTGTGCTATAAAGAGGAGACATGCTCCCCTTGAACTCCAGCCTTGGGCTTTTCCTTTTCGAAGGCCATGCTTGGTCCCCAAGGGTTTATCCTAAACCCCATCAGCCTTTAACATCTCTACTGCATTCTCAGTTGGGTGCAGCAGCAGAAGCAGGTTTCTGCAAGTTCAGGGCATGGGGAGGAACCTGATGGCCAGATGAGGAAGTCTTTAGGCAGTTCCTACTCAGCTCTCATTTAAGCTCAGACTAATGCCAGGATCATCTAGTCTGACTTCTGACAGAGGCCACAGATCCTCACTCACCCATTCCTGTAATAGACCCCTCACTTCGGGCTGAGGTACTGACCTGCTCAAAGCCTGGTTTAAAGACTTAAAGTTACTCTAGTTTAAACCTTAAAGCAACCTGAGCCCCATGCTGCAGAGGAAGCCAAGTTGTCCCCACAATCTGCACCAAGCAGACCTGGGGGAAATTCCTTCCCAACCCCCAGTATGGCAATTGGTTGCTTGAGCTCCTTCAGATGTCCATGGAGGGAGGTAGTAGAGAGCTCAAGGTTTGACTCTGGGCCTAAACCTAATCCCACTGGGTTTCAATGGGCTGTTTTTGCCATTGATTTCAATGAAATCAGGTTTTGGTCTTTAGGGTGACGTTCATCCTTGTGCGGGGGGGTGGGGGTCGGCTCAACCTCTAGATACAGCTGAGTCGTCCCACTAGACATCAACTTGGATGGAGTCACTCCAGTTTCACATCTGAATAGCAGACATCAGAATCCAGACTGTTAGACCTCAGTCCTGACACCAGGATTAATCACAGCCATTCCAGTACTATTGCTTCATCACATGCCAAACCCCTCCTTCATTCAAGTGGGTAACTCCCCCCACCTTGCATTTAGTTGCTATTTCTAGTGCATCATGCACATGTGCATTAAGTCTCATGCCCTCCAACCAGCAGCTCCATTGCCAGATGGACTGACATGAGTCCCCAGCTCCCAAGGGGGCCAGCCAGCATGTCTTTCTGAACAGACACCGCAGCGGAAGCTTGCAATCCACATAGCAGTGCTGTGCTTCCTCCTGGGAGCACACCTAGGGAGAGCCCCAGCTTTCAGAGGAGGAGACAGCTGCCTTCCATCTACAAATGCAGTTGCCCTTATTACATCAACAACCTGGATTATGGCAGGTATAGAATAAAGGGCCTTAGTGTAGCTCCATTGATGCCATCTCTTATTACAAGTCAGGAGTTATGGGGCATGAATTTGTCCCCAACATGTTTTAATAAGCAGAGAGACCCACCTTCAAAACTCTGGACCTCAATACCGTCTAATTTTGGGGGAATTTGCATCTGCATCCACATTTTGGGCCTCAATCCTACTTATACCCCACACCCCCAGCTCTCTACCCTCACCTTTTCTGTAAGGTCTCAGCATTTCTTGGACATCAATTAATTCAGCCCTACAACAGCTGGGTAGCTTCATATCCTTATCATATAATCAGCTCCACACAGAGGTTAAATGGACTCAAAAGGTCTGGGAGCAATTCAGTGACATGGCCATCAACAGAACCCAAGCACCCAAGTCCCAGATCTCAATCTCGCAATCCTCTCTTGATTGAATATATGTTACATGAAAGGTTAACTTTTCTTCATCTGACCTGCTGGGAAATTCATAGGCCTGTGGTAGTCAGAAGCAGAAAGACTTTTTAGACCCACAAGTCCATCTCATGCTGAGGGCAGGGTATCAACCCTAGACTGATACTGTAATGAGATGTTCAAGGATGATGCAGTGCTGAGGCATAATGACAACAGTATAACACAGCAGCCTAAAGCAAAGAGAATTCTTGCAACATTGGTAGCAGCTTGTCCCATGGAAACTGGCAATAGCAGCGACTAGAACAAGTGGGAGAAAAGTGCAGGGGAAGAAAACTACAAAAGTTGTCAGAGTCCCACGACCCTCTAGGGTGACTCATTTAGAGCCAGCAAATTAGATGTTGGACCAATGCAGCAGCTCTTGAATCCACATAGCTGCTATCTTTGAATTTCACATTTTGCTGTATCATCACATTGTCTAGAATTGAATGTAAGCCAAATGTCCGCAGCCATTTCTCTTGCCCTTCACAGTTATAAGGTTCACTCCCCCAGGTCCTCAACTGCCAAGCTGGTCCATTTCAAGCTATAACGGATCCGAATGTGACCAAACACCCAATAAACTCTGGAACCGAGAACACCAGGCATCAAAGCCCAAGGACATGCATAGTACATGAAGCAATTTAATACCAGAGATGGGAGAGCTGGAAACACTGCCACCTACAGTCCACCTTAGGTGGCATGCTTATTATAATACACAAGACTGATGTCTGGTTCTCAGCATGCCACTGGTCTTGTTAAATATCACCATGATTTGGAGCAGCACAAGCCAGAATACACCTGCCTTGTCCTCAGCACCCACCAGCAATGTGGCTGGTCCTCAGATGGTGTAAAAGTGACATGCTTCCGCTGAATTCTATGGAGCCATTGTAATTTTACAAAAGAAGAGTAACCGGCCCAGTAACTATATAGCTGTACAGACATTGAGCTATTATCTCCATAGCATGGCACTCTTAAGTAGAGAACGAAATAAGAGTCTAAACTGATTCACTACCATTTTTGTGAACAGAATCACAGAAACCGATTTGCTCCAACTCATGCTCTATCTTACGAGGGAAAGGTGGAAGATGGATAGTTTTGTTCAAGGTAAAAATTGGACACCACAGTGATGAAGGCCACAAATGCCCAGACATCCAATTTGAAAGATATAGGAAAAAATGGGAGTTGCCTTTTTTCCCCCCAAGCTAATGAGCATTGTGAAACCCCAACTGACATCAGGCCATAGAGTATTGTGCTAAGAGCCATACTTACTGTTAAATTTAAGGTGTTAATGCCCACCATCAGGCCAGTCTTTGATCCCAAAGGATAATCACAGACCTTGTTAAAGATGTGTGCCAAGAATTTTCAGACTCAAATGGAAGGAACAATTAAGCCCATCTGGAGCAGAGACTGCCACAAACAAGAGACCATCCAGGGCACATGGCAGGTCAGAACTAAGCTATGCAGTCCTCCAACTGCAAACTCAAGGGCTAAATTAATGGTTTTGCAACCCGCGTGTGCCAGAGGCAGAGTGCCAAGGGAAGCAGTTGGGAGTGTGACCCAGAGAGAAAGCAGAGATGGGGATTCTTGGGCACAGAGCCTGCTGGAATGGCAGACGCGAGGATTTTCATGCACGAAAACCACCTGCTGCTGTTTGTATTGTGTTCAAGGGAACTGGACTCTATGTAACCTTGTTTATTTACAAAACACGCACATCAAGAATACACTTCATTTGCATCACTGCTCTCTCCTTTTAAGGAAAAGAGTCCAGCAAGACTCAGAACATTGGCAACGTGCTCAGGCCATGGGAACACCACCACCCACAGTAAGTCACTGCACCCAAGACCTGACAATCTAAACAAAGGAATTACCGTCCGTCTCACAGTCAGGATGGGATACCCAGAGCGTTGAGATGACTCACCCAAGGCCACACAGGGAGCTTGTGAATGAGCCAGGAATTCAACCCAGATCTTCAAAGTCCCAGTCTAGCACCTTAATGACAAGGCCATCCTTCCCCTCAAGTGGCACAGAAATTAAAATCAATATCAACTGAAAAGATGGAAAATTATTCACCATGGAGACTTGAGAGCCAGCAATTAATAAATGAGCACTACTAATACTTGGCATTTATATAGCACTTAAAATTGCAAATCACTCAAAGCATGTATTACTATAATAGATGCAAATGATATAACTAGTAATATATATAATTATTTATACAGATACATAATTTGGGGGGGGAATACAAGGCTGTTTCAGACCATGAGATTCCTTTCTGCAGTCAGCCTGAAAAGGTTTAACCTATTTACTGATTGCCAATTACTCACCCTCCTTTTGAGAGAGAAACCAAGGTCTCCCCTCTTTGCTGTCCCCTCCTCCCAACATGTATACCGCAGCCCCATCTACCATATCACAGGGAGGAGCGCTCAAATTGAAAACAATGCATTCTCATTAACGGAATCCTCATTGAAAACTGAGGATTTGGGGTTTTGTTTTTTTGTTTGTTTGTTTTTTTTAACAACCTCCTGTGAGAATCATTGATTGCTCAAGAGGATTGAACACAGCCCACATAAATGTGGGGAACTTCATTAGAAACATAGGAACTGACAGACCAGTAATCAGTCTAATCCAGTATCCTGTCTCCAACAGTACCAATTGCTGAGAAAGGTTCAAGAAGGCCAGCATAGGCAATTTTTGGAGAAGATACCCACAAGGACAGTTTCTTCCTGACCCCTATTGGTTAGGAGTTGGCATATGCCCTGAAGCATGCATATATGCTCTAGTTTTTGTGAGTGCTGCTGATCGCATATCCCCACCAACACACGATTCTTACACAGACCTGAGCTTCAAGGGCCTGACTTTGTGGGCTCAGCACCTCAAACTCCCATCGGCTTCTGTGGGAGTTGTAGGCACTCAGTGCCTCTGAAAATTAAGTGACTTTGCTAGCTAGTAAAGAACATCCCTTTAGCACGTTTGTGACTTTAGCAAGTATTTCTGAAAAGGGATTTTGCCATATGTAGAGAAGGAGAGCAAGCTTGCAAACAAGCATACGAAGGAGGGGATGCCAGTTTGTTAAAACTGTCACATGCCTCCCAGTGGGCTGAGGGGAAATAAGAGCACTCAGTTATACTGAATTTACAGGGGGATTCTTTTTTGAAGCTGCTAGACACTGACAGATCATGCAGTTCTCTGACTTTCTAGCTCCCAGCCTGTGCTCCCTTGATTTATCACACGGGATGTCCTTAAATCCTGATCTGGACTACACAGTCATGGAAGGAGCTGCTAACTAGAATCTAAAACCATAATGGCTGTAGCACAAACAGTTCATTCAGTGGCTGGACAGATAAAGGCCCATCCTTCTGCTTCATTCAGCTGACTGAGGAGCAGCAGTGATGTGTTACAAAGGACTGCTATCAAATAGCACTATGATAAATAAGGGCTGCAAAACTGGCCCTTGTGTGCAAAGGTAGGTATTAAAATGGAGCATGCATGGAGTAGAAGACCCACTGCAATCAAAGCAAAATTAGATGAGCTTTAACCACAAGCCTGGATACCGGCACACATGAACTGTGGGAAAAGTTTAGATCCTGATCCAGACCTGAACTTCATAGCCAGTTGCTATGGTGCTTTTATAATGAGACTGATCTGAAACACCAGATCCCAACTCAGAAAAAAGTTTCAGTCAGATCCAGATGTTGGGAGCAGACCCACCTCTAGGCATTGTGCAGTAAGTTAATCCTCTCAGCAGATCCATCCCTTCTGCAGGGATGAATTTATTAGAAGGCTAGGAAGGGGTGCCATTGTTTTAATGCAACATTTTGGCTGGGTACACAGTGTACCCATCTCATAGATCTATTACTCCTACTGTGCAGCAGGCCAAGTTTTCTAAGGTATCATCCTCTGCTGCATTTGGAAATGTAGTTTATCCCTCCTTCAACGACAGTCTTATTCCTATTTTAAAGCCCAGCCTGCCAGCCAAAGGAACATAAAGGAAGAATCCAATATAAATAAACTGCAAACACGTATCACCTATGTGGTAGTGATAGCTAGGTGATACACTGCAGAGCCATGTGATGGACAAAGGTTAATGGCAAATCTGTCTTCCCTGCATTCTGTCAAACCATCTCTTCCCCACTTCTCATATTCCACTTCTCTGAGCAGCTACAAACAACTGTCATGTTTAATACCTGTCACCAGGAGAGGTTCAGAAGCAAATCTAAGCTGATACCCCCGTTAGTGTGTAAGTTACAAAAGGAGACTAAATCATCATTCTTCACATCATTATGGGGACTGCAGGTGTAATTATGCCAGCTCAGACTCAATGTAGTCTACTGTCTCTAAGGGGTTGACATTTATAATCTTAGAGGACTTCACCATAACCAGCAACTCATCAGGTGATCTTCTCCCCCCTCTCCTGTTCCAGGGATAAAACCCCAAGATTGGGAGTCAGAACTCCTGGGTTCTGTTCCCACCTCAGCCGCTGACCTGCTCCATGCCTTAGTTTCCCCACCTGTAAAACTGGGCTACCAATACTGACCCACTGCATGGAGAAGCTCATGTTATGTAAGGGTGTGAGAAGTGGCCAAGTCCAGAAGTTGCCCTTCACATCACAAACAGTGCTGGAGTAATGAACAGAACAAGAAGCAGCATGCTGCAGCTGGGTCTGCTTCCTGGGGTGTTAGCTGGATAGGAAATAATTCAACAGCTCATGTTGCTTTCATTCAAACCCTATACCCCACCCCTCCCAGAAGTGCCATGATGCTTAGTCAATGAATGTTTGTAAAGTGCTTTGAGACCCTCAGATGGCAAGCACTATATACTGCAAGCAGAGTCTCAGACTTCACAGAAAGGACAAGGTGCAGGAGTTCAAAGAGACATTTCTGACTGGAGAGCATTTTCCCCCTCAGCTGTTAGCCCGAGAGAAACCTCCACTACAAATCAATAGGTTTAACATCTCCCCCTTGCACCTCCCACTGAAAAACTCCAGATTAATCCTGTCCAAAGGAGGTGGGGGAAGCTGCCTAACAAAAATGAGACTGAAAAGTTACAAACTAGCAGTAGGTGACAAGTAATTATCCAACAGGAAAATGCATCGGAAACTTGTTTGGGAGAGCAGTAACTGATGAACAGCCACAGAATTTATTCTCTTTATTTATGGCCTGGAGTTACAGCAAGTGGCTATGAAACACCCCATATACAATGCTGCTGGTGACAAGCACAGGGAATGAGGAGCCCTGGAAGAAATCAACCTGAATTATGACACTGTTATTCAACCTTCCCTTCTCAGCTCTTTATAAAAATGACACCGTGCTTAGGGGGCACCTAAATATCCACCAGCTTCATCTCGTGCACAAGGTACCTTGGACCCACCTGCCTGCCCCACATCAGCAGCAGACCTGGCCCCTGGGCCACCTGCCCCGTCCCCAGTCCTATTAACTGCCAGCTTGTAAACCCCCACATGCTGCCCCCTCCCTGCTTTTATGACACTCACCCGCCACCAGTCTCACGAAGTGCAGCCCAGCCTCATATTGTCGACAGGACCATGGCTGCTTCTGGGAAGCGTTAACAACTCTGGTATAGGCTGTTGCCTGAAAGCACAGAGGCTGGGCTGTAAATCAGCACCACGGACAGCACTGGAAGGCTGCTGTGTCCCCTCTCAAGGCTGAGCCATTTAGATGCACTTAAGGCCAGATTCTGCTGCTATCAAAGTCTGTGGCTGTTGCACCTTTCAAGCAGAGCAAAGTTTTCCCTCTCCAGGGCCTGATGCAGCAGTAATGAGCGAAGCGATGTAAGAGATGGGGTAACTTAGGCCTTCTGGCCCTTCAGCATATAATTGACACCAGTTTAGAGCCCCAATTTACAAGCCAGATCTGGGTTCAAATCCTGGATGCTCACTGATCTGGGCATCTGAAGTTGCCTTGGTAGAGTTGTTTGGTGAGCCAAGGACTGCTCTAGCTGGAGCGGGGGGCGGCACATGGGTGCTGCAGGACGGGATCAAGGCAAGTTTGTACAGCTTGTGTCTGGCCTTAGTTAGCATCCCTACATCTTCCCGCTCCTGAAGCCTCGAAACCACTTTCTACCTAAAAATGCAAGTGGGTGGGCGCGCGCACTGTTAAGGAGATAAAAGCAAAGGTATGAAAGGCTCCCAGTCTGCTAGCTGGAGATGGTTAGGAGGCAGCTGCTTTGATGGAGAATCACTGTCCACAAACAGGCAGCTGCACAGGGACTCCACAAACAGCACCTAGCCGCTTGCCATCTTTAAAACCGTAAGTCACTGGGTTTGCAAGCACAGCGCCACAAAACCTGGGGTAAGCAGCTGTGCGTGGGGCAAAGGGAGGCAATGCTGGGACAGTGAAGCTGAGCTGCAGGCACTGGTCCTGTAATGTCTGAGGTTCAGGGAGCAGCTGGGGGAGAATCCAAACCACCCCAAATTGTTTAGATCCATCTTTTCATATTGTAACCTTAACTACAGAGCAGCTGCTAGCACTCTGCAGTCAATGATGTATTGCCCTCCCCAGCATCTTGGATGCCAGGCTCAGGAGGCAGGAAAGCCTCTAGCAGACCCTGCCATGCTAGATGGAGAAGGAGAAGGAAAAGGAATCTCAGGACTCAAGGGACAGGGAAGCCTCAGAGGAAGGAGAGAGAGCTACTCAGGGCAAAAAGTCAGTGGGCAAATTCATCAGCAGGGGCAGCCTAAACAGAGTCTAATGGCTCATATCAAGTCTCATGTCCCTGACCTCAGGGCAAGCTTGAATTTAACAGAAGACGGAAAAAGCTCAAAAGCAACAAAGACCTTTCCCTATGGCAAGACGACACCCATTCTTGGTAGGTAGCCCTTCCTGGCTACTTGGAAAATCCCATTCCCTGACCCTTGAGTCGCTTCTGTCTGCTGCCTCTGCCCAAGAGAGAGGAACATAAGAACAGCCATAATGGGCTGAACCAATGGTCCGTCTAGCTCAGTATTTGGTCCAACTGCCAGAAGCATTTGGCAGTGGCCAGGAAGAGGTGTGGGGACACCAGGAGCATGTATCTGACCATCTTGGCTAATAGCCATTGATGGATCTGCCCTTTAAGTAATTATTTTTTGAACCCATCTGTGTTTTTGGCCTTCAAAAAATCCCATGGCAACAAATTCCACAGGTTGTCTGTATGTTTGCTTTAAACGTGCTGCCTGTTAATTTCATTGGGTGACTCCTAATTCTTTTGTTATGTGAAGAGGTACATACTTCTGCTCCACACCATTCATGATTTCATTGATTTCATCTTATCCTCTCACTCACCTCTTCTCTATGAGAGAAAGCCCCAGTTTTTTAATCTCTTCAGATAAGGAAAATGCCATTTTCTTGAAATAAAAACTCGGTAGGATTTTGACATTTCATGAAAAGCATGTTTTAAAAGCATTTTGATAAGGTCAAAACATTCCAATTTTTCATTTCAAAACAACTGTTTAAAAATCTAAAATGATATTGCAATATACGAATGTAAAAAGGTGGAAATGTCTCATTCCATTTCCATTGATCTGAAATTTTTAAATTTTATTGAGCAGGCCAGTTTTTTGCAAGTTTTGGTTTTGCTCCAAAATGAAACACACACTCTTGAAATGTCCATTTCTCCTGCAGTGGTAATTCTGAGTTTCAACCAGCCCTACTCATGTGCCTGCTCCTACTTCATGGCCTCAGAACTACACTTCCCTGCTCTAAAGGGTCCCAAGAGTGGTAGCAAGCATACTGAAATATATGCACATGCCTAGAGTCCCAGTGTCCTGCTACAGGGACAGAAGAGAATCCAAAGGAAGGGCTTTAAGGATCCCTTTTTCCTGGGTGATGGTGGGGGAAAAAAATATGTGGAAGGATAGTCTCAGGGGATCTGCTAGGAGAAGGGGAGGAGAGGAGGCCTGGCACTGAGCAGGGGCATTACTACAAACAGAAATAGCCCCAACCCTCAGACATTTGGGCGGGGGCAGAGGGAGGTGTGGAGAACAAAGAATCCCATAACAAATTCCACCCACAATTCCTCCCCCAAGTCTAGTCATAAGGAGGCTGAGAAGTGGAGAGTGAGGGGATGACAATTTAGCTGGAGGTACAGTTGGCTCACTGGACAGACAAGTTTGCTAGACCTCTGCCCTCCTCCCAGAGCATGCCAGCTGTGCAGAAGGATTGAAAGAAAGCCAGGGCGACATTGGCAGCAGGCCCTATCAGCAGGCAACACCATGGAGAGCTAGAGGCCTCTGTGTTTACAGATTACCATCCATCTACCACTCTGTGGAATGGCCCTGAGTGCCGATTAGCCAGGACTGGCCTTTGCTGTGGTGTAGGGAACAGAGCAGGCAGATGCATAGTTTCCTGGCAGAATCACTCAGTTTTTAATATCTATTCTCTCCCCTCCTCCCCTGAAGCAGGCAAGGAGGAGTCAGGAAAACCCACCACAGCAGGGAAGGGGCAGGGCATGGGCCCCCCACAGAAGGGAACCCAGCTGCAAAGAGGACAAAGTAAATGAACAGGAAATGAGGGACTGCCTTCCCTTTGATAACAGAGTGTAAGAACTGGCCATTTCCTACCTTTTGCCTTTGTCTCATTGTACCCATCTCTGCTTTGAAGAAACAAAAAGACGCCAGAGCCGAAGGCTGGAAGAGCAGGACACACAGTGGGTGGCATAAACCTCATATGGCTACTGGAAATGACCAGCATGGGAGGATGGGCCCATGTGCACAGTGGCACAAGTCCCTTTTTGGGGGGACGGCCCGTAAAGAGGTTTTCTGCCGTATGCCTTGCACCCCATCCCAGGAGATCCATCTGTGTCTCAACAGCAGCCATTAAAAAGGCAGTGACAGGCAGAAGTGCCAGTTGATAACCATCTGACCTTCCACAGAACCTTCCCTCTGAGGCTCCCAAAGCACTTTAGAGATGCTGAAGGATTGAGCCTCGCAGAGGCAAATGTCTCCATTTATCAGTGGGGAAACTAACCAGAGAGGAACAGCCCAAGGTTACATACTACTTCAGAGAAAGTTGGGACTAGAAACTCAGGCCTCTCCATCCACTCAACCAGCCTTCTCCCTGCTCAAGCACAGAGATGGGATTATTCAGACACTCCGCTAAAATATTTTGTGCAACAGTTCTGCTACCTAAAGCCAAGATTTCAAAGGATTTGCTTCCCATTAGCTCTAAAAGTGGGGACTAGTGCAGGAAGATGCAGATGAAGGAAACAAGTCTATCTACATGTATACCTGCCCTTCATTACCATAGCCTCTCCCAAGAGCCTGGGAGGCACGACCATATTACCCTCATTTTACAGAAGTGACTTTCCCAGTTACACAGGGATTCTGTGCCAGAGGAGGGACCTGAAGTCTTCTTCCTTGAGGGCCCATTCAGTACCCTATCCACTAGGCTGCCCTGTCTACAAGGGGTGCCCAACATTCTCCCGCTCAACCTGGGCACTGGTTCTGAATTTCTGCTCTTCGCATCATCTCAGCACGTGCGTTTTCTGCCGTTTCTGCTATTGCAATTTTTTAAAAAATATGCGCCCAACTCTGAAGGTCACTCACTCTGACTGGTTTAGTGTTCTGCTTGAGAGCGAGTTTCACAGAATGTGTGCAGACACATCTGCACTACAAAGCTACATCTGCATAAGCACAGCTGAGAAACAGTGACAACAATGTTATTTATTACTTATTCACTCAGGACACAGAAGTTTGCTTGGTGCCAGTCCCCTCCTTCCCCCCCAGCCCCCACAATCAATTAGGTACTCCCTGCACTTTGTGCTATCACACCAGTACAAATTGGGCATAAATTGCAGGTCATGCCAGGCTAACCCAACTTCCTTCTTTAAAGAAACTGATTTTTTTAAATAAAGGCAATGCAGTAGATCTAATATATGTGGACTTGCTTAAAGCATATGACAGAACTGCATGGGAAATGAATTAAATTAGGGGAGATGGGGATCAGTACAAAAATTAAGATAAATTGGTTATATGAACAGAAGTATTAATGCCATTGTACAAGACATGGTAAGACCTCATCTGGAATACTGTGTACAATTCTGGTCACCACTGCACAAGATAGATGAGTTCAAACCAGAACAGGTGCAGAGAAGAGCTACTAGGATGATCAGGGGAATGGAGAGTCTAGCTTATGAGGATACTGGAAGAGCTTGGCTTGTTTAAAGTTCAATACCAGGGAGGGTGCAGTTATTTAAGCAGAAGGACAACAAAATAGGCCATGAACAAACTGAGGCTGGGAATTAGGAGAAGGTTTCTAACCATCAGAGGGGGGACGTTCTGGGACATGCTCTCATTAGGAATTGGCAGGGGTGGGCTGGAGAAGGAACAAAATTCATTTTGAGACAGAGCTGGATAAATGTATGGGTGTGATCGTAGGAAGGGTTGTTTGTGATGGTCAGGAATCATCAGCCAGGAGGGATTTCCCCTCCCCTCTCCAATGTATTCTGGGACTTCTATTAATTGCCCTCCTCTGAAGCACTATGGATGGCCAGGGTCACTAGACAGGGAGGACCAGGGCTCTTAGCTGGCAAGGGGCATTCTGCATCTCAGGTGCTTGGCTGGCTCGTTCTTGCTCACAGGCGCAGAGCCTAAGTGATCTTATGTGGGGTTGGGAAGCAATTTTCCCCCAGGTAAGATTAACAGTGATCTTGGGGAGTTTCACTTTCTTCTGTAGAACGTAGCTGTGTGTCACTTACTGAGACTATCTGGGTGTATCTCACTTATGTCCTGGCTATTGCAGGGGCCTCAGACATTTGGTGGGGGGCTTTCCTATTCTCTGCATGGGAAGGGAAAAGTTCCCTTCAATCTTTCTATGGGGCCAGGTGGAGCTAAGAGCTTTTACTTAAAGGAAATGCACCATTGCGCAATTCAGCTTATTTAAATGCTAATGACAAACAGCTTTATTAAAATGCAAATTTCACTTCAAGCCTGCCACCTCACCAGTGTGTGTCACACACTCCACCCGAGAGCACAGCACAAAGCCCTGGGATTCTCAAGTTCAACAACATGAGGGGCACCTTTGTTAAAATGCTATGAAAGAACAGAGGGGTGACCATCAGAATCAGGAAAGGATGAGTGTTCAGCCCTAGGTCTTTTCTAGAGGGGCGAGGAGGGCATACGTACTCCTGAAGGAGCAAGACACACACGCCACTTGAGAAATGCAGTTCAGAGCCCAGTTACCTCCCTCAGTACTGTGTCCTGGGAAAGATGTCAGTCTTCAAGAGCTTCGCATCATAAGATTTGGAGAGCCAATGGCCCAGAACTACTATGCCAAAATGAATTGTTTCCACATTTCCTCAGAGCTGTAAGACATTCTACCACAGAGCAGGAAAAACAATGACCAGGATAAATGCTAGGGGAAGCCACACATGGGTTAGCAGAATCAAGCCTTTAGCCTGCACTATCTTCAGATGCAGCTCAGGCTCGGAATGGTTCAAGCATCTGAAATCTTAGTCTTTATTTGTTGCTCAAGGCAAGTGATAGGATGTTGGAGAGAGTTTGGTCCCTGCCCCAAGAAGATGACAATCAAGGGGGGGGGGGAGAGGGCACTGCATTATTGCATAGGTTGACCCACTCACCAGGTGTGTTGTAAGCAGGCAACAGGCCAATTCTTCAGACATATGCCGCTACGCCTTTCTGGGGAACCCAGGGGCTGCAGGAAACAGGCAATGAAGCCCTTTCCAGTCTTCATTCTAACCATACGCAACACAGACTAAGATCAGAAGGGACCACTATGATCTAGGCTCACCTCCTGCACATTGCAAGCCACAAAACCCTTGCCCACCCACTCTTGTACTAGACCCCTAAGTGCTGGCTGAATTACTGAAGTCCTCAAATCATGGTTTCAAGACATCAAGTTACAGAGAATCCACCGTTTACACTAGTTTCATCTGCAAGCGATGCATGCCCAGTGCTGCAGAGGAAGGCAAAACCTCCATCTCCTCCCGCCCCCAGATCTCTGCCAATCTGACCTGGGGGAAAATCCTTCCTAACTCCAAATATGGCAGTTAATTTTCCATATCGATCACTATTAGAAGGGAGAAGCATCACTCAAACCTGACAGGAACCCAGATGCTCAAGTGGCAGCTGCGACAGCAAATCAGCTTCCTCTTCTGCACATATTAATGAGCCTCAGCCTGAAGTTTTAAATGGGTTTACCTCAAAATACCTGGCTAGGTCTTTAACAATGCAGCACCATCAGATTAACATGGATGTCTGCTCACCATCCATCTGTCCTGAACATATGGAGCCATCAGCTGGACTTAGAGAACATGAAGAGCGAGGGGCTTGTCAAGAAGTGCTGTCAGGGATTCACTCAGAACAGCCTCAATGCCTGGCTCTTCTCATCTCAGCTACAAGCCTTCCCCACCCAGGTCCCTGTTGCTGAGCTCGCAAGCAGTGCTGTGCTGACCAGCGAGAGTCCTATGATGACCCAAAGCCCAATCCTGCAGCATACTGTAGCAGCACTGATATGGTAGCAGCATTTTGCCAAACCAGGTATTGCTGTTTGGGGTGGTGTTAGAGCAGTGTGGATGGAGACTAGTCTCTGCTGTGCATGTCACAGAAAAGCCAATTAACAGGGGGAAGTAGGTATGGAAGAACTGCAGCACCAAAGCAGTAAGACATTGCTGGAAGGAGCAGTAGGTGACACCCACACTCTTCCCATCACCACATGCAGGCCAGCTACAGGAAGCCGGAAGCCTTCACATATAAGCTAGTGTGAGGCACTCAGCCCTGTTTCTCTGCACAATTCCCATTTGCTCTTTCCCGCATCCTGTATTTCTCTGAAAGGAAGCAAGAGCAGCCCTCCTTCATTGCTCTGGTCAGGTCAATCATAGTTCACTCAGTGCGTCTTCTGTACAAGGAGCATCTGAGGGCAACCACTCTCTTGAATAAGGGGAGACCTGAGTCCTGAGCTTCCTCTCACACAGCTCTACCAATGACCCCACCTCTAACACTCTTGGCATCAGGAAAAAGTTGTTCCCCATCTTTCTGAATCTACTAAGTTACTTAGCTGGCCTCTATCACTATCCGATCCAAGAACAGCCCAATTACTCTATTTGCTCACAACACCCTGGGAATATGGTCTTTGTGTCTCACTTCCCCTAAGGCCCAGATTTTCAAAGGGATTTTGGAGTTACTCCAATCACCATTGCAAGGCCTAGGTAACAAACAGCCAAGTCCCATTTTCAAATGGTGCCTAGGCTTCGGGGAGCCCAAGTCTCTCTAGAAGTCAAAGGGGTTTAGGCTTCTAAGCCCTTAAGTCACTTCTGAAAATGGGACTTGGGTGTTTAAATCACTTAGGCCCAGATTTCTGAAGAGATTTAGGCTTTATTCTGCTCAGCATTGCCCACAAAAGAGAGGCAGGGAAATGAACCCTGTTTAGCCGCTGCACCACTAAACCATCCTTCCTTGTGAACCATCTGCACCAACCATGGACTCCTCGCTAAGGGAGCTGGTTCACCACAGGATTATTCCAGTTTTATGCCAGTATGACTCCTGATTTCAGCAGAGTTATACTGGGTAAAACTGCATTTATGTGGAGGAGGTTCCGATCTTCCTGGAACAAGAGGAAAATCCTGCCCCTTGGCTCCTTGTTGTTTACCTTCATTTGGCAGACAGAAAAGCTTTGCTACCTTCCGCATCCTCTGGTTATGGGAGGCACCTCAGTTCCTCTCTGAGCCATTATGTCCCCAAATGGATTTGTTTATCCACTCCATGCCAGCTGGAAGAGCGCATTGCTGAAACTAATTAAATGTTAATTACACACTGCAGGCTCTGTGCTCCATCTCTGTAGAAGCCATCAAGGGGAATGATCATTCTTGCTCAGCAAATGGGGCAAGGGCGGATCACGGTTTGTCCAAACGCTATCCTGCGCTAGTCAGACTTAATTAGATGAGGTCATCGCAGTGACCAAGAGTAGAGATGGTCCTTGAGAGAGCAACCTTATCTGGCACCTGCCCACTTGCAAGCTGCTATAGCATTTTCTAGTAGGCAGGTGTGAAAATTTCCATTGCTGGGGGATTTAGTTCACTGTGCATTAGAGGAGAAACATGCTTGTCCTTCCTCATACTAAACAAACCCTCTCTAAAAATTTGCACCCCAGTCTGGATCCCTATCTCCACCTGAAAACTTAGAGCCATCTGAATCAATGGCTTTGCTTAGGACCACATCTGCTTATGTTATGCCCTGCTGCACACAGTAAAGGAATCAAAGAGGGCACAAGCAAGACTTCTCCAATGAACCCCTTGCTCCCCTAGTTCTCTCTCATCTCGGGGGTGGGGTGAGGAGATGCACTACTTTCTCCCAGACAAGGGGAGGCAAAGCACTGGTAGGTTCCCCTGTTATGCCTGATGTACTCCTGTAATCTCCCTAAAAGGCTGATTAGCAATTAGCCTTGCACAGGCACTGACCCACCTCTGTTCTGTGTAGGTCTGCCTGTCATTTCTAACCATCGCTGCTCTGCTTAGCATGGACAGTGGAGACGTGCACAAGCGGAACTATGCAGGCCTTCATGTGTCAGTCAGGCACAGGCCATTCGGGACCTGTGAGAGGGTAATATTCACATGCTTCGGCAGACTACAAGCCTGAATCCATTTGCAGATATAGGGCAGGTGCTGCTGCCGGCATTATATCAGGCTAAGAGGGCTCCAGCTTCAGTCAAAGTTGCTGCTGGCTTTCTAGTAACACAAACCCTCTAAGTCTCCAGTTTATTTGCATAACTTCATAGGCTGCTGGTTCCATTCCCCTTCAATTAGTCTGACAGGCCTGGCACAGCCAATCCCTACACTAAAGCACAAGGGTGGGTGAATAGAACATGGGACAATAGGTTGCTGGTCAGTGATGCATCTTTTAAATCCAGTATGTCCCTGACATCTTGCGCAACACCTTGGGTGAGGCACCAGGACCTGTATTTTGGGGGGCCTCTGCTTTGAAATACCTCTGGATCTCATTTTCAGTAGTGCTGAAAACCCACTACTCCAGTGGAAAGATTTCCAGGATTGATTTCAAAGAAAATTCAGGGTCAGATTCTCAAGTGCTCAGACTGGGGGCAGCTGGTCAACAAGTTCCACACTCAGCAAGTTGAGCTCTTCTGGAAATTTGGCCTTGAGTGTTTGACCCATTGAAAGGCCTGGCCCATCCTCCCTGTATTTGAAGGTATTTGCAAACAGCAAAGAGTAACACAATAGCCTGAAGAAGGGTTTAAAAAGTTGCCATCTACATCCTTTGTACCAGGGCAGTTTCTTCCCGTAACTTCACCTGGCTTGACTCTTAAGTTACTTGCTTCCCTGTAAATCCATGCATTATTTAAAACCACCTGCTTTTATATTTCTCTCTCCAGCTTTCATCTTTTCTCCCTTCTCCAAAAACTCCTGGTGGTCAGCTCAAGCTGCTGACTAGTTTAAGTTCCTGGAAGATTATTAAAGATAGCAGGGACTGGAAAAGGTCCAGACTGGCTCATTCTTTCTGATGCATTGGTCCCCCTAGGATAGCATTTAATTGCTTTTTGAATAGAGACAGACTCTGGGATCAAAGGAACCTCCCCCTGACCACCCAACCATCCCTGATATTACTCCGCAGGGCCTGATTTGGAATTTGTTTTCCTTTCGCTTTCGATTACCACCCCCTTAATCCTCTTTCATCCTGGGCACTCATCCATTCCTTTCCTACCCCTTGCTGTTCATCTCGCTCCCTATACCAAGGCTTGGAATAAAGGCTTTACAAACTCACATTTCCTTATATTCATGAAGAGAGACACTGCACGAATTACAAGCCACAAGAGATGGCTCCAGAACCAAATACCCACATGTAAACATGCCTCAGCCCTCAGTTCCAAAAGCAAAACCCCACAGAGGTCTGCAACAGATTAAACTCCCTGAGCAAACTTTTACTTAGTGTGGGGGTCTGAAAAAATTCCCCTGGGAGAAGCTTATCCCAGAACTGCCTCTCATAGCTGGGGCTGGCCACAGTCAGACAGGATCCTGGACAGGAGTGACCTCTTGTCTATTCAGCATGACAGCTCCCACCAGACCAGATAACCCTAGATCTAGACTGTCTAGAGCCAGAATGTGCTACTTGGGCCCATGGCTGTTAAAGACATGCCTGCAGCAGTTCGCTGTTTGTTCTGTAATCCACCCCCAGACCGCATGTGCACCCCTAACATGAGGCCAGACCCCCAAAAGGTATTTAGATGCCTTCTCAGGTATTAGGCCCAGATCCTCCAACCCATGAGCTCTTTGGAGCTCGGTATTTAGAGGCCTTCTCAGGTATTGGGCCCATTGGATCTGGGCCCAATACCAGAGAAGCACAGCAACCCCACTTCTCTTGGGGGGGTTGGAACACAGGTCCCCTCCCCTCATGTCTGCAGTCACCAGTATTTATGTAGACAGCTCGTCTGTGCCTGGTGGTAACTCTGGCTATAAATATGGGGAGATTGCAGCACAGCCTATACACAGAGTTGTTGGGTTTTGGGTTTTTTTGGCAAGCTTGCAGGCTGCCTACTCTATTTACTGAAAACCTGCCCCAGAAAATAGCCCCGACGCATCTGAATCTTTAATGAAGTAAAGCTCAATTGTCTCACTGTTTTCTTGGGCTCTCCCCTCCATCTGTTAGGTCTAGTCTTGTGCTGAGATTGGAAGCCACTAGCACAATGGGGTCCTGACCTGGAGGTGCTACTGTAACAAGGCTCAGAATGCTCCGGCTCTCTGGCTGAGACTTATCACTCCGTTATTTGTAACGCAAAGCGCCTAGAAACTCCAATCAAGATTAAGGCCCCATTGTGCTAGGTGCTGTACAGATGCACATATGAGAGCACGAAGAGCTAACCACTGAAAGAGGCAGTACAAAGCAAAGATCATCCTCCCTACTGTAGAGGGGAGGCGCCGAGGACCAGAAGATGAAGGGATTTTACCATAGGGGCTGTGCCCAAGCCAGCGACAAACAGAAACCACTTCCTTGTCACTCCTTCCTGGCTCATGCATGAGGGGTCCTTGCAGCTCCAGTGTCAGTTGTGCTGAGTCAGGCCCTCAGGTTGCACTCTTGATGCACCAAACCTATTCCTCCTCCAGTCCCGCTCCTCACAGTATTTAATTACCACCTAGCATTGAGCATCCAGCATAAGGACATCATGAAATACATACACCAATTTCCTGAAGTATAACTTCATCTCAATCTCCCTGGCCACCTGTCTGACCCTACCTATCACCCATCCTTCCTGTGCTTCCAGCAATAGTCGGACAGGCTCCACACCAGCCCTGATGTTAAAGCTGTGAAGAACTATAAAGGCTTGACATTTGGGAAACCGAGCTCTGCCTGCTGCTGGAGAGCTGCATATATTTATTTTCATTAGATTTAATCCATGGATATCTTCCTCCACCAGCCTCCTGCTCCTGCAGCTGCTGAAACAGCAGTGCTAGACTAAGATGCTGCTCTCCAGTTGAGCTCTTATTGTAAGGAAGCTGGTTCCATAGTCTCCTGCTGTTTAATTAAAAGAGGATGAGGATGGGGGGAGCATCCCATCGGAAAGGACTCCGCTTCTGCTGGGCTGAGGCCAGAGGAAGCTGCAATGTTTTCCCCATTCTCAGTTGTCAGGGCAGATGTGAGTAATTGGAGCAGAACTGTTATCTCTTGAGAATGCTGAAGGAACTCCCCTCAGTGCAGGTGAACAAGAGCAGAATTCAGCCTCAGCTTCAATCCTGCTCTGCTCCCTCTCCAAACAGTGTTGTATGTTATACCCTGAACTCTCCAGTGGGTGCTTGGATTGTTCTACACCTGGATTTCCTCGCTGGTAGACAAAGGACACTTGGCTCCATATCTGCATTTTCCCAACTGAAAATTGGGAAAATGCAGATCTGTTGAAACTTTTTGTAAGAAAGGGGTAGGCTCAATTTTTGTTATGGAGGCTCAAATTTTTTTTTTTTTTTTTTTTTTTTTAAAAAACGGGGTTTGAGATTTGTCAAAATACAGCTGACATTTTTAGAATGAAAAATTCTGGTTCTTCAGTTCAAAGTAACTGCTTCAAATAGTAAGGTAATTAGAGTGAAAAAGTTAAAGGGTCAAAATCAATGAAAGGTTGCAAAATTGTTGGGATGAAGTGTTTCAGTTGAACCAAAAGGAATTTTTTCTTTGAATTTTCTGTTCATGTATGTGCTCAAGATTTAGACTTCATCCCAATTTGGGACAGGAATTTTTTTTTTTGTGGGAGACTGATACCTCAAATTGTATGGAACCAAACAAAAACAGAAAACCCACATTACCCATCCAGCTTTAACCGTCCTATAAACCAAAAGCATACAAAGTACCCCAGGGAAGAATACCTTGAGCTGAATTCACCAGTGTCCTGTCCCTTGGTTCATCATTCAGACATGCAAAGAATGGGTTGTTCTGGGACTGTCCAGAATCTAGCTGATGTAAGAGGTTGCAAAAAACCCAACACAAAATGAACCGTCTATGAGAGGGCCTGATTATTCGTCACATTATTAGTCCCTGCAGCACCATCAATCCCATCCACTGCTATTCCACCAGCTTTCGTCCTGCCTCCACTCTCACTATAATACCTTCATGCCCACCATGCCATCGTTCTAGTCTGGAGCTAATGTGGCAACACACCCACAAAACCCCACTTTTGGCATAAAATATACTTTCAAGCTTCATCTCCTCCCAGCCCAGGAGATTAATTACTCAGCTATCCCTGGCTGTCACCTAACTCTCCCAGATGGCAGGATTTGAATTGCAAATGAAATATGTCTCCATTCCTTCTCTGCCTCCCCCATTCCTCTGCACCTGTTTTAAAAACAATGGCTAAAATAAGTTGTTCTACTCAGCTGCATAAATCACTCTGCTCCTAGTTAAATGACAGAGGCAAACGGTTGAGGTTTGAGGCAGTCTCCGGACAGAAAAAAAGATATTAGAATACTATAGCAACTCCGAGAGTTCTATCCTTTGCTTTTGACCTAGGTCCTCATCTTGTACTTAGAATAAACCCAGGGAGCTCCCATGTGGTCAAGCAGGTTTTAAACTAAGGAATGGGTTTTTGCCTCAGTTTACATATAACTAGTAAGCAAGGTCCTTGAAACAGCAGAGAGACTAGGCAAATCTGCATTTTAGCAAACAGCAACAAGAAGCCTTTCATAAGGAGTTCTGATATCTGTTAAGAACTTGATCTAGGGGTAACCCTCAGGAAAATGCCTTTCAAAAGAGAACAGCTATAAAAGTGAGGGGGCAAAACCATGCCCAGTTTGTGTCTCAATCCATCTTGCTCTTTTCCATCTAAGACAAGAAACAAAAAAGCCTATGGACTATGTGAGCAGATCCTGGCCTCGTTAGCCTTGATGCTGAGAGCACATAGTAAAAATTTCACACTGAACAATGTCTAGTTTAAGTTTAGAAAGAGTTTGCTATTTTTCTTGTAACAATTTCAGACATTAACGCCTTATACCTATCTCCATGTGGTTAAACTTACTTTAGGTCTTTAATAAAAACTAATCCAGTGTGAAATGTATGGATAATTCCATTTAAGGAAGCAAAGTGCACACATTTGGAGGGAGAATCTGGGACAATGCTGGGGTCACCCTGCAAGTATTACCCAAGGCTGCGGCTGGTGTTTGCTAACAAGCTGCTGGGGTCAGAGTGGTTAGACTCAGGGCTGTGGCGACAGTCAGTCAAAGTACCTACATGCTGTTTGGAAGGAGCCCAGGTTGGGAGCTACATCAGCAAAACTTTGTGAGGCATCCTAGGTTGGAAGGCAGGGGTGACAACTCCTCACCCGTCTGGATTGCACCCTGGAATGTCATCCTGAGATCAGGGTCTTGCTCCCCTAGGAGCTGCAGAGATAGACAGTCCTTCCTCTGTAAAGGTCGCAGATAAAAGGAGTGGAAACAATTTAACATCACTACAGCTGAGCAGGAAGGCATAAAAGAAAAGCCCAGTCCAACGTTCCACCCCCAGGAGCACAGCGTCTCTTGACTCTGCTCATTCACCACATGATATGCAGCAAATGCTCCCAGAGGAGGAGCAACAGAGACCTCCCAGCACGAACAATTGAGAGTCCTACCTAATAAGGTACCTTCAAGAGAAATGTGGGAGAGAGATAAGGAGGTTTAGGGCTAGGCCCTCAGAAATAGCTTATTGCTAATTACACAATTTTATTATGTAGCATAAGCTTCAGATACATTTTCCCCCTTAACTTAAATTTCCCCAACTGAAGAAATTACTCCCTGTTTAGATACACAGTAATTATTCCCTTAAAACAAGGGTGTGCTATAAGTAATTCAAGGGTTTTATCACTGGTGCTTTGCAACAGTGTAATTGAGCAAGTGGCAATAAATAAATCTCAAACGAAACAGAGGTGACAGATTTTCTACTAGTTTCTCTACATACTATGTGAGATCATGTTTAACTTTAACATTAACAGAATGCAGGAACTGCCATTCTAGAGCAGCCCAGGGACCCAGCTAATCCCAAAACCATCTCTATCACCAGCTGCTTTACAGGAAGGTCCAAGAAACTCTGCAGTGATAGACTACCCTGCCCTCAGGGGAAGTTTGCTCCTCCTGACCCTTGTCAGGTAGAAGTTGGCTCATGCCCTGAAAAAAAATGGTTTAAATCTCATCCAGAGCTCTTTAACTGGTTATTCTCCTTAGCCATATAAAGATCCAGTCTTTCTGAATCTTGCAAAGTTCTTGGCCTCCATTATATCTTTTGGTAATGAATCCCCCAGGCTGAATGTGCATGGTGGGAATACTCTTATTGGATTTCAATTTACTGTTTGTTGTAGATGCCAAAAATGGAGATGAGTCCAGCTCAGAGCTCCAGAGGTGAACCACAAGGGACTGATTCATGAGGCCATTATGTCTGCTGGGCACCAGGTGCAAAAAGCAAACAAACCTGGCGATTACAGCTCCAGCAAGACTGCTCAGGGAACTCAGTCCCACAGGGGTTGCTTTTCTCTAGAAGAATCAAGGCCAAGGCAGTTACTGGTACAGTAGGAGGAATGGTTGCATGGTGTGGTCTGCCTCATTGGTAAAGAATCCTGTGGAATCCAGGTCTGTTGATGTCACAGTTACCAGGGCTATCATGACAGAAAAGCACGATTATTATGAGGATTAAACAGCACCTGCCAAATAATCCAACCCCCATTGAATTCAATGGCAAAGCACCTATTGGCTTCAAAAGAGCTTGCCATCAGGCACCCGGCCAATGAATTCTTAGGTCCTAATCCTGCAGCTATCACTCCCTTACTCCAGAATCCATACTACTCTCTCCATTGAGCCCACAAGGCTTTTGTATCATGCTCTGGAGCCTTTACCCAAGTCACGAATCCAGGATCGGGACCAACACTTAACAGTTATGAAATAAACATGTCTCCACACCATTGTTAATTCTCAGTAAGTTCTTAATATCAATTACTATTTATTTAACATGCAGCAAAGGATTATCCTATTAAGCCTAATTTAAGTGCTTCATTTATTAATTAACATCTTATTTCAAAAGCTGCCAATATTTCTCCCAGGAAACAAAAATGCACAAAGAGTTTTTGTTGCCTTTCAATTTTTGGGTTGCTCAGAGGTGCTAAAGGATTATGTAGCCTGCTTGGAATTTACCACTGGACTCTGCAAAAATGGAGAAATTCTTCAGAGCAGCACAAGAAAACAGCAAGTCAAAAAATCAAGAGGTCAGCTAGATGTGTGTCCTGGCTACCTTACATGTTAATGGAGAGGTGGCAGTGTGGGTGAGTTGATAAAGCACTGGCTCAAGACACCTGGGTTCTATTCCTGGTTCCAACTCACTCACTGGTTGACAGCAGGCATGTCATTTTAGCCTGTGCCTCAGTTTCCCCATCTGTACAATAGGGATAACGATGCCCTTTGTAAAGTCCTTTGAGATTTATGGGTAAAAGTGCTATATATGAACTAGATGGTCTATTGCCTCTTCCTGGTCTGTATAACTGATGTGACATACCGCCAACTGACCCAGTTCCAAAACACCTAGTTGAGTTGTGTCCACACCAGCAGCTCATTGATACACAAGGACTGTGTGCTGCAGCCTGATTTAGAGAATCTACAGCCTCTCTACTTAGACACAGCTGCAGTATTGGATACTGGGAATCTGGGCACCTACCCCATAATGCCTCAAAGGATGTAGAAGCTAGAGTACAGAGTGCAGCAGCTCAAAGGGCAACACATTCCAAAAGGTTCTAGGGTATGAAGAGCTGAGAGGCAGGTGTTTAGAGCCAGCCCTACTCCTCACTGGTTAGAGCCTCAGTTCCAAGTCATAGCACAAACAGGATCTTATTCTAGAGGACTGGTTGGGGAGGAACCACCATTCCCATGTGCTCTGGCATCAGGAAACAGGAGCCCAGCTACAATCTCCAGGAGGAGATGACAACTCAAGATCTGCAGATACACACTTTTGCTTCCCCCTCCACCCCCTGAGGAGAAAGATGGTCTCCTGCTGGGCTGAGTTCAGTGTCCTTGACTTACTGACCCTGCATCAGCAAGGCCAGAGTGCCCCCATGTGATCAGAGGGTAAGAGAAGCACTGCCAACTTTCACTTTGAACTAGAGTACTCCACTGTTCTGCCCCATATTTCACCTGCAGAATACCCCCACACCTAGCATGAGGTGAGCATCTCCTGCAAGGAAGGACAGCTACTAACATCCACAGGGCCTTGTGCTTAAAAGCACTGAGCAGATCTAGATTCAGTTTCTGGCTGTGCCATGGACCCCATGTCTCCTTGGCCAAGTCCCTTAACCTCTCTGTACCTCAGTCCTTCCATTCTCCTACCCTCTGTTTTTTGGGGACAGGAACTGTCTTACTCCATGTACGTAGAGCACCTAACATAATGGGGCACTGATCTCGACTGGAGCCTCTGGGTGCTACTGCAATACATATAGATGCAGTGGGAATTGAGAGTCCTCAGCACTTCAGAGTCCATCCCCCACTCTTCTCTATTCATTGATGGCCCATTCCCACTGCCATTCAAGCTAATTGCAAATCTCTTATTAACTTGAATGGAAGCAAGATCACCTCCTGGTTATTAAATTCCTGGGACCAAATCCCTCCCTGGTGTCATTCCATCCACTGCCATAGTTACACAAGGGATGAATTAGGGCTGCAATGCCTACCCTGTTAACAGACACAAAGAAATGGCATGACATTTAAATTAGAGAAAGACCTTCCTAAACAAATCCTTTCCCAAAGAACCAAAACCAGCCTTCATTACAACTCAATTATACACAAGGCTGAGCTTCTGTACATGCTAGGAGACAAGAAGTTCACTAAGTATTTTATGCTTCATTCAAATGATAAACTTCCCTTCAACGCAAGTGGGAGGCTCAGCTATCAAAATACATTTCCCCCAATGCTGTTCAGAAAACAAATTGTAACAGCTTAATCCAGCAGCGTAATTGGACTTGCATATTGACAACTTGCTATTCTCATCATTGTAGGGCAGGTTTGCTGACTGGAGAAGTCTCGTGAAATGTAACAAGGGATGATTTTCTATAGGTTTTTAAGAGCCATTCTGCAGTTTAATAGACAATTCTATCCCCATTGTAAGGTGAAAATCCTGACCTCCTTGATGTCAATGATAGTTTTGCTATAGGATTCACCCGGAGGATGATTGCCAAAAGCTTGCAGAAAGACTCTCTCTCTATTCAGCTCCAAAAGACTTCATAAGGATATGTAAAAATTACTCGGCTTCTTTAGAGCCCATTTACTCCCATCCCCTCCTCCATTAAAATTCTATAATATTTTTCCTATCTGGAATGACCTTGGCTCCCTCACACACACACACTCCTATCCACCCCCACCCTCAAGGAAAGAACCCCATAGTCCATTGAGTTTGAAAGATCTGACCCTGATTTTGCCAAAGTGCTTAGTTTTTGGCACTCAGCTCAAGACACCTTACAAGGACCTCATCTTCAGAGGGTAGGTGCTTAAAGCTCTGTGCTAATCCAGCTACTTTAAAGGTTGCCTCAAGATGTGTGCCCAAAAATCCAGTTGCTTTAGAAAATTCAGGTTTGTTTTTTTTTGATCTAGTGAAATCTGGCTTCTTATGGGACAAGCCGCAAAACTTTTACCAAAATACATAAAGCAAGACGGAATATCAGATTTTCCTCTATTCCATTAGTCTGGAAGGAGACTGAGAAAGTGACAGGAATTCTATTGTAAATTATCCCTCAAGGATTTCAGATCAAATTTACCCAGTTTATAAGTCACAAATTTCTAATGGCCAGTGCTTGCAACCACCACCTGGAAAATGTAAATCCAGCTCAGCTGCCTTTTACTTTCCCAGGGATAAAGATTGTGCCATCAGGAATAGAGTTGGGCAAAGTTTTCGAGTAGATACTTTTTTGGTGAGTAGAAAAAAATTGTGTAGATTTTGCAACACCAAAATTAAGTAAATTCAAGGTGGCTTTGCCAAATAGGTTTAGTCAAACAAAAGTCCTTAAAAATCCCTTCCTTTTTTTTTGAAATGTTTAGATTTTTTGGTTCAAAATAAATGGCTTTTAATTTCAGAATTTTTTTTTTAAAAAAACACCCTAAAACATTTTTAAAGCTCAAATGGAAATATTTGTTTGATAGGATTCCCCACCCTACAACCCCTGGAATTGCCAGGAAACTAAACACTAAACTTTGCCCGTCTCTAGTCAGGAGATTGTGATGATCACACACAAGTCCACCTAGAACCCAGTAGCTGTGTTCTCTCTGCAGGGCTAACATGAGCAAGTGCCTGTTTAAGACCAGTAAAAGGAGATGTGACCCAAGGCATGTCCACTCTGCAATCGGAGGTGTGATTGTATCATCTACCCAAGCTGCAAATAGTAGCAAAACCATGGCAGCAAAGGTGAGGAATGTCAGTGTTCCAGCCGAGGCTGTTTTTAGCAAAGCGAAGTAGATTAAAGCTATCATGGGGACATCCATCTGAGCTGCAGTGTAGCCAGACATGTAGAGAGAGATGGAGTAAGAAGGGGTCCTGTTTAGGACCACATCACCCCCCAAACAAAATATGTTTGGATGAAGTACTGGAGAGGACAGAAATACACATTAATAGCCCACGGCTCCTCTTTTCCCCCTACACACGAATCTCATTCCAACCCCTCTTCCCAATCCTTCAACCCAAGGGCAGCCTTTTGAACTACCATTATCCAAATGGCAGGTGCAGTGCCTGAGAAAGCACACTGCCCTGCTTACCACACCTAACTTTGCTCTCCCATCCCTTGCCAGTACATGTTCCTTCTGGAGTGAGGGAAGAATCCCAGATCTCTATTCTCATGCCATTACTAGGCATGGGCCAACATGTAGCTCCTACTTTTACCTCCTTCTGTAGTGTAGGACAGACCTCACTGACATTGATTTCTATGGGAGTTCAGAGACTAAGTACTGTGAGGGACTGGACCTCAATCTCTCCATGCCTGAAGTGATCACCTTTGCCTGGGCAGAGACAGGAATTTCCTTCCAAGATTTGCTTCTTTGCTGTTGCCTTTTTTTTTTTTTTTTTTTTTTTTTTAAAAGAAAAAGCAAAATTTTGTTGCACATAAATGCTGTTTACCGGCAATGAAATAAAAAAAAACAAATAAGATTGGGCTGTAAAGAAAACTGTTTCAAAGCAGCCAAATGAGATCCAGAGTGACAATTCAATTACACACAAGATTAGTGTCGTTCCATCTACAGAGCCCAATGCTTCTTATTCTGGTTTTGAACTCATTTGAGAAGATAACTTCATAAAATACAAGTCTGATCAGAGAGATGGTGGAGAGAAACAGGAAAAGAAAACGTGAGTGAAAAAAAAAACCTTGTCCATATTGAAAAGAAATTCACAATTTTGTTTTCCCACCAAGTGTTGCTCTGTATTCATGATGGTCAACGTTATTTTTTAGCTTATTGATCACCAGTTAGAGGTTTAGCTACTTCTGTGCTGCTTCCCTACAACTCTTGCAGGCATTTCAATTGGAAATGTTATTTTTCGTTCCTCATCTGCTCTGTGTGGTAGAATTGCCACCACATCCCATCCCTGTGGTGCTCGATCCCATGCCAGCCTTCCCAGAAAACATTCAGGGAACCTTTTGGACTGTTACTTTTCATTGTCATTGCAGTCCACCATCTTGTTCATGGGAACTCTCTCCACACTGCCAGAAAGAACCAGCATGTGATTTTTACATAAGAGTGCATCCTTTGCAATGTCAAACACCCTGTATGATACCCCTGCATATACAATGATAGGGTGTGTCAGGATCTGATTATTAGTCCTTCTTACACTGTGGTGGTATCTATGGCTCCCAAAGTTTTTTTTAAGTTCTATACAAACAAAAGGACAAAGACTGTCCTTGGCCTAAAGATTTGCACTAGGAATGGTTTTGGGGTCACTTCTCTAGCCTGTCAGACTAGATCACCACAATAGCCTCTTCTGGCCTTGGAATCTATGAAGAGCTTCCAGTCTAAGTACTTTTGCTATCTGCTTTGACCCTACCAACAGATCCCACTACTGACCCAGAGGGACTTATCCAATTGGTCTCCAGGGAAGAAGAAATTTTAGCTGTCTCATTGAGCTGTTGAATCCGGGCTTCTTAGGACAGTTCCACTAATGAGTTTTACATGGAAGTTCAAGCTGGAAACATGGAAAGCTAGGAATGTAAACAAAATTAGCGAAAAGTGAGAGCACATGGAAAGACTGGGGGTGAGGGGCAGAGAAGCAGCCATTCCCAGTGTGGGGCAGAGGGAACCTGGGTGTAGGGTGTTCAGAGACAGCCCCGCCTAGAGTCAGAGAGTGGCACTTTGAGATAACACTTTCCTCTTGAACAGGTAGGGTTGAAGCTGGATAGTTTGCTCAGAACAGCACTCTAACACTTTAGGTGGTTGGGAGAGTGGAGCTTAGCCTGCAAAAAGGGCAGGGAAGAGGGTGAGAACAGTCTTGCAGGGGATTACAGCTGATGGAAATTTCGATAGAAGTTTTCCATGGGAAAATGCAGTTTCCTTAAAATGGAAACATTTTGCAAAAGTTAATTTTGAGAAAATATGAAAGCTTAAAATCACTGAAACGGAGGAAACTACAAAGCATTGGTGATCTCCCCGAAAACACCATCCTAGCCACCATGGATGTAGAGGCTCTCTACACAAACATCCCATACAGATGGAATACAAGCAGTCAGGAACAGTATCCCTGATAATGCCACAGCACAATTGGTTGCGAAGTTCAGTGACTATCCTCACGCAGTTTAGTGACAATGTATACCTCCAGACCAGTGGCACTGCTATGGGCACCTGCATAGCCCTACAACATGTCAACATTTTTATGGCTGACCTGGAACAAGGCTTCCTCCGCTTACCACTCATGCCATTTCTCTACCTATGCTACGTTGATGACATCATCTGGACCCATGGGAACAACTCTGGAAGAATTCCACCATGATTTCAACAGCTTCCACCCAACCAACCTCAGTCTAGACCAGTCTACATGGGAGGCCCACTTCCTGGATTCCACGGTGCAAGTGACTGTCATATTACCACCACCCTATACTGAAAAACCTACTGACCACTATGCCTAGCTTCATGCCTCCAGCTTTCATCCTGGACACACCACACGATCCATTGTCTACAGCCAGGCACTGAGGTACAACTGTATTTGCTCCAACCTCTGACCAACACCTACAAGATCTTCACCAAGCATTCTTAAAACTATAATACCTGCACGAGGAAGTAAAGAAACAGATCAACAGAGTCAGACGCGTACCCAGAAGCCTTCTGCTGTGGGACAAGCCCAAGAAAGAAACCAACAGACAACCCCTGGTCACGACCTACAGTCTCCAGCTAAAGCCTCTCAAACGCATCACTCATCTACAACCCATCCTGGACAACGATCCCTCAGTTTCACAGGCTTGGGAGGCAGGCCTGTCCTCCACACAGACAACCTGAAACAGATTCTCACCAGCAACTATTCACTGCACCATAGTAACTCAGGAACCAATCCATGCAACGAACTGATGCCAGCTCTGCCCACATACCTACACCAGCATCATCACAGAACCTAACCAGATCAGCCACACCATCACCAGTTCATTCATCTGTACATCTATCAATATATGCCATCATGTGACAGCAATGTCCTTCTGCTATGTACATCGGCCAAACTGGACAATCCCTACGTAAAAGAATAAATGGACACATCAGATATTAGGAATGGCAATATATAAAAGCTTGTAGGAGAACATGTCAACCTCCTTGGACAACCAATAGCATATCTAAAGAGCCATCCTGCAGCAAAAAAACTTCAGAACCAGAGTTCAAAGAGAAACTGCTAAGCTCCCATTCCCCTGCAAATTTGACACTATCACCTCAAGATTAAACAAGACTATGAATGGCTCACTGACTATAAAAGCAGTTTCTTTCCTCAGTGTTCACACCTCCAGATCAGCTGCTGGAAATGGGCCTCACCCTCCCTGATTGAGTTTACCATGCTATCTTACCTGCATATTTATACCTGCCTCTGGAGATTTCCAGAGCATTCATCTGATGAAGTGGTTGCTTGCCCATGAAAGCTTATGCACCAAAATATCTGTTACTCTATAAGGTGCTACAAGATTGTTGCTTTTGCAGATCCAGACTAACACAGGTACCCCTCTGATATTGAAACTATCACTTGGATTAGATTTATCTACTGTATTAAATATCGATTCATCTCTATTTGTGTTATCTTAGATTCTATAAGATATTAACATTAGGTTTCAGGTGTTTTGACATTGAAATGTTTCATTTTGATGTTGTTTCCAAATCAATTTGGGGGGTGGGGTGGTATTTAAGGGCCACAGTAAATTTCAACTGTTTGTTCAAAACTGGAATCAAGATTTCCTAAATTTCCCCATCAACAGAAACCGCATTTTCAGACCAGTTATGCTGACAGTGCTGCATCTAGACTGACATGCCTGGACACTTCCCTACACCCATTCAGCAGGGGGCCAGGAAATCATTGATGAGGACAATGATGACACTTTGCTTGGGATGAGATTTAAGTTGTCCCCTTTGCCTTCTCAAAGCTGCAGGCCCAAACTGAACAGAGTGGACAGGCAGGAGTGAATTTTGGAGAGGCAGCATAACATCCTCAGTTCTGTAGGCTTTGCGGGCCCAGGCACTTTGCCTTTATGAGCTATAATTCTGAGACACTGCTAAGCCTTGGGGTGCCTGACCAACACTGGGGAGCAATGAGGAGAGGAGAGGAGAGAATGTAGGGAGGTGCTTTCCGGTCCCATTGGATACAGAGAATTGTATGAAGGACAGAACAGCAACAATATATTGCTCCAGTACAGGGACCGTCCCTCTCCAGCAGGGCCGAGTATTGGGGAAAGCTAGTGGCTTGGTGCAACACACCTGATAAGGAAGAGGAATGTTGTGGCTAAGGCATGGGAGCAGGAGTCAAGACTCAGGTTCAAATCTTGCCTTTCCCAGACAGCTTGGGCAAATCTCTTGATCTTGCTGCACCTCAGTTTCCCTCCTGTACAAATGAGAATCATTCTTAGCTTCCTCTACTTAGGGCACTGTGTGGTTTGCACATTACCCAGCACAATGGGGACTAATCTGAGCCGATGGAGTAAGCACTACAGTAAGTTAAATCCTGCAAAAAATCATGGTTTGAAGGGTAGGTGTGGGACTGGAAGAGCTGGTGAGAGGAGTGAAAGACAGAAGCATATTATTATTTTTTTTTTTTTTAAAGAGCAGCATCTTAACCTTCCAGGGAATTGATTTAAGAAAATTGCCAGCATCTCCTAGGAACTAGAGGCCAAGCTCTCTTTAAGAGCAATTTTTAAGCCTTTTCATTGAGTGCTTTGTAAAAGAGTGGAAACGAGAGAGGGGAGAAAAAATAAACTGATGTCTCTTCCGATAATTTGTGAGGGCTCCCCATGCATTGTAAATATCTGCCTCTCTCCAACAGGCAATTTGCTGAATTTCATAGACTGCTTTTGTATTGCTATTTGCCAAGCTGCGGTCTCAGTGGAACACTCACTTGGTTTAATGTTCTCTTTCTCACTCTGCATAATTGCCCGGTGCGATTTGCTCCCTGGAAAGGTTACAAAAGGAAGAGGGGGTGGAGGAAGGACGACTTGGGCGGGGGGGAGAAAAGAGATGCAAGACCAAGAAAGCTGACAGTATTTGAAATTAAATTGCTTTTGAGTCAAGAAATGCAGCAGTGAAGCAAGCACCAGCCAAGCATACCTCTCCCCACACCCACCCCACCTTAAGGGCAGTTGCTCCATAGGAGCATCACTAGGGCCAACTGAAGACACAGATTAACTTCCAGTGAAACAAGAGCTACCTTGGATTCTGGAACAGAGGCTTGGCCTTGGTTGGAGTCTCACTTGAGCAGATTCAGGCTATTTTCCATTATAGGCGAATGATGGCTGTAGCGAGAGCGATGTTCGAGTAATGCTGCAGAGACACTCCTGCAGGGAAGACCCTGAGCTCAGAGGGAATTGCTCCAGCTAGGCAGGGCTAGAAGTAGCTTGCAGAGACCAGAAGAACTGACCAGAGCAGGGGAGTTTGGCCTACCTCCAGCTTAAGACTTGTGCTTAGCTTTGAACTTTAAGGTTATAAATCAAATCCTAAGGAGGGCTGTTGTGGAGGACTAGGGATCATAAAGGGAAACTGAAGTGAGGGGCTGGGTAGTGGCCACTCATCTACAGATTCCACTTTGTTTGACTAGAGCCAGCCACGGGGCATCATCTGCCCCAAAAGCCAAACTAGAGCATGCTGAGAGGTGCTGCCATTGCCCAGCTGATTGACCTGACTACACCCCATCTTAATAGCCAGCTGCTACTTAGCAGATAATAAGTTTGCCATTAAGTGTAGCTCACTCACCTAATGATGCAAAAGGAGCAACTCAGTCTACCCCTAATGAGACTGCACCTATTACATCCATTTACAGCTTGTGTCCGCCAAGGTTCGTGCAAACATCACGGTGACTAGTGGGTTCAGGCAGTGCGAGCCCAATCCAGAACTCAAAAAATTCATGGAAAGGTTCCCAGTATTGCAACAGGCACTGGATCAAACCTAAGTCTGCTAAAAATTATACTGAGACCCACCAACTCATTCCACAAAAGAACTAGCAACTTTGGCCTAGAGTCCAGGCCTGATCTACACTAGGAAATGGTACTGGCAAAAATTCACCTTCCCAGAGGTTAAGGGCAGAAGAGACCATTGACCAGTCTCATCCAACTGTGTGAAGAGCCAGACTCACCTAGTTAGCACCATATTCAAGTCCAGTCCACCAGCCCAGCCTGGCATGCATCCATGAGCAGTTCAGCTAAACACATTCTCTTCTCACCAGCATCTTGCCAATGCCCAGGCATCCAATCTTAATCCCTCCTTTGGCCCCTCTGTACATTGGTAACACCTGCAGGTCCAGCCAGTGATCCTCTACAGTACCCGGATCACCCCACAGCCAAGGTCGTAGCACTCACCACCAACAGCATGTAGAGCTGTGTTCATTCTCCTCCTGCATGGCACAGCGTGGAACAGGGAGCCATCTCTAAGCCGCAACAATTCCCACTCAGGCATATGTACAGGGGGATGGCAGGCTAAGGTGACCAGACAGCAAGTGTGAAAAATCAGTACAGGGTGGGGTAATAGGAGCCTATATAAAAGGACTGTCCCTATAAAATCGGGACATATGGCCACCCTTTGGCAGGTACTGTGGCTGCCAAAGGGGTCTGGGAAGAGCAGGGGAAATGCTGCTGTTGCTCCCTGCCATCATTAATCAGCTATTCCACTGCTCCCAGCAGATCGTGGCGTCAGCAAGGACAATGGATCTTCACATTCAAGATTTGCCCTCCTGAAGACAAGAACACAATGTTGCAGGATTGAGTCTGGAACCTTCATTCCCACCTGTAGCCCTTGCTCCCTTTAAAGGGCAATGGGGTTATCATTAGGGTATGGCTGGGGAGTGGGGGGAGTGAGGGGTGCAAATAGGGCCTAGAGGCCTTATAGAATCAAAGTGAATCAATGAAGCCACAGAACACAATGGAGGAGGGGTATGGAGGGACAGCAAGGGTGAGAATGGAAGGGTTGAGTGAAGGAGAATAAGGGGGAAACCAATGCAAGAGTGAGGAAGGGTTCAAGCAAGAGAACAGGAGTGACTCAGGAAAGGGGATACGAATATAGAAGGAAAGCAACAAACAACTGAAAACTAGCAGGAGGGTGGGGGAGAACAGCACAGGGGCAGCAGGAGCTGCGGAGACGGCAGGCAGTGTTTATTAATTTTCTGCTTGGCTGCCTTTGGAGCCATAGCTCAGAGATCATGAAGCTGCTACACACTCTATTAAATAATTCAATCTGCGAAGAATTCAAGTGTGTAAGCGAACACTCTTATGTGTCTTAAAATTTAATTGTGGAGCTAAACGAGATTAAGTGCAAGGACAACATAAAAGCCATCAACAGATACCAGGGCTTGTTTCTTTAAGAGTCCAAGCCCGAGAAGGAAGCATTTCCCATTTTTCACTGCATTTACACTAAACAGCCTGAGCCTTTTTTCATTTCTCCCCTCCCTCCCCCCGGTCTGCTCTTGCTCCATTTACAGCTGTGTTTGGAAGCAACAGGCTCACAAATCATTTAATATCCATCCCAGCAGCTCTACTTGTCCTGCTAAGCTCCCAGCTATGGTAGCCTCCCCCAGTGTTTGCAGGGGTTCCCGGATGCCTGGCTTGCTACAGCCCCAGTCTGCTCCTAAGCACTCTGCTAATTGTTTCATTTCTCCCACAAGCCCTCCCCTCTTCATCTTACAAAGAATTTAGTCCAAGTGAAAGATGCTGGCCATGCTGGAGAGCAAAGCCCATCCATTCATCAAGCAAGTGCTACTGCAGCACAACCGCCCCTGCCAGACAGGCCTCTGATACCTGGTGCCTTGAACAGTGGGTCACTGAGCCACCGTCCATTCAGTCACAGCTCTCTCTCTGGTGCTACATCAATGTTACCAACTCCTGCAATTTTGTCACAACACTTGCAATATGTGATATTCAACTTCAAGCCCCAGCTCCCAGACTCACGATTAGCGGAGAATCTCAGCTTTCCGTTCAAGAATCAGTTTCTAGCCCTCTGATTGCTGAGAAAAGCATGATAAACCCCCAAGGGTCAAACACTATAAGGCAACACCAAGCTATTTAAAACATTTTTAGTCAGACTCCTGATTTTTGATCTAGGGCTGGCAATACTGCTACCAGAGGAACCAGCTGTGATGTAGACTCCTGAAAATCTGGCTTTCAGGACTGCTCAACATGTTGGACTGATCTTTTTAGAAAGCCTGGCCCCTGTTGTGGGTGCTGAACAGAGGCACACAAGAAACTGCTTTTCCAGTCTGCTGGCCAAAGTCAACAAAAATCCTCCCTGCAAAAGGTTTGACCCCTCAATGAAATTTGTTTTGGTGAACTGAACCAGTCAAAAACTTGTTTCCGGTTGAATGAAAATGTCATTGACCCAAAACCGCAACAGTTAAAGTTTTTAAACTTGAAAAAATAAATGGACGCAAAAGAAACTTGACATAAGTCACTTCCAATTGAGAAACCTGAAGTGTTTCATTTCCTACAAAGGTACCAACTAGCTGTCACAGTTCAGGGCAACTGTACCTGTTTCCCCTCCTCCAGCCTCCAGTTTGGGCACTCAGTCTAGGCTCCAGGGCTGATCCCCTCCCTTGGGTGGGAACATGTGTCCCCCTCCTGACTGTGGTGTTTCCAGACTGCACAGTTCCTTGATCTTGCTCTGATACTTCCAGCAAAAGAGTTTGACTAGGCAAGGATGATTCACTAGTCTCCACAAACAGTACACAGTGTAATTGCCGCAGTTCAGTTACCCTACCCATCTAAGCATGCTCATTTCTTAAGGTAAAGATATTGCTGAGAAAATATTAAAAACCTATTCATGTTAATAAGCTTAGCAGAGCCCACATCCTCTTTCCAAGGAGGACTCTAGCTGGTAATTAATTAGTCCTTCAGACCCCATGGTCACCAGTTCTAATAGATTTTGCCTAGACTTAGCAAACTCATGGCTGAGAATCACTGTATGGGTCTTGGAAGCAACCATGAATATAGTCAGCTGATGGGTTTCTGCCCAAGGTGCAACTTCAAAAAAAGATGGATTCAGAGATGGCTAATTTGCATTCCCCTCCTCCCAAGCATACCCTTAGAACAGACTGTTTAGCATTTTGTTTAAACGAGTCCTTAGCCATGCTTTTTCTTTAGAGTTACAAACAATCCCACAGCACAAACATTTCCATAATTAAATACAAGCTCCTAAAACACTTAGTTCAGTAAGGTTTATGAACATCTAGGAGAGTCTCTCCTCTGCCTCAGGAACCATTTGAAGATTTTCAGGATTTTGGGGAGGATTATATTCTCCTCCCACTGCCTGCTTGAAATAATTCAGCAAATTCAATCCCAATGTGCTAGAAGTATTTCAGTCAGCCCCAATCTGCCTTTTACGGCAAACATTTCATCTTAAAAATCTTACTAAATTCTAGCATAGTGCTCTTGACAGTCTGGCCCCAGTTGCTGGGGACTGGGCCATAAATTTAAACCCTTCTGTACTGGCCCTCACAAAGTAGTAGCAGCTTTTGGGTGGGCCTTTCAGCACTTCCTGTCAAGAAAGGAATCAAACCAAGCATTAGTGAAGAAAGAGGAGTCATCATGGACTGAGCCAAAGCAATCATTGCTTCCTTCCTCCCAAAGGTGTGTCACATGGTTGGGCTTGGTGCACCTGTATGGTGGCTGAATAGCTCTCATTAAGCCAAAGATCTGCAAGCCATACTCAGACTTGAAGGCAATTATCCCCATTCTAAAATAAGGAAACCTCAAGTCTAAGCCAATGCTTTAACTACTGGACCCTCCTTCTCTAGATCTGGGTATTGAGACAGGCCTTGCTCACCAAGAACTAAAGGCAGGTTGGGATTCTCTTGACATCAGTAGCAGCTGTGCCAGGATTACCCCAGTGGTAGATTTGCTCCTGTTGATTCATATTGCCACAGTAGCATTTAGAGCAAGATGATCCTACGCTCAGCCCCCCTTGTGCTAAGCATTTCCAAACAGAGCAAGAGCCAGCCCCTCCCCTGACAGAAGCTAACAGACCAAAAGAATGAGGAAAATCATCCCCATTTTACAGAGAAAAAAATGAGGCCCAGGGAGATTAAACAATGTGCTCAAGGCCATACATCAAATTAGCAATGGTTGAAGGAGAGAACTCAGCAATCCTGTTCCAAAACCACAACATTCCACCCCCTTTCTGCCAGGTGGCTACCTGCACTGTGGCAATTGCAGCTGTTCAAGTGTAAAAACTATGCCAACCCCAGAAGACAGATGTTTTGCAACCGGGGAGAAAAAACTGTTAAGGAAAAAAAAAAAACTTAACCCCCCTTGCCAGAGTGGTGGAAGTCAGCACTGAGATGTGAGGTGGTGGTTCCCTCCCACCATTTAGTACCTAATGAATTTATCAGTTTTTAATTACAATTGTCATCAATGATGATTTTGTATAGGAAAAAAGTGAAGCCTTTTTATGTAGGAGTCTGGCAGGAGGAGATACAAGGGTTTTACCTGTCATGCTGTGTTCTGTCACCTTTGAATGCAGGACCCTGTATAATCTAACTGTTAAGAAAATGATTGTTAGGAAAATGTAACTTAGAATGTTGTAGTATGATTTTAAAATAACCTTAGACTTATAATCTCACTCCTTGTATATGTACTATTGACTCCTAGTTTAACATGCATTTTAAACTTGCATTCACCCTGTCACAGATGTGCAGGCATCATAGTGTCTAAGTACCCCTAAGTGTTTTGAACCTCCTGCTTACCAGACAGGTAAATGAAATAGATTAATACCAACAATGGATGTAATAGCCATTAAGTGTTCCCACCTGTGTAAGTGGATTGAAAGTCCCCCCTCCCTTATCACCACAGGGGTATAAAATATCTTCACACATGTATTGAAGTGAGCCAGTTGTTTGGGTGATAACCCCCTCTGACTCCTTATTGCTCACAATAAATCTTGTTTTTCCAGAAGTCTACTGAGTTATGCCTGTCCTTTGAGGTATATTGGACTGAACTCCAAAGGAAATAAGCAGTTTTTGCAACATAACTGAACTTTTTTCCTTTTCTGTTTGCAGTGTTGCCAGAGAAGGAACACTGGAGCTTGTATGGTTTACATTCCTTAAATTGGCATCTAGGGGCTTTTTTTTTTGTCACCCAATTTCCTCTGTGCTGTTCATTTCAGTGCATCTGTGCTGAATGTAAAATGGTAAAGAAATTTGGGTTTATAAAATGTTATAAAGTTGCCCACATCACTCAGTGAAATTATAGCCTTGAATAATAGGAATTATTGCATATCACTGATATTACCCCTAGACCCACATGGGAGCTCTACAAAATGTCACCACAGAAGCAAAAATATGTGAAATGTAAGCTTTCATGCATTTTTGTTCCAAGAGCAAATCCAGCTTACTCCTTTCTGAGATGCGAAATGACTCATTCTGCCTTTCGAAAATGGGAAGAGAAGGAAAAGAAAAACATGAAAACAGGTGCAAGCAAAGATTTCACGGTGTCCCTCTATACAAAGGTGCACTTTCAAGAAACTTCTAAGAACCGGCGCTCTGCTCTGTCCGCCCCCAGCCAAAGAGGAAAACCCTCATTGCTTGAAATTTCATCAAAAAGCAACTAAAAGTAAAAAATGGTAGGCACCTCACCTGAAATTGAAAACAAGCAAGTCACACACTTGCACAGCTCTGATACTACAAGCCACATATTGGAGATGGGGCAGGTGGTCTGTGTCTGAACTCCATGACAACCCCAAGGTCCGAGGCACTGCTTCTGTGGCTCTTCCAACACCCCCCACGCTCCCGCAGTGTACCATTTATAGTGATTGACAGATAGGATAGCAACAAGTTAATTGAACAGACACTTCTCTCCCCCATACCCCAATACAAACACTGGTAAATGTCATAAAAGACCAGCCATTGTATTCTGAACATAGCTTTCCTAGCACTGAGCAACACCAGTTTAGATGATTGAGTGGAAAGGAAGATGTGCTGTGCATGCAAAGGAGAATGGGAGGCTGAGCATTATTGAACTCTGGTCCGTGAGCGCAAGTCACTAGTAGTATAATGGTGCTGAGCAACCAAAATACCAGCTGAGGTCAATAGGCACTGTGGGCACTCAGCACCTTTGAAAAATCATAAGGGCTCGGTGCCCACAATCTGGGCCAGGATTTTCAAAAAAGCTCCACACCCAAGAGCTGTTTGAGGAAAAGGCCAAGTGGTTGATGCAGAGCACTCTCATCGGGTCACTTCATATAGGTCAGCTTCTAACACCCCAAGCTGGGCTCCTGGAAGTGAAGCTAATCAAAATTAGCAGCCATGCCCCCCCTCTATTTCCCTCCCCGCCCCGCCAACTCGGGAATCCCATCTGCAGCATGAAAAAAACCTGCCTTCCCACTTCCTGGCTTCTAAAAAGTGCCAGGCAAGCTCCTGAGGCTAATGCAGTTATCAGGGCCACTAACAGGTTATCCAGCTGTGGTTTCTCCCCTAACATGGAGGGAGCCACTTAAGGTGTGAGAGGAGTTCAGGCTCCATTTCACATTTGGTGCAAGGCTGCTTACTTGGGGTGGCTTCTCCCACACTGGAGTGGGCAGCTTCTCATTGCACTGGCTGTCTAAGCCCTCAAGGCCAGTAGGGACCAGGAGATCTAGTCTATCTCCTGTACCTCACAGGCCAGAGGCTTCCACCCAGTTACTCCGGTTTTGAGCCCAACAAGGCCATTTTGCAATGACAAGGAACCAACTAACAGGGAGCCTCCGCAACCCCACAGGAGTACAGAAGCCTGCATGGAGCTCATTGCAGGACTGGGGCCTTAGACACTACAGGCTTGGGGAAAATTACACTGGCACCCTTGAGGTAAAATGGCCCATTCCAAATTACCAGTCCCATGGCTGGCTTAGGGGGCAAATTAAATAGGTTCCTGCCTTGCTGTTCCCTCACACTTGCTCTGGTGGTGGCAGCACCCCAACCTCTGCCCCACCAGACTAGCAGTGGAGACCGAAGCTGATGGCCTCTAAGTATCTGAAGAGATCCGAGCCAGAAAGAGCACCAGGCCCAGGGCTTAGGATACTGGCCTTAACTCCAGAGACCTGGGTTCTTCTCCTTGCTCTGCCACCCACTCCTTTTATGGAGTAAGGGTAACATTTTCCAGAGCTCTTAAGTTTAGTCAATGGGACTTTGGTGCTTAAGTCAAGGGCTTCTAGAAATCCCACCTCTGTCCCTCAGTTCCTCCATCTGCACAGTGGGGCTCCAAGCGCTGCCCTGCCTCACAGGGATGTTGCGAGGAGAAGATGGTGAAGGGCTCATAGTACTGTACTGTACTGTACCAGATAAGCACCTTAGAAAAGCTATTGGTTATGCAGTAAATAACCAATATTCCATGAAATCAAAAAGAAACCTTTGAGACCCCCTCTTGAAAACCCTGCCTGCCTTTCCTTGTACTTCACCAAGGCTAATGTCAAAAGCCAGTAGAAGTTAGTAAATTTAGCAAAAACTTACTGAACCAAAATAGACCATCTCCCTCCCTATGCCCACCCCATACTGACTGCTCCTGATTATGGCAAAGATTAGTATTCCAAAGACAGCTGCCTTAATAAAATTATTTTGCTGTAATGCCACTTTAAATCTAGAGCTATTGAGAATCCAATTTGTACTTAGAAGCATTCAACTGGTGTGCAGATGTGATCCCTTTAAGCCATGCAGAGTAATTTAGCCTGGCAGAGCTGCTCTGAGGCAGGCGTACTTAGCTGCTAACTCACCCAGAGGTTGGGGTTTGATCAAGATGAGCCATGTCGGGGCACCAGGAGGATCATGGGTGTTGAAGTGGCACCTCAGTGTGGAACTAAATTGTCACTTAAAATGGAAGTTGCAAGATATGGACTTGGTTGACTCCATCCCCTTCAGCCAAGCTGCCCTGGAAACTCCAGATAAAAAAAAAAGTCACTTCGGAAGCTGTGATCCTTGCTCTTTCCAGAAGACAGGGGCTCAAGAAATGAAGTAGATGAGGAAGGGCACTGCAGAAGAGCTCTCCTGGGAAAATGAGAAGTCTGTAGCAGAGGGATGGTCCTGCTTTAAGAGTTCAGAAACTGCTCGTAGGGGAGGATGGCTGCTCTAAGATCCCATCTCCTCCCTGCACTGTGCAATGACACTGGCAGGAGGAACCGCTGCTCATCGTGAACACAGGGCATTTGTCTCCTCACCCCACTCCCATGTCCCTGGCATTTCTGTAAGCTTATCCGAGGCTCGAGAGTATTGATCCTCCAGACACTCGGCTGATTGGGGTCTGAAATCAAATGCCTAAAAAGTCCATCCCAGTCCAAACCTCTCAAATCACACGGATATGTTTTGGAAGCGCCCGGCGCTTCATCCTCTCCGGTCTGATGTGTAATTATATAAGTGTCAACATGATGTAGGTGCTGCAAGAGGCCATAAAACCCCAGAGGCGCCAACATGCTGGACTCTGCTGCGCCCATCTGTCCATGGGAGCACTGCTGCCAATCTCCCTTTGCAGTTAGACAAGAGGGAAGAGTCTCAGCCAGCTGAGCTTGCACTGGGAGAACGGACTGTCCCAGGAAATGGGAAGCACTTGCTATTACCTGGCCAGAGTAGAGGGCTAGTCACTGAATAGCCCTTTCTCACTGCTGCCTGGACGACAGGGTCTGGCAGGCAGTGTAGTTACAGCATAGGGCAGTAGAATGGGATGCCAGAGATCAGGATTCTAATCCCAGCCCTGCCACTGACCTGTGTGGACAAGTCCCCTCACCTCATTTCCTGTCCCTTTATCTGACCATTCAGATTGTGACATCTTATCTCATGATCTGATGTGCAGAAGCTAGCACCATGGGGCCCTGGTTTCAGTTAGTCTCCAGATGCTACCATAAACCCAAGGACAATTATTCCATCCTGACTTCAGGTCACTGTTCACACAACTAAATGGGTCGCAGTCTTGTCTGTTGACTAGAGCACAGGCCTCCCAATCAGGAGAGGTCAGTTGTACCATTGGCTCATGCTGTAAATTTGCCAGTCACTCCCCCATTCTGTGGCTCATCTTCCCCTTGTTGGAGATGGTGCTGAATACCCAGGTTTGCAAAGTGGTGAGATCCTCAGATGAAAGATGCTCATCTGTGGCTTGAGAGGCCATTGATTTTTCAATGCAGGTGTTGCCATGTCAGATAAGACCAATGAGCCAGCTACTCTTGCAATGTGCCTTCAATTGTATCCTGTACAAGATCCTTCCTTGGGTGTCCCTTAATATTCTAGTAGTGCCTAGGAACTGTGCTGATGTTGCATATACATGTCTGTTTTGAGGCGCTCACGGAGTAAGTGGACAAGAGGTGGGAGAAAGGAATACAACAAGCTAGCCAAAACCAAGGGGAATTGAGGCACAGGGTAGATTAAGTCACTTGCTCAAGGTCAACCAGGGCATTGGTAGTTGAGCCAGGAAGTGAACCCTGATTGCCAGCATCTCAGCCTAGTGCCTTAGCCATAAGGCCACTGGCTACACTGAGATGATGAATCCATGGGGAACTGAGGTGAAGTCTCCAGGATCCAGGCACCTATTTAGTGGGTCACAGTTCTCTACAACCTCCAAAACCCACTGGAAACCAGAACCGAAAAGCCAAACAGACTTCGCTGCACCTCCAACATTCCTCCCAACCTGGGCATTTTGGGGCTGTGGGAGGCAGAATCATTTGGTTCTGCCCGGTGTTCTCTGAACAGCACAAGCCTTTCCCAGCAGCTCAATCCCTCCGTCCCCATCAGGGCTTGGAAAGTAATTTTTCTTCTCTAATATATCTTTGCTTGACGAGTTGTTGATGGCAGGAGAATTTAATCTCTCATTTGCTCGCTCTCCCCCAAAGCCAGCCAAGTGAAGGCAGTTTATTACAGAACCACTCAGCTGTCCTTTTCTATTGACCAGCCCTTGGCATGGGTGACCCTGGATCAATAGGCTGAAGATTATTTAGTGCCTTTCCCCTCATCGAATGCCAGTTTGGACAGATGCCGATGTGCCTGGACCAGCTGCAGATTTGGGATATGTGGGAGCCAAGACCACTAGAGCTCCGCTGCTAAGTGACTCACATGGCTGGCCTCCTGGACTGCCAACAGGGCACACCTATGCTCTGTGTCCCCGCCCCCCCCATAGCGCTCCTTCACTGCAAACCATCTAGGGCACTGGAGATGGGACTGAATTCCTGGGAACAAATCCTGGCTCTGCCACAGACTGGAGGGTCAGCAGTCATTTCCCCTTCTCCATAACTCAGTCTCCCCCTCTGTACAACAGGGACTAACAGGGCAGCTTGCCCCAGGGTCTGGATAGTCCAAGGCTAAGCCAACCCTACAGGATGAACTCCACCCGTGGGAGATCAGCTAATGGCCAATAAAAGGCAGCAAAAGGGACAACATCAGGGAGAATAAACTGCTAGGCACAAGCAGGCTCCAGACAACTCCTGGGCTTTGGGACTAAAACCCCAGGCAGCCAGGGGTGGGAGTAGCCTGAGGACGCAGGACAGAGCTTGGGTGAGCAAGGGGAAGAGTACAAAGCTCTCCAGGCATGGAGGCCTGGAGTAGAAAGAAAAAGGCTGGGTTGTGGATTATGAATTTGGGACTTGGGGGCTGGATTTATTGACAGAAAACAACTCCAAGGAGGTAGAAAGCCTGAGGAGCAAACAATTAGCAAGGTACCACAGAAGCACCCTCTCCCAGACAGGGGCTCAGTAAGTGGGCACACCGCTACAGGGATCGTAACACCAACCTTCTCTGTAAAGTACTTTGAGATCTGCAGATGACAAGCACAATGTCACAGCTAGGTGTGATTGCACATGCATTTCCATCCATCTTAAATGGGTCCATCTCAACTGCTACTCCATGCTCTGAGCCAGAGGAAAGGACACGCACCACCCACCAAGACATTTTAAAAAACATCACAACAGTAAACGGTTAATCCAATCATTTGCTGCTTTTGGGGGCACAAAAGTTTAGATTATATATTTTGATAGCGTGACTGAGTCTATTTTCAAGCTACTTTAAAATACCTCTTAAAATCCCATGTACCATGGATGTTCTGCTGGAATCGGTCTTCCCACCAGCAAATCAATCCTACATCCAATTTCCTGCCCCCAAAACAAATTGCTGACTCTGGGGAGATACCAACCAAGAAAGTGTGCTCTTTAACCTAGGAATGGCAGGCAGCTGAGGAGCAGAGGGGGATCAGGGGTCTGGCCCTATTCTTTTGGCTCACCCACAAGGGTCTCCCCTCCTGCACCACAGCACTGTGGAAAAAGCAGAAGAAATTAGGACAAAAATCGCCCAAGGCTTCTACACATCTCATGCTAATGAGTTGTTTTTCCCACTCAGGAGGGAGAACAAACCAACCTCTCCTAAGCAGGCAATCTGTGGATGCAGGAAGCCAGAGATCAGCAATCCCCGAAGACACTGCAATACAATACTGTAAAACAAAAATCAAAACCAGTCCTCTTCCACCCCCAAAACCATCAACTTTGGGGAATTAATGGGGGTGGTGTGGGAAATTATTGCATTTTCCAACTAATCTGAAATTCATTCCACTTTGGTTCTTGCCAGCTCCTATCCCTACTGATTCAGGCACATTAATATTAGCTTAACACCTGGAGATAGCAAGGTTCGATGGGTTGGAAAGTCAGAAAGGAGCACAGAGAAAAGCCTCCCCCTTACTCCAGGCAGATACTCTAGACAAAGTGCGGATTGGTTCACTCCCAGGTGAACTGGGGAAGCCCTGTGAAGCACGCCAACACAATGGCAGATGTTTTCATTTCAGCAGAGAGCACCCCAGCTAATTGGCACTGAATTACGCTCCACAGTCACCTTCTGCTGTATCACTAAGGCAAAGCTGCAGCACATCAGAGAGGTACAAGGAGGATGAGGAAACCTACAGCATCTCACAGCAAAAAGGGCATCTCCTGTGAGATCTCTACCTACAGACCACATCCCATGCAGCCAGCTCAGAACGACTGTAGGCCTGCAAGTTCTTAGCGGAGGACAAACCAACTAGTTCTCATGTAGCTGGGGAAACTCCATCTTTGTAGCACATGATGTCCATGGATCCATCTTCACTGCAGAGGTAACTAGAGTTAGCTATGCTCAAGTTGCTTCTCTCCAGCTAGCCTAACTCAGTGCCTGGCCATGTTGTGAAACCATACTGGAGCTGTGCTCACTGGTGAGTTGCCAGGATTTCTGCATGCATGTCCCACTGCTCTTTCCATTGCACTAAGCTGAACCATTCTGATTTCTTGCCCAGTGACTTGTGGGAGAACTTGTCTGTCCTTTCTGGACACAAAAAGAACTGTGAGAAGGCATTGGAGGACTAATGGCACTCGAGTACAGCTAGCTGCATCCATTCTACAGAGTGGTCATGTTAGTACCTGACAAGTAGTGTTACGCTGAGACTTAACCTACCCCCAGATAAGAAGTTAGTAGTACCATCACATGAGTTAGGATTTCCATGTGTGGACACAACTCACATTAGGGGCACCATGAGTTACAACTCAGATTAACTGTGCAGTGAAGACCAGCCCCATGAAGCAGAACAAGTTTCCTGTTAAGTTACCTAGTCTCCAGATCACTGGCCCCTTTTTGAAGACTTCAGAGGTGTGAATGTTTCTGTATCACTCCCAGGCTCTGCCCCCAGCTAAAGTCACCTACTTTAGCTCATTGGGTACAAGGTTGAGACCCAGATGCAAGCAGCTCTTTTGAGACACTAGGCAAATACACAAGTCTAGAGCAAAAGCAACATGCTAGAGCCTTCTCTGAACCTTCAGACCCACCGCCTGCCTCTGCACAGGGCACACGAAAGCAGGCTCTTATCAGTACAGAGAGTGACCATAAAGCCAAGGTGAAAGTGGCAAATGCAAAGCACATTGCAAACCCAGACACGAATGACTGTACAACCAATGGGATGGAGAAGGGATTTAATGGAGATACATACTACTGCAGTGTCCAAAACAGTAGCAAAGAAAGATCCTCGGATATCAGCGAAGAAGAGACATTCCCTGTGAGGATCAAGCACTGGACTGGAAGTAGAGACCGTAGTTTGTTTCCAAACTCTACCAGTTTGGAAACAAACTACGGTCTTGGGCAACTCTGTGCCTTAGTCTCTCCATCTGTAGAATGGGGCAACTATACTGATGATTCTTTTGTGAATCACTGAAGCCTATGGAAAGGCCAGTATTAATAAGCAGAAGTGTGTATGGGGACAATTAGGCATATGCCTAAGGGAAGGAACAAGATTGCCTATTGCAATGCTATCAAGATCAGTATTTTCCACTTGGCCACTGATTTACATCTGGATATCTCAAGGCATCTTGCCAAGGCAGGAGGGTATCCTTATTCCCATTTTAGAGAGGGGAAGCACAGGGAATGGAAATGACTCACCCACCGAGGCACAGCCATTTGGCATCAGAGCCAGGAACAAGACCCAAGCATCCTGGCTGCCCTGTCCATGCTACCTCAGATGGCCACAGGGAATAAGACTCCATAGATAACTGGTGCCCTTGGTGAATCTCATCTCCCTGTGACAGCCATCTTTGATTGGCAGCACACAGACCACCCCAATAAATAGGGTGTATTGGGGTCAAACTGACAAGTTCTTAGAAGGAACATTTTTTTCCTCTGTCTTTATGGAGGGAGTGAGGGTGTCTTCTGTGCCTCCTCCAGCCCTAAATGTCTCTTCAAAAGGACACTGAACTGCCCCAGTTAAAAGGCTGATGATGTATTGCTCATTTAGGGCCTAATCCTGCATTGTCCCATTCCAGCTAAGTAATAGCAGCTGCAGACAGGACATTTCACAGGATCAGACCCCTCAATTCCCTTTTAGAGAAACCTTTTTTGACTATCTTGCAATAGGCTCAGCACTCCATACACTCTGCTGTTTCACCCTCCCCTTAGCTGGCGAAGAGCTCCCTTATCTACCCAGACAGGGCAGGGCCCCCCCCCCCCATCCCTATCAACCATCAGTGGATTACCAAGAGCTTATCAGTTTATTAGGAAACGAAAGACACTTAGCAGGAGGGTTCTGACACTGTGAAAGGCAGATAAGAAATTGTGTGTCTAGAAGCTAGAGTATGGCACATCACAGGCTATGGGACCACATGAAGAACAAACATGGAGCAACTTGGGTGAATCGTACATCGCACAAGAGTCTAATAGTGCTGGCTAGACATGAGGAAAACTCCCTCATAGGATTCTGCCAGTGCACAGCAGTCTTGGCCTACAGCACCCCTGCTATTCCAATTGTGGGCCACCCCACAGCTGTGCAAATGCACCTCAGTCCTGTCCTTTGTCCTGGAGCCCCCCTCTGCTATTCCAATCCTGGAATCCTATTCACATATGGCACAGCCTAGTCTCTGCAAAGCAGACAAGTTACACAGAGCTGGGCAAGAGATTCAAGAAACCTGAAAATCCATGGGATTCTCCTGGTTACATGCAGCGTGTCAATGTTCAGCCAGAGCCCAAACGTCAGATCCCAACATGCTTTAGGAAGTTCCTCTCTCAACTCACATTTTAAGGTGCAGGCTGACACTAGACCAAATCAGATGAAACCCATGGTTCAAAGTTTGTGGTTCGCTCAAATCCAAAACTCAAAATTGGAGTAAATTCATTTCTTACTCAGAAGCAAAAAGATTTCCCCACCCCCTGTGAGCCCAGTCTCTGCACCCCAAAGCTATTGAGTTCCACATGTTTCTGGTCTTCATGCTCAGCAAAGCAAGTCATCTGTGTATTTGTGTTGTGGTAACATCTGGATGCCCCTACCTAGCCCTGCTCCCTCATTGTGCTAGGAGTTGTACATATGTGGTAAGACAATCCATGCACTGAAGAGCTCAATAGACAAGACAGAGGCAGATTATTCTGGTTTCCACAGATACACAGCTGAGGCACAGAAGGATGGTGTCTTGGCTAAGGTCACATAGCTAGTCTGGGGCCAAGTTGGGAATCAAACCCAGATCTCAGAGTCCCAGTCCAGTGCCTTAACCGCTTGTGTTTCTTCTCTGCTTAATCTTCACAAACCTTCCTCAGTTTTCCCTCCTAAGCAGCTCAACCTTCCTTGGATTCCTTCCATCTTTTGTCAGGCCTCTGGATTCCCCTTCCTGCCAGTGATTCACTAGATGACCTCGGGTACAAGTCCCTTCCCCTTTCTATTGCAGATGGGTTTCAGCTAACATCAACCACTCTGAATACACTGGTGTTGATAAAGTTCACCGAGACCCTAGAATGGCAGGTGCTGAGGAAGAGCCAAGGAGCATTAGTTAACCCAAGAATATTTAAATCCTCCCTCAGACTCTTGATGGGCAGAAAAATAAATCCAGGTGAATGTGTTGAGGAAGAGAGATCCCAGGAGTCTTTAATTCTCCTTCCAAAGTTCCTAACAACATCACTACTTCACCCCTTTTCCATTCCTTCTCTTAATTAAAAATATAATGAAACTCAATCCTCTTGCAATCCATTCCAGTGCAAAATGGCCCTCTGCAGACTCCAAATGGCCCAGCTAATAGGGTTAGAGGCTATTAAAAAACAAGGCAGATATTTCAGCTTCTTTGCATTGTCTTCTCTGTAGCATAACCACGGCAGGGTTGTTCTGAACAGACCTGAGCTCACCATTCGTGCTATGAAAGGGGACACGGGGAAGCAGGTACTGAAAAACTGTGGTATGGACAAGGCCTTGCTTGATTGCACTTGTCACCTTTCAAGGTTTCAGAAAGGAAACTGAATTTCCCACCATGGGACATGAGGGCTCCCAGCAGTCCCTGCACCCCACGCAGGTCAATACAACTGGCCACACAGCCAGGGAGGTGGGGAGAGAGATCGACTAGACAGCACCTAAGAGCTGGGATTTCAAAACTTTGCTGGAATGAGAGGACACCAGATAAAGGCTGACAGCATATGCTGTTTAAAGAGATGCAGACAGGCACAGCTGGTAAATAATAATAATAATAATGATCTTCTAACAAGTTTGAGCATGTTGCGCCTTGTCTCTAGCTGCAAACTAAAAAAGCGCTTCACAGATTTTTATCGTGGCATTGCATGGATCATGGGAATAAGCCCACTTAAATGCAGCCACCTCTGGTGTGGAACATTGTAGCTTGTTAAATGTTCTGGGGAAATGCTTTGCAAAGCACAAATGGAGGACAAGTGCCAGACTCCAATTGAGTTTCAATAAGAGGCGGGTGCCAAACTGCCTTTTGTGCCTTTGAACATCCTCATCCCATCACTACTATGGGTCAGACCAAATGGTCTGGCTAGCCTAGTATGTCTTCTGACAGTGGCTGATCCTAGATGCTTCAGAGGGAGTGAACAGAATAGGGCAATCAACTCAAATCCCCAGCATCTGGCAGTTAGAAGCTAAGGGACACCCAGAGCATGGGATTCCATCCATGGCCATCTTGGCTAATAGCCATTGATGGACCTATCCTCCAGGACCTTACCTAAATCTTTTTTCAACCCTGTTATAGTTTTGGCCTTCACAACATCCCCTGGCAAGAAGTTCCACAGGTTGACTGTGCTGTTTGAAGTACTTCCTTGTGTTTGCAACCTGTTGTCTTCATTTCCTTGATGACCCCTGGTTCTTGTGTTCTGAGAAGCGGTAAACACTTCCCTATTTACTTTCTCCACACCAGTCATGGTTTTATAGACCTCTATCATATCCCTGCTTAGTCTTTTCTAAACTGAACAGTCACAGTTCTATTAATCTCTTAATATAGAATGTTCCATACCCTTAATGGTTTGTTACCCTTCTCTGTATCTTTCCCATTTCTAATATATGTTTGGAAATGGGGCTCATGCAGTATTCAAGTGTGGGCGTACCAAGGATTTAACACACAGCATTAGGATATTTACTTTCCTAAGAGTCCTTAACATGGTTAGCTTTTTTGACTGCTGCTGCACATTGAGCAGATGTTTTCAGGGAACTATCCAAGATCACTCCAAGATCTTAGAGTTGTTAGAGTTAATTTAGACCCTATAATTTCATATCTATAGTTTGAATGGTTTTCCATTATGCATTACTTTGAATTTACTAACAGTGAATTTTATGAGATTTTATTGCCCAGAGATACAAGTTTTGGGAGATCCCTTAACTAACCATTGGACTTATCTTGGGTAAGTGATCTGCACACTTTGCCACTTCACTGTTTGCCCCTTTTTCTAGATCATTTATGAATTTGTTGATTACTGGTCCCAGTACAGATTGTTGGGGACAACAATTCAGAGCACACAGAAGGAAGAGAAGCACTTTACAGCACAAAGACCAAGCACAAAGTTGCTGGGAACCATCAGTGGTGCCTTCATATCAGGTAAGTATTGCAGGTTCTCTTGTAACATGACACTCCAACCTAGATGTTACCACCCGGTCTTTGGATATTCTCCAGAATCTTATGCATGGAATAGTTGACTCTAGTGCGATGCCCTGTGGTTCCCTCTGGCTCAAATGCTGAGAGTGACTATTGTTTTAACTTCTTAGGCTATCCTAAGGTTGAGTACCATTGGAATACCCTAGCTGTTCAGTATCATTGGACTAGGACTGCACTGGATAATCACCACTCTAAATTTCTACTGACTTGAGGAAAACTATTTTCTTACCCAAACATTCTCAAGAGATGCATCCCAGGGACCAGACTTAAGGTCCGTCTATATTGTAGGCACTATGGCAAGACTGCCAGTGCTGCAGCTATGCCATTGTAGCATCATAATATAGATGCTTCTTCCTACATCAGTGGAAGCGTTTCTCCCCCTCCCCTCGATGAGTTAATCTGCCTCTCCAAGGTAGTAGCTAGGCCAAAGGAAGAATCCTTTCATCAATCTATCCACATCTATACCAGGGGTTTAGTCAGCTTAACTACAGCATGCATGGCACAAAATTTTGCCTGGTCCAAAGGTGTGTGGCTAAAGTCAGTTTAATTTCTAAGCCTTGACCAGGTTTCTGGGTCTAGTTCAAGAATTCATGAAAATTTTTCAATCCACCATTGCTTTGATATTGGGCTCTGCATTCTCCTATTGAGTAGTGATTGAGTTAAAAATGCAGGGACTATAGATTTTTCTCCAGCCTAACAATCTGTAAACAAGCATGCTAACGAGCAATCCTACAGCCATAAAAATGATTGGTGACAGCTCTTCAATGACCCAACTTTTCTGTTTTTTAATCTGCTAACAGCAGCAGAACACAACTGATTGTTATAAACCCGTCAATCTAGTGTTGGCTCAGGAGGTTTCCAGACTGCCCCTGAGAGGACAAAAGCAAACAAGGAAAAAGGCCAGCATGAACAAGCAATTGATGGCTCTTATTTTGATCCTTCCAGAGAAGGCCACCCTAGAAGAGAGAAGTAGAAGTCACAGGCCAGATCCACACTAAAAAATTAGATTGACCTAGGTACATCGCTCAGGGGAGAAGGCGTTGAAAAATCCAGTCAAGCAACCTAGTTAAACCCACCTAGCTCCCCATGTAGACAGCATTAGATTGCTAGAAGAATTCTTCCATCAACCTAGCTGACTGACTTACTTTCTCTCAGGGAAGTGGAACAACAGTGGTGGAAGAACTCCTCCTGTCTCTGGAGTGAGAGCCTTGCTACAGCAGCACAGCTGCAGTGTGAAGTCAGACTAAGTCCCATTTTCAAAAGTAGTTTAGGCACTTGGAGACGCAGCCACCTTTGGAAACTGGGCCTCAGGCTACGTCTACACTGAAGATGTTCACTGAAGCTGTGCCACAGGTAGACCCCACCACGACAGGAGGAGTTCTCCTATCCCTATTTAAATCTATCTCCCCCAGAAGTGCCAAATAGGTTGACATAATTCTTCCATCAACTTAATGCTGTCTACACAGGGACTTAGGAGACCTGGTTTCTAGCACTGGCTCAGTCACTCCCTGCCATATCTGTGGGCAAGTCTCAGCTACCCTAGCTGTGAGACAAGGATGGTGATGCAGACAGCACCCAGAGCTATCATGAACCAGTCATCTACCAAGCACCATTGGGATCATCCATAGAGATTGCAGTGCTAGTGAACACATTTGGGGATCAGGGCAAGATTTAAGTCCACAGCCTGAGCTTGCATGCAGAATAGCTCAGTACTGTTTGTCCCTGCCCTCTAAGGCCATGTGATCCCTCCCTTCCTAATAGGGCAATCTGCTGACAATGCAGGAACAGCACTGCAGAGTGCCTTGAAGGCCAGCATCTTGAACCCTTTCCCAATGATCCTGCCCCTTCAATCCAGCCTGGAGTCAAGGATACCAGGCCACATTCTCAGGGGGTATAAACTGAAGACTCCAGGGCAGCCCCGTCTGTTTACACCAGACAAGGACCTGGCCCATCGTTGCCTGGGGTGGGAAAGGCTGTCAACCCAACATTAAATTCACTTACAAAAGAAAAAAGGTAGGGATCCACTTCCCTCTTACTGAACTGCTTTACCACCCTGGGGGCTGCATCAGTGGCAAACTATGGCTAGAGAATCAGATAGGAAGATGAATAAGCAGCAGAGGACTAGAAACCAAGCTTTATTTATCTAATACTGCTGCTGCTGGGTTCTACAATGCTAGGCACTGACTGGTGTATCCCCTGCCGTCAACACACTGACCCCCCTGCAGTTGTGACAAGATGAAGGTCTGAAGATACAAACATAAGCCCCAAAGCAGGACGTTATTGGGGTAGCAAGCTGAATCTTACAGTTATTGGACAACAGGGTCAAGGAGGAAAAGCATTGACCCAGTATTCTACCTCCAAGCACCCCAAAACCAGAAAAACGATGCTGGGAGACCAGATGCCAGCTCATGCCAAAGTCACCATGCCTTGAATGCTGACAAATACATAAGTGGAATCACTCTGCTCACCTCTTAGTACTGTTAATGCAGATACCTGTATTAGAATTATCACATTTGTTTAGTGTCTAGACTTCACCGAATACGAGTTCCTGCATGCATTAATCTCACTCATAACATGTATCCCACATTGTGGGTGAATATTTTGAGTATTTGCATTGTAAACCTCAGACTGCGTAAATCAGATGGAAGAGAAATTACTGTGAAATTCTCAACAAAAGGGGTTACAACCAGCCCAATGGGAAAGGTCCACACACACTCGGCAGATTTGGGACAATAAAGAGGACAAGAGATGTTTATTCTCTACCACCACGAAGAGGTATGACAAGTAGATTCTTCCCATCAACTGAGTTTGCAGCTCAGACCACAAGGGAAGAGGGAGATTAAAAACCCTTAACAGGAAGAAACTGGATCTTTATGCTTGACTCAGGGGACCAGATTTACTAGGTATAAGCAAGTGTTCTCCAGTGCTGTGCTTGAGTTAGTCCTAAATGACAGAAACTATTACCTTTTGAAATTTAAGATTGTAACCCATTTGTGTACATAGGTTTACCTACAGTAAAAGACTCTTCTTCCTATTTAATAAATCTTTGCAGATATAGTACAGGCTACATGCATCGTCTCTGGTGTGAGATCTAAGGTACCATTGACCTGGGTAATAAGCGGATTTTTGGGACTCAATATTGCTGTGATTCTTAGCGTAAGAGACCATCTCTGTCAAAGACACGCTCACCTGGGTGGAGAGCTAGATGAGAGTACCCAAGGGGACTGACTCCATGTCACTGCTTGACAAGGGGAACCTGGTTTAGCCTATTAAGCTGGCTCTGCTTCCTTTCCAGATACAGAAGGAAAAACTGAGTCATTGCTGTCTGACCTATGAGCACGTAACACTGCTGCATTTCTGCAAGAGGAGGCAGCCTGCCCAGACAAGAACCCTGCCTTGCCAAACAGAACGGAATTGTCCGTAGTGAGGGATGGAGCTGCCTCCCATCTCCCCTTCAGCCCCAAAGAGGAGACTAAACAGATCTCACTAGTTTGACTTATCAGGACAACTCATGACAGTAGCTTAACAGCCTGTGATAACCAGGAGCGCTCCCTAGACAGGGATCTGCTACTCCCTTGAGATTCAGTAAGCTGCTTTTCCATACCATTCCCCACTCTGCCAGCCTGGGTAGTAAGGGAGGTAGCTGATGTCTGGAGCTCAGACTTCCTCACACGGGAGGGCTTTACACAGTGAATAGTGACTGGCAGATTAATGGGGGAAAGTGGGGAGACATGAAGCAGCTCTGTCTATACACGTCCCTCCTCTCAAAGCTGCTTAGAGGGATGTGTATCACTGCCCATCACAGAAGCTGCCCATCACAGAAGCTGAGGCCACGGGTGACCAAAAGCCATCCCCAGCTAATGTGTTTGTGTAAAGCAAGTTGCAAGAGGCAGGGGGTCTCATTCCAGTCCACCAGCCCATCTCCAAAGGAGCACCACCAGGTTCACCATGAACTGGAGCCGCTGTTGGCAGAATGAAGGGATGTTTGTAGAATCAGAGGGTTAAGAGAAGACCGCAATGGTTGTCTAGCCTCACCTGATCTGGGGATGAAACCTTAGCAGAAAATTCTTAGAGTACAGCCAAGTGCAAAGGGTGCTAGTCTGAGGCAAGTGATCCATGTTCTGTTCCTGCATCTGACCTGCTGTGACCTTGAGTAAGTCTTCTCTGCTTTTGGGGATGCTATATCCCCTCCCCATCCTTTGTCTTGCCTACTTAGCTTGCAAGATCTTTGATCTCCCTATTTGTACATACAATGCCTAGCACATGATTGCCATGATCTACTTTGGAGCCTTGTCGGTGCTACAAAAAAAAAAGAAAAATGTAATAGAAAGTTAAACCTTTCTATAGGTTTTCCCTCCCACCCAACCTACAGAGCTCTCAAATTCTGTATCTATCCTACAGAATTCTACTGCAGGCAGAGAGCTCTACAGAAAGACTCATTCTTTACTCAGTTTGACAGAATCCTCACGGTTTCATTCCAATTCAATCTTCAGATGGAAGGGAGAGGGAGACAGCATTTCAGTAATAGGGGTGGGGAGTTCAAGAGCCCCTTTTACCACTCAAAGTTACCCAGAAAAGGAGATGGCCGCAATATTTGGAGTACGTTAAGAATGAAGCCAAAGCATCTGCCATTGAGCAGCTGGAGGAACATGCTGAAGTGGTCATTTGAAATAATCCCTCAGTCAATGCTCCTGGGACAGAGATTTTATGGGTATTTAACAGAGGACTTGTTTCTGCCCTAAACACAGGGCAGGAAGGTTCCAATTCAGGGGTTGGGGAATCAATTCAGCACTGAGTTTATTTAAAGGAAACAGGTGATAAAGAGGCAGCCAAGTGGTACATTGCAAATCCAGCTCTGTCTTTAGACAGATTAGCCTCTGCAAAAGTGTCAATGGGAAACTGCTTAGACCACTAGTCTGAAAGAAAGCGCTCCATCCAACAGCTAATTCATGTTCAAAGGGCAGTCCTGTTTTGGGCATTGATTCTGCAAAAAGGCATCCTGGGTCTTCCCATTTGTTCACTCCTTGGTAATTCCATATCCAATTTGCTTTAAAGAAAAACCCTCTACATTTGTAGACCTCACTGCCTGAACTCCATACTCAAGCCAGAATCTGAAAGCCAAGCTGTTCATTCCAGCTCCTATTCCACCATCCATAACAGATATCCTGCCTTGATACAAATTGGATTAATTCTGCTGTGTGTGCAAGCCACACTGGAATCCAGCTCCCACACAGCTGTTGGTGCTTTGCAGGGCTAACAGGAGGAAAATGCCATGGACAGTTATTCCTAACTGCTGAAGTCAGTAGATCTGCCTGGCACACATGGGAGGAGCAGAGGTGAGGAGTAAGGTGACAGTGTTTTTACACAGACCTTTTTCTGAACTGTTCTTTGATGAATGAGATTCTGTGCCAGGATCTCCAGAGAGCTTTACAATGAATTCTGGCTCAGCCTGCAAGGTTACTATTAATCCCTTGTTACACATGAGGAATAAGGTAGACAAATGACTTGCCCAAAGTTACTATCAGTCAATACCAGGAACTGGCAGAGGCGAGAGATCCCACTAAGTCCTGTGCTTTAAACAAACCCAACTAAATGTATGGCCCTCACCTCTGCTGTATCAGACCATCCTTCTACCCTTTTTATAAAACAGTTAAGGGGATCCCACAAGGCAAGTGGAATCACTTCACACAAGAAGTTTACAATTAGATTGGCTGAATGCCTCCAAAAAAAATTTATCATGGGGGACTACTTACCCTGCGCAGGGAAGGGAAAAGTCAACCCAAGATCCATATTGACTATCTGATTCTTCAATAGCCTCAGATCAGTGTACACTTACTGGCTGGTTACTAACATTGCCTTATAACTGGCTAGCAGGCACCAGCCACGTACAATCCCATTATACTCCTGTGGCACAAAGTCTTATTGGGCAGGGAGGAAGAGAATGAAACAGAATGGAAATTGGATAGGAGAGGAGGAAAGAACCCAGGCCACCACCAGAACTCAGACTGCAAAGCCTTTTTCAACTTTCAACACAAACTAAAAGCCTTTCTTAGGGGAAGCATGGGAAGTTTTCATTGGCTAAAAAGCAAGTAGTTAACCAAATGGATATTCCAAGAGAAACGTTTCAAGTCTACTTGCCCTCACCGGCCAGACGTTGGTAATAAACCACACAGAGCCCTGGACTGATGCAGCAACAGAATTATATATGAGCTCATATGTTCTATCATTGTTGGGCTTGAGAAGCCCACATCTGCATGGAGCCTACAGAGGTTAATAAGTTTCAAAGTCACCCTACAGACTAATAGAGATCTGCCCTATAGAATTCTATGTTGGCCCAATAAGAGATATTGCCTCACCTCTTGGTTCTCTTTATAGAGCGCTGTAGGATGGATATGGTTCTGTATTAAATTCTCCAGGGCTTTTCCATAATGGCAGTTTTTAAGATTGTCTGTCACTTTAAATATGCCGTGTTGTGGTTGTGTCAGTCCCAGGATGAGACACAAGGAGAGCGAACTAAATAGTTTAGAATAAGTGCTAACTACATATGCTAAGGGACCACACTGTCAAATGAACTCTCAGGAAAATGATAAGACAAGTCACCTGTGGGTGAAGACTTTTCACAAAGCAATCACTCTTTAGCTGACCTATCAGTCCCTATCCTCAAAGGAAACCTGTACAACACTTTCATGAGACAAGCCTGGGATCTTAAATTCACAACTTTGCAAGACATCAGATTTATGGCTTATTACAACAATCTAACCCACTAACCTCCCTTTTTGTCCTACTACTACCACCGAGGTCATAATGGGTCACTTCACCTTGAATGGTTGCTTAGAATGTACCCTAAATACTCATACTAAGCTATGTGTTCATCCTCCTATTTAGCTGGGACACTCAGTGCCTTCTCAGACCTGAAGAGCTCTGTGTAGTTCTGTTGGTGAGAGCCCTTTTCTCACCAACAGAAGTTGATCCAATACAGAGTATTGCACCCACCTTGTCTCACTTTAAAATGGGGGGGGCATCCTTATGAAACAGAAGACAAGCAGGGTTTTCATTTAAAAATGAACTCCTTTTTGAAATTAAGTAATTAACCACTAGAACAATTAACTAGGTCAATGGTAGATTCTTCATCACTGAATGTTGAAATAGAAACTGGATGTTTTTTCTAAAAGATCTGCTTCAGGAATTACGGTGAGGCAGTTCTCCAGCCTGTGTTATATGGGAGGTCAGACTAAAATAGTCAGATTCCTTCTAGCCTTGTAAATCCTGAGGTTAACTGTTGCTACCCAGCATTAGAATTCAGTCACCCAAGTTTTGGATGGGGTGTGTTGGATGCAAGAGGTGCCAGGAAATTCAGAATTGAAGTATGGAGCACTCTGCAGATATGCATTTACACAGTGGTGAACTGGGAATAGGTCTATGGGGTTTATAGGTTGTGAGAAAATGTACATCTGTCAGACGGCAAACCCATCTTGCATGCACACAGCCTTTGCCTCCTCTAGAGTTCACTTGACTCCACCTTGAGTTGAAAATTCAAAGGCTGACAGCAAAAGAATAAAGAGCAGCTGATGCAAGTACCCAATGGCTATAAAGCATAAACCATCTGTATTTATCCAGAACAAAGGTGGGTTCCTGCCTAGGAAAACTGAGATAGCAGCAGGAGGTTACCTTGACAATCAAGTCTGCTGGCTCAGGTCTGTGTTTATGTGGGGAAGCTAGCCAGGATGTCACCTGCCACAGGGGGCTGAAAGCTTTAAAAGGGTAGAAGCTGATCATTCAGGATTATTTTCTCCAGTCCACAAGGTAACCACCACTCAACATGTTACAGTTCGCATGCCCCACCCCCCAACCTTCCTGGACCCAGATGGTTCCCTCCTGTAGCAGAGCAGCAACTCACCCTGCAGCGCCTCCTGCTGGTCTGTCTGGGAATTAGCTCTTCCAGCATCCGGAGCGCCCTCTGCAGGCTGATGTCCCACCTGCTGCTGGCCCTGTGTCCCTCCTGGTGCCCTCTCCCCTGGGGTGCTGCACCCCTGCAGTAACTCCACAGTCTAGTTCTGGGTTCCCCCTCCCTGGGGAACCCTCACCCACTATCCCCACCTTGCCTCAGTCTAGGCAACTGCCAGTCACCATTACCCCGTTCTCTGGGGCAGACTGCAGTATCATTGCCATTCATCATTAACAGAGGGCTTGGCCTGCTGCTTCTGCCTCTAGAGCCATGGGCTGCCCCTGCAACCCTAGTACCCTTTTTTGGGCTGTCTTAGGGCCTGCAGCCTGGGGGTTTCCCAGATAGAGCTCCCCCAGCTCCCCTTGCCTTGCCCCAGCCCTGCACCACTCTGAGTACCTACTCAAGCTCCCAGCAGCCAGGCCTGTCTGCCTCTACAGACGGAGAGGGTCTCTCCAAACTCTAGGCCCTTATCAGGGCCAGCTGGGCCCTAACTGATGCAGCCACAGCTGTGGCTGCTCTGCCTAATCAGCCTGGGAGCTTGCTTGCTCCCAGCCACAGCCCTTTGCAGGGCTGTTTTAAGCCCCTTTTAGCAGGAGTGGGGCAGCTGCCCCACTACACCTCCCCACAAGACTTCCCAGGGAAGCATGACCTAGAAAGAGAGGGACATTGCCATTTCAGACATCCGTTGTTTTGTATGCTCTGTACTCTCCTGTGCTTCATCGGGTTAAATATGAATGAGCATAAAGGTTTCACTCTTGCCAAGCTCACCCTTGAGCATTAACTGTTCCACAGCCACTGCAAGTCCCCAGAGAGTTCAACCCTGACCAGATGCTTCCCACTCTTCAAGGTAGATCAGGAAGAGAAGTGGGGGGTGTCAGTGCTGGTCCTGGGGCTGGTGGGCTGAAGAACCCCCTTTTGACAAGGGCTTACTCACAGCACCCCTGCCCAGGAATTGCACCAGAAAGGCTCACAAGAGGAACTAATGCTGCTGCCTGCTGAGGCTCTAGAAGCTGAACACATGCCAGGGAATCCAGAGCAGACAGGCATGGAGTCCCTCTCAGCAGACCTAGGGGATGGTCAGGAAGGGGCACTCACTAGGATTGGCCACGCACACCCCAGCTCTACAGGACACATTCATGTCGCTGGCTGTTTGGCCAATGAAGCCGTCCAAGGGTTAACAGACTGAAGGAGCCTTGTCCCAGCCTGATACTGACCTTTTCATGAGCAGCCACTGAGTCAGACGCAAATCCCTGGGTGCCTTCTTCCCACTCAGGCTCCCCAGTGCAATGGAACCAGGCAACATCCAGCACCAGGTGCTGAGTGTCCTGCTGCTCTCTTTAGTTACGGGAACAGGATTCACTAGTGGAGTTTCAGCATCCCCAGTATTGTGCGTGTGCCTGGCTATTCTTTTGAGCAAGACTCCTTGTTGCCCTGTCCCTTGTGCTGTCATTTACATCAGTGCAGAGAGCATTACTGACTCAGAACAAGCATGTTTCACATCCGCTTTGCTTTGGCGAGCGACCGCACAAGGTGCGGTGCTAGTGAAAGCCAAGCCCTGGTTTTGCCTATGGGAAAGAGGAGTGAGAATTCTGTGCATATGGCTCTAAGACATAGCACATGTAAGCAGGGGAGATACAGCCCCAAGCTGTCTTAAGCTAGGCATGCTTGGCTTACGATGAATATTTATGTTATTACACACTTTGTGTACATGCAGTGTGAGCACCCACGCATAGCTGACTGAGGAAGTTTTCCAGGATGCCAGAGCTCCTCAAAAATCAAGTCACTGGGACATAGCACTGCTACATAACAATCAGTGTCACTCAACAGGTCTGCATTGCACAAATATCTAGGCACAATAGTAACTAAAACCCCTTGAGTCAGGGACCAGCACTCAAACAAAGAACACTTGGCCTGGTTTTTTTGAGGGGGGAAGGAGATGGGGAAGAGAGAGAAGGAGCCTTTTCTTTGGTTGTTTCAAAATCCCAGCCAGAAATCAAGAAAGGAAATTATGAGTCTGTAGTTGTACAATACAGATGTGTTCTTACACCAGACCTGGTATGCACAATGTCATGTCCAACACTCAGTTGTTGGAACACGCACTTACACACAAAGCAACCATTGTAGAAACTCCAGTGGAATATAAGACAACTTTGCAGTAGAATTTTTAACCAACCTGTAGAATTCTGCAGTGGAGACTGATTCTCTAGTCAGTTCTACACCCACTTGGCACACAGACTTCCTTGTCCATAGAGTTCAGACCAGCAGCATGCAAGAGCATTACATCTGCAGAAAGCTCCCCCAACATGGCCATGCATCTCATTCCCCAAGTCTGCCCACCCCTAGGTTTTGCTGTACTGAAATAGCAGCACAAGGAAATGACAAACAGAAGGATCATTGCAATTTCATGCATTCTGCTACCCCTACTGGGCATCCGTTTTTAACAACTGAACTACCCAAGGCTCAGTAGACAGCAGTTCCCCCCACTGCAGGCTTTGACACTAAGACATGTACTGTGGCCAACGGAAATCAATTTATGATGAATTGGGCAGTTCATTGGCAGTGTGGATTGCCACTTCTCAAGTGCTGTTTGGAGATTACGTAGATACATCCACTGAGCAAAACACTTCAGAGAATCTTCGCAGACAATTAGCATCACTGGACCCCCACCGGGCAGCGTGGGAGATTAAAGGCAACATGCTCCGTCCAGGCACAGAAACTCAGATTGATTTGTTGACAAGAGAAGATGTGTTTGAGTGCTCTGGGATTCCAGGGTGAACCAAGGATGCCCGATGTTTCTTGCAGAAGGAATTGAATTTGCTTGCTTTGCTAGGTAACCTTCAGTGCCTTCATTGGTGGAGTGTTACCCCACAGCGCTCTGTTTGGCCATCTCACTCCCTAGCAGGGCTGTCTCCACATCAATCAGTCCCAGATTCGCAACCTAAGAGGCTTTCTGTACCCTCTTCCCTAACATCTCCTCAGTCCTATATTAGTCCTTATATGGCCTCTATTGCCATACCACCTGAGCACAGGGTGACCAGATATCCCCATTTTAGGGTCTCAGAGGCTCCTATTACCCCCACCCTCATCCTGACTTTTCACACTTGCTGTCTGGTTAGTATCTGGGCACCTCTGGTTCTTCAACATATTAATCCTCACAACATACCCCTGTGAAGTAATCAAGTGACATTACCCCTCCCAAACTGGGAGGAACTGAGACCTAAGGGGACATCTACACTGTTTTAAAACAGCAATGAGTCTCAGACTGGGGCTCACTCTCCAGCACTAAAGGCAGCTGTGTAGATGCTCAGGCTGGAGCTTAGGCTCTGAAGACTAGGAAGGGGAATGGCTTTCAGAGCCTGAGCCCCAGTGTCTACACTGCTGTTTTGAGCATCATGGCACAAACCTGAGTCTGTGGGACCTTCCTCAAGGAGCAGGGGCTAGAACCAGCCAAGTGCCAGGCTAGCATCTCAGCCATTGGCGCACCCTTGCCCTACAGGGTGGGGAAAGTACTATTTCCATCTGTTAATGTTCTACCTTCTCTCCTTTCCCCTGTGCCATAGAAAAAGCAGGTATTGGGCAGACTATGGAGAACCTATCATTAAACCAGCTCTGCTCTCAGTGGCAGGGGACAAAGCAAGATGGGTCTTGAAGGAAATCTAAGCTCCTTTATTCCCTCATTCATGCTTGAGCGCTCTCTATGTGGGGGAGCTAGTGCCAGAGGCAGAGAAACCTCTGTCAAAGGCAGAGGAGGCGTTGTCGTGCCAGAGTGAACGGCAGGCTGTGTAATTAAAGCATAATTGCATCCTAAAGCTCACTGCATTTAATGAACTCAGTTTAAAAATCCACTCTGAGTCAAGTAAGGCAATAGCAGCTATTGTCCAGCCCCACCCCCACCCCAGGGGTGGAGGGAGGCAGAACTAGAACATGGTGCAACCTGAGAGAAGGGAAGCTTTTTATCTTTATTACAGATAAGCCACACAGAGCTTGGCCATAACCTTTCCAACACTTCTCTCAGTGAGCCGCTTAATCATGGTAAATGAGTTGGCTTCTGTAATTACAGCCAAGTAGCTACTTAACCTGAAGATGCTGAGGTGTCACTTTAAGGGCAGCCAGGTATCAGAATGGCTCACTGGGAGGAAGCTTAAGGGGGAGATCCTTGGCTTAATAGGGTGGCCTGTTCCATGAAGCAACTCTCCTGAAAGAACCAGCATCTGACTTACTCCACCCCACTGACCCATGGTGGCTGGTGTTTTCCATTAATAGGTCTTTCAGTGCTAACTTGCAGTGTGCACTTAGAAGCTGGGCAACTTCACCATGGTTCAGTCCATGATGAAGCAGTAGCAGCCTCTCCACAGTCAAGACTGGAAAATGCTTCCAACAAGCCCTATTTTTGCATCCCCTATAACTTTTTGGCCAAACTAATTTCCCAAGGAAGTTTCTACATTTGCACTGACGGACAAAGAAAAGACTTACGCAGTTGGAAACACACCACAATGTTAAATTATTAGTGGATCAAAAAAAGTGATGTGGATTTACAATTTTTGTCTAAGGTTTTTGTGTCTCCCTCTAGCTCAGTATCTACTCATAACTATGCCATCAAGCTTTCTGAAGAGTTGCATGCCTGTGGTAACTCATGCTCTGGTTCCCTCTGAATGAAGTAGGCTGCAACCAAACTACATTACTGATGATTTGTTGGGGGATGTTTGGGAACCCACATCTACTTCCATTGTGGTTCCTGGCAATTGCTTGCCATTGGCACCATATGTTCTTGCAAGCATGTTGCCTGCAGCTTAGATAGCCTTCTGTTGCTGATAATTGTTTCTACTTCACTTTATGCATGGACATAGCCCACTGAGTGCATTTGAAAATGACATTTCTCCATCACTGGAGTTGTCCAAGGAAAACTGAAAACAGAATTAGTGGATGACAGGTCATTTTAGAATCTATTTCCTAATGCCCAATCCCACATCCCTTGACGTTCAGGGACAGAGTAAAAATGAGCATTTGTTTTTGGATTAGACTTTGAGGCCACATTTTCAGAAGAGCTAAGCACCCAAACTGCACCCAACATGCTCACTGCTTCAGAAAGTTCTACTTTTAATAATCAATGCCAAGATCCCAGGGTGTCATCTCACTTGTACACTGTTCTCAAGCGATTGCTTGTACTTATGACAAACATATGGGTGGTGTTTTGCTTGTATGCAACACATTTTTGCCATTAGATTCTTTCCACTTTCAGAGTTACAAGACATTATAATGTTGGCTGCCACCCATTATTGGCATGGTTAGCACTGCTCACTCCTTTAATACCTCATTGGTACTTCCACCCGTTTGTTTGTTCTTAAACAGTTTATTATGGTAGCATCTACAGGCACAAAATGAGGGTAGAACCCTATGGTGCTGAATACACACAGTAACAGACCTTTCCTGGTGCAAAGAGGTCACAAGCTGAGAAGACTAGACAGTGCATAGCAGGGGGGAATTAAAGCCACTTGTCCAATGATAAGTTTAAGGCAGAACTAGGATTGGAATCCAGGTCTGAGTCTCAGCCCACTGTTCTACTCATCGGACAATACTGCCTCCCCTAAAAGGCTGAAAAAAGGGGAAGCAACAGCTGGACAGGAAAATTCCAGAGGAGTACTGTCACAACCAATCAAATCACTAAGAAGCAATGGTGCATGTATGCATCACATGTTTACATAGCAAAGCACTTGAAAGCAAAGACGAAGTTTCACTACTAAGAATTCATTGTAAACTGAACGTTTATGGTAGTTTTACAAAGAACAGTTTAGGCATCCCATCTTTCATGGAACCTCGAGTTATATGAATAACACTTAGTATAGAGACTGTGCTTCATGTTCACTGACTCATACCACCACACACTCTCCCTGGAAGTAGGCATTTTCCCCATTTCACTAATAGGGAAATTGAGTCAGGAAGGGTAGGCATGGCTTGTCAAAGCTCCCTGGTTAGGCTCCCATCCCTGAGCCGAGACTACCAGATCACAGAGCCTGCTACAATATACGCCATACTGGAAATACTGCAGCTTGTCACAGACTGAGTGGGAACAATGGCCAAAAGGAGACTGGTGCTTGAAACATTTTCAGAAACATGCAATTTAGGCCCCCTACATCACAAAGTCAATGATATTTAGGCACTTTTGAGAAGTTTCACACTTTGAGAAGTTGGCCATTTAAACACACATTAAGAAGAATTAGACAAAGCAAATAAGAGCGGATTGTCCTTGCTGTAGCTCCAGGAAGCCCCCAGAGAACAGTTACAGTCAGAAAAGCAGATCTGTACAATGAATTCTGTAGTCCATATTTCATTCTCCCCCCCACTCCCAAACAGCAGCTTCTAGATCAAAACTGCTCAGTTTACAAGCAAAAGCATTTCACGCTGCCAGCGTGGGCTGTGCTTGGCAAGTCAAGCTGTGCTCTTTACACTTCATACATCACTACTGCCACCCAATAGAAGACTCCAGTCAGAGCTCTGTTAGCAGCCACTTCATTAAAGCAAGGGGCAGCAGAGAGCCTGGCTCACTCATCTGCGGCCGTAATCTGCTCGTACCATAAACAGAGGCAAAAACACGAGTTTCTCATTAAACTCCCTCTGTGTGACTCATGGAGGGAGACAGACACACACACACTGAGCCAGATATGATCTCAGTGAGAGTCAGCCCAGAGCAACTATGAGGAACACAGGGGACACAGACATGGTCATCTAAGGCTTTATGTTCAACTGAGGTTGTCTTGGAGCACTGAGGGCAAGACCATCCTTTGTGCTCTGTGCACAAGCAAGCAAAGCATTGGGGCACACAATAAGTTGTCCTGTAATGAGGGGATACTTGTACACCCCACTGTCCTCTCTACTGGATTCATCAGCACTTCTCAACTCACACCTTGGGCTGTATATTGCTAGCAGCTACTATAAGGTGGGAATACTCCCACTGTTATGCTGGAGGAGCTGCCTTTAGGGAGAACAGTCAAGTCCCAGGTGGCTGCAGCTTAGTGACAAGGAACATCTAACACATTGTAATGCACCCCAGTTAGGGTGACCAGATGTCCTGATTTTTGGATCTAAGATAGGCTCCTATTAGCCCCAGCACATCCGGATTTTTCACACACGTTTGTCACCCTAGCTACAGAGCATGGTTTGCATTGCTCCAACCTACCTCCTCACGAGATCATGGAGCCTTCCTCACTTCACAGTTCCTCTGTGGTTGCAAGACAGGTGCAGCTATTGCAAGGCAGCCTGCGTTTACCATGGCAGCTGCATCATCCTGCAAGCGTTGGGGTTCAGCGACCTCTTCCTTGGGGGTCTCCCATTCCCCTTCAATTCCGCACCTTCGCACCACACTGACAACCGCCTACTTTCCCTTACAGGATGCTGAATAACCCACATTCCCACCCCGGAAGCCTCTCTGCTGCAGTGAAAAAATTTCTGCCATCAGGCACAAGGAAATCAAATGGTGATATCAGAGAGCATTAGAATTAACATGGTTTGGCTCGGTGCCTAGCTACTGAGCCATGCTCCAGCCTAGACTCAGTCCTGAAATCTCTTCAGCAAGGCAGCTCCACGCCTCAGCTGAATCGAGTTGGACAGTGCTTAGGGAAAAAAGGCTCCTGAGGGAAAGGAAGGCAGTGGGGGGGGAGGGGTTTACAATTTATAAAGCCGCTTTCAGTTTGACTCATTAGTTTTGCCTGAGGCTCCAGAACACAACGAAAGCCAGCCAGAGAGGAAGAGGGTGAGCGGAGGATGGGGAGGGAGAGAAAGCTGTAATTGCAATTGCTGGAATTCACTTTTAATGTTAGTTTCTGAATACAGTAAACATGCTCTCTGAGTCCAGGGAATAAGCATTGATTTTTTGCAAGTGTTCCAGTGAAAAGCTTCAATCAATCCTATTCTGTCAGACACTTACCTCTTGGCCTCCAATTACTCAGTCTCTCCCCCCCATCACATACTACTTCCCTCCCCCATAGGGTGTATGTATTTTAAAAAGCTACTCTTCCCCCTTCCAGCTGACAGGCCATGGGGGTGGAGGGGCTGAAATTAAAGTTAAGACATACAGACCATGCACACAGCAGAACACCTGGGCCCCAGGGCAGAAAGATTCGCACACTTGTGTGAAGCAACACCACATTAGCTTGACTGGATGATCCCAGTGTTTCTAATTCCACAACCTGGCTTTGACCAGCAGGGAAAGGAGACTTGGTTAAGGGTGTCGGGAAGGGACTGAGCAAACAGCTTGAGGGTTGAGGAGAGGGGCCTACCTGGGGCAGGGCAGGGGAGAAGAGATGTTACCAAGGAGCAACTAAGATGTCACACAGGAGTCTGAGGGCAAGTTTGACCACTCCCTGTCTGTCTAGGGGCCTCTGGAAGCCAAGGGCATAAAGATAGCCTCCTCTCAATGAGGGGCAGAGAGGGGCCTCTGGGGCAACCTAGACAGCCTGTCCTACAAAAGGGGAATGGTCAGGAAGGTCTTGCAAGGAGACTGACCTAAAGGTCATTTAAACAATGAAGGAAACACCAGTGCAGCCTAAAGCACAGGGAGATTACAATAGCCCATTCCAATATATTTTTAAAAACTGCCCAGTCTGGGGAAAATGCCCCTTCCCCCTCAAGCAAGGCTTCCCTGCTTTCCCCCCACTCACTGTTTCCCCTACTCAATAGTCCAAGGTGACCAACCCATTCCAGTGCTCAGGCTCGCCCTGCAACCACCCCAGGGATGTGTTTAGGAGAGTGCCAGGCATGGACTGGGGGAGATGCCCTGACAGGTTAGTTGTGTGATGTGCTACTACAACTGATAGAGTGGGCTGGGGAGGAGGAATGAGTCGAAGAGCAAAAATGATCGATACGGGGGATGCTGCATGAGTAGACTATGGGGGAAAGCCATATGTGGGCTCACAGCAGCTATTGGAGCATTTATGTGGGAACATCCAGCCTAGGGGCTATTAATCCCTAGTACGCAGGAACAGACAGCATGTGAGAGATGAGAAGGTAAAGTGACCCATCCAGGAGTCTGAGAACCAGATTACTGCATTCCTGGTGAAGACAAAGGGATTTGAAGTTCTTTATTCACAGCAACTGCCTCCCACTCTGCCAATTTGCCTCAGTACTAAACTGCATAGGACCCCCGCTCTATGGAGAAGTGGGCAGTTTGTTCCTCCATCCTCAAACTGGGCCCCATTTGTGAATTTACACCACTTTGTCACCCTTGTTCTTATGCCCTCTAACACAGATGTGCACAGCTGTTCGCTCCCCAGGTATTAATCACTTGTTCTGGGTTTATCAACAAACAAGTATAAAAAGTAGGATTTAAATGGTTACAAGTAATAAGACAGAACAAAGTTAGTTACCAAGCAAACCACCACTACACACACGCAAATCTAAGCCTAATACATTAAGAAACTAATTACAGATACTCACCGTCAGATGTGCCAATAAGCATCATTGACAGACTAGACTTCTTCCTAGTCTGGGCCCAGTCATTTCCTCTGGTACAGTTTTTGTCAGTTTCAGCTTAGTGGTAACTAGGGGTTATTCATGACTGGCCCCCTTGGTTCTGTTCCATCCTCTATCTTTGGAACAAGGTTGGAATTTTGTCACCCTGGATTTCCACCCCTCTTTAAATGGAAAAGCACCAGGTTAAAGATGGATTCCAGTATCCTGTGACTTGGTCACATGTCCTGTGATTACCACCCCCCCAGTCTACACTTTCTGGCCTGACACAGGAATGCAGGAAGGCTTGCAAGTAAACAGTGCCATATTCAACCAATTGTCCTAGTTAATGGGAGCCTCAAGATTCTAAATCACCATTAATGGCCCACACTTTGCATAATTCCAATAGAACCTCAGAATACTACTTATTTCTAGCTTCAGATACAAAAATGTTACATTTATACAAATAGGCTGGCCACACAGATAAGAGACCTTTTGCGTAAAGCACATTTCAGTTCATTATATTCACACTTAAGCATATTTCCATAAACATATGGAGTACAATGTCATAGGAGTGGAAAGGGAAAATAGACAGGGGTGGTGATTTGCCCAAAGTCATCCAGCAGGTTTGAGGCAAAGCCTGGAACAGACCCCAGGTCTCCTGACTCTAGCCTGTGCCCATCTACTGGACCACAGAGTCTCCTACATTCAGCCTCCAGCACCTAATTTACAGGAATCCTCACCTGTTGAGTGAAACATTTCAATGGGGTCCCACACCTGACCCTATGGACCAATGAAATACTAACTTAAGGACTTAATTGGGGCAGAGATGGGTGCTGGCATCTGCACTGGCTGAATTACACAGTAACATGGTTGCTGTAAGCCTAAGTGACAAATACCCTTAAGTTGTAGCTTTGATACATTCAGGACACTTGGAAATGCTTAAACTGGTGAGTTTGCCTTGCCATGGTGTATGCCCCTCTCCGAGCAGAGGCAAAAAATGGAAAATTAAGCCCCATTTGTCAAAGGTACCTTGACAAAACCTTAATTCCCCAAAGGATAGATGGGCAAGCACACAATTTCCCCCACCACCCAAAGCTTAGATGCTGACCATATAGAAGCTTCAACTCACAGCAGAAGTAGAAATGGGCAGGTCTTTGGGGAGGCAAATACTGCCCATCAGCCAACTCAGTAGTGGAGCTCAGTCTGCAGAGCAGTTCTACCCCAGTTGAAGTCTTCCTGGAACCAAGCAAGTCCATCCTAGTAAAAGCTAGGATTTGCGAAGTCCAAGGGAAGTGGGCATCCATGTCCCACTGGATATCAATAGGATTGGGGTGCATAGCTCCCATGTGCTCCTTTGAAAAATCTCACCCCCACTACCTCATTTATGTACAACCCCTGCTTCCCTTGTACTTCTGTTTGCCTGTATACTACCTGCATAGAGACTACTGAAACCTCTGGCATAGAGACATTGACTGAAGCCTTATTGCAATCACAGGGAAAGGTCCTGTTGCATTGACACAGCCTTCAACTCTTAACAGGCTAGAAATTCACGTCCGACATTTCATGCATCCAGCACTAAATTATATGTACTGTATATCACTTAAGAATAATCACAGTATTTGTAGTGGTGTGTTAGGCACCAAATTATGTAGAGGCAGAGCGATTATACCGTGGGGCACAGAGTGGTTGTTCAAGCAGTTAATGGCCCAAGTACCACAATTTTCTATCAAGACAATTTGCAGTGAGTGTTGTGTAGGAATCCACAAAGCTACTACTTTCGCCTCCTTCAGATCTGTCCTCAAAAGCCACCTGTGCTGCCATGCCTACACAACACTTGACAATAGTGCAGTGTGACTGCAACTACTTAAGAATCCTAACCACTTCAATTACCTGGACTCTCCCTCTCAAATACATTGTCCATTTCAGGCTTATATTTTGAGCTCTTTGGGATAGGGACTGTTTTCAATGTGGGAGGGGCAGGAGCAGATGCCTAACCAGAGTCTGACCCAACTAAGGTCTCAAGACCCTACCTCCACACTCAATTACCAATGACAAAACCCATGGCAATAACCCTAACCCTTTCCCCCCCACACCCTATTGTGAATCCTCTTAGATTTTCACCTTGGATTAAGGAAGGAGTGAACTCTTCTGCAGGAGGAAACCCACCATTCATGTGTGGAGGGGCACATCACTCCAGCGCTTAAATTCAGCCACTCTTGTTCAAAAGCCAAATCAAACAATTTGCAAAGGAGCAATTGTTTTTTGTTCAAGAGATTTTGGGTCCATCCCCAAAAATTCAATGATGTCAGTACTCTACATGAGTAAGAAAACCAACTTTAAGGCCCCAGTCCTACGCACATTGCTCATGGTAGTAAAGCTGAGAGTGTCATTGGTTTAAGGAGGACATTAGCAACCTGCCTGGCACTTAGAGAGGTGCCAAGATGGCAGGAAGACATCAGTGCACATGAGTAGAACCCTGAACTGGCAGCACCTCTGTAAATAGTTCTCTTAATGAAAGAGTTTTTGAAACATGGAGTCCTCCCATCTTATTACCCAGCATGCAGGACATGAAATGGGCTATGCACAATGGTAAATTAAACATACTATGATCCTGCAAACAGTCTTGCAATATTTAGCTTTTTCTTCTTCTTTATCCATGGATCTCCAAGCACATTGACAACTATCTACATTCTACAGCCTGTGTCAGGCAGGAGGCGAGATTTTACGTGATCAGAATGTTATCTTCTGGCCTTATCTATGGATCCTTATACTAATACTATAAGAGTGATTAAACTAAGAAGAGAAAGATGACAAAGGTTGACTACCCTTTGCAAACTTTCAGCACACTGTATGGAGGGGTGGGGGAAATCTCGCCAGCTCATAAGAGATTTTTAAGTTTCTAAAAGCCAAGTTAACTCCCCACCATGCCCCTTACTGACATGTAAGATGAAGCAGAAGGAAGTCTGGAACTAGGATATGCAATGGATCAGAACAAAGCAGCAAGCAAAAAGAAAAAACCTAAAAAAAAAAAAAAAGCCAGTGCCCCGATAGATCTCATTCCAAGGTTGATGAAGCTGCCAGGAGATGCAGCATGTTGCTTTTATTGATCTATCAAAGTCTGTTTTAAAGACAGGATTATTCACTCCTGATAACAGATCAAGGTCCCCTCTGATGAAAGTCAATGGATTTGAGCAGCTTGGACTCCATTTAATTAGATAGCACTGCAAATACCAAAGGAGCAGAGGAGACTCTCTCTCCACAATTACTCTGCTTGATGTTTTATGAAGGGATTCCCCTAAACCAGAGGAAACGGATTACTAAAATACATAGACTTAACGAGACAGACCTTAACTTTCCCTTCCTCAGCTATGAAAGGGAAAGGTGCATTTCCTCTCATCATGTCAATCCTCTCTGCATCAACAGCTGGTGACATGCCTGAGGGTCCTGAGGTCACCAGGAGATGTGCTGGCAAATCCTTCAGCAATTAGCATTGCAGGAAGATGGGGTGAATTGAGGCTCATAGGGACAAGCTGAGATGCAGATGGCTGCTTCTAACCCAGATAAGGAGGGAAACTCTTCACAAGGATTTCCCTCCATAAAAAAAGCAGGATTTCCCTTTTCAATAGACTACTTGATTAGGTGTTCAGTGCATTCCTTCTCTAGCACCTGGCATTAGCCACTGTCAGCAGACAGGCTACTGGGCTAGATGGACTTTGATCCAACCCAGTCTGGCTGTTATTTTATGTAATAGGATTTTTTTGTTCTCCAAACTGAACCAAGATCCTGCAGTGTTAGTCAGATCATCTTCAGTGGAGAGGATTGAAAACAGGCTCAGGTCAGAATTGCTTTGAATTTTAGTCTTCAAGCTCTGGAAGTGCCCATAGTATGATTAGGGGTGGGCAGAGCCAATCACATACAATAGGAAATAAACAAATCTTTGCCCAACGTGCACCAAACTTTTTCTAGACTCCAAAAAAGGTCAGTTCAATTCTCTCCTACATGCGCCATCTTCACAGACTGGCAGAGACTAGAAAGACCATCTCTGGAATACTATGGGGGAAACTGCTTGTGCATATAGTGAGGAAGTCCCTTTCGCAAAAACCAAGTACACCTTTAATAGAGTGGTCTGCCCATTTCCTTGGAGATCTCCCCTCTGAGCATACATCACCCTAAAGCACCAACACCGCTCCGCAGCATCATGCGGTCAGGCTTTGTCTGCAGACAAGGCAGATACCAAGGGCAGGAGTCCCTGAGCCCAGATCTTGGCCATGGTGGAGCCTGATAGGATTCTCAGTTGGCACAAGCAGGACGCTCAGAGTGACGGGCACCCAGATTCATCTGTATGTGCAAGGAGGGAGATAGGGGTTAGAGAATCCTCTTGCATAGGGCTAGTGAAGCACCCCACAGGAAGCGCACATGTTCAAAATCTCATGTCCTGCTGGGGGACTTGAATCCAAGCAGAATGCCTGTAGTAGAAAAACCTAGAGCAAGAGGCCTGGTGCTCAGGAAGGTTTATGGCCCTCCAGATACAGAGCTAGCCTTCCAGATGAATGTCTGAGATACCTAACACATGAGTGCCCAGTAGCAAGGACTCTGCTCAGCCAGTAGTGAGTCTTTCTGCTGCCCCCTAGACAGAACACAAATGCCCCTCCTGTGATCTCTCTTGTGCTATGAGCTGAATAGATTTGAGACTTTGGGGCCAGGATTAAGTACACACTGTTTTACCAGTAATTTTTTGTAGCACTGATTGAGAGAGGTTAAGGAACTGGCTCCAAAGTCCACTGAAATCAATAGACACCCATTCACTGCATTGTGCGTTATTGATCAAGCCTTCCAAAGTGTTTTTTTAAAAAAAAAAAAAAAAAAGTTCAGTGCCAGTAACTGGGGACAGATATAGGAAAGCTCAGCTCCCAGACACCTAACCCGAGGCCAGATTTTCAGAAGCACACTGCTCCCATTGTGATGTTCCTCTGGAGTTCATCTGGTTCAGACCCAATGTTTATATGCAGTCTAAATCCCCACTGTTGACAGGGCATTGGAGCAACTCCCAGTTTATGTTCCACTAATAGCAGAACCTCACCCCAGTTAAGCTCCTTGTTCACAAGATTCCTTGGTCAGCCTGAACCAATCCCAGATCTCCATGTTCTCCTATTGTGGGTATGTGTGAAATGGAGTGTATGGAAGAAGGGGAAAAACAGATCTTCACCTACATGGGAAAAAGTGTCACTAGTGATAGCTATGTAGTTAGAGGGGTATAATTATACCCTCCTGGGTGATCACTCTTATTCCAAGAGAAGAATCACTTTTTTGGTTTAGCTTAAGCTCTAACCCAAGTAAGATGAACAGCAAAGAGCCTCTCAGACAGTCTCTAGACTAGGGGAGCGAGTATATTTACTAGTATAACTATGTTTCAATTCACACCTTAGATTCCACTGAAAATATTACACATATACACACACACACCCACCATAATATGTTCTTCCATATATCACCACCTAGTTCTTGTATAGTGCTATTCATTCATAGGTTTCAAAATACTTCAAATGAGATCAGTATCACTTCCCCATTATATCCATGGGGAAACTGAGGTACGATGCAGGGAAGTGACTTGCCCAAGGTCACATTAGGCCAATGGCAGGGATAGGAATACAACAAGGTCTCTTGAAGCTCAGTGCGCTATCCATTAGGTCAGCAATTCTCAACCAGGGATACGTATACCCCTGGGGCTATACCGAGGTCTTCCATTGGCACATCAACTCAGCAATGTATTTGCCTAGTTTTACAACAGGCTACTTGAAAAGCATTAGCAGAGTTAGTACAAACTAAAATTCCATACAGAAAATGGCTTTATACTGGTCTATAGAGTACACATGTGTTTCTCAAGCTGGGAGTTGTAATTTACTTTATAATATTGTAAAAATGAGGTAGTCAGCAATTTTTCTGTATTAGTATGCTTGACACTTGTATTTTTAGGTCTGATTTTGTAAGCAAGTAGTTTAAGTGAGGTGAAACTTGGGATGTGCAAGACAGACTCCTGAAAGGAATAAGTTAGTCTGGAAGGATTAAGAACTACTGCACTAGGCAACAGTGTCTCCTATATAGAGAGATCTAGGGGAAGAAAGGTCTTCCAGGATTGACCCCTACTAGCTACATTGAGGTTAAAAATTACTTGTGCCTTGTCTCCACTAGGATTTTACATCTCAGTGGAAACAGACTTACTTGAAATGATGACAGCTTCTCTTACACACACATCCTACTATGCTTTTTTTCGGAAAGAGACTTGTATAGCAACAGTGAAGCTGTAATTCACGCCAGCTCAGCCCTGAACTTCCTTTCTACTCTAAGCTCGTGTTAAATTTAGTTTACAGTAACGTTAATCCTAAAAAGATGACACTCAGTGCCACTGTGAAAGGGAGATCTTTAACTGCATAGCCAGATAAGACAGCGCACCGGATCAAAGTCATTGACAGAGGTCAAACCCCTTTGCACCCATTTGGTTCAGTATTAGCCCCAACATTGGGCACAGCTTAATTCTTTGCTATTGTAAATGGGTACAGGACCACTAATGTCCGTCTGACATTACACATCTGAGCCCACATTTGGTGGGGGAAATAGTCTACCCTTTCCAAGGAATGCTGGGGCCCTAGTGTAGGCAGGGCTCCTGTTGCCACTGTTATCATGGGCTAGGTCCTTCACTGAAACAATGGAGTGGTGTCAATTTACCCAAGTGCACTTCATGTATCAGAAGGGTAGCCATGTTAGTCTGGAACTGCAAAAGCGACAGAGTCCTGTGGCACGTTATAGGCTAAGACATATTGGAGCGTAAGTTTTTGTGGGTGAATATCCACTTTGTCAGATGCATGCAGTGGAAATTTCTAGAGGCAGATAAAATATGCAGGCAAGAATCAGGCTAGAGAAAACAAGGTTAATTTATTCAGGGAGGATGAGGCCCTCTTCCAGCAGTTGATCTGGAGATTTGAACACCAAGAGAGGAGAAACTGCTTTTGTAGTTGGCGAGCCAGTCTGTTTAATCCTGAGCTGATGGTGTCAAATCTGCAAATGACCTGAAGCTCAGTTTCCCCGAAGTCTGGTCCTGAAGTTTTTTGCTGCAGGATGGCTACCTTTAGATCTGCTATAGTATGGCCAGGGAGGTTGACATGTTCTCCTACCATTTTTGTATATTGCCATTCCTAATATCTGATTTGTGTCCATTTATCCTTTTACATAGGGACTGTCTAGTTTGGCCAATGTTATATGGCAGAGGGGCATTGCTGACACGTGATGGCAAATATTACATTGGTAGATGTGCAGGTGAATGAACCGGTGATGGTGTGGCTGATCTGGTTACCTTCTGTGATATATCGGTGTAGATGTGGGCAGAGTTGGGATCGAGGTTTGTTGCATGGATTGGTTCCTGGGTTAGAGTTACTATGGTGTGGTGAGAATCTGTTTCAGGTTGTTGGGTTGTCTGTGAGCGAGGACTGGCCTGCCTCAAGGTCTGTGGAAGTCAGGGATCATTGTCCAGGATGGGTTGTAGATCACTGATGCACTGGAGAGGTTTTAGCTGGGGACTGTAGGTGATGGCCAGTGTTGTTCTGTGGGTTTCTTTCTTGGGCTTGTCTTGAGCAGGAGGCTTCTGGGTACATAGTTGGCTCTGTTGATCTTTTTTCCTATTTCCTCATGTGGGTACTGTAGTTTTGAGAATGCCTGAAGATCTTGTAGGTGCTGGAGCAAGTCTGATTGTACCTCAGTGCTTGGCTATAGACAATGGATTGTGTGGTGTATCTAGGATGGAAGCTGGAGGCATAAAGGTAGGCATGGCGGTCGATGTGTTTTCAGTTTAGGGTGGTATTCATCTGACAGTCACTTATTTGTCTAGGAAGTGGACCTCCCGTGTAGATTGGTCCAGGTTGAGATGGATGGTAGGGTGGAAGCTGCTGAAATCATGGAGGAATTTTTCCAGAGTTTCCCTTCCCATAGGTCCAGATGAAGAGGTCATCAATGTAGCATAGGTAGAGAAGGGGTGTGAGTGGACGAGAGCTGAGGAAGCATTGTTCCAGGTCAGCAATAAAAATGATGGTATATTGTGGGGCCTACGGATGCCCATGGCAGTGCCACTGGTCTGGAGGTATATATTGTCACCAAATCTGAAATAATTGTGTGCGAGGATAGTCAGAGCTCAGCAACTAGTTGTGCTGTGGCATCATCAGGGATACTGTTCCTGACAGCTTGTATTCCATCTGTGTGTGGGATGTTTGTGTAGAGAGCCTCTACATCCATGGTGGCTACGATGGTGTTTTCTGGGAGACTGCCAATGTGTTGTACTTCTCAGGAAATCAGTGGTGTGTCAGAGCTAGCTGGGAGTACTGGTGGCATAGGGTCTGAGTAGAGAGTCCACATATCCAGACAGTCCTTCAGTGAGAGCACGAATACCTGAGATGGGGCATCTAGGATTTCCAGATTTGTGGGTCTTGGGTAGTAGACAGAATACCCTTAGAGCCCCAACTGAGGTTATGTTAATTTGTTCCCATGTTAGCATAGGGAGTGTCCTGAATAGATGGTGTAATTTTAGTGCATTTCTCAGTGGGATCTGACAACAGGGCTGGTGGGCAAAGTGAGTCCCTGAGACAAGACAGGCTCTTCTGCCAGGCTGAGTATGTAGCTGGATAGACTGACGATATTGCTGGGTGACTTGGGGGTACCATTGTTGTGGCTCCACATGGCAGGTAGGATTTTAGATAGCTTACAGTCCTTTTTTCCTTTGTAGACAGGTGAAGTGTGTAATGAAGATCTCCTGTCTTATTTTAGTAAAGTCTGTTTGTGCAGAAGGTTGGTTATTTGAGGTCTCCAACCTGGAGACTTTTTTGGAGGTTTTCTTGTTGGCTATATAGGTTTCATGTGGTGCCCACATGAGCAAGATCAAACAGAGCATGCAGAACACCAACAGCACAGAGTCAAGTTAGTCCTGCAGTTGAATTTAGGAGATCTATGTTCAATTTCCAGCTTAGCCATGTGAGTTGAGGCAAGTTATTTGTTCCCTGTGCCAGTTCCCCTACCTGTAAAATGGGGATAATCCTTCCCTTGCTGTGAACTTTGGGGGCAGGGACAGGCTTTGTTCTGCATATGCAGTGAGCCACTGATCTCCATGAAGGGCTTTAAGTGCTACTGTAATACAACTGCCCCCATCACCACATAATGGCTGTCTACACTAGCAATGCCCACCCATGGAGCAGTGCCAGCTGCAAGTTATTCCTCAATAACCTTAGTTTAGAGAGAAACTATGAAAGCTGAGGCAGAGGAGGCAGCACTGCTGCTGCACACACACTGTTGACCTAATAGCCTGTCCTTCCTCTCTGGTTATTACTGCTCAGTGGTTGTGTACCTCTAAAAAGGGGCACTGACAAGCAATTTCACTTGGAGTTCTCCAGCAGGGACTGGTGCCATTTCAGGAAGTTAAAATGTCATGCCCCTGAAAGGTACTGGATTAACAGCTCAGTCAATGTAATGTCTATCACTCTCCCACAGGTACAACCCTGGTAGCAGCATAAGACACCCTCTACCACACACACAGAGGCAATGTGCTGGATTTCACAGTGTTGCACCAACACTTACAGTTTACACCCACACAGTCTGCTTTGATTCCTGCCTGTTATTTTACACCTAAGAGACCCTACCTGAGATCAAAAGCCTCTGGCTGACAGGCAGGCAATGAGATCTCCTGCCCCAGAGAGTGCTTGCAATCTAAGCAAGAAAGGGACTTACAGGCAGGTGGGGCAAGGGAGTCACTCAAGGTCACATGTCAATGACTCCCAGTCCTGTGTCCTACCCACTAGGCCATGATGCCTCTGCCCCATGCCTCCAGGTTAGGCCATATGTGGGTGGCTTGAGAGCACCTTGAGTTGCTGCATAGACAGATGGAAGATGCTGCTATTCCCCTCAGTGTGTTTTAACCAGCTTTGTTGGAATTTCTTCTAGTGCATAAGTGAAGAGATTTTAGACGATGTGACATTGAAGTTACACTGCAGAGAAGACCCAGAGTTGTCTGGAAACTAAGCCTTGACCTCCAGCTGTCTTAGAAGCTCTGCAGATTCCTCATGCCCTATTTTAACAACTTTGGTTTCTTGGCTGTTTGAGAAGGAAGCATCTCCCCTTTAGGCCCATTAGTGAGAAACCCAAAGATGGCCAAAACAGCCTGTGAAATTAATGGGAACTTTCATTTCCTGGTGAGAAGCAGAATTTCCTCAGTGAAGGTGGACAGATAAACGACCTCCCCCCAAGCGAAGGAACCATAGCATATAATTAAATGCTATGTTAACATGCAGGTAATGTCATCCAGAGGGTCAGGTACTGGACATGAATTAGAGAGCCTTGCATTCTGTTTCTGGCTTTGCAAGTCACTTCTCTGGCCTGTTCCTCCCACACATCAGTAAAATGGACAATTACTCTCCTCTATAGGAAGTGCTTCCAAGTTGTTTTATGGTTGCTCAGCTTTGACCAGGGCCAACTTTGACCACCACTTGATGTATGTGCATACAGCGAGACACAGTCCCCACCTCAGCCACAAGGTAGAGGAAAGGTGGGAGTGGAGAATTAGTGTTACATGGGACCCTGTACAAGGAACCTGTAGCTACAAATATCCACAGCTTCCTGCACTTGAGGCAAGTGCCCCACCAAGACTATTTATGCACTTATCAGTATTTCTTACCAGGCACTATACACCAATGCTCCACGGAGTGCATTGGCTTCCAGCTACAGTCTGGCTCCACTTGTGTTCTGGTATTGACCTATAAATCCCTTCACTGTTAAGTGGGGGAATTCTGTTATCACAGAAATGTGCCTCTCTCTACCTTAACTTAACAGCTGGCCTAAGCAGGTACACCTTGGCTACTATTCCTGCTGCCACCTCCGTGCAGGTAACTGAGGCAGACCTTAAGTGACTTGCCCAAGGTCACAGAACAACTGAACTTAACTCTCCCAAGATCCAGTCTAATGCCTTAATCACAAGGCTAGCCTACCTATCTATACTGTGAGAATGAGCCCAAATTAACAAAGAGCACTATGTTTTTGTTCCCTTTGCAAGTTGTTGGCATCTCTGAAAACAAAATACCTGCCATCTCCACATGCAGGGAAAGTTCTTGAATTTAAAGGTGCAGTAGCACCATCAAGTGATACACCCCACTGAAATGCAGCCACCTCAGGGGACCCACTGAACAGCTCATTGTAACATCACAGTAGTTTAGGACAAACAGAAAATACTGTGTCCAGTTTATATTACCAGGAGAGAGACCAGAAGAGTCACTTAACAGGCAGCCACTCCATTCCCCCTCCTACAGATGCGATTCCTTGCCTGTTAGATATTCAGCATACCCACCTTGAAAAGCAACCAGTGCTGCCAGACCTGACCTGCATTCTACAGGGGCTTTCAGACTGGTGGCCAATGCCAGCAGAGCTATTAGCACAAAGACATTAAACCAACCATGCTCACACACATGGTTTCCGTGGTAACGCCTGGCACAGTGTGTGAAACACTCCATTCGTTTATTGATTGAGCCCCAGTCAAATTCAATCACAAGTGAAAATGGATTTTTTAATGTGACTATTAGCTGCTTTTGAAAGGCAAATTGGGTTCAGTTATACAGAGTCAGCCATCAAAAAAACAATTTACCGTCACGCAGACAGTCCAGATAGGAGCCTAGCACTGGTGAGAGCGGGAAAATGAAAGAGGCACAGGGAAAGAGTAATGCTCAGCAGATTTGCAGTGAAGCCATTGTTGTTTTGAATTCTACCCCTTTGCTTAAGAGGGTAGCAGTGTGGTCTAGTGGCTAGGGCACAAAACAGGAGACATCAATTCTAATCCCAGGCCTTCCAGGTAACCTTATGCAAGTCACTTCTGTCTCAATTAACCCAATAAAAACCAAGTAAAACACACAACCCTGCTTTGAGATGGGGATAACACTAGATATTGAGGTCAGTGAAAATGTTTGACATTAGTTTCAGATTAATCTGGATCAGGCCCCTGGGTTGATGAGCAGGGGAAGAGGCTGTTTCCAATCTCTGGAAATTGTTGCAAGTCCATTTATGCTTGGGCCAAGACCCCAGTGCTGACAAGGTTTAAGGAGGAGTCTAACCTTAATTGTCTTCACCTGGGGTCCATTTCTTCCATCTGATCATGGAAAGCAGGAGGACCACCACTTAAACAGGCAGCTCTAGGACTTACTTGCAATAAGAAAAGATATTGGAAGTCCATGAGAAGTACTTTCGGTGGGATGGGCAAAAACTCAGGATCGACCAGTAGAGCAGGTGCTAGCTCCTGCCAAGATCCCCATGTCTCAGCTGAACACTGACAAATATACACCTGCTCCAGACTGGTTCCAGCTATTAGCATGATCCAAATGGTGTTTAGACTTCAAAGTGCTGAGATGCTGCATGCATTCATCTCACCTGTAACATTGTTATAACAGGGCCGAAACAGGGTGAGACAAGCAGCTACCCAGGATGCAAAGCTGTGAGGGCAGAAAAATGGGGTGGGAAAAGTGGTGAAAAAGCAGTAGGGGGCCCAAATATGCCTGCCCCCCACCCTCCTGAGACACAAAATGCCTAGTTATGGCACCGTCCGTATCCCCTCTTGGAAGGTAATACATAACCAATTGCTTTGTAAGCCTCTGCAACTGTGTAGATCCCCAGACAGGAGAGAAACACTGAACTATGTGAAAGATTAGTCTCCAATAGGTGTGCTATGTCCTGCTTCACAGGGAAGGCCCATCAACAGGAAGACTAGAGTGGGACATTAGAAGGGACCCAAGACACACTCCATGACAGTGCAAAAACTCACCCAGTGGTGCCTCCTGCTGTTTAGTCCAGGAATTAGCTTTGTTAGCTATGGAGCACCCTCCACTGGTGGTGTCTTGCATGATATCTGCTCTGCTGCTTGAAGGGACCCACACTGCTCCTGACTCAGCAGTGTCCACTTCAGGTAACTTCCCATCTGCTTCAGAACACTGCCCTCTGGCAGTGCCCCCTAGTCCAGTCAGACCCCTTACTGGGAGGGGGCTTAACCACATGGCCAACCACAACCCCACAGTCTAGCCTCTCTGCTCAAGGGCTGATTGCAGTCTGCCTCAGCTGCTCCTCCACAACCACATGTGGTACAGGGGGAAGTCCTCCTGCTACTCTGGGTCCCTACCCAGGGATCCTTTAATGGCAGCCTCCCTGACCCTCCTCCTCTCCTCTTGTCCAACCACTGTCCTGGGGCCACTTCCCCTTTGGCTGCTTGCACCTTCTTGGCCCTTCTAAGCAGGGGCTGCAGCCTGGCAGGTAATGGGCTGGAACTCTCCTCTGCTCTCCCAAGACTGCCCAGCACTGCTCTGTCCATGGTGCTGCTCCCTTTCAGGAGTCAGTCCTGCTCCCTTGCTAGTCAGGAGAGACTGCTGCTCTTCAAAGCAACCTTTATATAGGGCCTAGCCTGGCCCTGATTGGCTCCCCATAGGCCCTTAGTGATTGTCTGCCAGCCTGAACAGCTTCTCTAGCCTGATCTAGCCCACTTTCACATGGGCTACCATGAAAGCATCTTTGGGGGAAAGGGAGTGGAGCAATTTTTTCTAGAATCCTCAAGGATCAGATTTTCAAGGGTCCAGCACCCACAATTAGGATCAGATGTTCAAAGAAGCTCAGCTCCCATTTAGACTCCCAAGCATGAGACAGATGTTCAGATGCACTCAGGATCCTAAGTGCAGAGTTTTAAAAATCTGGCCTCCATTATGGTTGCTGAGCTTGTGAGAATTCTGATCTTCATGTCAGAGGGCCTGATCCTGCAGAGAGCAGTTCCCTTAAGTTATCCCCCCACACACACTTGCAAGAGCAAGCCCAGAATTCTGCAGCAGCAACTTAACAAGCTTCCAAAATGATTGATTTTACAAGGTTTTAGTCTTCCTCTAAAAGCCTGTAGTCTAAGCTAATGAGAGTAGAATTTAACCACATGTTTATAGTGGAAGAAAGTGTCATTTTGCAATTATTGTCATTCAGATGTTATTTATTTAACCTGCAGCCACAGTATATCGACTACAGAATTGCCTTCATTTTTACTTTTGATGGCTCACTTATCGAGCAAGGCTTGAATAATCCTGCTTTGTATTCCCAGTCACAAATAGGATTTCTCACATATGCAGGTATTGCATCAGGATCTTAAGTGGTTTGGGATGCTTTTTTGGCACCCCTTCATCCCAATTCATGTGCAGGGTGGGTTCCTGCTTCCCACCCCATCATCTCCTGTTATTTGGATACTGGGACCAAACTCCTTTCTATGCTCTGCATACCAACAGTCAAGGGGATATAGATCTGTTCCCCAGGATAAGCAGTCCTGGACAGGGGAGGGATAGGGCAGCCTGTGGATTCCCCTACCACCTAGCTAAAATGCCAGGTGTTGTAGCTACCACCTTGTGCCCCAAGCACCTTTACATTGGAGGCTACAAGAGGGGGCAGTGTCACATACACTGCCCTGTTCTTGCATCGGAGCAAGTTTCCCATAGGGCTTTTACAATCTATGCCTGATGCCAGGTATACAGAGCTGGAACCAAGCCCTAAGTATTTGGCTTCCAACTCTTTCACTTCAGAAGTTACTTTACTGAAAGCCCAGAGAGCAGCACTAGCCTAAGAGCAAGATTGAATACACTGGTTTATCCCACTCACCACCCCATCTAATTAGAGTAGTAAGTCACAGAACTTTTACAAAGCATCTGAAATATAATAGAGAAGAATCTTTGCCAGTCAGACAGGAGACTGCTTTCGCACCAGCCTCGTAAGGCAGGAAGGGCTAAGGAAATAGGTCTCATCTAATGGGCTCCAAGTTTTTCAAATAGTGACAGCAGGGAGAGAAGGAAACTGCCTCTGCCCCAAGAGGCAACATTCAGAATGGAGCATCCCGAAAGAGAGGTGATGGGATGGCAAGTCTGGTGGAGCCAAGTGTTTCTCAACTAGTTCAAGTCAGAAAGTTTTGCAACCCCCTTACATTTACTATAGAAGATTAACAATCAATGCTAAACCTAGATAAATGATGTGTACTGTGCATTGAGACATTGACAATACTTGATCTTGAAGGGTCAGAGTGGGTGGAGTCATTTTCTTTGCTTTACATGCTAATAAAATTTTTAAGGCCTCAAACTCCCATTATCTACCAGTGGAGAAATATTACCTAGGACAGAGATATGAAGGAGACTGCTGAGGTGGGCTCTAAAATCCAGGGCAAGCAACTGGGCTTGTTTTTCATCTTTTTTTAATTTTCTTCCTTTGTGCACTCCATTTCAATAGATGAATTGGGCTCAGGGGTGAACAGCTTTTATAGCTGACCAGCTATGGCCATCAGTAGGATAGGAACCTATGACCATCACCCCTAAAAGATGGAGTCTTTAGTGCTCATGCTAAAGTACTTCATTACCAGACAGTTATAGTAGACTTATCCTCTTGTGTGGATCAGCCACTAAAAAGGTAGATAAAGACAACCCCCACCCCTGCTGGTGGGAATTTAATTAGCTGAAAGGTCATATCTATTAAAAGCACTGTAAAGGGCCAGGTTCAGTAGGATGTTTAAGGTGAGATGGCTAGGGTTCCCTTTCAAGAGGGAGCTTTTCAGAGGCATAGATTGACTTAGACCCCCAACTCCCATTAACAGAAGGCACTTGGTTCCTCACTCATTTGTGAGTTTGAAAATCCCCAGCGCTCCTCCTCCCCCAGCCTCACTTGGCTGAAGACCACACCCACTATAGAAACTTAATCTGAGCTTCTGGGAGATGGAGTATTTTCCTTATCTACTCTGTAAGCACCCAGGGAACCTTGGGAAATAGAAACAAAGCTTTTTATGAGGAACACCACCTAGACAGACATTCCAATGAATGTAAGCAAGCCATGAGGCATACATGGAGTCTGCACAACTAGTTGGAAATAGGATCTTGTCTTATTTGTGCTGCTAACTGAAATTCTCATTTAACACATTGACAAAGTTGCCTGTTCTCCTAAATATTTCATTGGTAGAAAATGCTAATTTCTTCCCAAGTCTTTCACCTTTTGAAACTATGGAAAATTTGCCATCAAAAAGGAAGACTCAGCTCTTTGGGGCAGTGATCACCTCTGTTCTGGATTTGTACAGCACCTAGCACAATGGGTTCATGGGCCATGATCAGAGCTTCTAGGTACTACCAAATAGTCAAAAACCTGTAAATTTTACCACCAAATGGGGTGCAATTCCCAAGTTTCTCCCTTCTTTCAGAAGGTTTTTTTGTGTGCAGAACATGCTTGCCATCTTGCAATCAACTATTTAAGTGATTATTTCAAGTTTGTATTTGCAGTTTCTCACCCATATAGCACATGAGAACATGCAAATGAACAGGTTTTAAAGGAATGAAAAATGCACATACTTACTCAAGGTACACCCACTCAATATATTGTGCACAAACCAATGGAGTGCACTTACCCTGGGAAAAATGACTACATGGGAAAGACTGGTCACAGCACTGTTTTTTCCTGCATGTTGCTACGATAAGGTCAGCTCCCTCCAACTTCCTAGGTCTCAGCCAAGATTTCTGCCCTGGGGGAAAAGCGTTATTGTGGACCTCTTAGGGACTGTGTTGCTGTAAATTCTTTCCTGAGACTTTTGTTGTTGCACATTTCTGTAAAATTCTGCACACATTCACTGCACAAGCAGCTAGGTAGAGCCTTAAGATCAGACGTTAGGTGAAAACTCACTGAAAGCTGGCAGGAGAAAAGAAGCAGGTATTGCACATTATGCTTCTGTGTTTGAGGTCAAATAGAGAAACAATGGGAGAAAAGTTAAAGCATACAAGACTTAGAGGGATAGCACAGTCCAGTGGACAAGACACTAGAACAGGTGTCGGGAGACACTGATTGTATTCCCAACTCTGCCACTGAGTTGTTCGGTGACTTTGGACACGTCACTTCTCCCTTCCCAGACTGCACCAGTCTTGCCTATATAGACTAGAAGTTCTTTAGGGCTGGGACCATCTTGCACCAGGTGTATCAACAGCCACAAGCCCTGGTCTCAGTTTGGGCTTCTAGGTGCTACCACAAAACAAAGAGAATGGAGTTGTTTGGAAAGTGGCATTTTCCAAACATTTTTCGAAAGAAAAAAATTTTAAATGTGGAAATTGAACAGTTGTGTTTTGGGTTGAGAGCCACGAACTCCAAATAGCATTTATGTTTTTAAAAAAACTGATTTCTTCTCTCCATGCCTCCCCAATAAAAACATCCAGAAAATGAGAAGATTTTTGGAAGTTAAAATTCTCTTTGAAGAATGCCATTTTTCATAAAGAAATTGGCCAAAGGCATTTCAACCACCTTTACAAACATGCTAAGGAAAAAGCTACTTCTACCAGCCTAGACATCAGGGGTAGGTAACCTATGGCACATGAGCTGATTTTCAGTGGCACTCTCACTGCCTGGGTCCTGGCCACCCGCCTAGGGGGTTCTGTGTTTTATTTTAAATTAAGCTTCTTAAATTTTAAAAACCTTATTTACTTTACATAGACTTACAGTAAGAGACCTTCTAAAAAGGTTAAAATGTATTACTGACATGCAAAACCTTAAATCAGAGAGAATAAATGAAGACTCAGCTCACCACTTCTGAACAGTTGCCAACTCCTACTATACAGTATACACTCCAAGCCCTCATGTCCACCCTTTTAACTCCTATTTGTGGGGATTAACCCAATTGTTTCCTGTGACTGAGGTACTAGCTTCAGTCAGAACCTCTGATAAACACCAGCTAGGCCAAAAGTGTGTGTTCAGTTACTTGGACCACCACATACAGAGTTCCTGTTGCAGACCATGGGGACTAGGTGTGTCTATTGTGACTTCAGTGTTCCCAGGAGGTCCAGAGAGCCCTGAAGTCCCGTATATATCCATAGAGCTCTAATAGAGCTAAACTGCCCTATATCACCCCAAGAGTCTGCCTTGAACTTTATCTGGAAAAATCGCTCCTAGGACAGAGAAGCTCAGGCCCCCAAAGAGGTCAAAATCTGCAACATACCATATAAAACTGAACAGATCCAGGACCTTGCTCAGACTGCACCATGAATGCCAACCCTGCTGCTGGGGATATGCTGACAAAGGCTTGGGGGATAGAGCTGATCAGGACAAGATGTTCAGTGAAGGATGGAATTTCTGGACAAAACTGGGAGGGGTGGGTGGCATGTACTCAGCTGGTTGGGCTCTCCCTGGGATGGGGGAAACCCAGTGTCAAGCCTCTGCATGGTCTAATTTAATTCTAACTGCAGAGATTATCATCCTTGTCCAGGTCCTACATTTGGTCCCTGGCAGGTTGGGAGAGCTGGGTTCCATTATGCTTCCAGCATGGCACTGGTGACACAGCCACCACCGAGGGCAATGGACACCACCAGGGAAGTGCTGGTGGCAGAAGCAATCCTCAGTCAAACCAATTCAGCAGTGCCCTATCAGATGCAGTCTCCTATGACCTAGGAGGAGAGGTGCTACTCAAGCAGATCAACCTGGAGTCATGGGCACTAACATCCTCTTCAATAGCTGGGGAAGATCCATGAATAATGGGAGTTGCCTACTAGAAATAAGCCAGGAGAGAGGGAAAAGCAACATGCCAACAGCTATAGCACTGAAGAGGCAAGCTGGGGGTGAGAAGGTCTCAGCACCATATTTGCCTTCTATGAATGTTATCACATTGCCCCAATCAGTGCTTTTTACATATGCAAATGAAGCCATCCTCCAGCAATTACATGGCAATCAGAGGCAAATTACACTCTTGCTGTTTACTTTGTGTCCTTAATTAATCCGGTTATTAGACGATTAATGAAGCTTGTTTGGTGAAAAACTCACAGCATTTAGAGCGCAAGTTGTACACGTGGCTCTTGATGCATTTGCACTGTGTGTGTTTACAAAATACTGGTGAAGATGCAGCAAGTCAGACCCTAGGATCTGATGCACCAGCTAACCCAGAGCAGCCACACTAATTTCAGTGCAGTTACTCCAAATTCACACCAGTGTAGGTGACCATTGTTTGCCTCAGTGCTTAGAGTTCATAGCACTAAGGGCATCCCCCTGAGCCCTCAGGTTGCTGGCTCAAGATGCACGGATCATCTGCTACACAGGGAGAGGACTTGGGTTCTGATACTTCCCTAGAGGGTGCTCTAACACAAGGGGAAGACAGGTGGGTCCCGCTCAGGATAACCCATCAAGTCTGATGCACAAGCAACAAAACTCTCCTCTGCTTTCTGCACAGGGCCCACCACTGAAACAGGCTGGGTTTGCCATTTGTGAACCTCACACACTTCCCCGCCAAGGACCACCATGGTCCATAAGCACTGGCCCCACCCAAGGAGCAAAGGGAGAACATTTCAGAACTACTGAAGGGTGTGTTTGGATAAAATCCATGTATAAAAACCAGGCTTAATAGAAACGCTGGGCATGTCTGGCTCAAGGGATCTCCATGTGGCTGAGTTCACAAATGAGACTCACCTCCAACCTCCCAGTGAGATTAGGTCAAGACTGTTAACCCCGCAGTACACACTCTAGTTGCTTCCATTACTGCAGTACATGAGCACTTCCATCAGGAAGGGAAATACACTCCCACCCCAGCTGCTGAACATCAGCTTCCACTTGCCTTTCCAGGGAGTTTTCAGCCCATCTCCCACAACCCAGTTCAGTACCTCAACCCCCCCCGCCGACAGACAGCAGCAGTCTAGTGGCACTTCAAACAGCAGCTTTCTGGAAAGCTGCCAAGTTTTAACCCACACCAAGATTAGCTTCAGTTCTCCCTTCCCCACAGGCTCCCATCACACACTGCCCTTCCAGAGGTCACCCTGGCTCGTGTTTGGTTAAGCCTCTGATAATTAAATGGCATGTTCCTCTAATGATCAAATCACTTCACTAGGCATGAAGGAATGAGAACTAATTAAGGAGCTGATTTGCATACTCCAGTATTTCCAGCTTATTGGGGGGGGTTCCCATAGCAACTAGCACCAAAAAAGGGCTCCTGTGTGTTTTAGTGCTTTTCCTTTCTTTTGTTCCCATGAAGACAGGGAAGGCTTTGTAATCAAGGAAGACTGGCACCCAGCAGAAGAGGTGGGAGGTTTTAATGCATGGGGCTCGGAGTCTGATACAAAGCCAGGGTGAAGTTCTCAGCAGCACATAATCCACCACAACATGGGCACAGTTAGTGTGTCATCTCAGGTACGCAATGCTCTTGCCACCTCATGATTCAGAAGGGCAGAGATCACTCAGCCCCCAGAGAGTACACATTGTAAAGTGAGCCCCTGCCAGGATACCAGCCTTATTCAGAGCCTCACTTGAGGGACTGTCATGTCCCCACAGGCCTTGTAGCAATTGCACTATAACAAACTGTACCAGGGTTCCTGCAGGGCCCTCCTGGCTCCTGCCCCACTTGTCCCAGAAAGTCACTTGGAGACTTCATTTACAGTGCTCACCTGTGCTTTATTGTACAAGACATGCTCCCCACACCTTCACAGCACACTATATACAGAGTTCCTGCTTGCTTATCTCCCAGCAGGGGAGGAGGGCAAGCTATTCCTCCCTGCTTCCCCCCAGAGCAGCTTCCCCCCTTCCTAGATCCTCCTCCTTTGCAGGTACTTTCCTGTCCAGCCCCCACCCCCTAGCTTCCTTCCTCTGAAGCTTTTATCCAGCCCCATCCTGCAGAGGCAGCAGCTGTTCCTGCTTTGCCAATCAGGGCCAGGTGGCCTCCCCAGCTCCAATTTACCTCTCTTCAGTGGAGCTGGGGTGACAGGGTTTGCTAAGCAGTTCTCCTGCTATATCCTGTCATACAAACCCAAATCCAAGGATTTGCAGGAGAGATGGGTCCAACCTTATATTTGTGTCAGTAACATCAGTAGGCCCCAACTGAGATCAGGTCCCCATTGTGCTAGGTGGGGTACAAACAGGGGTATGCCCACATTGCAATTAGACCTGCAATTGCAACTTGGGGGCACACCTGTGCTAGCTTTAATCTAGCTACCTTGGCTCAAAGTAGCAGCAAACACACAGGGGCATGGACCCAGTATGAGCTAATACTATGACTACATACCCAGACTGAGCAGTCTGATACAGTCCTTGCTGAAGCACCTAACTGGGACTAGAAGGCAGTAACAAAATACCCACAGTGAGTCTCTGAAGACTTTACAAGCTGAATATGACAGAGCAGGTGGCCAAGTGAGGTGAAGGATTCTGTCCAGAATCACCCAGCAGGCCAGCAACAGGGATGGAATTAGAACCCAGGTCTCCTGGCTTCCAGGGCAGTGTCCCATTGTCTGGACCATGCTGCTTTTCTGAGTGCCAAGATTTTTTCTGCTGTGGCTGGCCCAGCTCCACCCAGCCTGATAAGGAATCAATCTGGGCACCATTCTGAATTCTGCAGCTCTGAACAACTAAGTTCATTAACTAAAACAAAATGTTTTCACTATCCCTGCAACATTTCAACTAGCACAAGAAGAATTTGTAACAAGCAATTCAACAGGCATTTGCCTCTTTCTGGCTGCAAATTGCCAGTAAGCCGATTACAATTTCCTCCAAAGTATGTGTTACTCAACATTATTCAGCAGCTGATTGCCAGTCTGTAAATTGCAGGTGAGCCACTCATTGAAATGGGATTGTTGAGATCTCTCAGACCATTCCACACCAGGAGTCTGCTTCCCTTCAGCCATTATGGAGCAGTCTATCACACCAGATCTCTGCATCACACTACAAAGGATAGGGTATGAACCACTAGTCTGGGGTAGGCAACCTATGGAACATGTGCCAAAGGCAGCATGCGAGCTGCTTCAGTGGTACTCACACTGCCCAGGTCCTGGCCACCAGTCTGGTGGGGCTCTGCATTAACTTAATTTTAAATGACACCTTAAACATTTTAAAAACCTTATTTACTTTACATACAATAGTTTAGTGTGACAGGGTCTGACTCACCACCACAGCGCCTCCTGGTGTTCCATCTGAGAATTAGCTTTTACAGTCCTGGAGCACCCTCTGCTGGTGGTGTCTCATCTGTCTCACCCCAGATTGGCATCTGGACCCACCTTGCTCCTCACTCACGATGTCCTCTTCAGGACACTGCTCTCTGGCAGTGCCCTCACATCTGTCCTTACCCATTCTGGGGAGGGGAAAGATTAACAGCAGTCTTTGCACCAGCCTCAGTGGGCTGCCACAGCCCCCTTGTCTAGCCCCTTTTGAATCAGGGGGCAGGTTGCAGCCTGACTCAGCCACTGCACCACAGCCTGGTGCAGCAAAAGAAGGAAAGGGGTGACCCAAGCCTGCCTACTACTCTGGGTCCCAACCCAGGGATCCTCTAACTGAAGCCTGTCTGCCCTCTTTCACTCCCCTTGCCTTCAGTCTTCCCTGGGTCACTTCCCTTCTGACCCCATTGCACCCTCTTGGCCCTTCTGCTCAGGGTTGGCAGTGTGGCAGGTATCAGGCTGGAGCTCACCTCTGCTCTCCTGAGCCTGCCCAGCACTGCACTGCCCTAGGTGCTGGTCTCCTGCTTAGGAGGCAGACCTTCCTCCATGAAGGTCTGGGACAGACTGACTGCTCCTTCCCTGGGCAGCCTTTATATAGGGCTGAACTGGCCCTGATTGGCCACCTAAAGCTCAGTCCTCATTGGCTCCCAGCAGGCCCTCCCTGATTGGCTGCCAGCCTGCACAGCTGCACTGGCCTCCCCTCATCCACTCTTCCATGGGGGTGGAGTGGCTGCACTTTTTATATAATTTTTAGTTATATATTATATACTTCTAGAAAGAGACCTAAACACATTAAAATGTATTACTGGCATACAACCTTAAATTAGAGTGAATAAATGAAGACTTGGCACACCACTTCTGAAAGGTTACTGTCCCCTGGACTAGTCCCTGACTCCAGAACTAGACAGAGCAGCTTCCCAAACACCCTGCATCAGACACTCCAGATATTACTAGAGCCTGAAGCTGGAAGGGGAGGTACCACAGCTGCTCTGCAGCCTACATGGGTCAGGAGGGAGCATTCCATTCCTCTAGTTACATATCCTTTGTCTACATGGCTTTGAATGGGGGTTTAAGATATAGCCCTTAAGACTGAGCTCTGCATCTGCCAGTCTGACTTTCCCTTTGAGCCAAGCCACTTAAATACACCCCGTGTTTCATGTATGAAACCAAGGCTGTTCTTGGGACAGATTCATACAGCTTTTCAAACCTATGTTTGACATTTGTGCAAGAGACCTTATCCAGGGGACCATCAGGACCTGCAAGGAAGGAAAACAAGTGCATCTTCCATCTTGGCCCACTCATGTCCACATGGCAGGCTTTGTGCCAGAGCCTGGAATAAGCTAAGACCCAGCATCAGAGCAAGTTGGTTACTGGCTGTACTGAGCTGGTCCACTGTACTGGATGAGCTGCAAAGATCCATAACTAACCAACCGTGAGGTACTCTGCCCCAGGCAAGCAAATAGCCTTGGCTAAAGCCTAGGGTTGGTTTGGAGCTCTATCCACTGGGGTCAGGCAGGGGAACATCTGCACTGGTCATTCACAAGTCTTGAACAGTGTCAGACAGTAGCTTTCCAACACATCAGCATCTATTTCCAGTTTACATGCATTCTTTGCAACAAATCATCCAGCCTTTTGATCCAGAACCCCTTTTGTCTTAAAGAGGCCACCAAGACAAGGCCTGAACCTGTAGTAAAATGAGGCACTGAAATAAGCCCTTGTATCCGAGGCCCAAGGCCTGAGCTAAAGTAATTGTCAAGACTTTGCTAACAAAGCAAAGTTAAGCTGTGAGCCAGACACAGGCCCTGTTCACAGAAGCTGGCAAGGAAACAGCTGATTTGCAAAAACACACAACCCTAAGAGGTACCAGAACACTTGTACATTCCCTACAAACAAGGAACAGGCTGACCCACCCTAAAGACAGGAACAAAAAGGGTAACAGACTGAGTTTTGGGAATGGCTTCCATCTTTGTAATCAGTCATATAGCAACTCCATATTCTTAACACCCCATCACCACTGGATCAAGTCACAGTTGGACACATCTTTAATAACCACAAAGTGGGAATTTGACAGAAAAAAGTCTCTTTAGCCATAGACAGCAAGTAGTTTTTAACATTATCATGGTTCTGTATTTATTCTCAGAAGCTCCAGGGATGGAGGGTCAAATAACTATCTTGGACTGCGTGGAGGCAAGTGACATCTACATTACAGGCTATTGACCAGGCTAAATCCCTCTGTCCAGATGAGGAACTTCTGCAGATACAAGCTCCAAGCTGTGGCTATTTAGCCAAACCAACCCCAGAGGAGGTTTCTCTCATCACAGATCCTAACCCCATTACCTTCTTGGAAAGGCCCCTAAGGTACCAAAGCCAGGAGAAATCCCCCTTTAGCCACCATGAGTTCTCTTCCCCTAACATTGTTTTTGTCCCTGCCTGCCATTTTTTTCCACTCAATAAAAACAATTACAGGCTTTTAAAAAAAGCAAATTATAGTGACATACTTTAATTATCCTCAAGCAATGGAGGACTAAATTACATAGTCAGGGAATCGGAGGTTACCTAAAAATAAAAGCAAGAAGCCTCATTACATGCTAATTGCCGCTTTTGTCACTGAAGTGAGATTTTAACACTCTGCCATTGACTTGTTCGGCCATACACAAGAACAGCCATGATGGGGAAAAAACCTTGTGTCTAAGCCACATATGCACTGTTCCATCGAGAGAGCAGGCTCAACCTGCAGAGAATACATTCTCCTTTGGAGAGGAAACTTGAGGCTCAGCCTACACTGCAAGACCAGCTATGGCAGGGACCAGTTCACAACCAGGTGTCCAACCCCCAAACACAGTTAACACATAGCATTCTGCACTGAAGACGGGGCCAAATTTATTAACAGCTCAGGTCCTCACAGTAAGACTGGGGAGAAGGGGGGCTTTGTGTTAGTTTTCCTTAGTTTGTGGTATTTAAGCCACCTGGGCAGGAAGTCTTCAGGCCTTAGCAAACTCCAGCTAGTACAGAATGCTACAGCCATCTTCTCAGCAACTCAGTTACCTGCACACATCTGACCTGTCGTCTACTCCCTGCACCAGCTCCCCAGGTGAGTGTCAAGTTCAAGGCCTCAGTCCTGATCTTCAAGGCACTCCCTGGTCCCTAATGAAGGCTCTGGTCAAGACCACCACCCTTCAGGCACAGGTAAGCTTCCTTCTTGTGAAGGACAGTGCTGCTGTGAGTTCTCAGGGGCTGGTCCCAGACTGACATGAACTCCCATGGGAACTGAAGACTCTTCCCAACCTCCCCACCTTCCAAACTAAGGGCAAGGTGCATTTCTTTAACCTGCTTCTTCTCAGATACAGATATTTAATTTTTTTAAAAAAATCCCCAAAGCCAGGCAGAGCAGGGCCTTCAGCCTGGGTCCCTAGCACCCCAGGCAAGCACCCAAAGGCACCATGCTTTTCTGTGGACATTTTTCAAAGCTGGCCATGAACCATTTCTAAGTGTCTCAATTTTCTTGTGCCTTGGGACAAAAGGGAATTTCAAAGCCTTAAACGCTCATGAAATGGAAAAAACAGTTTTCTAGCCAGTCCTACTCACAAGGGCCTAATCAGGCTCTGCACCCAGCCCTTAGCTGGTGGGACATGAGCACACAACACCCAGGTGCAAAGGTGGGTCACCGAGCAAGTAAGGAAGCAGGAGAAAGGACTGTTGCCATTTGGGACCAGGAGAGTTACAATATTCCAGTGGCATCCCGAGAGCCCACTCTAAAGAGTGGTCCCTTGTGCTAGGTGCAGTACAAACACCTGGGAAAAAGACAATCCCTGTCCTGGAGAGCTTATAATAAGCATGGAGTTTCACCATTATATTCAGAATAAGCTCTGGAGTATATCTGCAGCCTTGCAAACACCCAGACAGCATGTGGCTTGGTTCCATCTAAATTGCACGGTAGTGCTATGTGTTATCCACATTTGGAAAGCAGAAAACCAGAGAATTGCCCCCCTTCTGAGACTCCATCCCTAAATGTCTACAGGTATCTGTGTCCATAGATACTTATTGTGTCCTCCCATCCCCCAGACAGCCACTTTTTAGGAGCAAGCAGTTCAGCATGCACAAGGAAAGAAACAGCCAGCTCTGAGCAGGACAGGAACGTACACTCCATCCAACTCCCAGAGATGCTCTCTCAATAGCCAGCAGCCCTCCAGCTGCAGTAGGAGCAGACAAAGGAGCCTGTGACTGACCTGACTATTCCAGCCATTCTGGTTATTGATTTATAGCCCCAGGCAGAGCAGGAGAGGAGGAGAAAGAGCATTGACTCCCTGACACGAGGCAGGGTGTTGGGATCCTGGGCTTCCCACTATTTGTGCTTTGCACAGGGGAATGCCTACGCTGTCCCTGTGGGCTGTGCTCCATCCCCACAGGCACAGAGAAGAGCAAGGTTCTAGGGCAGGGTGGGCAAACTCTTTGGACTGAGGGTACATCAGGGAATAGAAATTGTATGGCAGGCCATGAATGTGCACAAAATTGGGGTTGGGGTGCAGAAGGGGGTCAGGGCTCTGGTTGGAGGCGTGGGCTCTGGGTCGGGCTGGGAATGAGGAGTTTGGGGTATAGGACAGTGCTCCAGGCTGAGACTGAAGGATTCGGATCAGGGCTGGGGTAGGTGTGGGAAGGGATGCAGGTTCCAGCTGCTGGTCCAGGCTCTAGGGTGAGGCTGGGGAATGAGGAGTTTAGGTGAAGGAGGGTGCTCTGTGTTGGGATTGAAAAGTTTGGAGCCTGCACCCCCGAGTCTCTCCCCAAACCCCAGACCTGAGCCCCCTCCTGCTCCAAGCAGCCCTTACCTCAAGCGGCTCTTGGAAGCAGTGGCATGTCCCTTCTCTGTCTCCTACACATGGAGCTGACCCTGACCCAGCTCCCCAGTGGAAGCTCACGGGCCAGCTTAAAACTCCTCGCAGGCCGCATCCAACCCATGGGCTGCAGTTTGTCCACCCCTGCTCTAGAGAAGTGTTGCACAGACAGATGATTTCCCACACAACTTCTATTCCTTTCCAGTTGCGGCAGCACAACTAAACCCCATTTGCTTCCACAGCCCCAACCCAGGCCCTTCTTTCTGGGCCACCCAGAGGAGTGGCCATCCCACCCTTGGATTTCACCCAGAGCAGGATCAACAGCAACACCCGCTGGAGGCAGGTCCAGCCCTAGACCAAGAGGCAACCCTGGTGGGGAACATCTTGGGCTCCCTCTTACCCATTTGTAAAACTTTAGTTTCATGGCATTGGTAGTCCATTTCACAATGGTGATGAGCAATTCGTACGCATCGTTTGTCCCTGTTCTCAATATCACAGCTGGGTTCTCACTTCAGTTTGTTCTTCTGTCTCCCTGATCAGCACTGCCCAGCCCCTTATCTACCCACAAGGGCCCAGCTGACAACGCTCTAGGAGCTGTGAGGTAAAGGAATCCTTGGGAAGCCTGGAAGGTTCCACAAGATTCCAGGAAAGTCCAGAACATCCTAGGAGATTGATGTCAAATGACTCCCCATGCAGAATACCTGTAACATGTCACTTCAAACACTCTTCTTGTTAAGAAAACCAGTCTCGGGGGCCCCCCCCCCCCCCACCCCCCTGCCACAAACTCACACACACACACACACACACACCCCCCCAAGCCCTGCACCCCAGGTGGTCACTTGCCCTTAAATCTGGCCCTGCCTGGAGAAGTCTCAGACAGGACAACTGCAACAGCTGCTCCCTGGAGCCATGGACAGCAGTTTGAGGACACTGCCCGTACCTGCCATTACCTGCCCTACCCCTTTCATGCCTTCTCCCCAGCTTTGCCAACTAATGGAATAAGGATTTTACTGTCACCAACTGTTCCATCACCGCCCCTCGCCAGCGGCTTCCCTCAGCCTGTCAGAGAGGAGCAGGAGCTAATTTTGCACAAGTCTGTAGTATTAAAGCAGAGGGAGAAGGGGGAGGTAAGGAATTCAGAAAAATGATTTTGGTTTTCCCATTTCCTATAGTGTTGGCCTAATTGTGTCGCTAAGTCTGTAATTTGCCTCTCACGGAGCAGAGTTAATGATAGGCCCTGCATTGCTGCCTCTGCACAGGGTTTGATAGATGAGTGTGCATGTACAAACACACACACACTCTACCACTCCAGGATCTCTAGCCCCTGGGGATCCCAGACATGGCTGGATCAGCAACAGCACACTTAAAACAGCAGCTCTGTTCACTCCAAGGTTACAGCCCTCTGCTTTCACTCTAGATGGAGCCCTAAGAGAGCAGGGACTTGCAGCACATGCAGAAAAGCCCTAGAGCAAGAGGAACAGAGTGTGGTCAGTGAGGAAGGCCAGCACTCAGGCCAGCAATAGGAAAGGAGGTGGAGGGCTCAGTGCACTGCGGGTAAGTGTGTTGCATACACACTGAGGGAGCCAGTGGGACCAGGAAAGGGAGAGTAAGATTGAGGGGGAGTGAAGAGAGGGAATCTGAATTGACACTGGGGAGAAAACAGCTAGGATAAGAGAAGGGAATGAGAATAGCTCAAATAGCAGCAAGACACTGAACTTCCTACTCTTAGATTTGGTTTATTTCCCTTACCGAGGAGGGGGAGCTGAAAGGAAGTGTTGTAGGAAGGGATAGTGTCTCAATGTAAGCCATTGGACTGGGGAGTTTAAGAACTCAGTGCAGCCCCTGCCCCTCCCTCCCACCTGCAAATAGTCCTGCTCACACACAGTTAAAGTCCATTAAGCTAATGCCCCCACCATGTGAAACTTGGCACTGCAGGTCACTGAGGTATTAGGGGGAAGGTAGAGAGAAGAGATGGTTTGATTCTAGTTCTCAGCTCCACCCTGATTTTGCACAATTTGTTAGTCAGGTAAATGCAAAATACTCAACAGGAAGGGTCAGGTTCTGTTCAAGTTTGTGGAGTTTTCCCTCACCAATACCATGTTCCTTATTGTCTCCTCCCCCCAAAACCCCCAATCCAATCTCTCCCCAGTGCCAGTGGGACTCTAAGCTCCCTCTTGCCTATCATCCACCCGTTCTGCTGCTTCCTCGTCTGTCCAGTTACATTAACTTTCACTTAGCCCTAAGGCTCCCTTAAGATAAAGATGTTGCTTGAGACTCTTGTAAAAATTATTCATTACAGAACCTGAGGGTTTTTTCTCCCCATCCAACCCTTTTCCTGCAAGGCACCAACAAAATGCAGCTTCTAATGCAAAGCTAGTCAAGTCAGGACTAACCCCCCACAGCAAGAAGTCTGCTCCCCTTAAGCATCCCTCTAATGTAGGATCACAACAGAACTATGCAAAGCCAGACCCTTCCAGTCCCTTTCTTCCCCCTCCCTAAGCTTTTGGGTTTCAAAACACACATGTTCAAGGGACTAGCACTTTAGTTTTAATTCACTGACCCTTTCAGAAAAAAGCCAAAGTCATCCAATTGCATGAAAGGGGAGGAAAAAAGATTTCTCAAGGTGAAAACTGTTGAAAAATATCAAGTATTAAAAACTACCAATCCCCTGGAGGGTTTTTTTTGTTCAAACTTCATTCAGAAGTTTAGTTCATTGCATCTCCTTCATTCTGCTTAATGACCACTAGCACCACTTAGCTCAAAAGCATTTGGCAGAACAATCTAGAATAGATCCTCATAGATGCTAACCTGTTACTGAGATCCCAGCCCCCGCAGAAGCAGCTGTAACCTCTCTACAGAGATGAGCTACCAAGCCTCTTAGATCCATCTCATTCTGCCTCCATCTCAATGCTTGTAGACCTCCCCTCAAGTATGTTTCAAATCAAAACAAATGTCTACATTTCACCAGCACTTCATCCTGCAATGCCATGCAACATTAACAAGTCATTCTTAGTAGTACTAGTGATGTAAACAGTTCTGGGGTAAAAAGCACCTAGAGATGAGCAAAGCTGGGGTAGGGGAGAGTTGGTGGCAGAACCAAAAGTATACTCAACTTTTTCCGGTTCATTTCAAACCAAACTTAAATTTCCCAGTTTCTTCACAACACAAGATGACAAAACAAATGCATTTCTGTTGCACACCACATTGTTTAACCTGAAGTATTGTTTGTTTTGCTTCATTTATGGTTCTGGGTGGGTGTTTTGCCCTTTTTTAAAAAAGAAAATTAAACCACCTAAATTTTTGAACAAAATTTTGAAGAATTAAGTTATTTTCAGCATATTTACTAGGCAACTGACAAATTGCTCTCAACCCTAAATGTTACATCCATTTAAACAGCACACAGCAACAAAGCAGAAATTTAAGACCTTATCTAAACTTAATTAAATTGGTCCCATTTTTATTATATCTGTTTAGAAACCAATTTAACAATATCAGCACAAACCCCTTTGTGGGTACCCATCTGTTTAGAGTGCATTCATATCAGTTTAGCTTAAGCTTGGAAAGAAATCAATATAAGGCACTCTTAAACCAAAATAAGTTTTCGCACACAAGAGGCTGCTGATTTTTAAACAGATTTAGTTAAATTAGTGTAGCTTTTGGGTTCAGTCAAGGCTTAACACAAAGAGGACTTGAATCCAATATTCATTTGAAAGACTACAAAGAAGTTAGTCAAGCAACTAGCATTTGGCTAGAGGACTTTGAGACCAACAGTACTTTTGTGATACATCATGGGGTCTTTCCCATGTCCAACCAGGACCCCAGTTTCACATTGCCTCCAATAGATTTATCTGCAGCAATGCTGGGGCAGTGGCTTGATACTGACAGAGGGACGAGCATCACTTACTGACAGAGCTTCCTACAGCACCTAGGTTTTCCTTGGTCCCATTTTCCTAGTATTAATTCCTCCTGCATCTTTGCCACTGGCAAGATGTGGATGGGACTTATACAGGAGGCAGTTGACAGAATAAGACAATGTGGCTAAACTTGCAGCCTTCAGGCAGCTGCTGTCAGAGCTCTGCAGCTGTCTTACTATAAACCAGCTCTGCTGAGCTTCAGAGAAACTACCTACCACTCTTTGGGTGGGAGAGCTACCTAAGAAGTCTGCTCACTAGAAGCTGCAACATGGATGATTCAGTAAGTGGCATGTTTCCTTGTGGGTCAGTACTCCCCAGTCTGATGCTAGGGAGAACTGCCTTTGAGGTGAGCTAAGAGGGTCTTCCTAACACTTAAGCTCACTAAAGATTCCATGCGTTGGGGTTGTTTCTTTTTGCAATATGCATACAGACACTAGCTTCACATTCCAGTTGGGGTACCTATCTCCTTCCCATCCCCTACACTTCAGTTGGGCACAGACTTTGGCTTTGCTGACCTGTGTTGCCATGCACCATTACACAGCTGGCTCAGTATACTTCAGAGGTGGCTGCAGTACCATGCAGGCAAAGAAGGTTTTCCTGTAGAGATGCTTTAGAAGGAAAGATGCTCTGTCAGTGACAGGAGCATGACTAGTGAACAATCAGAAAGCAACTGACCCCAACTAGCAGCCATGCACATGAATGCGCTAGTCAAGGGCTCTCCAGCCAGGGCATGGCATCTCATACCATACCATTAATAATGTAATTCTGATGGGCTCAGTAGCTCCTCTCACTACTGAAGATGGAAAATGGCTGTGAAAATAGCACTGGGGTAACAGCTCCGAACAGTATGAGAAGTAGGCTATGGTTTATGTGAGCCACCTGAACTAGCTGGTGTTCCACATCCCATCACAAGATGATGAATGTGGAAGGATGGAGTCATTTTTTTCCCTCCCAGGAAGCTTTTGACAAGCATGATGGTACCAAGATTTCAGGCTATTTTATTTATTTTTTTAACTCCTGTCTCCAGGCCCCACATGGTTCTTTTCTCACTAGCAAAAGAACATTTGCTTTTTCTGATACCGATTGATCGCCTTCCCTGTAACCAGCCTCTCCTTGTGTGCAGAGCTAGCAGAACAGACCTCTCCCTTCCTCTCCACTCCCACAGAACCAAGGGGAACAGCATTTCAGCTCCCAACCACCCGCTTCCTAACTGTGGGCAACGAAGCCTCACTGCAATACCTAGCTTGGGGCAATAAAAGGGATGAGAAGCTTGTTCTTAAATACAGCTCCTATCTCCTCCAAATCCTGCCCCCTTGGGAGAAGGGGAGGGTAACTATAGGCCATGCACACAGGGTGGCTGATGTGGGCACATGGAGACAGGAATGGGCACAGTGGGGGAGGGGCTGTACAAATAGGCTGATTAGTTTATTTTCTGTGCACAGACAGCTGAAGGTGGTGGCAAGCCAGGAGCAGCAGTAGAGGGGACCACTGAGGCAACAAACACCAACCTGCAGCCAACACCAACAGAACACAGATTAGAGCAGTGGTTCTCAGCCAGGGGTACATGGAGGTCTTCCAAGGGGTGCATCAACTCATCTAGATATTTACCCAGTTGGACAGAAGGCTACACAGAAAGCACTAGCAAAGTCAATACAAACTAAATTTCATTCAGACAATGACAGGTTTATACTGCTCTGTATATTTATGCTGAAATGTCAGTACAATATTCATATTCCAATCTATTTTGCACATTTTTTACCATACAATTCTAAGTCAGCAATTTTTTTGGTACTGGTGACTGACACTTCTGTATTTTTAGGTCTGATTTTGTAAGCAAGTAGTTTAAGTGAGGTAACACTTGGGGTACACAAGCCAAATCAGCCTCCTGAAAGGGATACAGTAGTTTACAAAGGTTGACAACTCAACATGAGCACACAGCAGGGCAGAAACCAGACAAGCCCAGTTCAGCCAGCCAGCCTCCCATGGCATTTTCATGCCATGCTCCTGCCCCTCCCACAGCAGCCTGTGGCACTCCCACTGCCCCTGCTCCCTGTCAGCAGCACTGTTCTCACCCATGTCATGGGGAAGCAGGCATACTGCACAAAGACTTTCCCTCCATCCCATCCCAAGCCCCCAAGCACATGGAATGCACACAGCACCAGCCATGCTTCCTGATGCATAAGGCAGCTCAGCTGTGCTCCAGCTCACGCAAGGTTACATCTTATCACCTGCTTGCTGTGCACTGGACACCATGTTCAGGGCCTAGAGCTCAGACCTCTCTGATCCCCTCTCAGAACCACCACAAGGCTGCCATAGGACTAGACATCCCCACCCAGCAGGGTCCTTGGCTCCAGCCAGCCACTGACCATTTCATGCAGGCTGAGAGCCATTTAGGCAGAGGGCCTTTCCCAGCCAGCCCTCCATGACAGGTGCACTTGGCTGGCTACAGAGCACCAGAGCCATGACAACACTCAGGCCCTGGTTACACTGGCACTTTATAGCCCTGTAAAGCTGTCAGGAGCGCTATAACTCACTACCCGTCCACACCAGCGAGGTATGTAGAGCACTATAACCTCGGAGTTAGTGCTCCTGGTAATCCACCTCCACACGGGGAATAAGGGCTGTAGCGCTCCCGCTACAGTGAGAATGTGGACACCCACTGCACTACAAGTGATCTCTTGAGATGGCTGAAGCCATTTAAGGCAGCTGACATCTCTTCCCTTTCTTTTGAACTCAGCTGGAGGAATGAAGAAGTACCTTTTTAGACTCTCTTAACTTGGCAGATAAGCAATGCAAATGTTTAAGGAGGGAGCCTGTGTGAAAACAAAGCCTGCTAATCTTCTCTGTGAACAGACACGTGCTGATGGGCTCTCAGAAGGACAGAAAACCACTGGCTCTCTCCCTCCCCATACACACAACACATCCCCCCTCACTCCCCTCATTTGAAAAGCACATTGCACCCAGCTGAATGCTGGGATACCTGCCCTAATGTGCTGCTCCCAATGTCACCTGAAGTGCCGCAAATGTGGCCACACTATACTGCTGGCAGGTGTCAGTGTGGCCACGCTATAGCGCTATCCCTATAGCTGTATATGAGGACAGCTATAACCAATACCGCTATAATCCTGTAAGTATAACCATAGCCTATGACTCTTGTGCAAAAACAGGCACTTTTTATGCAGTCTCAGACTCGTAGGCTAAGGTCAGAAGGGACCATTATGATCATCTAGTCTGACCTCCCGCACAGCCCAGGCCACAGAATCTCACCCACCCACTCCTGCAATAAACCCCTAACCTATGTCTGAGCCATGGAAGTCCTCCAATAATGGTTTAAAGACTTCAAAGTGCAGACAATCTTCCAGCAAGTGACCCGTGCCCCACATGCAGAGGAAGGTGAAAAACCTCCAGGGCCTCTGCCAATCTGCCCTGGAAGAAAATTCCTTCCCTACCCCAAATAGGGCAACCAGCTAAACTCTGAGCACATGGGCAAGGCTCACCAGACACACATCCAGGAAAGAATTCTCTGTAGTAACTCAGATCCCACCCCATCCAACATCCCATCACAGACCACTGGGTCCATCTACCTCTCCTAACAAAGCTCTTGCACTGGTGAGCAGTAAAGTCAGGGCACTGCTGGAGATAGGGAGGAGAAATGAAACCCACTCCCAAGTTTGAGGTTGACCTGCAGCCCCCTGCTATTCCTGTCCTGGGCTACCCTATGCAGCTCTGCCAGGGCCCCTCAATCCTACCCTGACCTCCCTCCTCCCCATGCAATTACTGTCCTGGACCCTGACCTAGCAGTACTGATACCCCCCAGTCCTGCCCTGTCTGTCCCAGTTGTGAGCTGCATTCAGTAGCTATACCAGTGGCAAAGGCCACAGGGGACTGGCATGGGGTGCACTGTACTGGTTAAACAGCCCTTTGGCACACACTCCCTGTCCCCTAGTCCCCGCTGGGGCTACTGAGCAATAGCAGCACTCAGAGGGCCCATTGCAGGAGGGGAGCTGCCTGCTGGGCTGCAGGAGCGGACCCAGCAAGCACAGCACCTACTTCTTGCTGGAGTGTTGTTAAATTAACAGCCCTGAGTGGCATGTGGGATTAAGATCAAGGCAAACTGGCCTTCATTCATGAGATCCCTGAGAGGCAGAGACCCCAAAGGAGACAAGGCAGCAGATTAACCCCTGGACCCCCAAGCTGCAAACACCCCTCCCCTGCCACCACCACCAGCCCTGCCCCAATCATACCAACCACCTCCCCACTCCTCCAGCTGCTATTAGAGACAATGCTGTTCCCTTCCTAACCCCCAGCCCTGTGCGGCACTCACAGCCTGTCCGGCTGCCCGGGGGAGACCAGGGCAGCCCAAGCTCTTCCACAGCCCTACAGCAGCCAGCTTACCGGATGGGCCAGAGGGGCCTCAGACAGCAGAAGGCCACTGGCCACTCTGAGATGAGGAAGCAGGAGGCAGAGGAAGGAGGGATGGGGTCAGGGAGGTACGAATGGCAAAGCCAAGTCTAATAAGCAAACCTGTCACTGAAGGGACAGCACCTCAGCCGAACTCCCAGTGCTGCAGCAAGACCCAGTCTGTGCCAGGTTTCAGTGCAGGAAGGCAGCAGCTACCAATAAGCCTCCACCACCCATTCAGCCCTCAGCCTGCCTCCTGCAGCTGCCAAGAGCAGCATAGACTACAATTAATAACTCAGCCGGGAGATGTTTTGATCCTGTAGCCAATGCTCCACTGGGAACATGGCAGAGGCCCACCAAACTCACTGGACACATGCACCACCCACCTCCCAACCCCATCCTGGGCTAACAATGGTTTAAGGACAAGGAAACAGTTTCTTACCCTGTCCGCAAAGTACAGCCATGCCCAGGCTGCAAAACCAGCAGCCTCCTTGGCACAGGGTAGAAATCCAGCCCGCTAGCCTCAGGGAAGTAAAAATAAACAGCCTTTCACAGCCAGGGGTAGCATATAGAAAAACCCTTAGAGCTGGATAATTAGGTGTCCAAACACCACACTATTGTTTCCTACCTTCCCCGGCAGACACCAGACTGAGCAAGCCAGGGTAACAAGCCCCTTGTTGGCCCTGAAAACAGTACCAGCCACCTTCTCCCCCTACAAACAAACCAAGGAGCCTCCCAGCTTCCTGCTTTATGGCCTCTTGCTAATGAGTCCCAGCTGGGGCACCTATCCTCCATGATTGGGTGGTTTCTGCAGCTGTGAGCTCCTGGGCAGGACCTTCTGTTAACCCTTTCCTGTACACACTGTCCCAACAGGCTAGCCTCCCCTGAGCACTCAATACACTCAATATGCAGTTTCCGCCCTGAAGATCAACCAAGTAAAATTCCACCTTCTTGCCTCGGCTTAATGAAGCCCCAGCTACACTCAGGGCCCAATTGTGCTTAGTGCTGTACAAACACATAGTAAGACGCACTCCTCGCCCCATGAGTTTCCACTCCAAGTAGACCATGAATGGAGTAATATCCCTCTTTGACAGTTGGGGAACTGAGGCACAGAGAGATTAAGTGACTTACCCAAGACTATACAGAGACTTAGTGGCAGAGATAGGACTTGAAACCCCATTGCCTGAGCTACAAAGACCCTCATCCCACCTTGGCTCTGGGCTTTGGGTCCGATCGCTAGTTTCCATCGCTTTCCTGCAGCCACAGCCCTTACTCTGGCAGGCCAAGAAAGGGCGTCTCACAACAAAATTTTTGGTGGCCTGAGAGTGCGGCTAACAACTCTTGCTGGGGCTGCTCTGACCATTTTGACTAAAATACTCAATTAACTTTAGGAAAAACAAACAAAATTGCAGAGATACATGCCCAAATCATTTAGTTTATCTATGTAGGGTTTTGAGTTCTTTTGCGCACTCAATAATAAAAATAATGTACAGTTTTCTTTATTCTTTACTGGACCTAAACAGAATAGAAACACAAATAAGGCGTGTTGAATGTTCTTTCTTTTTTCTTGGGTTTTTGTTTGTTTGTTTGTTTTTATTTGTTTGTTTTTGCTTTTTTTGGTTGCTTTTTTAGGCTTGCTAGCTACTGTGCTGTGTACTGTGAAAAGTGATATTAACAATAATTAATTAAGTAAAGTAATTATTAAATAATTATCAATTAATTAATATTTAATTTAATTAATATTTAATTAGTATTTAATTTAATTAATAATTAATTGATTGATGTGGTATTAACAAACCTACAAATACCACTTTTCACAGAAGAGTTACTCAGCCCCCACCCCCACAAGCCAGGGGACATAGTAAGCTCTGGAAGGAGAGGACGGCACGAGGCAGTGGGGCCCAGGAACAATGAGGCAGGGGTGATGGGGGTGGGGGAACTCAGGGCCAAAGCCCACCACTGCATAGCCAGGGAATGGAGCCCAAAGCCCCGCACCAGGGGACAGAGCCTGGGGATGGAGCCCAAAGCCCCACGGCTAGAGCCTGCCACTCACCACCCCAGAGCTGTAGCCCGACCCCGCCCTGCCCAGGAAGGTGGGAAACTCATAGGCTGCCTGCTCCTCCAGCTTGTGAGTCTCCAGAAGGGGCCATGGCCTAATCACTGCTAGTGGCCCCTGGGGAAGGGCTGCAGCTTCCCCCCAAAAAAGAAATCACCGTCCTGGAGGCTGTGGCCGCAAGAAGAGCCCCAGTGGCTGCATTAGAGAAATGCTGGTCTAAGCGCACACTCTTGCACGCTGTATCCTCCATTTCTCTGCCTGCCACCTAACCACCGAGAGCAACTCAGGGGAGGGATTTTTTTTGGTGTTGAGTTTAATCAACAGCCCACTGGAGTGAGCTCAGAGATGCCAAGAGCAGCCTGCTGGTAGGAATACAGGCTGCGCCTCAGTGCCCTGCAGCCGGGAGTGGTGGGACCAGGGGCCTGGTGATGCGGGAGGGTCAGCGTCACTGCTGCATGTGTCAGTGAAGTCACACGAACAGACCCGGTGGACCGGGCTGGAATACTCAAGATCACAGAGAAAGTCGATGAGCTGCTCTGATGGCACCTGCCACATGAGCTGTTATAAGTGTGAAGTAGCCTAAAATTATTGTTTACCTGTAAGAGGTTAAGCTAAAGGTAACCTGAGAGGTGGACAACTGACCAATGAGAAATTCCTCAGGAGACAAAGGATTTTAAGTTTCAGTTTCTCTCTGGGTCTCTCTCTCTTCACCTCGGCTATGGGATGAACACAGCTATGTTTTTTACCATAACTATAAGATTCTATCAAGTACTGTAGTCAGTAAGTTTACCTTCTTTTTATCACTTGGAGGGCATCTCCAGTGGTTCTAGTCCCCAAACCGGCTGGGGAGATACGCTTTTGTGTTCACTACCGTAAGCTAAATGCGGTAACTCGCCCAGACAACTATCCAATACAAAGGATTGTAAGTTTCAGTTTCTCTCTGGGTTCTCTCTCTGTTCACCTCGGCTATGGGATGAACATAGCTATGTCTTTCACTGTAACTATAAGATTCTATCAAGTACTGTAGTCAGTAAGTTTACCTTCTTTTTATCACTTGGAGGGTTCTCAGTGGTGAGGGTTGGCTGGGTGCTTCTTAATATCGTAAGCTTCAGCAGAAATATCAACAGTGGGAGAAAGTTGCCTCTGGGGAGAGGTTTGGTTTCTGAATCTTTTGTTAATTATGGTAAATGCTGTTCTATTAATGGTTATAAGGAATTTATTCCTTTCTTTTTTTCTTTTATTAAAATCTTTCTTTTAAGAAGCTAACTGCTTGTTTTCCATTGTGTAAGATCCTGGTTTTGGATCGGGCACGTCTCGCAGGATCAGGCGAGGTTTGGTTTTTTTATTCTCTCAAGCTTTCCAGGGAAGGAAGAAGTTTGCGGGGTTAGTGGAAAGGGAAAGAAGGGTCCCAAACTACCCTAGACCTAGTTTGGTGGTGGCAGCGTACCAGGTCCAGATACAAAAAAAGTTGTGTTCTGGGGAAAAACATTTTAACCCAAGCTGGTAAAATAAGCTTGAGGGGGTTATTTCTCTTTTCATGCGGGTCCCCACCTCTGTACCCTAGAGTTCAGAGTGGGGAGGCAATCCTGACATGAGCAGAGCTGGGTCTGTGCTGCCAAACACAGCCACAGCCTGGGTCCTGAAGCGGATTCACCCCTCGCCATAGAATAGGCAGGCCAGGGTCCACCCCACCCCCTCCCCACAGTGCAGCCATGCAGCTGGCACCAGATCTGGATTCACCCCTCCCCACAATGCAGCCACACACCTGGTCCCCATCCGTCCCTCTCCACTATGCAGCCACATACTACGTCTGGATTCCACCCACGCCACGACTCTGAGTGTAGACCTGCACCAGCTCCAGAGCCATCCCTCCCCAAACGGCCAACATGTACCTCAGAGTCAACCTTGCCCAGCGGCATTCAGCTCTGGCATCACAGTCTTAAGCCAAGCTGGAAGGCTAATGATTAGCCCTAGTGTATCATGCCAAGCTGCAAGCCCTGTGGTACAGGTGTTCCCAGATGCCAACGCATGTTCACACAGCCTCTTGCCCCAGTCTCTCCCCACCTTACCTTAATGAGGCATCTTTACGCCCCATGGGGGGGGCTACCTCTGCCTCCAATTGCACCACCAGGGGTGTTCAACCAGTGTGACCCTGTGGGTGGAGTGGTCCAAGCTCCAGCGCTGGTGAATGGGTGGTGTCAGCGCCTAGCTCAGGGGTCGCCAAACTACGGCCCGGAGGAGGGGGGGGCGGATCCGGCCCGTGGCGTTGATTTGTCCAGCCCCCCCAGCTGAGCAGACACCTGGAGAAGCTGCTGCTGCCCCCCACCCCAACCCCGGACCCTCATGTGCGGAAGGGTGAGTGCCCCCCACTGTGCGGCTGGAGGAGCAAATGCGAGGAGGTCGCAGCAGCAGCCAGAGGAGCAAAGTGAGGGGGCCGCAGCAGCAGCGTGGCTGGAAGAGCAAAGGGGCGGTGGGGGGGGTGTCGCAGCAGTGTCTGGAGAAGCAAAGGGGAGGAGCGCGGCAGTGGCCCACAAAGCCCCGTCAAAAATCTAATATGGCCCTCCTCTCAAAAAGTTTGGAGACCCCTGGCCTAGATGATTGGTAGAGGTGCCCTAATAGGCTGGGAGCGCAGCTGAAGGAAATGAGTCTGAAATGTTTACTGCAGAACTATGGCTGCAGTTACCATAGTACCAGCTTCTCCCGGCAGGGGGCGCTGTGTGGGAGGTGGTAGCTCTTAGCGCGTGCGATGAAAGAACAGCGCAGGGCCCAGGCAGGACGGGTGGCCCTGCTCCGCCCACGGAGTCTTTGCACATCGAAAAACTGTCGTATTGCACCTTTGTGTACAAGCTGTAGTCATGCAGGAGGCGGGCAGCCCTCCCGGGGCGAGAACGTAATTAAAATGCTAATAAACCTGCCTCGCAGAAAGGATGCTGGCACGGCGCATACCCTTTTTCAAACAGTAACAAAAGGTGCTGACTGTAAACAGAGACGAAAGGCCCCTTGCTAACTGCTCCTATGCCCAGGGACGGGCCCTGCGAGAGTATGTGCGGCAGTGGAAATGCCGCCATGTATCAGGCATGACGTTGCAGCTCCACGCACTAATAAGAGTTCTGACAAGCCAGGGATAACGGAGATGCAGCTGGGTAAAGCAAGAGAGTGAGCTGACCAAGGCCAGGCACAAGCCAGTGTAGCCTGCTGTACAGAGGTATGAGTCTGTGATTAAGGGAATGGACTGGGATCTCAGCCAATCCTGCCTCTGCCACTGACTCCCTCTATGGCCTTGGGGACATCACTGCATCTCTTTAGGCCTCAGTCCCCCATATGTAAAGGAATAATGAGCCTTCCAGCCTTTACCTGTCATGTCGATTTAGACCGTGAGCGCTGTGGGGCCGAGCCACTAGGTGTAGGAATCTAGCATGCAAGGGCACCTCACCTCAGGTAGGGTCTTGGGGCAACACACGTAGTAAAAGGGCAAGTGAAGTGTGAGTTGGATTGTGGCTGCCCCACTTGCAGCTGCAAATGGCCAGTGGTGCGAATGCGCCAATTGTATCTGCCCAGACATGAGGCTGGCTGGCAATGCGTTTGAAAACTTAGGCCCCCGGTGCTCCCAGGCTGGGCCAGGCTGTGACGCACAAAGACAGACCCCATGGGCCGCAGTAGATGAGAAAAGGATGGCCGGTGAAACAGCCGGGGCAGCAACGCAGGACGCAACTGCAGCATAGCAGCATGGTGCTCAGTCAGTGCGCCGTGGTTGATACCTTTGCACCTGTGATGCAGCAGGGAGTGGGGTGGATTTGACCTGGGAATGTTGCAGGGGAGTTTCATTGGGGATGGGAGACGTCCCTTGCGGGAAGATATATGAGCCTGTAACCTGAGCCAGGAGGCAGGTTGGGGGCCAGGTGACACCTTCTGCTAGGGAAACTGGACAAAGGCTGGAGGAGGAGGAGCCAGGGGAGGCTGGGTGAGATGGCTGGAGGGGTTTCTAGTTGGCTGGGGAAGAGGAGGGAGCCCCCAAGTCTGGGGTTTAAGCTCCCTGCCCCCTGGAAGGACTTGATTGTGGGGCCTGTTGGTGCCTACAACCTCTGGTTTGGACTGTGTTCCTGTCGTCTCTAATAAACCGTCTGTTTTACTGGCTGGCTGAGAGTCACGGTGCATCGCAGGAAGCGGGGGCTGCAGGGCGCTGACTCCCCATCACCCTGTGATAGCAGCAGTTCTGCTTTATTCTGCGTCTGGTTCCACCTGTCTGGAACAGTACCCCACGGAACTGCTCTGGCTGGGGGGATACAGTCCCGAACACCCCTTGCATGGCTTACAGCTCCATCTGACTCCAATCGGTGGGATTTAGGGTATGTCTGCATTGAGGTTGGGTGTGACCGCAGGAGGAATAGCCATACATGGACTAGCTTTGCCTTAGCTAGTGCTAATACCAATAGCAGTGAAACTGTGGCAGCAGGGGCTGTACCACCCTGCCAGGTCCCGGGGGGGACGCACTCATCTGACTGGCCAGCACAGCTGTTGTTATTCGTGCCAGCTTTCATCTCACTGAATCAGAGCTAGCTTGGGTATTGCTACAAATGCGCCAATCTCAGGTCCTGATTGCACGGCAGACAGTCCATAGGTTCCCTGGCCAGCCTGGGACTGGAATGGTGGAGAAGGACGGGAGAACAAGCCCAGGTCATAAAGTGGAAGCAAAGAGATGCTGCAGGCCCAGGCCAGGGGAATCACTGCGAGTATAACGTGATCGCCTCTTGAGGGGTTCTAGTCATAACTGTGGTGGGCATATGAGCAAAGCCCGCTCCCTTCCTGATTTTCTCCCAGCACGCATCTATTTCTCCACCTCCCTGTCCCCTTTCACCTCTTTCTGCTGGAATGCCTGAGGGAGATGCTAGCCATGAGGAGCAGTGTCGTCCCCCCAGCTCTTTGCAATGTTTAATCTTGAATTAATTGCCAGCTGGTGCTGGGCCCCCCCCCCCCCCGGGGGGGGGGGATCCTGAGAAATCAATGGCAGCAACTGCTGAGCTTTTTTAAGAGCCTCGTGGACCTAAGTGTTCTAGTACGTCGGCACAGCCATTCCCTTGAGTGGCCAGCATTGGTTCACAAGAGGGATGAGGGTGTGGGCAGGTCAAAACTCATTCATTTGACAGCTGATTGATTGATTAAGTGAGACTAAAACGATCCTCCGAAAGGAGCCCTTTGCTCCACTTCTGAGTTGTTTGCAAACCATCTTCCTTGTTCCAAATTAGCATCCCTTTGTGCTAGCTATCGTGTATACCCATAGTGAGAGACACGCTCTGCCCCTAACAGCTTATGGTCTAAATCAGGGGTCTCCAAACTACAACCTGAGGGCCGGATCTGGCCCACAGCTTTGATTTGTCTGCGCCCTTCCCCCCGCCCCCCGCAACCAACAGGGAGAAGCACGCAGGCAAAGGGTGCAGCAGCTGAGTAGGCATGGACCCCACCACACGCCTCGCCTTAGCATAAAATGCTTAATTACAGCTCCAATAAATGGAGTAAAGAAGATGAAAATAAAATTTAAAACTGTGAAATTATTTTTAATGTATTGACAAATATTCTGTGTGATTTCACAGGACCTGCATGGATTATACACCTACTTTTATACCGGATTTAGAATTTACTGCAACACTGACACAGTAGAGTAGTGTTGGGGTTTTTAAAAAATGTATTTTGCATATATTTAATTTTTATTACAGTCGCTTTGGCCCACTGTCTAATATGGCCCTCATCTCATAACGTTTGGAGACCCCATGGTCTAAATAGACGATGAATGTGAGAGAAAAGAGAGGCCTACAGAAATTAAACAACATGTTGAAAAACCCAGCAGAGTCAAGAACCCATAACTCCTAACACAGGAGCTAGTGCCTTACCCACTAGACCACACCACCCACTGAGAACCTCTCTATGCAGCAAACAAAACCCTTGGGCAGCAAATCTTGCCACAGGGGGTCAATTGACAGGCTCATGGGAGTAGGGTGAGAGGTTGAAAAACCACAGCATAGCTGTTATGCTTGAACACCCCTTTCTGGGACCCTTACTAAGTTTCAGCCCAAGCCCAAAGTCCCCATATCTATACTGCTTGTTTTAGCCTCACAGGCATCAGTTGACCCTGGTTCTGGCCCTCAGCGTGGTGGGTTTTTCTTTGCAGGGCAGTCAGACCCTGAAGGGCTCTGTACCCACTGAATGGGTGGCACAGACCATTTGCTGCCTATGACCTGGTCATTTCAACACATCCCTCATAGCAATTGAGCCTTGCTTTATAGGGTTACCTTTGCCAATAATTTAAAAGGGGGTCACTAAATGACAAATGGCCCTTTAACGTATGTAACAGCCAGGAAGCAAATGTGTTGTGGAGGGCTATTGAGGTGCCATGCACTTTGGGGCAATGACCCATTGTTTGGTTCTGTGTTTGTACAGCACCTTGCACAGTGGGGGTCCTGGGCCACGACTGGGACTCCGGTGGGCATGACACTGATAAATAAATATGCATGGATAGGACTAGTCTTACCAAGGATAGCCAAGCTCCAAAGACCCATAAGATCACCCCCCGACACACACACCTATTTGTGTCCTCAAGACCCAGCGATCTTGGGGTATATTCCAGGTGAAGCGGGGTCTTCACAGACTGCCTGGGGCAGTCTGTTGATTACTCCACAAACCTTACCCAGGTAGAATGTGGGCCCCTAAAGCATAAAGATTTTGCTTGATCTCAGCTTTTACCCATGAAGACATCAGCATAACAGCAGCACAAGTAGTGTGACCCAGGCTGGAAGAGGGGAGGTGCTGGATAGCAGTAGAGCAGGCTGGAGTCGGGGGTGGGGGGGGCAGGGGCAGGTAGCTGCATCTGTGCACAGACTCAGGGCTGGGCATGTAGGAAGTGCTTCAGGGCTGAGGCAAAGTCCAACTGAAGCCGCCCAGGCTGCTGCTGCCCACAGTCAGTGCTACCAAGCTGTCAGCTTTAATGAACTCTGTGACCCTTGAAGACCACGGCAATGTCCCCATGTTTCAACAGAACACTGATAAAAATGAAGCTATTGTTGGTGTGGTTCATGTGTGTGTATAGTTGTTACAATTATCAGAATGTGTTGAGCCTTTATTGAATGCTTATGAACTGCTGCATGCGTTAAGCTTATTGATAGCAGTTTATCTCACATTGTAAGGTAATATCCGAGCAGGTGTTTTAGGAGCCTTTGTGACTGTAAATCACCAGCCAGGAGGGAGACATGAACTAGGATGAAGTGCTGCTCTCCAACAGGTGGTGTTACATCCTGCCCAATGGGAAAGGTTCATTGATGCTACACAGATTATCATGGGATGTGAAAGAGAACAAAAAGACCTTTGTGGTTCCCACTTCCCGTGGTGAAAAGGAGTCATGCAAGTGGATTCCTTCCATCAGCTGAGTTTGCTGTTCAGAGCACAAGGGAGAAGGGGGATAAAAACCCCTAACAAGAAGGAACTGTGTCTCTGTGCTGCTTGGACACTTGGGGCATGAGGGTGGGTGTGTGCCAGGTTTACTAGGCATATGTAAGAGCTCCCCCATGCTCAGCCTTGGCTAGGCCTAAAGACCCATTGGAAACTTCCCCGAGAAGTAAGGTTTATTTTTTTTAACTTAAGAATGTAACTCACTTGTGTAGCTATGTTTACCTGCTGTAACCTTGTAAATAACTCCTTTTCCTACTTAGTAAATCTTTAGATATTTTATTAAACAGGCTACAGATTGGGTCTTTGGTGTGAGATCAAAGCAGCAACAGAGCTGGGGTAAGTGGCTGCTTCTCCAGGACCAGCCTTACTATTACTGTGACTCTTGGCATAAGGGATCCGTGATCACAAAGGCGGGCTCATCCGGGTGGCGAGCCAGATCAGAGTGCTCCATGGGGAATGTGCAACTCCCTGGTAAAGCTGTTTAATGCCCAAGGAGTTTACACTTGCTACTTGGTTGGTGAAATCTAAGTATAGAACTCAGCCAATTTGGGGGCTGTGCCTGGCTTCCTAACAGTCTGCCCTGAGGTTGGGCCTCACATGCTTGGGTCACAGCAGGCCGCTTTCTAAGATTTTTCCTAAATCTGGTGTTGAGAATCTTGCCTCTCACCACTAAGCAGCTATCACTGATTAGCTGACTGAGCCAGGTCAGACACATCAAGTGCCTCCTTCATCTCTTCTGGCACCATTTCCCTGTGCACCTCCTGCCCTTGGGGTTCCAGCAAAAGAGGCCATTAGGAGCTGTTTAAAGCCCAGCGCTGGGGCCAGCTGACAGCCTAGCAGGCCAGAGGCCTTGTCTGGCTACAGAGCAGGCAGCATCATGGCAAGCTGCTCCCGCTCTGCTTTGCCAGCATGCCTCCTCTCTGCTCTGAGGGAGCCCCCCTAGCCATTTTTCTGCCACAGCTGAGCCAGGAAACCCTCCCCCCATCATAGCCAGAGCATAGCCAAAAAAAAAATCAAAGCCCCCTGGGCTGTAACACCTGCTTGAAATTGGTTCCCCAGGTGACCATGCTGCTCACCCACCCCTAGAGCCAGCCCTGTGAGAGGGTGGCTGTCTCCATGGCCCAAGCTATCCTCAGCCTCTACTGAGGCTGGCAACTAGGGGCCTCTCAGCCTCCACTGGGATGAGAGAGGAGAATTAGGCCCTTTGTGCTTCAGTGGAGCCTCTTCAACTGCAACCCCTTCAATCCATTTGTGCAGTCAAGGCCCATGCCTCACTCATTTCCAAAAGGGACCCTTATAACCATTAGTCTGACTTCCTGCAAAACACCAGGCCAAGGACCCTCCTCCAGAAATTCCTGCCACCATACTGGCTGGTTGAACTAGAGGACACCTGTTGGAAAGTGAGGCACATCCCTCCCACATCACCATGGTGACATTCTATTTTTAGCACACTAGCTTGCTCAGAGCTAGTGTGGGTATGTCTCAGTGAGCTGGGGACCACCCCACAGCTCCAAGTGTAGAGGTGCCCTCAAAAGCCATTGAAATATACACTTCTAAATCACTTGGCTACATTTGAAAATCCCATGATCTTGAATTTCACACCTTCAGATGCCAGAGAATCCACTACATCCTAGGTACACTGTATAGCTTTTCAGTTTTAATGGAAAAACACCAACCACACCCCCCAGGACAAAAAACAAACCAAAAAATTGTTTATTGGGTGAACACTAGTACTGGTTTTTTGTACCTAAGGGCTTGTCACGCAGACAACAGGGATGTGATTTCTAGAGCTCACAAACACATGGTGCATTAAGTGATCTGTGTCTCACGCATGGGTGGTGGGTACTAACCATTCCCTATGGCATTTTAACGTAGGGTGTTACTATGTTAAAGTACACAAGGGAATATTACAAAGTGACCACCCATTACAGTATATACTGCTGTAATGAGCAATGTATAGAATATACAAGGAAAAAGTCTTGCACCTCCCCAACCCATAAAATTAACAAACCCTGAAGAACAAAAGCCCTATTAACAAACATCCCTTACAAATGGGCACCTGATTTCTAGCCTGAATGTCTCATTTCAGCTTCCAGCCACCAGATCTTGTTCTGTTTTTGTCTGGTAGATTAAAGAGCCCTTTGATAGCAGAAACCTTTCCCCCACACAGGTACTTATCGACAGATCGATTCACCTCTTCACCTTCTTTTTGATAACCCAGAGCCTCTCTCTAGTCAGCCAATGACATGTACCAATAAAAGACAAATGCTGAGTGAAAATCATGGTCTTTATTAGAAAGGTCCTCGTATAAAAATGATCATGCTCTACACTTTTCATCGAATAAATTCATAAACATCCAGGCACTGAACTTAGGGGAGTTTTTTGTTGGTTTTTTTTTTTTTTTTTTGATTGGTCAGTACATAAAGCAGACATAATTCAATCCATATGGTCATCACATACATCAATTGTACCACCTATAGAAATCAGCACTTTGAACACAGTCTAGATTTTATTTTAATTTTTGTTGTTTATTTTTTTAAAAAAATCTTTTTTTTGCAACACATAGAACTTGGTTGGAGAAAAAGAGCGAGAAAGTGAAGAGGCAGAACAAAAGAAAAACGGAAAATAAAAAGCGAGGGAAAGTGAAAGGTTCTTCACAACCACAAACGATCTCACAAATTATGGAAAAGGGAAAAGGGATCTGCAATTTATTTTTTCCCCCCCAAGATACAGAAAAAAATCCCCCCAAAATTTATTGAAGTCTGTCACCTCTGCCCCACTGTAGGTGCACCCTCGTCCGTTGTTCCTCTTCCTACTCCCGAGAGGTGTGTGTGTTGACGGTTGGTTGGTTGGATTTTTTGCCGACGTTAATGGCCATCTTCCCAAGCAGCATCCTCCACCAGCCCAGCCAGTAGAATTAGGCACCCGCGATGCCCTCTTCCAATCGGATCCAACTTCCCCACCCCCCGACTTCCTGCAATGAGCAATTCGACTCAGCTCTCCAGCGACGACTCCTCCCCAGCAACTCCTCCCGGGGTGGTTGTGATCAGCTGGAGTTAAATTGCATGGTTGCTATAGCTGACATAAGTCTGTTTGGTAGCCAGAGCTGGAAGGAGAGAGAAACCACATATGTATCATTAATGAAGCCTTCCCATACCACGACCCTGAACCCACCTTCATGCCATTAGAACTTGAGTGGGAATATGAGATAAGACTCAGTCTCTGCAGCAGTGCTGGAACAAGTTTCATAGCAGGGGTGCAGAAGGTGGAAACCATGTATTGGGTTGTAATCACTACTTCAAGCCAGGGGGTGAGGCAGGACCCCTAGTGCCAGCACCTGTGCGTTGCTGAAGACTGCCAGGCAGAGCTACAACCTGGTGCATCCAAGGTCAATTCTGCAGCTCCATGCAAAAACAGAGCCATAGCCTAGACTGCAGAAATGCGCAGAACCCCCTGGACCCAAGGAAAGTCTCAGACATTCAGCAATTCTGCAAAACAGGCCATTAGCCCCCAGTTTGACAAGACCCAAGCTGCAAGGGGAAGACCTTCTCGCTCCCCCTGCTCCTCACAGGATGCAGAGGATGGAGTCTCAGGGGTGCTGAAGACGGGGAGAGAATAAGTCGAGTATCCAGAACAGGTATCTGTGTTTCTGGAGGGAGTTAAGAGAAGAGCAGAGGGAGGTTTCATGGGAAACAGGACGAGGGGGATCCCGTGATATGCTCTTTAAACCACTTTTGGGACGAACTGGTGGCTATTTGTCTGTCCTGCAAATGATACCAGAGAAAGCGGATGGAGCGTGTGACCTGCTCTATTTCAAGAGGAATTCTAATTAGAAGAGGGTCTGTGGAAAACTTCCCCTCTCCAGTGAGATTACTTTCATATGACTATGCCCTGGTACGAGCCCTCAATTATGGCTCTAAGGGGAAATGTCTCCAGCTGGAGCTGACCCTTCCTTTGAAGAAGATCAGAGCTAGCGGACCAGCCTCCCCTTCCCTTGTCAGTTAGAAAAGCCTGGGCATCAGTGTCTCCCCCATCCCTCTGATGGGTTTCAAAGCTCTGGCAGAGGTGGGAGCTTGTGCAGTAATGGACAGAGCCAAGACTGGGAGCCTGAAATCGGAGCCTTAATGCTGCAGGGGGTAGGAGCAGTGGAGCGGGGGAAGGCTGCCAGTGCTGCAATTGGTCAGAGGGAAGGAGGGGAATGGTACAAGCGCAGGGAGAGAGCAAGGGCTTGTATCACCCCACACAGCTCAGATCCGGTGCTCAGCTCCCCTGTCCCAGGACAGCCAACCTAAAGTAGGGTACAGATCCCCACTCGCTCAGTAAACCAGTAACCTCAGTTTCCGGCTCCAGCTAGCATGTGAGGGGGTGCCAGCACATGGCCTCATTTCCCTAGATGGCTTATCTACACAGGGACTGAACCTGGGACCTCTACATAAAACACAAACATCCCACCCGCCAAGCCTCTGACTGCTGCCTGAGCTAAGGGCCAGGTTTATTAGCACGGCAGTCTTAGAACATTGATAAACCTTTCACGTGGTCCAGCCACTAGTGGGGGACAAAGACATGCCTGGCCAGTACTGCTGTTGGTTCCCACTCGCTCGCCACAAACACAAGTAAACATTACATCCTGCACATTTACAACTGATTAAAAATGTATACATGTAAATGTTTATGCAGATCTGGTGCAACCCTTCAGCTCCTTGATGTTGCCACCATAATCCTCAGGGAATGAGTGCAACCATTCATGAACAAAGAGGGGAGAAGAGACACCATGGGAAAATTCGTGAGCGCTCCAGCCTGTAAAACACTGAAGAGGAGCAAATCCCCCTCACCAACTGCCCCAGCCCCATGGGGCAGTATTCGAGTCTCCATGAGGCCCAGCTTGTTACAGGAGGCACAGAGTCAGGAGAGGAGGGTCACAGACTATGGGATCCATTTTCAGACCCCTCTGAAACAGCCCCCTCCTCCTCCGGCAACCCTTGTGGTTCCTGCCATTTTGCAGGTGCAGTTTAGGTCATTTAAGATGCAGAGATTAGACAAGAGCAGAGAGAATTCCTAGAATACTAAAGACAGACAGGCAGACACCTAGATACCAGGAGACACCTAAGTACTATAGCCAGACAGAAGCACCTCCTTTCCAGGTCTAGATAGGCTCGTAGTCATCCCAGTTGCAAGAACAGAGCAGATTACGCTCCATGCCCATATACTGTAAATGCACAAAAAAGAAGCTGTTTTTAAAAACACAGCCTTAAATCTTCCTTAGTTATCCAGTGATTTCCCTCATGGGTGGGTTGGCAGCTTTACAGTGTCTGAGATGGGGGATCGCAATTAATCCCCAAGGGGCATCCATCCGGTCCCTGCTCCCTCTCAGAATTCCCAGGGTTCCCTCGTCCTTTCCCTCCAGCAGCTCCAGCAGAATGTGGCAGTCGGAGACTTATTTATTTATTTCTCCCCCACTCCTCCACCCAGTGCCGGCGCATCCTTGACAAATGAACCTTATTGAAGATTTCAGACGCTGTTATCCTCAGATAACAATTAGATGGGCCATAAGAAATTAGAGCTGACAGCGCTATTTGTTAGCTGCAATGTTTTCATAGCCAATCTGCTTGCAATCAAGCCCTGTAAATTATTTATTCTGTTGTTTATTTAAAGATACGTGACCTGCCAGTGACAGAATGAAAAACAGCCCTCCCTTCCCGTGGTTGACAACTCCACAGTCGCTCCCATCCCTCAAATTAATAATGCAATCGGCTTCCTGAGACTGTCCCCGACACGCCGCGGTGCCAGCTTTCTATTCAGGCTGAGCCCCCACATTCCAAATGCAAGACACATTGGAGCCAGAAATACTGCAGAACGGAGCCTTGCCTCTTGCTGCCGTGTGCTTCCACCCGGCTGATAGATAAGGCTGGCAGGGGCTCCATTAACCACCACCTCAAAGCACAGGGAGGAAAGTGAACTGGGATCAGTTCCCGGCTCCTGTTGTAATCCTGTCACTTCATCTCTGTGCCTCAGTTTCCCCTCTGTAAAATGGGGTAATAATTCTGTCTGGTCTATTTAGACTGTCCGCTCTTTGGGGTAGGGACTGTTTCTTATAGTGGGGCTGCGGAGGGTACAACGGGGCCCCACTTTTGGTTAGTTTCCATAATGCAGCCCCCACATAAAATAGATCAGGTTTTGGGGTGAAAGAGCTGAGAGGGAGCAGGGCCGAGGAGTGAGAGCAGACACTGGGAGTCCAGACTTGTGGATGCTATTCCTACTTCTGCTACTGATGCACTGTATAGCCTGGGAAAGTCACAACCTCCCGATGTCTCTGTTAAATGGGTACCAGATCACCTAACTGTGGGGTGTTGAGAGGGTTATTTACAAGGTGATTGTATGGGGCCTTAAGATCCTTGAGTTAAAGATGCTATATTGGTACTCAGTATTACTATTGCTCTGGCAATAGCATCTCTGAAAGGGGTCAGTCTCGGCAACCCAATGGAAAATATCTCAGGAGGAAATGCTGAATACCGGAACATAGTCCAGGGACTTTGGGCCCCAAATTGATATAGTTCGGAGGATCCAGACGGGGCTGATCTGAGATATTGGTGTAATACACAGAGAAGCATCTCAAGAGAGACATGATCACACACCCTTTGCGCATCCTTCTGTTGCTGATGCAGGCTGAGAACTAAGACAGGCCGCTTCTGTGGTTGGGTATCGCGATAATGCATCGCTCCTGCTACCCCCGGATCTCCTAGTGCTTTTTACAGGCAAGGATGCACAAAAGCAAAAGGAGGTGGTGAGTCACTATGGAGGGAGTCAAAGGGCGACAGGGAAAACAACAAAGTCCATTGAAAGGAGCTCCAGTACCTCAGTGATGAGAGGGGTACAAAACCACGCACCGAACAGAACAGACAAGAATGGCCCTTCCTGCAACAGAACAAATCTTGGCTGTCGTACTTCGGTGGCTGCAGGCGAGGAGGCATAAAGAAAAAAAATCAGAGGGGTCTGAGCACAAGGGAAACTTAGGACCAAACCAAAACCACTCCTGGGGAAGTCACATGGATAACTCTGCCATCAATTAGAACTAATTAACGCAACCTGGCCAAGCCTGCTCTCAGACTAATCTGGAAGGGGCATGGGCAGAAGCCATGGAGAAAAGGTGGTACAGATAACAAAACCCAAAGAGGGGCAAAGATTGTGGATCTCTCTTTAAATCACATGGGGTGGGGGATGGAAGCGGGGAGGCAGGTAAATAGATATTGCAGGTATGACAGACAGACATGTTACATCAGAGATGGACAGAAGTAGTGACAAATAGGGAGAGAGGGAGGGTGAAATGAAAAACCAACCATGAAATTGCATGGAAAAATATTTACTGTTTTTATCCTGATCACATTGCAACCCACAAATTTCACCTCATGAAATGTTGGCAAATTGGCAGGTTTCTCACCCAAACCTGGGAATATTCCATTTCCGGGATGTTTTGCTGTGAAAATTTTGTCCCAGTGAAATGTCACATTTTGAAATTCTACCCACTTCACAGGTTTTGACTCTCCCCCCCGCCCCAAAGATCCTGTTTTTGCAAATTCAAACCCAAAAGGCACAGATCTAGCTTGGCTGCATTCCCCAGTCCTCCTGGGCCAAGCTTTTCCTCCCATTGAAGAGCACTTCCTCACCTAAGCAATCCCACTAACGTAAATGCAAAACCCTTCATCCCAACCTGGCCCACTGTGAATAGCCCACGCAGACAGACAGCAAAATCAGCTCTAGGGATCAGCCATGCTATCGGTCAACAAAAACTCCGCCCTCTTGGATCGCCTCCGTGCTAAGTGCCCTACATTATAATGTTCTTAGTAGTCAATGTTTAACACGATTCCTTTGGTGGGCTGTCATTACCAGCTTTCCCCCTGTATCTGCAGTATCAGAACAGGTTTATAGTGCCCCTTACAAAGCAAGAACGTTGGTAGGTTTCTAGCTTATTTTTGGCCGACAATGATCTTTATGAGACAAAGACACAAGCGGGGGGGCAGTGGAGGGCAGGGAAGCACCATGTGAGATCAGATGTGGGGGACACCCTGTCTTTCTGAGCATGGTTGTTACGGTGCAAGTATGGGGCCTTTCGGGGGCATAACTGACCTGGACTCCCTGCATGGCCCATATGCCACTTGATGGCTTTGCCTGCAAGTCTGAGGCAAAGTGACAGGCACCTGCAGCAATCTGCTCTATCTCCTGCCAAGAGCAACGGGGAGCCCCCAGGAACACTCCAGGCCTGCTCCTGGCATCACAGCGTGGAATGAAAGCATCTGTTATTTACAATAAGGGAGGCACAAGGAACTCTGTAGTCTGACAGGACACAACCAAGCCGGCTCAAGGGTTAGTATTACGTCATCCATGACCGGACAGATTTTGGCAGCCCTCTTTGAATTGCATAGGAGTTGGCGGTTGTCTTGGCCTCTATTGGCCAGGGTATAAAGAAGTTAATGTGGTTTCTTTGCCTTATGAATTAGAGTGCTAATTCCAGAGGCAAAGGAGGTGAATTCTAATCTCTATATTGCATTGTGTGGGGCTCGGTAGACAGTAGCAGGGTGAGAGTATATGAAGCCCTGGATCTCTCCAAGAAAGCTGTTGGAAGAGGCTGACCGAGAGGTGGATTTGAGTACGGGCTTCTTCATTGTGGTACTTGTTCCCCTTGACCCAATTCTCCAGTAAGAACTGGATTAGCTACATCATATTCTTTTTATTTACATTAGTAATAAATGCAGGAATTTACATAAAACACCTCCAAAACCCTTACGGAGTAATACAAATGCCCATACAATGAATATTGATAACCCTATACAGCATATAATTATTCTTGCCCCGATTACTATTGACCTCATAAGCATATTCTACTGATAAGTTTTACTTTGCAGATGCACTTCTTTGCTGTAATTGCAGTTATGAACTCCTTGGATCAGCAGTTTGCAGGGAGGGAGAAAGAGGCCGTGACCCAGGGCTCGCTTATGTAGCTGGGAAAGGAAGGGAAGAGGAGATAACACTTCTTTACCCAAAGGGATTCTTTAGATCCCCACAATTCTTATGCAGCTGCAACACTTATTAATTCTTAACAAGGCGAAGGGAGGGTAAAGAGGTAACACTTTACCTATTAAGCGAAGGAATAGCGTGTGCCTGCTCCCTGATACCACGCCAGAACACCAGCAGTTTTTCCATGTCTTTATTTAACCCTTACACAGCCCAACAGAAGCGACACTGGCAATGAAGACACAGCTGCTGTCCCCCATACTGTGTCGTCCAACATGAAACACAACCCAAGGATGACGACAGCCCTGCACACACAAACAGGGAGCAGTTACGTGGTTTGTGCAGGGTCACGGAGGGAATCAGTCACCAGACTGGGATTGTAACTCCAGCTTTCCTAATTCCCAGGCCCGTGCTCAGACGTCATCTCTACTGTATGAGCGTGACTAGGAGCAGCTAGCCCGCAGGGGCACACACGTCACAACAGTTCTACCCTCCCCTGCACCCCCTTGCATCATTCACACCTCCACAGAGTGTAAAATCTCAACACAAAGCCTCTCTCCCCTGCAGCCAGGGTAGCATTTTACACACTTAGCACTCGTGTAAATGGCCACCTAAGGTGCAGCACAGGGAAGGACCAGGTCCAGGAGTCTTCCCGCAGGAAGCCCTGGCTTTCAGTAGCACCAAGCGCACACACAACCCACCCCAAGATCTTACTAAAGTCCAGGAGCTTTGCAACAATAGAGCACTGCTGACAACCAGCCCCTGCACGGGGATTAGCCTCAGCTTGTTATTCTTCAGAGCTCTCCTGGGATCCCATCCCAGGGGAGAACAGAGGGAGGGTTGCTATGGAAACAAACTCCTACCAATTTTTTGTGCGCGCGCGCCTATTTCCCATGTATTTGTTAGGTTTGGTAACACATGCTGCATGCACATTGAACCTACAGGGGGCCTAAATGGGGACATAGAAACGGTATTGTTTATTACTTGCACTGCAATGCCCCAGCCATGGAGCGGAACCCCATTGTGCTCGGTGCTGTACAAACAGAGCAAAAAAAGCCCCTGCCCCAAAGACGGACAATCTATGACAAGTGACACCACGCAGACAAGGACATCTAAGGAAACAATGAGAGAGTACCATCAGCATAATGAGCAATGGTTCAACAGTTGCCTGTTTACAATGCTGCCCAATTATACCAACAAAGGAAGACAACTGGCCAATCATTTAAACTATATTAGAGATGGGCTGAAACTAAATCCACAGATCCAAACTCTCCTGAAATTTGGGAAGTGTAAAAGCCAGATCATCTTTGCAGCCTGGACTCATTCACTAGTATTAATAAATGACTAGATTATTAACGTATTTATACTACAGCAGCCACCAGAAGCCCTGATTAGAATAAAAGCCTCATGTGCTGTATGTCTTACGATGGGGGTCGTATCTCATGATCTTTAACACATCTGCCCTCAACACTCCCGTGGAGGTAAAGATGTGCTGTTTTACAGGCAGGGAAATGAGGCACAGAAATGCTAAATGACTAACCCAAAGTCACAAAAGAAATCTGTGGCAGAGAAGGGGATTGAATCCAGGTGTCCTATGCTAGACCCCTAACTACTGGCCAATCTCAATCTGCCGACAATTGTATTTTAGGGAAAGGAGGGCGGGGAGGGGGGAGAGCACGCGAACAGGGATGGACAACAGAAAGGAAGATTATTCATTGTGTGTTTGTACAGCACCTTGCACAATGGGACTCAGCTTGCTTGTGTTTTTGGGTGGTATCATAATACACGTTAAATAACACCAATACGAATAATAAAAGCCTGTGTGAAATATACAGCCTATGATTTGCCTGGGGAGTTCACCTAGGTAACGCAAACCAAACACCATCCTTAGCTCAGATGAATTGTTGATTTCCCAAAGGGCCAGTGACGCATCTTAAGCTTGAGATTTAAGAGAGTTGAAGGAAATGGACCAGTTCCCAACATGACACCATATATTCTGATCCTTTACAGACTTAGGCATGTGCTTAATTTTAAGTCACTGACTTCAGTGGAGCTGTCCACATGGTTAAAGTTAACCACATGTGTACGTCTTTGCAGGATTAGGGCCTTTGAGATCGTTTTTATGCTCAAGTACATGGCACCCAAAAGTCAATCAGGAAGTGAGGGAACAAGGAAGAAACAGATTCCGTTTCAGTGTTTGATCTCCTACGTCATCCTACCCCTCTACCTTTTCCAGTCAATTTATACCAGTGGTTCTCAACCTTCTCAGACTATCCTACCTCTTGTGGGAGTCTGATTTGTCTTTTTGTACCCCTAGGTTTTACTTCACTTCAAAATGACTTGCTTAGAAAACCAGACATAAAAATACAAGAGTCACAGCACAATATTGCTGAAAAATTGCTGACTCTCTCATTTTTACCATATAAAATGAATCAGTTGGAATGTAAATATTGTACTTATATTTCAGCATATAGCATACGAGCAGTATAAATAAGTCACTGTCTGTACGAAATTGCCGTCGGTACTGATTTCACAAGTGCTGTTTATGTAGCCTGTTGTAAAACCGGGCAAATATCTAGATGAGTTGATGTACACCTTGGAAGACCTCTGTGTACCCCCAGGGATACATGTACCTCTGGTTGAGAACTACTGATTTGTACAGCCTGCCCTGCAGGGCTCTGGCACCAAGCCCACCGGGAGATATCTAAATCCGGAAATCAGTGAATTTAGTGCTGGATTCACAGCCTTGCAGACTGAAGTCCTCTATCCCCAGCATAGCTTCCCCTTCACTGTACCACCAAAGTCCCTCACCCATGACTCATAAGGACCCCTCTAAAGGGCAGCTCATCCCATGGCCTGTCCAGTCTCAGACTCAAAGACTTCAAGGCCTGAAGGGACCATCTAGTCCTTGGGGACTGGCAACAGAAGGAGCCAACTAGTCTCAATTTATGGTTGTGGTTTCATGAGGTGTGGGGACGACGATCCCACCTGGGAACCAGGGGCATAATCTGGATAATCTAACTCCTCTAGCATCCATGATTCTGTGGCTCGGTGAGTTAACACAGACCAGGTCTGGAGTTCACAGTGCAGACACCATGTGACCATCCAACCTCCCATACCTCAGTAGCTCACCACAGGTTACCGAAGGTTACTCTAAGATACTACAAAGTCTTCCTTGTCTTATTTACAGGTTACCTCCGTCTCTGTGGGGATTTTAGGTGAAGGCAGGCTCTGAATGGGCTCCCTGAGGCATTCAGGAAAGTCAGTGAAAGCTGTGAAGCCCCAGTACGCAAACACGGGAAATACAAACGCACCTTCAAAAACCCGTGCAGAGCTCTTCGGTACAGGTCTGCTAGACGGCACTTCTACCAGAGCGGAAGGCAGGGGCATTGACTGGAGAAACTGCTTGTTAAGCAGCCAGACTCCAAGGGAGAGGGAGGAGAGGTGAGAGAAGACCTCTAAAAATTAAAACCGAGCCATACGCCCTCGCAAATGAAAGCCAGCCAAGCGTTTTCAGGGATGAGACTATAATTAGAGAGTAGCCCAAACCAAGTTCCTGCACCTGGCCTCTGGGGAGACTCAGACCTGGATCTGAAACTTTCACCCTGACTCTAGCTATTGAGGATGATGGAATCCTTTAAAGCATGGTTCTTATCTCCTGATCCTGCTCCCCCACCCCTGAAGCCAGGGAGCGTCTTTCCGCTGATTTTCAAGGGGAGCTGCATTGAGCCCATAATTCCAGACATCCGAACGTTGTCACAGCTGCCTGGCACAGGGCCCCCATCTCTTCTCAATAAAGCCAACGCACAATGCCCCTCGACCTCCGCGGAAGCAGGACCAGGCTAACACGCAGTACCGTGCAGGGTGAAGTTCACCCCTTGTGCCGAAGAGCCATGCGAATCTTATGCAGCACTTCGTCTCATGCTGAGGGCTGGAGGGACACCTCGTCGCTGGGCTGACCTCTCTGCCCAGGGCTGAATGTCACCCGCAACGTGCTTTGCAAAGGAACGAGTGCATCTTTTCACCGACTCCAATGGAGCAGCCAGAGTCACCCACCGGCAGCCCACACACCACCAAAGAGCCTGGACCCCGTTGCCTTGACAGCAGGGAAGAGTGGCCATGCAGGTGAGGGACGTTACCTTGTGTTTCAAGATTTTCACACAGTTCTGATTTGGCTTCTCCGTTGGGTCGGAAACCTCCCTTCTGAGTAAATTTGTTGGACATGGTGGCGGCCGTCACCACGGCCTTGAGGCTGCGTTTGCGCTTGGGGACGTTCTGCTCTGGGTGGAAGAGGATGATGTACACCTTGGGCATATAGAGCATGCCCAGCGAGACGGAGGCGCTGAGGCTCACAGAGATGGTCAGCGTCATGGTCTGGATGTACATCTGGAAGACACAAGGTAACGCGCTCAAGCCTGCGAACCCCTTCCCAGACACGTACATCCCCCCTCCCATCTGCAACTGCCTCTACATAGAGAAACATCCATCTGGGGACCAAGACAACAGAGAGGAGAGGGGGAATGTTAATCAGTCAGGGATGGAAATGAGGACGGATGGAGATCTGGAAAAGGCTAAATAGAAGGAAATAGAAGGTCAAAGGAGCAAACAAACAATGGGATGGATACAAGCGTTAAAAATGGCTGTTCTGATGGGTGGGTGGGTGGACGGACTGTAGTGCAGGAGGAAGAGGAAGTGGGGTGGACAGACAGGGGGGAAGGAAGGGAAAAGGCAAGACAGAGAAGGTTTCTTCTGTCTAAAGTAAGGATCTTTCATTTTGGTGGATTTGTTTTCCATAACCACCCCTTACCCAGCAGAGATTAGGCTTCTGACTAAGGCCAGGCGCAGGTCTCAGGCACCCCAGGGTAAACCTGGAGTAACTTAAGTGACCCCAGTACAAACATATAAAATACAGGAAGGAGACATATAAGCTCCCCCACCCCATATATGATCTCCCCAATGTGCCTCAATGCTCTGACAGGATTGCAGGTGAGCGTGCATAGAAGTGGCAACCCAGAGGTGAATGGCACCCTTACCAAACTGAGCCCTCCAGCTCTTCTCCAGAGCAGGAGGCAAGACATTTCAGCTTCCACTCCACCAGCCTGTGTTTGTTATTCATTGGAGCTGCTGGAAGGGGATGGACTCTGGGGGAGGCTGGAAAAGGGAGTTGCTGCTTGCGTGCGAATGTTTCATTGCCCTGGGATTGTGATTGCACCAACAGGGGAGCATCCTCAAGGCTCGGTTCATCACTTTAGAGGAGTGGGGGTTGGGGTGGGGAGGTCAGATCGAAATAGTTCAGCTATGAGAAGGAAACCAAAAGGAGAGGCGGGATACCTGGGCATTGAATGGGAGTTAGTACTGAAATCATTCTGGGATCGTTTGGGTGGGAGAAAACATAAGTACAGATATTTAATGTGTTCACTGAAACACAGAAGAGCATCATTTGCCTGCCATTGCAGGGGCTCCGGGCACACCTCAGTCCCTCCTCTTCTCTGCCTGTGACACAGAACAGCCTAGTCTCCTGGGGGCTGTCACTAGTTGATCTAGTTTCCGTGGTTGGGTTTAAGGTGCAGGTATGGGGTTGTGGGGGAAGGGATCTTGCTGGCCTGAGGTCAGGAGGTCAGACTGGATGATCCAGTGGCCCCTGCTGCCCTTAAACTCTGACTATCTGGCCAGCATGTAGGAAAACAACATACATTAGACTCGATTATCCAGGATGATAGGGAAAAAATTAATCCTGGTTAATAAAATCCTGGATAATCACCATCCATAGGAAATATGGGGAGGAGGGATTGATTCACCATCCACCCTGAGCCAAGGCGAGGGGGGTGTTGGTTCATTGGCTGCCATGTGCCCTGGTAGGTTTTTGTTTTGGGGGGCTTGGGGTAGCAACAAAGCCAGACTCAGCCCTGCAAGTTATGCATATTTGTTCTTTGACATCCTGGTTAACCCAATCCTGGATAATCAAGAGTCTACTGTATCACTTTGCACGCTACTGATGAAGGCCTGGTCCAGTAGCTACTGCAGGGCTCTGGGCATGAGGACTCCAGGGTTCTCGTCCCATTTCCACCACTGACTGGTAGTGTGATTGCAGGCAAGCGGCTTCCACTCACTGTACCTCCACTTCCCCATCTGAAAAGTGAGGCTTCTGATCCTGGAACGTCCCCACTCCTCTAAGCCATTCTGTGCTTGTCAGATGCACTGTAGTAGTTCAGTGCATCACTGGGCAGGAATCACTGACAGCGTCAGTACAGACATGGCAAGCCAAGTTGTCAAGACATCAGTAGCAAACAGAGTTTAGAAAGCCCTACAATCACTCAGAAGACAGAGTCCTCCTGCCCACACCCTCTACTACACTTATCCCCTCCCGGAGCAAGACTCAAACCCACATCTGCACATACCACTGGCAACTGACAGGGGGCTCAGATACCCCTAACTATAGAAACATAGGCATGCCCCTCCAGCACCCACGTGCTCCCTTCTCCCTGTGCATACAGATGTGGTCCTGTAGTCTTTCAACAGGTAATTCTCATTCACCAGCTCGCTCCCTGGGCCATTGGAATGTTAGTCACATATTACACACCGACGTAGCCTTTCTGCAGTCAAAACTAATTTCACGCTCACTGTCCAGGACTAACGGTGACAGATGTTTTGCAAAATGAAAGCCCATTAATCTGACTGTAGAATAATCCATTTTTCTATGGAAAGGGCTTGGCAGGCACCTCGCGAGATGGAGATGTGTCAATCAGACAGCATCACGAGGGGGAGCGTCCCTGTCTGGCCCTATAGCAGCAAGGGGGCAGGTCTGGGCAACCCAAGAGCTCCCTGGTGATGTTCCTCCTTCCTGCTCAGCCCCCAGTTTGGCATCATCTTCAATCTCCCTGCCCCTGACCACAAGTTCTGGATTTCAGGCTGGCTCCAGATTCATTCCCAGCTGCGAACTCCAGTTGCTAACAAGGATTCAGTTGAGGCTCAGGACGGCTTCCCAACTTCATCCTCTGGCTCAGCTGCAGCATGGTGTCTGCTTTATAATAATTTCTCATATGGATTTGAGCTCTGGCAATAGGCGTGAGGGTTGACAGCACTTAGAGAGGGCAGTCCTGGCAGATGGCGCCCAGTTTAGGGCACTAGCCTGGACTCAGGGGACCCAGCTGCAGTTTGCTGCCTTGCCATAGATTTCCTGGCAACTCGCCAATGTATTTAGGCATCTAACTCAATTATGGGAGTTAGGTGCCTAAATACCTTTGCAAATCCCACCCTTAGCCTGTCAGGCTTGGTGTCCATGGCTCATTCACTCCTCAGCTTCTTGTCTGAGACCGCCAGCATGCTGGTGGGGTTAACGAGTAACATGCAATTTCCACACAAGAGAACCAAGAATTCCAAAATTCCTCACACTGCTACAGAATTGTCTGGTAGGCCACTAAGAAAACCAGCCAGTGAGGAAAAACTCTGCTTGTCTCTTGTATTTTACCTGCCTTTCCCCCGCTCTTTTGGCTACTAAGGACAGTTTTGCATAAAGTTTCCATTTCAGCATTTTCCATTTATCTGATCCCATGGCAGGTTAGCAGACTGGATAGGCCAAGACTGACTCTCGCCCCTAGTATGTAGAAAACCAATGCCCCAGCACGCCCTGGGGGCTGCCACACAGGTTGGGAGCTGCCATTTTCCAGTGTGATTTAAAACCAACGTCCTGACCACTCATGGTCATTACAGATCTCATGGTACTTCTCATAGTAGACAGGCAGCACACGGGGTTAGCACCTGAATATCCGTTTACGCTGGTGCTTACATTCTGCCTCCTGCAGTTTCAACTGGACACCACAACAATCACACCTTTACAAACAGGATGGATACAAGTCAACTCATCTCAAATAGGGGCCATCAGGTAGCCACTGGCCCACTCCATTTCTGCTCACTATTGTCCTAGGCCAACATTGAACTAGTGACCAGATCCAGAGTCTGAACAGGGATGGAATAATGCAGAACTTGGCAGGGAGAGTCATTTGCGTCAAAATATCCTGGACAGTAAGTGTGGCTGTCTCAACAGCTCAGAGACCTCGGGTGTGATTTTGAAGGTGCTGAGACTCCCAATGCCAACTGGATCCAAACATTCTCCCTTGGCTGCACTTTTCCTAAGGTTCCTGCTTTAGGCCTGCTCAGCCCACATCCTAGATCGTTCAGGCCAGACAGTCACTGACACTCCTTGTAGAACTTCCCCTAGAATCCTGCCGGACGCCTGCTCTCCTATCAGACCCCAATCCCTGGGGCAAGAGCAGTCCATCACTTGCAAACAAAAGTCCTGCCATTCTAGCAACGTAGCTTGAGTGAGCCTCACGCCTGCTGAGCAACGCCTCCCCGCTGTAGGGGTCAGCGAAAGGGACGCACACCCACACCAAGCTCCAGGTACCTGACAAAGTTTGCTGAGGTCTGGACAGACTTGGAGCGGTGGAGATCATCAGCTTTCATCAATGCTCCTGTCGGGGCTCTCATCCACAATTCTCCCTTCGTGCTTGATGGATGCCTTTCAAAGGGGTTTCAGATCAGCAGAGATTCATTTTTGCTTCCAGGTCCTAAGACCCCAGGCCTCCTGGGGCCGGAGTGCAGCAAACCTGCCACTCCATATTGTTGCTGCAAATGGACAGCTGCAGTGGTGACACACCGCAAACAACCAAAAAGAGTCAATACGAATTGCTACATGTGTCATGTACAAAAGGGGACCCATGTCGAGAGGACTTGGAGCATTATCTCCCCATGTCAGGCCCATGCTGGGCTATTAGCAGCAATTAATACAATGGGCAGGGGAAGGGGGGAAACAAAGTTATGTGGATTCGCTAACCACGAGGGACTCCAGCGGAACAACGGCTTAATGATTTCACTGCCAGCCAGGAGCTGGGCAGCTGGACCAGGCTGGCAGCCTTAAAGGGACTCTGTAAAGACAGATGTCAATGGTCGCATCCCCCACTGCTGTAAATGGATGTAGCTCCATTGCAGGGAAAGGGTGAGATTGATTCCCCGAGCTGGTTTAAACTAATTCTACTGTAGCCCAGGGCCCTGATCCCCAGCTGGTATCAGTCAATGTACATTAGCTGCTGGTCTGGCTGTGGGGCCGCTGTCCACTCATGCTTACCCCACTGCAAATCCAGATTCACGTCCTTGAAGTGAAGGGGCCCAATTCTCCCCTCACACCAGTGTAACTCCATCCACTCCAGTTTCACGTACACCAGTGAAAGCAAGAGCAGACTCGGTTTTATCGCAGTGTAATTGAGGGCCAAGTTTGCCCACTGGGACCAGATCTGTGCTTGGTGGCACTTCCCGTTGAAGCAGGGATTCATCTAGCCCTGTATTAATAAAAGCGCTCTAGCCAGCCCAGACGAACATTTCCAAGCTCTGACTGAAGAATCCATTCTGTGCACGGAACGCTGTTTACATCCCACCGGTCAACTACATTCGCATTCAGAATCCTTGGGCCAAATCCTCAACTCATATCAATCAGTGTAGCTCCGCTGACCTGTCTCTCTTGACTTGGGGTGGCCAAGATGGGTCACGCTGTTCACGGAGAGGGCATGTAATTATGGGATTGTCAGTATTATTTTATCTCCTCACATTCGGTTTGCTTTTTTGAGCACCGCTGTGCCTTGAGCGGAGGTTGTCATTGTGCTGGCCACAATGATGCCCTGGTCTTTTTCCCTCGAGTGGTTACAGTTGCATTTAAGACTCTGCCAAGTGCAGGACCAGTTCAAACTATTCCCTCTAGCACCCATCACCTTGTATTTGTCTCCTCTGAATTTCATCTACTAGCCTGCTGGCCATTCACCTAGCTTTGTAAGATCCCTCTGAAGCTCCCCACAGTCCTCGCTAGCCTCGATCATCATCAGTAACTGTCTCCTCTTCCTGTTCACCTCCTTTTCCGGATCAAATAATAAATATATTAAACACCGGACCTAGCACGGAACCTTGAGGCACCTGGCTGGTAACCTTCTGCTATACTGGAAATTGGCCACTGATTGCTATCCTTTGTTCCCCGTCTCTTAGCTCATTTCTGATCCGCAGCAGTACTTTGCTTCCCACTCTGACAACTTAGCTTCCTTAACAGCCTCTTGGGAGGAACTTTGTCTGAGGCTTTTAAAAAGTTACATCTTCCATTTCTCCCTTAACCACTGTTTTGACGACACACTCAAAGAACTCAGACCCCTCTCTAGCATAGGGCCTTCTACATCATGACCGGCCCCCTTGAGTTGCAAGTGGAAGTAAATAGGCAGCCAGTGCAGAGATCAGGGTACAGGTGGTCTTGTGCTCAGAGTAACTGAGCTCACCAAGATGAGCTGCTGCATTAAGCCAGCTGACCTGGGCTCTTTTCAAGTGCAACCTGCAACACTGCGCATTGAGTTGACCCGGCCTGGAGGTTTCAAAGGACTGGAATGCTGCAGTGAGGTCAGCCAAACCACAGCCTGCAGATGAAACAATCACATTACGGGTCAGTCCAAGGGGACCCGAGAACAGCAGTGGATCCAGTAGGACACCAAGGCTGCAACGCCACTGAGTGACTTACCAAGAGCAGGTGCAGCCAGCCTTCCAGAGCAGGGGTTCTCAACAACATCCTGAACTGGTGTCAGGGGATCACGACCACCATGTCCCTCCCACATTGTCCAATGGGAGCATGATCCTGGTTGGATGGGGAGGGGTGTCTCCCCCAGTCTGGAACAAGTGGAGAACCATTGCTCTAGAGAAGCCGTGTGTCCTGTGGTTAGAGCAGGAGACGTGGGTTCCGTTCCCAGCTCTGCAGCCTGGCTCTGTGCCTCAGTTTCCCCACCTGTACAATGGGGATAAGATCTGACATAACTCCCAAGGGGAGCATGAAACTGGATTAACAGCTGCAAAGCACTTTGAAAGCGTCATTACTCCTCTCTCCCACACCCCACAGTACTGTGCTGAGTGCCGGAAAGCCATGCACTGACAGCAGGAAGGGCACAGAGCTAATCACATGAAGCTCTGTGAAGATGTAAACGATGCTGCTAAGCAGCGGAGAAGCTGCTATCAATGCTGCTTTGCACTTACACACCCATCACACTTTCCATCCAAGAATCTCCCACCATTCTGCAAAGTTAGACAAGATGGAGAAACTAGCTACCCTGGGGTTAAGTGCCCCAGAGGGAGCCTATGGGAGAGCTGGGAATGGCACCCCAGCTATATCTACCACCCATATTTGTGTGGTAACAGTGTGGTTCAGAGCAGTCTTACCTAGTGGCCTGAGATCCTTTGATGTGCCTGCCTACATCATCCTCTATGTATCCAATAAGTGCTGGCTGCAGCCAAGGAGGTGGGAAAGCAAAGGATCCCATCCCAGACCATGAGGTAGTTTAGAGCAGCCTCAAGGATACTCTAAATTACATCAAGCCCTCCCAGGGGTCATTAATGCAGCCAGGGATCATTGCACCAAAAAGGCACCCCAGCCATGCCCCTTCCTTACGGCCACTGCCCCTGGGCCAGAGCGTGGGAAGGGGTAGCCCAGCCAGTTAAGCAGGAATTGCAGCAAGAGGCCATCCAGCAACCCAGCCACTGGCAACATTCAAACAGCCACGTGCTCTATTTTCACCTGGCATCAGCTCAGCCCTGTTCTCCTTCCCCTTCCTCCCCTGTGCTCTCTCCACTCAGCCCAAGCTCCTTGTCTGGCTGCCACCCTCTGCCCATCTGTCCTGCTACACCTGCCAGCCCCTGGGCCTTCCTCCAGGCTGCATTCACCTTCACAACCCCAGCTGCCATACCATCTCCCACCTTCCGCAAACCAACCTTTCCCAGGGGGCTCGAAGCTGTGAGCCTCAAACCTCTACACACCAAGAATATTAGAAGCAAACAGCAACAAAATGATGTTGCCTCCAAACCATGAGCACCAGCCTCCTAAGGTCTTGAGCTAAAGCCCACTGACTTCAACAGGAGTCTTTCCATTAGCTCCAATGGAGTCTAGACTCAAAGCTAAGTGGCTGCATAATCCCCCTGCACTCTTCCTGGTCACGGAGTCAGATTTTAAGGCTAAAAGGAAGCATTGTGCCCGACCACCTGCAGAACACAAGTCTCAGCACTTCCCTGAATTAATTCCTGCTTCGGGCCCAACAGCAGTGGTTAAACTAAAATAATCTTTTAGGAAAAACATCCTATCTGGATGTTAAAACTTCCAGCAACAGAATTCTCCACAAACCCTGGTAAGCTGTGCCAATGCTTAAATATGCTCCCTGCCAAAAGATTCCACCTGATCTCTAATCTGAATTTGCCTAGCTTCAGCTTCCAGACATTGACTCAGCTTCCCTAGTTCCCATTGCCTGGCCAACTGCACAGCGCTCGTCTCTGGTGCTGCTAATCCGCTGCCTGTCACCAGTGCCCAATTCACTTTAAAAACTGCAGAGTAGTCAGATGGTCTCTAGTGTAAATGGCTGCCACATGGGGGAGATCAAACAGGGACACAGGCATGATAGGTGGTTCAGCAAAGGGAGCTAATAAGTGGAACAGTTAAATTCCCACTGGATGCTTTTAAATGGATCTCCATCCATCAAATCCTTTGTATCATCCCTGTGTACTCATCCCCCAGACATTCTACCTCGGGGGTTTGGTGATATGGACAAGCCACTCGAGTCTCCTGTTCATGATTCATTTCATGACGAGCCCTTATCTAAACAAGTAGCCACATTTTATCCTCTTCTCTCAGTCTGTGAAAGAAAATTGATAAACAGAGAAATTTACAATGACTTCGCTACTCGGCTTCTGCCTTATCAGAACAGGAAATTGTCTCATTCTTTAGATCCTCTGTTATTGCTATTTCTGTAATCCGCCGGGATCTGCAGGGATAAGGGGCTTCTTTGAGAAAGGGCTTGGGGTCTTGTTATAACAATATGCTGCCTCCATCCAAAGTTGTAGACACAGGGTGGGGGGGGGGGGGGGGGGGGGAAAAAGGTAAAATAAATTTGAGATCTCATCTGACTCCTTCAGTAGAAAACAATGAGCCAGACTTGCTCATGTAACTCCCATGGGACTCGAACACAGATGCTTTGAGGAATCATCTAGGGTTTCATCTCAGCCACTGGCAGCAGAACACTGAGCGTGTGCACGCACCTCCCCACTCCCACCCATACACCATTGAACTATTTTAAGGGGGCATCCTTAGATCTAGGGGGGTGCTATATTTGTGCTGTTGTAGCACCCAGCAGCCCCATCTAAGATCGGGGCTCCACTGTGCAAAGCGCTGTTCGTACACCCCCCCCCCGAAAAGATGGTCCCCTATCCAATGAGTTTACAATCAGAACAGATGAAGGATTATCATCCCCAGAGGCACATAAATGCTAAGTGATGTGCCCAAGGTCACAGGGAATCCGTGGCAGAGAAGAACAGACCCCCTGTTTCCCAGGCCTACACTGTAAACTCAAGTCCATCCTCTCAGCTTCCTCCTCTGATAACAGTAAACTCCAGTTCCATCGGAAATGGAGAGCCCAAGGTTGAAATAGCACTCTGAATAAGCCTAGGGTTAGCGTGCAGAACAACAGAGGCCTAGATCCACAGATCGATGGGCAGAGGGCTCCAGTGAGATACCGCCTGTGCGCAGCAGCAGCTGCTATGTACGAGCGCTGGGTGGAGCTGTGAACCCAAAGGGTCCCAGCCATTCGGGGCAGAGCAGAGAGCTGTGAGACACAGGCTCCAGGTTCATGTGCTGTTAGATGCAAAGATCAGGAGGAAAGAACATCTTTGTCTAAACACAAGCTCCTGTGGGAAAGACCTTGCCAGGCGTCACTCCGAACTTCACCAGAACTCCACAACTCCAAGGGATGGGGGCAAAATAGCTTCATTAATATTTTTTGCTCTGGTGTATGCGAGTCTTCCACCCCCAGAACAAAGATGCAGGGCCCAGTTTCCCACCTGGGTGCAACGGTGGAGAAATCGGAGATCCAGGGGGCAATGAGAGGAGACTCAGGCCCCTTGGAAATGCTCAGGGAAGCGAAAAGGCAGTATCCGAAATTCAAAGAGCTTTATCTGAGGAAGCAAAGGGAATGTCAGCCCTGGCGGGGTTTAGAAGTGATATTAAAGCAGGGGAGCGGGATCATCAAAGAGATGCCAGATTTGACCATCTATCAACGGGGATTGTTGAATGGAAACTAGGGGAGTTTGGCACTCTGTCTTCCTTCCTCTCCCAAGGAAATATCAATTTAGCCCCCTACCCCGCCCCTTATGGCAGCCTGGCGCACAGCAGCTGTGGAACAGCCATCCCGAGCAGGTGCATCCCAGCACCGGCCGTCCCCAGCAGGGGAGCATGTGCACGAAGGAAACCACTCGTACAGGTCAGTGGATGTGGAGGGAGTGGGTACACTTTGACAAGAAGCTGTGGCAGCGTTGCCTCCAAAGGGAGCTGGGAACAGCGTGGTTCTAGCCTCTAATCAGCTTGTTAGCAGCCCAAGCACTCAGGAGCCTGGCACGGTACAAGCCCCTAAAGGGAGGGGAGCCTTATTGTTGAATTGCTACTTGACAGCCAGCTTTTGGCAGCCCTAAATTATCCCATGACAAGCGGCAGCGAGGAGGTGAGCAACCTTGCGCATAATCCACAATCATTATCATTTCCATCTTTATTACCCACAGTGTGCCGAGCACATTACAGCAGCTTTTGTTTTGCAATAATTCCTTAAGAAACCTGCTTTCTTGTTAGTATCTCCCCTGCCAGCTCATCAAAATGGAAATGCTGCTCGAGACTCCATTTATTTTCTTTAATTTACCTTCCCACTTTTAACCAGAGCAGCCGGGCCTGGTAGCAGATCTCACCTTTGGTTCCTGATGCTGGGAGGTTTAAATTGCACAACGGGGTCTGGGTTCCTCTGCTCGCTCTGGTGCCTTGGTAGGTGCCATCTCTCCAGGAGGGATATTTAACTATATGCATGAGAGAAAAGGATCTCTGTTTAGAGCTCATGGCAGGTTTCAAGAGGACTGCCAGGGACAAGCCCGGTGCTGACACTCCTCTCTCGCGATGTAACAGGTTCTCATGTCTGAGGATTCCATGCGCTGGTACTGAGTCCAAGGCAGCATGTTGTCTCCCTGCACCAGTGCTACACCACCACGACAGCTGGTGCAGAGGCAGACAGGAGGGCACGTTCTGGCCTTTCCCTGTGGGCAGGCTCTGGATCAAGGGAGATTCCTCTGCCATCCCACTCTGGTGCAGCAACTCCCACCAGCAACCTCCAGAAAGTGCTCACGGAAGCCTCTGCGGGGGGCTGGACATAGCACGTGCAACATCTTCTGAAGAGCACACGGAGCTGGGAGAGCACAGGACAGAGAGAGGATGAAGCAGGTGGACAATGGAGTAAGACTCAGTCAGGGTGACAGCAATGCAATGTGAAGTGGGGCTGAATTGGTTACCTACTACACCCCTGCCTACACCTCCAGCTCGCCACCCTGGGAAGTGCCTTGAGATATATCGGGTATAAGATGCACCGAGAAAAGACCAAGCCTGATTAAGCTTCCCACACCTGCAAGAGGGAATCCAAGATGGCAGCCAGGAGGGAAGGAAGCGGGATGGAGAAGGGCTTATTGGTCACAGATTTCAGAGGGACCAGAGTGTAAAGGTTCATTGTCACAGACAGCAAGCTGGAGCAGGGACTGCCAGTAGAGGTAGCTTTGAAATTGGACTTCTTTGCTGGCTGGGAGAGGGAATTTGGTCAGCTCCATGGACAGAAATTTTCTTTCTTCTGGGGCATCTGGCTGCTGAGTCTTGCCCATGTGCACAGGGTTCAGTTGATTGCCATATTTGGGGTTGGGAAGGAATTTTCCTCCAGGGCAGATTGGAAGAAGCCCTGGGGAGTTTTCACCTTCCTCTGCAGTGCGGGCCATGGCTTGCTTGCTGGAGAATTCTCTGCACCTTGAAGTCTTTAAACCGTGATTTCAGTTCTTCAGTAACTCAGTAACTTAGGGGTTTATAGCAGGAGTGGGTGGGTAAGATTCTGTGGTCTGTATTGTGCAGGAGGTCAGACTAGATAATGGTCCCTTCTGACCTTGAAGGGTATGAGGTTTATTTAGAGCTGACTTTATGACGACAAAATTGTTATCAACAGAGAAATACAGAGATGCCATAAACAGATAGATACAATACAAAAGCCATCCATAGACAGACATCCAGATAGACAGACCCCATCATAGACAGAAACCGTAAACAGATACTATATTATACATACACACACCATCAATAGGTAGATAGAGATATAGATACTATCTATCAATAGATACTGTAGATAGACAGTGAGACACCTAGAACAGCCAGATAGCATTGACAGACGCCATACAGATACCACTGATAGATGCTGTAGACAGACAGACAGGCACCTAGACAGGCAGATAATTACAATCTCAATCTTTCATTTCCCATAGCATTTCTCACCCACACTGCTGACACAGTGACACTCCTAGAGGATAATAGGCACCCAGAGTCATAGATACAGCTATTGAAAATGTGACATGCCACTACATAGAAGAATTCTAGGTTTCTAGTATCACGAAGGGTATAGGGAATGCTGATCCGTGCCTCCTTTTTGTTATCCCTCCCACCACACATAGGACTGTGCAATGATATTAACAGCCATTAGCTATTGCAGTACATCATAGCACTGAAGTTAAAGATGAGCAACCAAGTTCAGAGGGTCTCCCCAAGATGAACGGGGCTGAATATCGGCAGCCACACACACTTTCGTACGGCACAATACTCTGTTAACCACGTCCCTTTCAGAATACGATTCCCAACACTGATCTGCCTGTAAAACAGCTGAGGATCGGGCCCAACTTGCTCCTATCTACACAGACAGCGTTGTCGCCTTCAACATCATGTTAGTCAGCAGGACTCCGCGAGGTCCTGGCCCTGACACCACCTAACTTGCTACTGAAGACAAGGCCCAGGAGCGATGGGCCTTGGAGCAAGAGGGTTATGTTTTCCGCTTGCCCTCTTCCCTGCTACAAGATGAGCTCTCTCCCCCACCGCAACTAAGTGGAGGAATTTGTCACAGGAGCTTGTGTTGCCAAAACATGCAGGTGTTAATTAAAATCACAGCAACCCAGTAATCAAGTGAGAAGCAGCAGAGTCAAGGGGCTGTTTTTCCCTCTTCCTTTGTCTCTCCCCCGAAATCCCTTGGGCTGGTAATGCCGAGACTGTCACGGTTACGCAACTTCTCCCTTTTCTGGTGAGTCTATTGCTGGGCAAAGGCGCCTGACGGGCAACCCTGGAGACCTCTGTTTATACACAGTGCACGGGAAGCTTCGCAGGCCCATGCTGTGCCTTGAAACTATCCAGTGAGTCAGAGGGGGGTGCTTAGTGCACGGAAGTTGGGGTGGGGGAGGGGAGGAGAGAGGATGAGGCAGAGCGCAAAGGCAGAGTGCTCCTAGGGTTAAGGCAGAGGACCAAGAAGTGGGGTAGATCCAGGTTCTGCTCCCAGTCATGCCACTGTCTCCTGGCATGACCTCGGCCAAGTCGCTAGCCACCAGCCAGCCCAAGAGGGACCTCACCCAAGAGGCTGGCATGTATTTGGGGTAGCTCACCCCTCTTGCTCCCAGGGCTACCCTTCTGTTTCTAGCACAGCAGCTCACTCAGAGCGAGCGCAGGCGCGTCTCCTCAAGCCGGGAGGGACTTCCAGATCCTGCTGCCATGGCAGCAGGACATCCCATGTCTCAGCACCAGGGACATTCACAGTGGTCAGGGAGATGCTGAGCCATCCACATCCCCTACCCAAGAGGGGCACACAGGAGCTGAGGGTGCTCAGTGCCATGCAGGATCTGGCCTTTTATCTGTTGCTTAAGCTGGAGTCGGGGGAGGATGAGTGAAGTGAAGGTTTAAACCACTGGCAAGTGTCCCCCTTGGTGCCTGATCCTCGGAGGATAGACGCACACTACAGCCCCAGAGAGGCAGCTCATCCTTTTAGCTCTGGAGGTCCCCAGCTCGATCACCAGTGGGTTGGCCAAGATGGCGGCCATCACACGAATGGAGGCTCATCTGGCCAAAGAGGGGGACCTATAGCACTCATTTACCAGTGGGTTATATAAGCAGACAAGCACCACGCAATAGGAGGTGCTGCTTGTCCACCCGGAGGGCATATATAGGTTGTGTAGGGGGGGCTTGGCGTCTGGCTTTGGTCAGTGTGAGGGAAGCAGGGTATATTATGGTCATTTCCAATAACTATGGGGGTGAGGGCACAGCCATGAGCCATCTGGAAGATCTCCCGCCCTTGCTCACTTCGTCTGCGCACTCAGGAACGGTGCCAATAGCAGCCAGACCCCAGATTTGCTGGGATGCTCAGGCTGAGAGAGCAGGAATCTTCAGGTGTCAGAGAGCACCGTGCACGGCGCTCTCACTCGCCCAGGTCCCTCTATCCGAGTCCTGACATCCTGGGCCAGCGTCCTGCGAGGGAAAACTTCAGCCAGCACACCCTGTAGGGCCCACACTGCCTGCCTTTCAGCACAGCCTAGTCAGACAGGGAGGAGATGGGGCGGTGGGGTGTGGGAGGAAAGAATATACTGGGGAAGAGACACGGAGAAGGAAAAGGGGGAAGTGGAAGAAGAGCTCAGGAAAGATGGAGTGAGACACAAAGTGCCAGGAGGAAAGGAAGATGGAGCAAGAGGAAGACCCAGCAAAGGCAGTGAGTTCAATCTAGTCTGGCAGGTCCCCAGTGGGAGAGGTCCCCTTATCCACTGGGATCCCGAATCAGAAGGCTCACAATAGGAAGTCATCACACCTCGCTCCCCGCACCGTCTGTTCTTATCCCATTACCTTCCAGCAAAGCAGGGGAGATGGGACATGAACGAAGCCTACAGGCTCCACCTCCCCTACCCCCTCCTTCTTACCTTTTCTGCCGACTGTGACGTCCCAAAAAATATGGGGATGAAGGCTAACCAGACGATGCAGGTGGTGTACATGGTGAACCCGATGGGTTTGGCTTCGTTAAAGGTCTCCGGAACCCCGCGGGTCTTAATGGCGTACACAGTGCAGGTCACCATAAGCAGCATACTGTACCCCAGCAAACAGATGAGGGACAGGTCGGAAATGTCACACTTTAGGATACCCTGGGCAAAAAGGGGGTCTGTAGTCCGCTGGTCCTCATAGTCAATGATGGAGTGGGAGGGATCCACGATGAACCAGACGCAGACGCCCATCAGCTGCAGGGAGATGAGGCTGAAGGTGATGACCAGCTGGGAGGCGGGGCTGATGAAGCGCGGGGCACTGACCGACTTCTTGCCCTGCTCGAAAATGCGGTAGATGCGGTTGGTCTTGGTGAGCAGGGCCGCGTAGCTGATGCTCATGCCCAGCCCCAGGAAGATCCGCCGCAGGGAGCAGGTGCCCATGCTGGGCTCGGCGATCATCAGGAAGGTGGTGGCATAGCAGAGGAAGATGCCCGTCAGCAGCACGTAGCTGAGCTCCCGCCCCGAGGCCTTGACGATGGGCGTGTCGTTGTAGCGCACCAATGTCACCACCACGAAGAGGGTGGCAATGATGCCCATGAGGGCGATGAAGACAGGCACCACGGCCCAGGGCGAGCTCCACTCCAGCTTGACGATGGGGATGGGGACGCAGCTGGTGTGGTTCTCATCGGGGCGCTCGCTGAAGCGGCACATCTTGCAGTGGAACTCGTCCAGCTGGTACTGGTAGCCATCACAGCGCTCGCAGTGCCAACAGCACGGGATGCCCTTCACCAGCTTCTTCCTCTCGCCCGGCTTGCACGGCTGGCTGCAGATGGAGCTGGGGAGCTGGTGGGCCCCCCCGGGCCAGTGCATGCGTTCGATCTGCGGGAAGAGAGAGAGGAGGCCTCGCTGATCAACAAGGGACTCGGTCCTTTGCGTGCACAAGGGGCTGACTCGCAGTGAGCACAGTGTGGACAAGTGCAGGGTCAGCTTGTCGCAGGCAGCCCAAATGATGCACCTCACTCCTGACCGGCCACCCCCTTTGCTAGTCTGTCCTTGGGCTCTCCCAGAGGTCTGCAGCACCCACTGCTATTCTGGTCCTAAACTTCTTCCCCTCCAGCTCTACCAATGCCCCCCCATTTCCCAAGCATGGCATCCCCTGCTACTCCACTCTTGCCCCACATCCTCACAGCCCCCACCCCACACTGAAGCTTTGCCAAACACATGGGTTTCCTGACCTTCATTCCCTCCTATGCTTCACCCTGGTCTTCCTTCACCTTTTCTTACACACAGTTTTATGAGGGGGACACATATGCACAGGGGCATGAAGCTGAATCCTGCCAAAACTCATGTCGCTGGTAGCCTAAGGGATGTGTCCACTTCGGGAGTTTAAACCGCATTAAGTCAAGTTAATCTGATTTGACAATTGCATAGGACAACTTTTCATCCAAAGTTGTAGACAAAGTTGTGGCCTCTACCCCATTGTCACCTGTGGCAGATTCAATGCCTATGCAGGTTGTGGAATCTCCATCACTGGAGATTTTTAAGAGCGGGTTAGACAAACACCTGTCAGGGATGGTGTAGATAATAGTTAGTCCTGGCATGAGTGCAGGGGACCGGACTAGATGACCTCTCGAGGTGTGTTCCAGTCCTATGAATCTATAATGGAAACACCCCTTTGTGTGACAGGTGACTGGTTACAGCGAAAGAAACGAGTGTTCTCTCTTTACGCGAGACAGACATGACCATTGCATGCCTGCAAAGCTAGAGAGCACAGCTTGTGACTGAGGTAGAAATGCCCTGTAATGTGCATTCTTACAGTGAAACAGCTTTGCTGTGGGGATAGAAAAGCTCTTAGTGGCTTTTCACAGGCTTACGTACATGAAGACTGGGAACGGCGAATGCTTCAGGCAATCATTGCAAAAGCCTATCTATTTTCCTCTGCACTTTCACCTAGTCTGCAGGGGCAATAAAGCAAATTCTAAGGCTGGAAAAATTCTCAATTTTTGTCTAGACTTTGAGGATTGGTGGCAAAGCCATTCCCTCAGGATAACTCCTGACTCCTGTTCCTTCCTACAGCACTTCCAGGGGACCATCTTGGGAAACTACTTCCCAGCATCTCTCTTTGGTTGGCCCTTCATCTTAAATAGAGCCATTCTCTGCCTTTTAGGCCTAGACTACACTACAAAATTAGGTCAGCGAAAGTTGCCTTATAATAATGTATGCGTCTACACTACCAGGTCCCTTCTGCCGACCTAGAGTTGCTTGTAACATTGACTTCTGTACTCCAGATCTGCAAGAGGCATAGCACTTAATTCAGTGTTGATAGATCGACAGAGATTGGCGCTGTGTCTACACTGTCACCTGCCTCAGTATGTCATCCAGAGTCAGCACAACCTAAAAGAGAGGTATTCCGCTTCCCCCATGTTCACCCCACTGATTCCTCTGATGCCACTACACCTCCCCTCCCCCCGAGGCAAAACCAACCTGGGAACATAATTCCTGACTGCAACCCCATTAAATCCCATCCCCCAACCACCAAGATACAATGGCGGAGCCGAACAGACAAAAATCCCACTGCATGCACCATTTACCGTCTCGAGGTTCCCCAAATCTGCGAAGAATCACAGGGAGGTAAAGCCAGAAATAGTTATAAACCCCACATACAAACACTGTCACAGATTCTCTAGAATAAATCACAGGTGGCTGTTTGTGTTTACTACTCCCATATCCCTGGCACCTGCCCTAGCCAAGCCCCCAAGGACAGGGGCCACCAATAGCCGAACATCTGGCCAATATCAGGGAAGGAGCAACTCCTGATGAAACATTCACGGACATCACTTCAGAGCCTCAAACCCCTGGACACAGCAGAGGGGGAGGGCACTATCTGAGGATGGAGAGGGAAGCAGACAAGGACATCTCTAGGGAGATGTCTGCAGGGGCCAAAGGAAAGCATCGTCGTGGCCAAAGACAGTATACAAAGGCAGAGGGAAATGGAGGGGCAACTCTTGGAAATGATACAAAGCTAAAACCCCCAGCTGCCACATGGGTTATTTGGGCAGCAGGCACTGCAGTACTGCAAACCAGCACCTGGGCAAAGCAGGCCATGGAAACAACTACTCATGCCTCCAAATCATGTTCCCAGAGAGGCCATTCCTGCCACAGACCCTAGCCCAGGGCACTAAGAACCACGGCAACTGGAACCCCAGCTCTTCTGAGCCCTCTGTCACCCCTGGGAACATCAAGCCTTGGCACTCTGCTCCAGAAGGCCCGTAAACCAGAAGAGGGAGAGCCAAAAGGTACACGCATCTATGGCTTTAAGCCTCCATGCCACCCCTTGCATTGTGCCCTGCTCTTGCTGCTCTGTTTTGCGGATGGTTTAATGAAAAGGTTCTTTGTGGCTAGAGAACAGACTGCTTTTTAATACGTCATTTAATAATTAAGCCATTATTTTAGCATTTCAATTCAAGGTTCATTTCTCTGTTACGTCACAGGTTTTATTATTAAACAAACCTGGAAAACATTTTTCTTAAGGAGCAGACTGTTCCTTTTCCACAGACAGTCCTTCAGTTTGCACTAATTCACAAACTTTTACAGGCAGGCAAAGACATGACACAGAAGGGACTGCCACAACGTTGCCCTCCCACGGCTCAAACCCTGAACTGCTCAAAAAACTTTCCACTCTCCCTCCCGCTGCAGGTTAACAGCTGGATGTGCAGCTGCACCATTTCAGGCCTGAGACTCTGAATAAGGGCAACCGGATAATACTGCTCCAGCTGCTTGTATTTCGTATTTGTACAACTACAGGCTACTGCGGAATACAATGTGTTGCTATAATCTTTGAAACTGTTTTTGATGCTAATTCCAAATGAGTTCACCAACAGCACCATCTCCTTTCCGAACAGCCAAACACAAATTCTGCTGCAGTTCACTGAGGCTGCAGTGAAACAGCTCTCTCTCTCTGTCCAAGCAGCCTGCATATAGCTTCATTATCCAGGGAAGCAGAGGTTGAACTGGAGGAAACGTCCACACCATTAATGCCCGTCGTGTTCCCAGGAGCAACCAGCCCTTTCTCCGTTAAGGTAAATTGAGCTGAGTCCCAAAATAGCCTAGCATTGTGATCCCTTGCAGAACATCCTACATTTCTGTTCGCAAATCTACCCCAGTGGGCATCCAGCCTGTGGCACACCCTGGGGAAATACCCCTTTGTGTTTATGAATTCTGAGCAGGCAGCCTGAGAAGGTCAGAACCCAATACTTTCTACCCTTCTAGTCAGTAGAGGGACTGACTACCTCATAGTTTGACTTCTGTATCTGGAGGGGCAGCTCCAGTCAGACAAATGGGGCCGCATGTGTGGGGAGCAAATTCCACGCCTAATGGAGGCTTGCAGTTTGGGGACAACGTCCATCTGCCCCACTCCCCAAAGTACACCCATGGGCTATCCATGTTACCCAGTAAGCTTATGCCTACACTTCAAGCAGGGTGTGTGATCCCCAGCTCAAGACGACATACTCACGCTAGCTCCGATTGAGACAACATGCTAAAAATAAAAAGTGTAGCTGCAGCATCACAAGCAGGAGGTTTTAGCCTCCCTAAGTGTGATCCCATCTGCAACGGTAGAGATGTACTCAGTACAGCTAGCACCTCCCACTGTGGCTACAATCTATTTTTAGCATGCTAACTCAATCAGAGCTAGCATGGGTGTCTCCTTGAGCTGGGAATCACCCCCCAGATCAAAGTATAGGGAATGCCCTAAGACACCTCTTGGGTCACAAATCAGAAGAAACAGCCCTGCAGTTCAGGAGGCAAGACTACACACAAAAGCAAAACGGCTCCTCAGCAGAGGCAGTCAGGAATTTTTTGGCAAAACATTTTTCTATCAGGAAATACTGATTTATCGAAGCTGAAACTCTTCGTGGAAAAGAGTCAGTTTCAACTAATTTCCTGTTTCGAAAAGAGATGGGAAAAAAGTTGATTTGAAATGGTTGAAGTGTCTGTTTAGACCTTCCTGAAGCCAAAAAAAGTTCAATTTTTCCATCTGAAATGACTTCTTTGAAGTTAAGTTGAGGAAAAAGGCAAAATTGAATCAAAATGTTTCCACTGATCCGATCCAATTTTTTTTTTTGAATTTTCAGTTCATGAAAATTTTCAAGATTTTGACTGTCCAAATGTGCAAGTGAGATTTTTGAAATTTCAAAAACATTCTCATGAGACAAGAAAATGTTCTTCTGCCCAGATCTATAATATTGCCAGAGCTACTAGCATTTGAGAAACAGGAGGAAAGATTAAAATTGTTGCCAAAAAAACTATTCTTGGCTCAGTGACACAATAATGGCTTCTAGGAATGTACCTCCATCCACCCCATGATGTCAAAGTACACGAATATCTTTACAGACCATACAGGGACTATTTCGACAGGCACTGAATTGCAGCCATCTCTGGGGTGAAAGGAGGCGAAGGCCACAGGCAGAGATCACTGGTTCCATTAGTCACCATTCAAAGACCCAATACAGAGCAAACTGTGAGCCACAGGGAGATACTAATGAACCCCAAGGCCCAGAACAAGACTAATGAGAAAATAAATAGTTTGGCCCAAATGTTAGGAAATTGTGGCAACTTTTTCTTTGGAAAGCTCTAGCATTCCCTGCTTTCGAAGAGGGACTTCGAATTAGACAGGCGGTGGTCTATACATCAGACACATGCCTTTTGCCATCCATGTGAAAATCAGCCTGTTTTTTGCCAATTTATAAAACCTTGGAAAAAGAAAATAAGAATGGAAAAAAGTAGCATGGGACCATGTAATTAAATACAATATCATGATGCAGACACAACGGGGGGTTGAATTAATGTAGCACAAACAACTTCAACTCTGACATTTACTAACTTTTTGCAAACTCAATACCGTTCTTTTTCTATAGGGTTTGTTTATTGGGGAGTAGGATATATCTTAACGGTGTATCGAGCACAGGCTGGGGATGGTTCGGCACAATGAGTGGAATTGGTTGGTGTGTCTAGTTTCAGAATTCCCAGTCCCTTTAAGCCAGCTGCCACATCACCTCTCTTCAGCTTGCGCAAGACAATGTTCCCTAATGGAAGCTCTAGGGATGCAGAGATAATGCTGTTGGCCCTGTCTCTTTGCTGGGACCATCTCCACTGACTCCACAGCCAAATGCAAAACCATTCCAAAGTCTTACTTTTAAGTGCAGGTGATCGGTCCATTGCCCAATGACCTTGTACTCAGCAGTAGAATTTTTGATCTGGTATTGGTAGATGTCATAACGGCCAGGTGCATCTCCATTCTCATTAAACGTCACCGGAGTCCCAGCAATGCCTGCAAGATAGGAAAATTTTAACGTCAGAGAGCAAAGCAACATGTACTCCAGTGATGTGCAGTGTGTCTGATCCATGTAGCGCAGTGTCCAATTCAACTCCTGCTCAAGTCAATGGGATCTTTGCTATTAACTTCAGTGGAGTCCTTAGAGCAGAGGTTCTCAAACTGTGGTCCGTGGACCACCAGTGGTCCCCGGGCTCCATTCAGGTGGTCTGCAGATAGTTCCCTCTAAGCTGCATGCCCATGAGAGAATGAAGGGCCACCCACCTAATTAGTGGAGTCCTGCAGACAAGGCTCCACTAATGAGGTACCTGGACTCTGGAGAAGATGCACATGTAAGGTGAGGTGGTGACTGGGCAGGGGGGAGTAGAGGGTAGGTGGGATAGGGTAGCAAGATAAGTAAAGGGAGTGTGGGGAATTTGGGATGTGCAGGGCTGTGGTGGCTAGAGAAAAAGGTGACACTCCCAAGCTCCAGGGCTGCGGCTGCCGGGGAGAGACCCCCGCTCCTTCCCAGCCCTAGCTCGGGGCTGCCGGGGTAGGGGAGAGAGGGCACATCCATCACATTAGAAAGGTATTCAAATGAGTTGTGGGCTTTTATTTGTAGAGCAAAACAGGTTCTCTCTATACATAGCCCTTTTATCCCAAGCTGTTTACAGTATTTAGCTAACAGTACAAGCAATGTTTGGAAAGATCATTAAGTGGTCCGCCGAGACCCTCAGCAATTTTCAAGTGGTCCAGGGAAAAAAGGAGTCTGAGAACCACTGCCTTCGATTATTTTCTTCTTCCATGGTCTCCTTCCCAGTGTCATGCATTCCGGTGGCATTTGATAAGTACCATTGAAAAAATAAGCCAGCCTTGCAAACCTGCCAGGACAACTTACCAGCCTGTAGAGATAGGGGACAAACAAATACTTAGCTATCTGGTTACCATTAACTCAACAGTCAGACAAAAATACCTTTGCCTTCTATACAAAGAGCACACCTGCCCCAATTTTCATTAACATTTGACTAGAAATGACTGGTTTGATAAATGTGTAAACAGAAGTTTCATTCCATTTAATAAAATCACAGAAACACCACATCCTGGGGAGTATAAAGGGGCTCCCTCTGCAATATGCCAACATCCTTTTAAACAGAGATTTGATATTACTGCAGAAGGTTTCTCTAAATAAAAGCTGGCTGTTGTACTGATGCTCGTAGAACTGTAGAAACGTAGGGCCAGAAGGGACCTGAGAAGTCATCGAGTCTAACCCCCTGCACTGCGGCTGGACCACAAACCTAGAGCCTCCCTGACAGGGGTTTATCCAGCCTGTTTGTAAAAACCTCTAATGACGGCAATTCTACAACCTCCCTGGGAAGCCTGTTCCAGAGCCTAACAACCCTGATAGTAGGTTTTTCCTAAGATCTAACCTAAGTCTCCGTTGCTGAGGATTAAGCTCATTACTTCTTGTCCTACCTTCAGTGGCTATGGAGTACAATTGATCACGGTCCTCTTTTTAACAGTCATAAGCATATTTGAAGACTTATCAGGTCCCCCCGCCTCGGTCGTCTTTTTTCAAGACTACTCATGCCCAGGTTTTTTTTGTTGCTTTTTTTAAAAGCTTTGCTCACAGGTCAGGTTTTCTAAACCTTGTAGCATTTTTGTTGTTCTCCTCTGGACTCTCTCCCATTTCTCCACCTCTCTCCTAAGCACAGCACCTGGAACTGGAGACAGCACTCCAGCGGTGGCCTCTTCCTCGGTGAGTACAGAGGAACAATGACCTGCCATGCCTCTTTTCCAACACTGATCCCTTTGTCTCTGGTATTTACTCAGAAGGATTTGTAGAAAAAGTCTTAAAACATCCAAAACAAACAAACAGATAAAAAACCCAAATCCCCTTGCCCACACAGATGAAGATAATGAAAACACAAGAATGCCTGGAGTCAGATCCTCAGCTGGTGTATGTCAGCACAGCTCCCTTTGGCAACTGGTCTCCTCATCTACCAACAACTATTTAATTGCCCTTGGCCAGCAGGTGGTTAGAATTTGTCAAGGCTGAAATGAATTAATAAGTATCACCTCATCCGTGCCTAGATAATGCAGGGAGGGGATTGTTGGAAATTCCTTGGGCTGATATGGAAGGCTGTTGGCCTGGCAATGGCAGAACCGTTTGGAGAGATATGAGGAAGTGCTCAAGTCTCATGGCCAGGGGGACGGATGCCCAATCAGGTGCTTCGTCCCATCGGGCCGGCCTGTTAAATTGTAGTCTTGGGCCAGCGTAGAACGCCTCCGGATCAGAATTCTCCACTCACACCAGTGGTAGTATTTCACACCCCTTTGCACAAGTGCAAACGGTTCTAAAAGGGGCCCAGCAGGGAGGCAAGCTGAGGCATCATGACACACTGGGAAGGGGGAAGACTGGGGGCACATTATTGAGAGAGGACCCCACAAAGTTATGTTGGCTTAACTACCTCACTCCAGGCTGTGCAAAATTTCATGCCCTGTGCAATCTAAGCCAACCTAAGATCCAGTGTAGACACCGCTAGGTCAAAAGAAGAGTTCTTCTCTCCACCTACCTACCGCCTCTCGGAGAGGTGGATTTACGACAACGATGGAAAAACCCCTTCTGTCACTGCAGCAAGTGGTTATGCTGCAATGCTGCAGCTGTCTTGCTGTAGCATTTCTGGTGCAGACATAACCAGAGAGAGGACAGAATAGATGCCAGAAAAACTAATTCACTCCCGTGTGGAAATCTGCCTGCTTTTCCTCACCTGTGTCACTTATCCAACCAATCGCATTACCCGTGAAAAGCAGATTGCAAAGGGCACTCTGCAGGGCTCTCTCCCCACCCGCTGGCAGCCTGCACGGTCTCACACCATCTCCAGAAGTCTGGGAGTCTCTTTCCTAAAGCACGGAATAATAAATCCATACACAGTGTCACGGCGTCGTGACGCTACATCAGTCATTCAGCAGGAGTGGTGATCTCCTCTCAGCATTCAACTATGGAGCTTGCTGAGGGAAACCACCACCACAGCCTCTCTCGCATTTCTACACACGCTGGGCGAACGGGGACTTCATGAAACGCAGGAGCTGGAAGCAGGGGCTACAAGCAGGCTTAGCCCAGACAGATGCTGTGCATAATTTCTCTGCACAGTTCTGCTGGTACACCTCAGTCTTGACCCACAGCCTCCCTTGCTATTCCAGCCATAGGCTTCCCCCTGCACTCAATCCTGACCCACCGTTCTGCTGCTACTCCAGCCTGGACCTCAAACCGTTCTGCCAACGATATTCGCAAGAGACATGGACAGTGCAGACAACTGACGGATGCATCCCTACCCCCGCTCCCCGATTCCCGAGGCTGGGGCTCTGCTCAACACAGTCGACCTGGCAGGCACTGAGCTCTGTGATGCAGGCCGACAAGGAGCAGAGATTAGTCATTAAGCTTGTGTAACTGGAGGCAGTCTTTGAATCCAGGCTCCAAGGGCTGCACAAACTCACTGCACAACTGCTAAAGAAGCAGGGTTTGAGCAAAGAGATCTCCGTTGCTGTCAGTGGATGGGGGAAGGAATATGACAGGAGCGTGCTCCCCGCTGGGCATGCCGACCAGGGTGGACACCCTTCGTTTGCAAATGGCAGCTGAGCCGCCGGTCCCTCCCCTCCCCACAGCTCATTCCACTTGAAGTGCGGACAGAGAGATGTTGAAGCCAATCACCTGCCACTTCGGGGCAGTGGGGATGGCCCGAGCTTGGCACTTGGGGATGTTGCCTGAAAGGGAGTATGGGTGGGAGCTGGGATGCAATACAAACACTTCAAAACAGTAGCAGCCAATGCTCAATCTCGGATCCACACCAGCTGCTCGCTGCACAGAAACATTTCCTGCAGCGCATGACGGATGGCGGCTGGAAGGGGGAGTTTCACTGCCTAAGGCTTTGCCACATTTTTGTTTTAAATTTACTTTAAAGTACAATCAAATGAACTGTGCAAATAAATACGAACACAAGAAGAGAAGAGAAAATCAAACAAGAGGAGAAGAAGGAAAAATAAATAAGGAAGACAGATTGCAGAGGAGATTGCAGGGGAGAGATAAATAGAAGTAATAAGAAGGAAGGGACAGAAAATGTTTATTAAAAAGATATAGTACAGGGAAGAGATGAGTTTTCAGAGGAGATCTGAAGGAAGACAAAGCTGTAACAGAATGAATCAGACAAGGAGCTCAGTTCAACAGAGGGGGAGAGGAAAGAAGGGATGGAAGTAGAACAAGATACAGAAGCTAACAAAGGAAGGGTGGGGCTGTGTTAAGGCTCCAGGCTGGCACCGTAAAGGATCTAGGTTCAATTTCTGTTGCTAACTCCCTGTGTGACCTTGGGGCGGGGAAAAAAAACACTGGAGTTTTTTTGGGGGGTGAGCTCCTATTTCACTTCTTAGATAAGAGGCCAGTGCTAGGATTTTTGAAAGCTCCTACATGACTCAGGAGCACAAGTTGCATTGACTTCCTGCGTGCTCCTATGTCACACTGGTGTTGTTTAAAATCCCTAGCCTTAATTTTCAGAAGCACTCAGCAGTTTGGGTGCTGAGCCTTTTTGAAAACCTGCTTCTTGAACACACTCTGCCTCAGCTCCTTCTCTATAACGTGGGGACAATAATAAAACCGTGGAGTCAATGTAGTTTGTAGTCTCTCACTGTGTGTATGTGTATCTCAGCTGGAGCTTCTCATTGCTACCGTAAGGTACATAATAAACAGAAAGTCCAGGCCAGGAGCAGAAGAGGCCTGGTTCCACTTTCATTCACAGCCCTGTAGATGTGGCGCAACTGCAGTGACTTTAGCAGAGTCATTCTCCAGTGACTTAGAGTAGAATTGGCCCCCGTTCCTCTCTTACTGTCCCCTCCCTCTGGGCCATGTTAAAGGCCAGACAACGTGACCCCCTGCAGACAGACAGACCTGAGAAGTTGACATTGCGGATGTACTTGAGCAGCTCCACCCCATCTACCGGGTCCATCCTGGGGCAAAGGCCGACCTTGCCGGGACACAAGCTCTTGTGCATGTTGTGTAGGGCGTGGCCCATCGCGTACACGGCGTCGATGACGAACTGCACCTTCCCCTCCTGCTCATACGACGAGTCCTGGCCGATCCGCTCGCGGTCTGCAAACACACAATACGGGGGCTATGGCAACATCAGCTCTCCGGTCACTTCCCTCAGCCACTCCCACTGCACGTCCCACGATTCCTCCCTCTGGGACTGGCGGAGCTGGGAACTGCCTATGGCCTCCCCCATTTCCTAGAGTGTTTACTGCAAGAGAAGACTGAACTCAGGCTGGAGGGAGTTACCCCAGAGCCAGCATACGTTCTCTAGTCCCTATGGTACCAAGTATCTGGGATGGGGATGGTACTAGTACTACTGCATCTGGGAGCTAACTACAGCCATTTCTCACTGCTAGAAGAAGCTGGCACATCTGCCTTACACCATTCCTGATAGAGCCATGCTTGCAGGATCTAGTACTGTAGAAAGGCTCTGATTTTAAGAGTGGCTCCCATTCAGGTCAGAAGAGCAGGTGCTCAGCTATTCTGAAAACCAGGCCCAATAATAAACGGGCAGGAGGGACAGCCTTGCAGTATAAAGTGGTGGGCTGGGGACTCATGCAATCTACTCCCAGTTCTGCCTCTGACCTGCTGCAACACCTTAGAGCAGTCACTAGGGGCTGCTTTTTTCAAAACCAATGATGGTTTGCAAATCCTGTGACAGCAACTGCAGCTGTGGGTTCCCCACATCTCCAAGAATCTGCCCCTTCAATCTTTCTCTCTACCTTGCTTATGTCTATTATAAGCTCAATAGAGCCTCATCATGCCAGGCATACGTACAGCACCTAGCACAGGGGTGGGCAAGCTAAGGCTTGTGGGCTGGATCCAGCCTGCCAGCTGTTTCAATCTGAACCTCAAGCTCCTCTTGCGGAGCATGTCTATAGTTGCCCCATTCCAGCAGGGGATCGCTCTGCATAGCTCCCGGAAGCAGCAGCAGCATGGCCCCACACCAGCTCCCCCTGCCCCTGCCCCAAGCACCACCCCTGTGCTCCTACTGACCAGGAACCACAGCAGGGCCTTTCTATCCCCTCCCCATGCCCCAATCCCCTGCTCCAGCCTTAATCCCCCTCCCGCCCTCCGAACCCCTCGGTCTCGGCCCGGATCACCCTCATCCCCAGCCCAGAGTCTGCACCCATAGCCCGAGCCCTCCCCCTCACACCATGCCCCAGCCCAGAGCCTTCTCCGGCACCCTGAACTCAGCCCCACCCTGGAGCCCACACCCCCTCCCACACTCCAACGCCAATTTCATGAGAATTCTTGGCCCACCATACAATTTCTGTACCCAGATGTGGCCCTCGGGCCAAAACGTTTGCCCACCTCTGACCTAGCACAATTGTTATAGACAATATATAAGTCCTATCTAAATTTCTATATAGGACCATTACTCTGATTTGAATACTCCCAAGATTAATGGTATATGTAATCCTCACCTGAATTTTATACTCTGAGCACATCTCCAAAGCTCATGTATATTTCTCTGGGCGTAGCTGAGAGCTGCTAGACTTCTATTGTGCAGAAATTCCCCTGGGATACATAGCAGCATCATTTAATCACTTATAGTTGTTTAGCACTTCCATCTTCACACTGATCTCTACTCTAAACCCCATAAAAATTCTTCAGCTAGTTAGAACTCATCTTTCCCAGCCAGGAAGTTTATGGTACATAAACTTTACACAGTAAACAGCATCAGGGTGAAAATATATTCCAAGCAAGTCCCAAACTCTTCATGTAACTTGAATGAGGCTACAGTGGATAGTTCTGAAGCTGCGGCAAAGTATAGCCAATATCCAAAGCCAGGTACCCATGCCAAAAGTGGAAAGATGTCATCTCACTGCACTGCCTCGGGGAGATATCTCCTCCAGCTCTGCCAAACTTCCCAGTACTGCAATAAACATTTCCAGGAAGTCTCATCTTCTGGAGGCAGGACCTCCAGGCGCATTAGAAGAACCTGGCACATCCTCTGCAAGCCATTAAAAGTGCAATGCTTGTCACAGGTCCTTCCTAGTCAGTGTGATCACCATTATACAGAACCCCAGAAATACTTAACTGGGAGGCAGGTCATGTGTTGCCCAGAGCTTATTTGGTATAACTAGACACGGTTGGAAAATTTCAAGTTCTCAATGAAAAGTCAAACACTGAAATACTTCCGTTCAAAACCAAAATATTTCAATTCTGAAATGCCACCATGGTGCCTAATGGGAGTTGTAGGTCAGGTGTCTCTCATGCCTCTATATGCTGAACTACATCTCCCATGATGCATAATGGACAACCCCACCCCACCCCAATGAATGGAGAGCATGTATCAAGGCAGTCACAACAATGCATACTGGGAGCTGAAGTCCAACTGGAGAACCTGGCATATGATGCAACAGAGCTACAACTTCCAGGAGGCACCACGGTGGTATTTCAGAATCAATTTTTTCTTCCATTTTCAGCCAATTCCGCTTTTGTTTTCAGATGTTTGGTTTTTAGATTAAAAAATTTCAAATTTCCCGCAGAAGGCAGATGCTGTTCATGTAAAATTCCATTTTGTCGAAGTCCCATTTTTCTCTCAAAACCCAGTTTCCATAGAACATTTTTGGCCAGCCCCGAGCAGAAGACTCGATTCCTGATTGCTCAGGGGGAATCACAGCACTCACTTCAGGATGGTAAGCTGCTCCCCATATCCCCCTCCCTGGGGGAGCTCAAGATTGTGGCTAGCCCCTAAATTCAGACCCCGTCCTGAGCTTCTTCTCCACTTCACCCCTCGGCCTGGCCTGTGGATTGTTTTGTTTTATTTCCACCACAGTAGAACTGTCTGCATTTGGCACTGGGCCACACAGCACATATTCTCTGGCATCCCCGAGTTCACATACCCCCGTCACAGCTTGAGCTACAACTTATGCAAATATTATTCATCCTCCGGCATGCTGGGCTCATCAATCTCGCCATCAGCTGTGACAGTATCAGTCTCTCGGGAGCTATCCGCAGCATCATGGGGCAGTCTGTGCAACATCCATCACTAGCCACGCATCCTCTACCATGCTCTCCCCACCTCCCTCCCCATCCCCCTTGAACTCTTCTCCCATCCTACTTCCCCACCCGCCCTCTCCGCTCCCCCAGGCCCTGACCCACAGATTGATTCCCCACCTCTCTAGCCAGCCCTAGACCATGGAATCATTCAAGTGTGCAGTAATTACCAGCGACAGCTGCCTGCCTCTCCCTGTCATCACTGCTCCTAATGGGACTTGAAACATGTTAATCATTTAGCGAAAGACACCGATTAACGTAACACGCTGTTAATTAGAACTAAGAAAGAGTCCCCCGTGGTGTGGTGCTGCGGAAGCAAGTGGCCGATAGGGGCTTTCCCGCTTCTCCGGCATCACAGCCAATACAGAACCCTCCAGATGCCCAGCTGAGTGATGCCAAGCACAGGGAGTGAAAGTCATGGGAACTCAGCAAAGCAGAGGGGGGCTTTAACACAGGGCAAGCAGTGGGAAAGTTCCCAGCTCCCCACAGTACCCAGCCAAAGGGACAGCGTGCTCTGCCAAGGGAGGAGCTGCAAAGCACGAGGAATCCCTCCTGCACTACCTACTGGATTTCCCAAGCCATTCTGTCTTTCCTACCCCACCCCGTTGTGCTAGGAAGCAGGCCACAAGACCCCAAGATGTGCCAGGCAGGAGCCTCAGTGAGTCTAGCCACAGCTAAGCAATGAGGCAATGCCAGGTCTGATCTCCCCACTGGCAAGCCTGGAAGGGAATCCCAGAGAAACAAAGGCTAAAAGCCTCCAGGTTTGGTTACCCAACCCCAAGCCTAGAGACGCTTCACGGGAAGTCATGACCCTTTCGGGCAGGAGTGGGCCAGAGCAGCGAAGTGATGGTCCTGATCCGATCGGGCAGGGGTGTGGGGGATTCTATGGTTACAAGTCAAGCCTCTCTCTCTTTTCAAGCAGGGCTGGGTTGGAATCAAGATTCCGACGAATTCACATGGCTTGCGCGCAGCCCCTGGGGGGAAACGCACATAACATTGGAAGTGATCAGCTCTTCTGAACCTGGAACGCAATGAAAACTCAGGGCAGGCCCCAGGGGGACAGGAACTGAAGTGAAAGATCCCCTCTGCCTCCGCAAAGCCAAACCGACGAGGCACTGGGTTCAAAGCCAGTCCATCCAGCTGGTTCTGTGAGCCACCACCTCACTGTCAAGCTTTGCGCACATCAAAGCCCAGGGAGGAACGGAACATGAAGAGTGGAAGCAGCACAAAGGCTCGGGTTTGGAGCAATCCCCCCTAGGCAGTGAGCCCCAGAGGGGCAGAGGAGAAAAGGAACACTGCTTGTTTAGTTTACAGAAGAGAAGAGGGGGGGATTTGATAGCAGCCTTCAACTACCAGAAGCAGGGGTGGGAGGCTCCGAACAGGATGGAGCTCGGCTGTTCAGTGGTGGCAGATGACAGAACAAGGAGTAATGGTCCCATGTTGCAGTGGAGGTGGTTTAGGTTGGATACTAGGAGACACTTTCACTAGGAGAGTGGTGAAGCACTAGAATGGGTTAATCAGGGAGGTGGAGGAATCTCCTTCCTTAGGACAAAGCCCTGGTTGGGATGATTTACTTGGGGATTGGTCCTGCTTTGAGCAGGGGATTGGACTAGATACCTCCTCAGGTCCCTTCCAACCCCAAGATTCTAGGATTCTCTGAAAGGTGAGCCTAAGAGCCCGGAACGAGACACGTCCCTCTGCAGAGCTGGAAGCTGGTGCAGCATGTGATTAAAAGGCACCTGTCCCATGCTGAGACTGGCTGGCCCTGGTTCTCGCCATGCTTCAGGCCATGATGCTCTAGCCTCCCGTCTGCTCTCCCTGCCTCTTGGCACATCCGAGGCGAGTGGAATCAGCACAGCGTGTCTGATGGCCAAGCCATGCCTGAACCACAGCCAGGGACATAAGGGGATGGCTGGGTTTGGTCGCCTGAGGAGGGAGAGGCAAAGGTAGCAGAGAGAAATAGAGGGAGTGCTGCAGTGCGATTCTGTCTTACAGCTGGGAACGGTGCTGACATGTGTACCCTGCAAGTGCTCTCCCAGTTGGGCCACCGTGTACACTCCCCAGGCAAAGCACGTTTGTGCTGGGAGTCCCCCATGCCCATGATGGGTTGGGACTTGGGCTGGAGGAATGGGAGAAAGCAGAGAGCAATAAGGAAGACAGCTGGGATGGAGTTCTGAGGGGGGCAGGAAGTGGGAGGGAGTCGGATGGGGGTAGGGGCCAGGCTGCTTGGGGAAACACAGCCTTTCCTCCTTGGCCCTCCATACACAGTTCTGCAACCCTGATGTGGGCCTCAGATCAAAAAGTTTGCCCACCCCTGATCTATGCTCTAAGTTTCCCATTCCTCTGGAGCCAGGGTAGAAGTTTCTGTTCTGCTTTTCTCTGTACACAGATAGCCCCCCTAATACCTCCAGTGTCTGCAATGCTCCATTGAGATTCAAAGGCCAGAAGCCAGGAAAAAGCAGGAGAGAGAGCGAGAGCGCGAGCGCGAGCGAGCGCGAGCATGGTGTGCGTGTCCCTGGGGGTAACATGCGGCATCACTTGCTTCACCCACGATGGCAGCTGCCTGCTCAGGCAAGCAGAAAGGAAGAGAGAATCTTAAAAGAGCTGTGAGCCAGCGTCCACCTTTCCGTGCCTCTCTCCACCTTCACCTCGGAATGAGAAGCACAGACACGTTCAACCGCCCCCGTGCCGGGCAAATAAAGTGCTGAAACAAATGGATAGTGAACTGACCAACAAAGAAAGATTGCATCAAGGAAGTAAACTCACAGCCCATTCTTCGAAGTTATCCATATGCTCGTGGCGTACATAGAGATTACTCATGTGAAACCCATCAAGTTATCCTTTCTTCCATGTTATTGACAAGGGCTATTAATCTTCTCCCTCAGCATAGGATCCTTCCAAGCATTCATCTTTCACCAGGCAGACAAGCCAGTCTATCTTGCCAAGATAATTACCCATTAAAAAAGGGTATAATAGACTTTACTCCAAAGCTAAGCCCCAGGGGTTCCTCCCCCAGCCACCTGGCTATGTGGGGCTGCTGTCTTCCAGCCAACGTAGGTTACACCACCACAGGACACTAAACATGTCATATGCGCATTGTCCTATCATCAGGTGATGTTAAACACGAGATATGGGCACTGCATCAGATAAAGCTCAGCATGTCATATGTGCGCTGTGCCATGTGCTCTCACGTGGCGATGAACATGTGCAATGCGCATTGGCCTTGTACATGATCATGTGGGGCAGTGTATGCAAATAGTACCAAGTGACACAGTGAACGAGATACATACAGTGTCACTACGCTCTCAAGATCGAGCATACGCATGTGATCACATGATTCTGAGCCTGTGGGATGCTCATGAGCTATCCATTTCTCACTTTTCAGCCACCAGCATAATCTTGCAGTTAAGGCAGTGGGTTAGAACTCGGGATTTACAGATTTAAGACCCCAGATAACCGGTGTGACTTTGGGCAAGTCACTTCACCTTTTTCCCCCATCTGTACAAGGGGGTTAAGAATTCAGCCTTGGCTTTTTAGATGACAAACTCACGTGCAAGGTCCGTGTGAGTACAGTGCCTAGGACAACAAGGTCCTGATCTGAATAGGGGCATCGTGCACTCATGAAAGGCTCTGGATCTCGTTACAAATCACTCATGCTGTTCACACTCTCAGCACTAATTGGCCCGTTTGTTGGCAGCCTGAGTGCAGAACACAAGGACTGAATTCCCTTCTCATCACTCGCAGGGCTCCCTCTAGTCAAGGTTGTGCTAGATTAGCCGGGGTGCTCTCCCACTGCTTCCATTGCACCTTGTGTTGTAGATTAGTCAAAGTCTCCAGGACTGTCAACCCAGCATCTTTCATTAGGACTAAAATGTTTTCAAAAAAGGAAATGAGGTTGCGCGGGGAGAGGAAGATGCAGATCAGTGAACAGAGCTTCACAATGCCATGTTCCAGACAAGAGTACAATAATTCTCTCTGAAGCTCTCAGTAGATTAGGACCGCAAAACCAATGTGACCCTGCTGATTATAATAGCCGGGTCGTGCATCGTTCGACTGGTCTGATAATTAATTTTCAAGGATGCGACGAGTCTAGCTGGGCTCCCCTCCGAGAGCGGAGGTAGCTATCTTCTCAAGCAACGCATGAGAGAGGATTAGCGGCAATTCTGATCACATCCCCAGCACTGGCTTTCCTCTGGAGTTAATGAAAATCACTCCCTAGACTTCTCTTGAGAGCTGAAGTGATGGTGCTCCAGACCACCGGCGGTTTCTGTACCACAACCTCTCCTGGCATGAGTTGCCACAGAGCATAACAAATGGTCAGCGACCAAGGGGGCGGCATCCACACACTCCAGCCTCTGCTTCTCTTTCAGATGATCCTCTAGGAAATTGGGCAGGAGCGCCGGTTGTGGAGAGCAGCCATCTGTTCCAGTCCTGGCCTCTCCCAGCAGGAGGTGCTGTATGGAACAGGTCAGACCCACTGGCCTTGGAGGAGCTCAAAGCTACTCCAGTCCTGGCCTCTCCCAGCCAGTGGCATCTTTCCCCTGGTGGAGAGTTTCCTTGCAGAGGGAGAGCTCTTCACTGACTGGGACACATAGTACAAAGCAGCCTTAGCGGAGCAGAGTCCTGCTCTAGCTTTCAGCACCGGCACAGGCAGCAGAATTGAGACTCCGTTTCCCTTTCGTGGCTTCCTATGCGCACAAGCAATTCAGCAGGGACCACGGTGCCTGGCAGCAGTGAGACAATTTCCTAGTGGTAGCCTAGCTTGAGCCTCAATTTCCAGAGTTGCTGAGCCCCTACCACTTCCTCTGACTCCAGACTGCACCTCTGCCACCCAGACTCCTGGGACTTCAAGCCCCACACCTGAAACAATGGAGACATGAGCAGCCCCTTTAGAAAGCATCTTGCCTGCAGTGACAGAGTGGATGCTGGAGTCCAGATCCCCAGCCAGGGATCTCTCCACTCCCTAACTTATCCACTTAAGCATCATCAGACTTATCCACTTAAGCAACAGGCGCACAGGACAAATCCTCACATATGTTCGCCCGACTCATACGTGCTGCGAAGGAAAAACCACACACCACCACGTTATCAGCAGGAGACCAGGGAGGAATGAAAACAAAGGCAAAAGAACACGAAGAAACTCAGCCCCCACTCAAATCCTCCCTCCATCCACATTAATATTCAGCACGCATCCATCAGTAGCCTGATCCGAGCTGCTTCACAGCTGCATGGAGGATCCCCAGCCCAACTTCAAGGCAGCATTAACATTCAACCTTGCAAAAGTAAGGTCATTAATTAGTTCTAGTTTACAAAAAAAAAGCCAGTGGCCTGTGGGAAAACCCTTCTGTCCGGGAGCTGTCTGCTTGGCCCCGAGTTCTGAAAACAGTCCCTGCAAAACAGCCCTCGTCTCCCCTCAAGATCCCCATTACTGCCCTTCTGCTCCCCAGCAAGCCCTGCTCAGACTCATTGCCAGGTCTTGTTACAACAGTGCCCCCCACACTGCCTCTTTCTGTACTGATGAGCCTATGAATTATTCAAGAGGCAGCAGCCGGCAAGGAGCCTCTTTGGCCAGTCTGCATGGGCCAGTCTGCATGGCAGAGCGTGCCAATAGCCAAGGCCAGTTCAAAGACAGAGCCTCTGTAGCTCCTGCTTCCCTGGGGAATGTGGGGCTGTGGGAGATGGGTCCTGGCTAGAACCTGGCGAGATGGAAGAGGAGTCTTGGCTACCACCAGCTAGAGAGAAGGGTTCCAGCTCCACAGGAGAAGAAGAGTGCTGGCCTGACCCCAGCTAGATCCTTGCCAGACTGGAGAGGAGTCCCAGTCTGAACAGCTGAGAACCACTGGCTAGAGCATTCCAAGTGAGCGTAGGCTGCGGGATGGATCAGAGGGACAAGAGGACGACTATATGACAGATGCAGGATTTCTCTTGCCCTTTAGGGGAGAGGGGGCGTTGCTGGAATGAAGTGGTGAGAGGCAGGAGGCGAACGCAGGAATCGATGGTTGTAAGGAAGCAATAAGGAAACTTGTCTCCCATTGCTATTAGAGAAGGTAAATTCACCAACCCATTGCAGTGACAATACCCTATACACAGTGTGAAGACCTCCTAATTGTGTCCTGGGGCACAATGAGCCAGACAAGAAGAGGCAGGAGTGACAATTGGGGGGGACCAACTCACAGAGGACTCACACCCGTCAAAGCGCAGCAACTACCGTTACTACGGAGATCGAAGCCTTTGTTTGCGGGTTGTAAACTGTAATTGAAACGAATTTTCAAGGTTGAGATTATCAGAGGCCCCGAAGGAAAAAAAAAAAAGGAAAAAAGAAAATAGAGATAGGGAAAGACAGGAGGAAAAGAGTTCCGTTTCAAAAAGCTGTTTCAATGGACAAAGAAAACTACAAACAGCAGGACCTTGAGGGCTGGGGTGGGTGGGGAGGGGAGAAGAGGGGTCATCAATGTATTTCAACACAGTGACATTCTCTCTTCATGTATCCAATTAGGAAACCTCTCCTCAGCTCCTGTCTGTCTGTCTCAGCTGAACATACATTTCCAGTCCATACGATGCTCTGATAGTGGAAGAAGGGTGACCAGACAGCAAATGTGAAAAATCAGGATGGTAATAGGAGCCTAGATAGGAAAAAAACCCAAAAATCAGGACTGTCCCTATACAAAATCAGGACATCTGGTCAGCCTAAATGGAAGGCCCATCTCCCATTGCACATACCCTGCTAAATGCTTCCCAAGGATGTCTGCCAACACACCAGGAGCTGAATTCTCTGACAGTTTAAGGATTCAGCCCTCACAACCGGGGCCAGCTTTTCCAAATAGCTGCGCAGCGCCCATTGGGACACAGATGTTCTGCAGAGCTCAGTGCCCAATGTGCAAGGCCTAAGACCTCAGATGAACACTCAAGTGCATAGCTGGAAACCAGTCTGACTTGCCTGTGTGTGAGCATTGTCAAAATAGATATTACAATCATAACAACATTGAGTGTTTAGACTTTTGCTTTAAGCTGCTGCACGTGTTAGTTTACTTATATCTGAAACCCATGCTACAAGGTAATACTGAAGCATCCGTTCTGTAAACTGTAAATCCAGTCCAGAAAGAAACACTGAGTGCAAAATACTGGTTTACACTCATGAGGGGGAGTTTTCTCCGGCCCATCAGGGAGGCCTATTGAATCCATTGTAAGGCAAGGATTTTGTGATTGCTCCCAGCACACCCATGAAGAGGGGGACGAGCCAAAGTGTTCGTCCCATCAGCTTGGACTCTATGGAGATGGGGATAAAAGTCCCTGACCAGAAGGAATTAGGGTCTTTTTATGCTGTTTGAATTCTAAGTGGCAAAGATCCCTAAATCTAAGCAAGAGATCCTTGGGATTAACTGGGTTAGCCCTAGAGGATTTACAGCCCTAGCATATTTCAGCGGCTTTGTCACCATCTGAAACCTAAAGATTGCAATGCATTTGGGTGTGTATGGTTACCTGTTTTAACCTTGTAAATAACTCTGAGTTATTAAATCCTTAGTTTACTATAGGATTGGCTACAGACTTTTGGTGAGAGATCTAAGGCGCAAATTGACTTGGGGTAAATGACTAGCCCTTTGGGACTGGGAGCAACCTGAATATTTTGTCATCTTTGGTGTAAAGTGACCATATACCCCAGAGTCGAGCTTGTCTCAGTGGCAAGATAGATCGGCGTACCCAAGGGTATGGTCTGGCACCCCATGTTAAGACTGCTATAGTGCCTGAAGAGTTTACACGTGTTACTTGGTTGGTGAATTTCAGGGATAGAACTCACAAGCAGTTTGGGGTTTGTGCCTTGCTTCCTAACAGTCTGTCCTGAAACTGGTATTCTTGCTCATGAGACACTCCAGACAGCGCGATGCAGGGCTCTCCTAGAAATCTGTATACTTACTTTGGTACTTCACTGGGAGCTGAGCTCTCTTGAAAATCTGGCTCAGTGTCAAACTTTTGGGGACTTGGGTTCCTTGGAGCCATAAGATTCTCACTCTATTGGTTCAGAGCAGGAGGGGATTTATTTTTCCCCAAGGGAAAGCCTATAGCTGTCGATTTAGTCTGTTCTGGTCATGGTGACTACGGTTGAAGTAGCTTGCTGGCAGCCTGACAGTTGTGGCTTGTCATTCTGTTTTGCTCATCAGCCTGTTTCCCAGGCTAACCACCACTCCGTGACATACGATCAGAGAAACACCATTTTCAGAGGATTGTCTGCTGAGATAGACTGTGAAAACTCCCACTCATATGAACCAGTGGGGCCAAAATCTAATTTTAATAGCAAGGGGAAGTTCAGCCTGAGTGCAAGGCTGAGAATCAGGAATCCTGGGTTCTATTCCCAACTCTGCTACGCATCACAAAACCTTGGCCAAGTCACTTTTACTACTCTAATTTGTTTCTATTACCATAGTGCATAGAAGCCCCAGTCATGGCCCAGGACCCAGTTGTACCAGGTGCTGTACAAATACAGAACAAAAACACAGCCCCTGCCAAAGAGCTTACAATCACTGTGTGCCTCAGTTTCCCTATTCATAAAATGGGTAGAATACCTGCTTAACAGGGATGTTATGAGACTTCGTTCATTAATAGCTACACATTACTTTCATTCTCTCAGAAAGAAGGGGATAGAGAAGGAGGAAAAAGTTATTTAGTACAACCAAGGATCTGCCATGACTCAGATCCCAGTTCAGGAACACACTTCTGTTTGGGACCATGCTTCTAACCATAGTATGTGCTTTCCTAAATTAGGGACTTTTTCCTCCAAGCAACAGCAATGAAGTTGGGGTAGATCTGGACTCTGTGGGCCAGATCCCCAGTGATGTAAATCAGCAATCTACTGAAGTCAACAAAGCTACCCAATTGCCACCAGCTGTGAACCTGGCCTTAGAGCTGTAGGATTTTGATGCCAGAGCACTTGAAACAGCAGTCTGGAGAGAATTTCACTGGGAAGTTGAGGGTTTGCTCAAATCTAAGGTAAAAACCAGGGGCATGAACCCCCCACAGAACTCCAAAGGAAACATTTGCACAACCCTGGGAAGCGAGACCAGCCAGCTCCAAGCATCCAGGTTATTTATCGCCAGCTGTAAGCGCTATTATTTCCTCTCTGTTTATCTGGTAAACATCATTCTGGAGACAATTTGTAGAGAGATCCAGAAAATTTGAAGACTATCCCTAGGATACCTGTCATGGCACGGGATTTGAGCTGCCTCCGTTGATACTGTCCCCTTAAAATATCATCATGTGTAATGCTACATTATTAAGATGAAGAGATCAGCAGCTTACGGCAACTGACAATGCAGCCAGCAGGTCGCTCCCCGATGCTGGGGAGTTCCCAGAGCCAACAGTGCTGGTGTGTTCCTTAAGGTCATGCCCAGATTTTGCATTTCATGAAGACACACACACTAAGCAAATATCCGTGTATGCAGACAACACAAGCACCACTAAGGAGAAGAGACGACAGGATGAGAGATGGAGGAAGGAAAGAAGGGGGATAGAAAGGCTGCAGGGTACAGGGGAAACAGACAGCCCTCCACCACAATTGGTTTCCTTTACCTTTTGTCATTAACACAGCCTATGAACTCCTCAGGACAAGGTTTGTCGTCTTAAAGCTTGATGCCACTCTACCACCGTGCTTCGTGGATGAGAACAGGTGAGGATTCCATGTCTATTAAACCAAACCAGATCTGTAGTTCTATTCCTGGGGCTGCACCGTCTGCAGCTTAAGCCAAAAAGAGGTGCAGGGGGCTCAACACGGCTCAGCTCCATTGTTTGTGGCCACGTCAGGGGCTCTTCCCCTGCCCCGCTTCCCTTCATTGGGTTTCACTCGTTGGAAACCTACTCGGAACAGCTGATTTACAGTGTCAGGGGCCAGAACCCCTTTCCTGCTGGATGACACAGCCACAGACCTGCTCTTCATTTATTGCCTAGATGCATTAAGGACCAGAGCCCTAGACCCAGTGAGTGCTGGCTCTCAGCCCTCCTGAAGACCACAGGACGTAGGACAAAAGGTGAACATCTGGCTTTCACGCCTCCCTCAGCACAGCCAGCAGTGCACATCAGGACTTGCCCACATGACACCACCCCTCCCTCTCGCTAGCCTGGGGACATGTCACACATGGGGCACTGTCCAAGTGAAGCCTCACTGGTGTGGCGTCCGCCAGGAGATGTCAGTTGGGTACACTGCTATCAGTGGGACAAAGAGAGCCTGCAACAGAACTCGGGAATCCTGAGTCCCAGTCGCCTGCTCATTCCTGAACAGCAATCCCTGCCAAATCGACCCTAGGACACACGGGTCCCTGCTGCCTGCTCTCACCACGTACTCCCTAAGAGAACAGACACCAGGTGTCTTAACACCCAGTCCAACACCCTAACCACTGCCTCTTACAGATGAAGGTGCTGTGCAATATTCCTGCTCTATTTAGAACAAGCCCAAACACACCGTGCCTGGAGGAGAGCACATCTGGGGTTTGAAACAATCCTTGCAAACCTCCTTGATACACTCAGCATGCACAGACGCAGACACATGCATCCTATACAGACCCAGAGAGCTGAAGGCAGATTCTGTGGTGCAGGCAAAAACCTGATGAAAAATAGATGAGGAGCTGTTCCAGAGAGTAGACCTAGCTTAGTTTCATCATCTCATCTCACACTTAGCATCTTTTACACGCTGCTGCCTTTGCAGAGACATCAAAGTCCTGCATCTCCCCCAGGGTCTCGCCTCCTAGGAGGGGAAAGATTTCAGAGTCTCCAGCTGAAAGCCCAGCTGGGAGGGGGGCACATTGCCCTTCTGGATGCAGACAGAGCAAAACAAAGGTTATTTCGGTAAACTGGGTGCAAACAAACGTTTTTCAATACAGTCAGTCAATTGTCGGGTCACAGGTCTAGGAACAAACACTGCAGGCCATTCTCACAAGATGCACGACTCTCTCCCAGGAAGCAGGGACTCTGGAAAAGACTTCAGCTGATTATGCTCCATAATGCTGGACACGAGATCCCCATGCGATGCTGTGTCTAAACAGGTTAATGTGATCCTGGCAATCAAGCAGGGGGATCTTCAGAGAGGTACAGAGGTTATTTTAACTCTACATTTGGCACTGGCGTGACCACTGCTGGGATAGTGCATCCAGTGTGGGTGTCCACAATTCCCAAAGGATGTTGAAAAACTGGAGATGGCTCAGAGAAGAGCCAAGACTGATGAAAGGATTAGCCAGCCTGCCTTACAGTGCTAGACTCAAGGGGCTCCATCGGTTGATTTTAATGCAGACACGGTTAAGGGGTGATTTCATCACATTCTCAAAGGACCTATGTGGGGAACAAATATTTCCTAATGGGCTCTTCAGATCTAGCAGAGAAAGACTGAACCCAATCCAACCACTGGAAACTGAAGCGAGACACATTCAGACTGGAGACAAGGCGCACATTTTTAACAAGCAGGGTAATTAACCATTGGAGCAATATACCAACAATTGTGGTGGAACCATCATCCCTGGAGATTTTAAAATCAAATACTGGGTGTTTTTCTAAAAGATCTACTCCAGTTCAAACAGAAATTCGTTCAGGGAACTTATGGCCTGTGCTATACGGAAGGTAAGACCAGGTGATCAGTGGTCCCCTTCTGGCCTATCGTTCAGGAATTTACGAAACCAGACCCTTGCTATCAGAGGCAGAACTGAGGTTGGGAACAGACCAAGCTGGGGCATTGCAGGTTGTTCTGCAGCCGTTGTCCCTACAACTTACTCAGCCAAAAAGAGTGAATGAGCTCGGAAAGGGTGGCTGGCCTGAGATAGGACGAACCAAAGGAATATGTGGTTCAGAGGCATATAAAGACACTCCCACCCTGGAAAAATAAAGAAAAGCTACTGGTAACTCAGGGTTCTTCCGTAATTATTACTATTTAGGTATTACGGTAGTTCCTGCAAGCCTCTGCTGAGATCTGGGCCACACTGTGCTGAGCATTGCACAGACCCTGCATCAAAGGCCTGACAATGCAAGCAGCCAAGACACAGGTTGGGAGAAGAGACACATTGCTACCTGCACTTTACGGACAGGGAACTGAGGCAGAGAGAGATTAAGGGGCAAAATTTTCCAAAGCCCACTGGCTCTCCTGAAGGATCCAGCCCCAAGTCATCCAAGAAGTCTGCAGCTGAACCACGAATGGAACACAGATCCCCTGATTCCCCATTCTGTGCCTTAGCCTTGAGACCATCCTTCCTCTAACAAGCACGTTCCCTCCCGTGTGAACCGTTTGCTGTGCGCCTGTATCATCCCAGGCTACAATACAACCAAACTGGAATCCCCCACTTTTGTCAATCTGTGTAAGCTGACCTGACCTCATGGCTAGAGGGGCAAAATACCAGTGAGATTTCATGGGTTTCTACTACAAAACATGAGCCTCTTCGAGGGAAATGGGCCCAGTTAAAAAGCTGTCAGGATTTCACTGAGACAAAGATCCATTTGCACCTTGAAACAGGCATAAATTCTAACCTCAGTGCTCTTTGGTGCAACACCAGCTGCCTTGTTAAACCCCCCAGAAAGCAACATCCCTGGATTGTAACAGCTGTGGGCGAAAACACAAGTTTTCCAAAATTTCACACATACTCTCAAATCAACATTTTCAGCACCACCCAGCACTGACAGCCCTGGACAGGGCAGGCTGGTAGAGACAGACCCGTGTCCCTGCCCTGCTGGGTTCCCATGTGGCATGGCACTCCAAGGGTTAAGATGGTTTCCCTTCGGGGCTCATAGGTGAACTAGCAGATGTCCTGAAATCTCTCCTTGTCACAGTCTGAGCCCAGCTGTTATCTGTCTTCCCCCAGCACCAGACAAGCAGTAAATCTCTCCAATCCTTCGGTAAACATGTCACCTCCTTGAGCCTCCAACTGTCACCTCAACGGCAGGGCTGTCAACAAGACAGATTCCCTATTTGCCTTGTTTACCGCTTCCATCCCTAGCAGGCCAGGGCTAAAAAAAGCAGACGGTCAGGTAAGAAGGGGAGGTCAGGGTGCTGGCCGAGTGCCAGGGCCCTTTGTGGTCAGGGATAGGGAGGGACCCAGGTTGGGACGCCGTCACTGGCTGGAACAGCCCAGCTTCAAGACGATGGGGCCCGATTCTCCCCTCATACTTGTGTCACTTTCATACTGGAGTCACTCCTCCTTTACGCCTGAACAAGGGAGAGGAGAATCCATGCAACGCACACCTTGCCCCCTAGAGCTGCAAGGAGCAGCCTTGGCTTCGGTTCTGCTGGGGCTTGTTGGGCCCTTCGAGAGCCTCATCCTCATAGCACAGAGGGGAGAGCGGGCTCATACCAGCACCAGATGCATTTGGACTCCCCTGTGACACCCATGGGCCTGCAGTTCATACCAGGGCAGCGATATCTAGACTAGGCTTCAGACTATCCATGGGCAGGGGTCATGCCTGCCTCTATTCTGTACTGCGCTAACACATCCTTCCTGCCAGCCAGGGAAGACACATTATCCTGGCTCTGTCTGCAGCAGAGGAAACTGAAGCACGGAAAGTAACATTTTCCAAAGTGCCTAAGTGACTTAGGAACATCAATCCCATTGCACACTGGGCTCCTAGTAGTCAGACACTAGCCTAGCACTGAACAGTCCCAAGTTCAGTTCTCCTCTCTGCCACAGACTCCCTCCAAACATGACCTTGGGCCAACCACTTCACCTCTCTGTGCCTCAGTTTCACATCTGTGCCCTGGGAATAACTGCCCTGCCCTGTCTCACAAGGGTGTCGAGAGGATAAATGCACTAAAGACAGAGATGCTCAGATAGGAAGGTGATGGAGTCAGATAAGTATCTTAGAAATCTACCCTTCCTTTCACCCCCAACAATCGCCAAACATGATCAACTGGGCAGAGGGACACTTGAGTCCTCCTCCACAAACCCATGGGCTGCAGGCCAGGGTCGGACCCCCAAGAGGGGACGTTCCTTCTAGCCAGCAAGCAGAGAAAGCAGCTAAGCCCAGATGGGAAAGATACTCCTCTCCGACTTTCCTGAGACATGCCCATGCAGAAACATGGATGCAAAATGGCGAGCACCAGGGAATCTGTCATCTTTTGCCTCCAGCGCCAATTAAAATATCTCGCTCCATAAAACTTTTTAGCCTCCTGGGGTAATGCAGTGAAAAGTTGTTGTTAGAGGGGGAAAAGAAACCCTGGAGATGCCGACTGCCATGTAAATGATATTGAGTCCTGGAGCCAGGGGCACAGGAAGTGATGGGAGCCCTTTATCTCCAGGCTGTCCCACTGGCTCATGCTCCTTGCCAAACTCCCTATCACAGCAGTTCAGAGCGCTTGCTAGGGAGCTAGACTGGGTGCGCTACCTGAATGCAAGAATCCACAGCAAGCAAAGATGCCCCAGGCACAGGAACAGATCCTCAGCAGGTGTGAACTAGTGCAGTTCCCTCACCACGGCCAGTTTACCCCAGCTGTTGATCTGGCCCGAGAGGAAGCATTAATGCGAACCCAGCGCAGAGTGATCTCAGGGCTCGAGAGCGAGGGCAGGGGTGTAGCTGGAAGCAAGTTTGGGGGAACACTGGAGGGAGGGCGAGAGCATTGCTTGGGGCCACAGAGCGTAGGCCGACGAGGTGGCTGTGATACTCAGTGGCCCCCAGGCTCCTTCATTCACACAACCCTGCAGTGTGAAGGGCACTTGAAGGGAGCATAAATGTAATTTTCTTGCCACAGCCTTGGTGTGAATGTGAATCAGACCCAGGCAGCACAGAGTGTCAGAGAGAGGGATAGGGAAAGGCAGCATCAGCAGACGTTCAGCTAGCGGGCTCATACTCGCCTGTTGTAAAAGGATGAACCCTGTAGCGCTGCACCGGTTGACACCAGCCGAGAGTGCTGCCAGCCAGCTCTCAGGAGAGGTGAGGGATTATGAAGTGCCCCTACCCCAGCCCTGCAGGGGGCACTTGCCCAGCTGCTGCAGGCAACGTGCCTCCGCCCAGACCCACCTCTAGGCAGGCTCCGTGCTCCATTCAGCCCTGGTTCTCTCTACTGAGGCTGCTGTCAAGCTAGGCAGACAGTGTCTGTTGGGAGGGCGGCTTTCAGCTCTGGCCCTGCAGCGATGGGCACCTTATAAATGCACTTACTGAAATAGAAACACAGACCTGCCCTTTGTCCAGCAGCGTCTGTGCTGAGCGCTCCCAGCTCATTCCACCGAACAGCTCGCGGTAGCATCACTAAACCAAATTGCCAATGTTCCCTGCCCCATCTCCAATCCCCTTCGCAACGTGCGTACGGATTAACGTGCTGCCAGAATGTGAATGGTCAACACGGCGCTATTGATCAAGGCATGACCTCATTGGGCGAGTCAGACAGGAAATTAGCTGCTGACACCAAAGGACATACAGGCAATCACAGCCATCCACAGGTAGAAGGAGAGTCACCCAGTCACCCATTGTAGCTTGGGCTCTCAAGCCAAGGGGCTTAGACAGGTTTCAGAGCCTGAGCTGCCACATCCATACTGCGCAAGCCCCACTACCGTGAGTGTCTACCTCACTGTCAAGACCTCGCTGAGTCTGGGGTTCAGCTTCAGCAGTTAACAAGTTAAATGCTGAGTTGCTTCATCTTCACTGCTACTTTAACTGCAGCGTTAGCAAATGTGGGTTAAGAACATGCCCTGTGGCATGAGCCCCATTTGACCACAGAGCTGAGAGGTCTGTCCATGTGTCATCTCCCCTTACCCAGCAGAGTGACCCATGAACACTCATGACAAACCCCACCGGGCCTCTTCCTGCTGCTCCCATCTATTTTCCCTGGGAGTCTCTCACCTTCCCTCCCTCCTGGGACACCAGAGCTCCCGTTGTTACACGGTCACAAAGGGCCCCTTCTTCTCTTCCTTCTGGCGCTGGCCCGACGGGGCTCCGCTCCAAACCCCTCCTGCTCCCACCCCTGCCTCTTACTCGTGCATTTCTTGATGTTGCTGCCCTTCTTCAGCGCGTGCCGACTCAGCTTGCAGTGGAAGTTGTCCTCCCAGAACTCAGCAAACCAGATGTTCCGCCGGTTATTGTCCAGCGTCCGGCTGGAGAAGTATCGGTCGAACCCTGCCAAGGAAACAGTAGATGGGAGCGTGAAACCCCAGAGCCAGCCAGAACAGGCGCAGCTGGGTCTGAAATAGGCTGGAGAGGGAAGAGGCAAGTGGCTGAAGGGACCATTCCAGGGAACCACAAAAATCCAGTGGGCAATTGTCCTGGGCGGAAAGTGACAGAGCAGCCAGGGAGAGATATCGTGGGCTGCAATGGGAGATGAAAGCTCACAGCAGCGCCTCTCATCTCTGCCTTCTGCAAGCCTCGATCCAAGGGTTACATACACTAGGGTAATATTTAGGCCACTTGTAGCTTAGAATGAGGGAAGGGACCTGGGCCCGGCTGGGATGGGCCCCACCTACCCCCACAATGGCAGAGGACGTACAGAACCCAGGAAAGCTGCTTCTCTACGTTAGCATCTCTGACTGCAGCTGAGCAAACACCTCAGCGAAGGAATTAGGACTGCACCAAGAAAGGGGAAAGGGCCTCAGTGCCTATCAGGGCAGAGCTGGAGTGGAGCCGTATCCCCCATCTCTGGAGAGCTAACAAGAGGGAGAGGCCCCTCTAAGGCTGAGCTGGCTGGGCATGGAAGATGGGGGTGTTTCAAGCTACCCAAGCACGAATGCTTTCCAGGATGGGGAGCCAGGCGTTAAGGTAATGGACCTGCTAATTGTGTAGCTCTCGCCCAGTATGGAGATGCCCTCCACGAATGTTCAGCGGCCATCCACCCAGAGCAAAGGAATGATGATACTTTATTGAATAATTCACTGCAATAGCCCTGATAATGCCTTCATTGGCCAGCCTTTCATCCTCTTTGCTTGGGACCCATCACTCACTTCCAAATAATTACTGGGCTCTTGCAAGAGGAATTCTCTACACTGGGCACATGTGAGAGGCTCTCCGCATTCTGGAGAGGCACAAAAATCCATTTCCAGCTCTTCCTCCTCCCCTAGGGACTATGCCTAGCACCCCCGCCAGCAGGGCACAGAAATCCAGGTCCATGGTTTTTCCTCCCGCTGCCCAGGGCTACACGTAGATCTTTTCCCAGGTGGGCCCTTGCCTTACTGTCCTCGCTATTCAAAGGTCATTGCGTGATCAAGGCAAGCCTTCAGTCTTTGGGCGCTCCTGCGGATGCATCAAGGTTTGTGTGTGTGTGTTGGAATGGATTCTGGACTTGCCTCTGCCTGGTGCAATTGCAAAGGGGAAAGGAGGGATGCAATGGTATAGCCAGGTGAGTTGCAAGGCAGAAAGGCCAGGCAGAGGGAATGGCACAGCACAGTAGAGTGGTCAGGGAAGTTATCGGATGAGCCCTATGTCAGAAGTGCTAGGGCTCAAAACAAAAAAAATGATGGTACTCACCTAAGCCTCGCCCACTCTCTTAGCACCGCCCACCAGCCTGCCCCAGTTCCAGCCCTGAGAAGCTGCAGACTCCGACCCCACGTACCTTTGACAGACACACGCTTAGGCAAGATGGTGACAGATCCCTCGGCCACCTCCTCTAGGTGCAGCACAGGGGAAATTTTGGAGCCCCAGCTGTCCGAGCCCATCCAGATGAAGTGCCCGGTCTGGTTGGCCCTCTTCGCTGCCTCCAGCACCCTCCTGTGCAGAGAAAAGCCAAACCGCAAGCTCTGAGCTTGTAGCCTTTGCACCCAGGGGCAGGATGGAGAGCCCAAGTCACTCAGCCTATCGTCATTCCCTTGGCTGTTCTCTCAGCTCCCTCCCATTTATCCACATCCTTGAATTGTGGGCACCAGGACCGGTTACAGTGTTCCAGCAGCGATCACACCAGTGCCAAATATAGAAGTAGAACAACCTCTGCTCCTATTGGAGATTCCCCTGTTTAGGCATCCTGGGATCTCATTCGCTCTTTTGAGCGCAGTAGCACACTGAGAGCTGTATATGTGCCGCAGCCCCCAAATCTTTGCAGAGTCACCAAATCGCAGGAGAGCGCTCCCCTACCCTACAAGTATGGTCTACAGTCTTTGTTCCTAGGTGTATACATTTATAGTTAGCCGTATTAAAACCCACATTGTCTGCTTGCCCCAAGAGGCCCAGTTCACTCTGAATCAATGGCCTCTCCTCTTTATGAGGAAGCAAGGAAGACCCTGTCAATACGGCTGTTGATTAAAAAGTGATTAAGGGAACACAGGTACTTGGCAAAATAAACATCCTGTATAAATCAGCAGGTCGGGAAGATTTGCACCCCAGGGCCCCAAGGCCGTTACTTCTGGAAAGTCCCAGGAAATGGAGAAAGTAGTGGAGGATGGGGATTGTGGGTCAGGAATTGGGGTCTCCAGGCAGCCTCATCAATATAGCCAACCTGCCTGATTAGCCACAAAACCTGACTGGCTGCAGAGGCCAGCAGCAACTCGCTGGCTTCTCAATACTCATGCTGCTTACCGCTGTGCCTGCTCCCATGTTACCTGGTTCCTGCTGCTCTTGCCCCTGCCTTGAATCCCTCCTTGCCTGTTACCCTGCTTGCTCCAGTTCCTGTCCTCCAGTCTGACCCTTGGCTCAGGCTCCTGGCGATGGCCTCTGACTTGGTCCCCTGGCTCTGGTATGCAGTTTCTACCTCCTGGTTTCCACAGTGACTGTGGTTCCCGACAACTGACTATAGCTCTGACCCGGCTACGAGGCCTGTTGTCCACTCCAGCTACAAGGCTAGACCACCCTCATCCTGGTTAGCTGACAGTGCGGTACCAGTCTTCGAGGGGGGAAAAACCCCCCAGAAATCCTGGCAATTATTGTGGTGTGAGTATAACTTCATCCCCTAAAAAAATTATGGGACAAATATTTATTAAGAAATGGAAGTATCAAAGGGAGGTGAGAGCAGTAAACAATATGTTAAGAAAATTCTGCTCTCACTTTGCATCCCCATCTGAGTGTGGAATTTGATCCTATGGGCCAGATCCTGAGCTGCTGTAAATCAGAGCAATCCCATTGACTTTTCCAGAGCTGTGCCAAGGATTCGTCTAGGCACAAGCATGCACTGGTTTGTTAAGCCGGCGCAGACCTCTGGGTGGACTGTCCAATTTTGTTTTAGGAGTGGCTGATTTTAGTTTAGCTGAAACTCTTCCTGATCAGCTGAGCATCACTCCTTCAGCGACACAAGGGAACTGTGCCAGTAGACTGAGCCTTCCTCTACATCAGAACAAACCTGTCTAAATCAAAATTAGAGCGTCCATGCAGCCTTTGGCCCTGGATTAATGAGATCAGTTCAAACCAGCGCAGCAAGGCGGCATGCCCTGATTTACACCAGCCGACAGTGCCTTTCACACCAGACAAACTGGATCCGCTTGTGTCAATGGGATAACAAGAAAAGTGAATAGAGGGCATACAGCAGATGTGATGCAAATGCTTGATTGATACAGAGGTGTCTCCTTGAGTCTCTTCAATGGGCTCTGTTCTTCCACCCTCTTCCTGGCTGTCTCTAGTCCCTTTCCTATCACACATGCTGTCTATCCCCCACTTCCTCATGTGCTTTCTCCTCTCCAGCCTTTTCCTGCCTGCCCAGGGAAAGAGGTGAAAACTCCACTCCGTGTTCTGAGTAGACCAGTCCTGCCTGCCGTGTGCTGTCCTTTTGCAAAGGGAGAAATGACCTGCGACCCAGGTAGAACCCAGTCCCACCCTGCTCCGGATGGAAAGGACTGGGGCGGCAGCAGGCCGGAGAGAATGACACCCCTGGTATTTAAGCAGAGAAGTGCTGCAGGCAAGAGAGTTATTAAATATTGCAGAGCATCGGGCTATCAGTGGAAAATTCACTGAATAATTTTTCCTGCCCTGTCCTTCCACTGACGTCTGCCCCGTGATTCTAACCCAGCCATGTTTATGGCATGCTGGGCAAGAAGGGAGGAGAGATGGGGCGAGAGTGAAAGAAAGGAAGAGGGAGGGTGGACTGAGCAAGGGAGGGGCAAGAGAAGAGGAGAGCCAGGAGGAGTTGGAGAGAGGGAGAAAGGAGGAGAGATGATGCTGAGCGAGAAACTGGGGTGGATGCCAGAGGGCGATTGCCCTGACCCACAGAGCGCGGGGCTGGGGTTCATGCCCATCTCTGATGAAGAGAGATGGCAGGAGGCCATAGCAATGGGGAAAGCGAGCAGGTGAACCGGGGCAGTGAGGTGCATGTTGCAGCCAGTGATGGTGAACTGCATCGTTCTGTGACCCCCCCACACAGACACACACAAGCTGGAGCAGGGGTGTGAAGTGTACCGAGGCCCCAGCTGAGCATGCAGCCAGCCAAGTCCCCGACTCTACTGCTCGACTCTACTGCTTGGCTGCAGCTTCCTTGCCCCCTCCCGAGGGAGCTGCGCTGAGAGACCGGCTCTCCAGCTCCATTTGCATACTTGCTACAGGTAATTGAATTCCCCCTTTAATTACTGAACATTAGGGAAAATCAGGTTACACAGCAGCAGGCTGGAAAGGCTCCAGCACTGGGGGGCGGAGGGGTTTCATGTGTGCAGGGAGGCAACGGGGATCAGCCTCGTGAGCTGCTGGAGTGAGATGAATGTTCCTACTGGTGCCAGTGCAACCGATCAACTGGGCACTGCCAGGGGATCAAGTGTAACTCAGACAACCAGCCATTGCCAAGCTGCTGGTGATCTTCGCCACCCAGCATCATCCCTCTCCCCAGCCTCCATCCTCAGCTAGTGCTGACTGGCACCTTTCCACTGAAATCGATGTACACCAGCTAAGGAGCCGTGCTGACTTACACCCACTGTGGGTCTCTCTGAAATGTTCTGCGCCATGATTTCCATTGCATGGCCCTCGGGTACATTGTAAGCAGTTTGGGGCAGGGCCTGCATTTCTCCATGCATAGGTACCACCCTTGAATCTCTGGCCTGGTCTCACTAATTTCAGCCTCTCAGGCCCTGAAATGCGACCTCCTTATTCTCCCCAACTCCCTTGAGGGCTTAATCCTGAGAAGCGCTGAACACCTCGGCCTGCCAGCAATGTCCAGAGCACTCTGCACCACTCAGCATCCAGCCCCCTCGGTCCATCTAAGGTCTCATAACAGAGCCCCCATCAACCTCAGCAGAACCTGTGTCCTCTCCTATTCCCCTTGCTTGTCATCATCTGCCCCCTTTCTCCCTTTTCTCCCACCCCTCTCCCTCATCAGCCTCTATTTGCAGCATTGCACAGGTAAGAAGCGGGGACTTAATCCAGAGCTCACTGATGAGACTGACGTCACCTGCCTTTTGGACTGAGCCCTCGGTGCACTGTGGGGAAGAGAATTTACACACCTCCCCTCCACGCCCCCCTGTTTCTCATTAAGCATAAAGGCAGATTTATGACTCACACATCCTATGTCAGGGATTTAATTACTTGCTACCCATGTCCAGATGGCATTATATATATATATATATATATATTTTTTTTTTTAAAAGCCACATTCCAGCAAGCTGCAGCAATACCGAACATCTGTGACATGGCCCTGGCCCATCAGGGCTCCCGGCTGCGTTGCCACTTCCCTAGCTCCCAGCGCCGCCTCCCACCCCCGTGCGGCGACACAAGGGTCTCCCACACCAGACGAGAGAGTCAGCAAGCGGCACAATCCCAGCCTGACCACAGGACTCAGACCAAGTGGCTTTGGGAGGGAGATGGGGGGCAGCTGATGCACACTGGTCTGGCTGTGGATTTCCTTCTGTTGGCTCTTTCTAGTTGGGGCATAGGACCAGCTCCGAAGCGGGCGTAAATCGGTGTCCTTCTGTCGAAGCCAATCTCAAAATGCCAAATGACACCTGGGCATCTGGCCCTAAAATGGCTTCCACCACTGTTTTTATTCCATGTCAATAAATTAAACTTTAAGTTCTTTGGTGCAGGGATCATATTTTCCTGCATCTAGCACCTAGCCCAACAGGGCTGCACTCCCGACTGGGGTCCTGGCATGTGACCAGAATCCTAATGGAGGACAATTACCCTAGTACTTATCAGCCCTAGTGAAGGCCACATTGTGCTAGCCACTGTACAGCTTTGTGACAGGCACATGACAAAAAGGTGAAACACCCAGGCCTGGGCCAACTCCTCAGCTGGTGCACAGGGATGCAACTCCATTAATGTCAATGGAGCTATGCTGACTTACATCAGCTGGCCCATAAAAAAAATAAGTGAGGTGGTGCTGCATACATTTCTAGTGACCGGTGGGCAAGGGGCCAGTCCCTGATCTCATTTACACTGCTGTAAATCTGGAGCAATTCCATTGATGTCAGTGTCGTTCCCCTGGTGTAACGGAGCTCAATCTGGCCAGCAGTGGGTAGCTAGCTGCTGCTGCACAGAAACCCCCATCCACACACACACACACACTTCCCAGGTGTGTACATGAGCATCATTGAGTGCAAATGGAATGTAATTCCCCCATTTACACACCACCCTCGCCTGGGTAAACGTTTACAAACCGCTGTTTAATGGCGCTTGCCATTTACACAGCAAGGTAAATCCCCAACTCCTCCACGCATAAGCAAGTGAGCGAGCGTAAATGTCAGGTTTTCAGACGTTTCTATTAAGGAGGGAAAAGAAACTTTCATCGTTTGCATATCTGAAGTAAACGGCTTTAAAATCTGGGTTTACCCACATTTACATAATGTTTGCTGATTAATAAATTAGACACTTAGAAAAATCAGGTGTAAATCAATGTGAATCATTAGGCTCCGTAAACAATGTAAGCCACAAAGTGTCACCTTAATTTGTGTGCTGCCTGTAATCCTGCAGCTCCCCCCTCCACTGCAGGGATGGAGTACCTTAAGGGACTCAAGTTGGGCTCCCAGAAACTAGGACCCCAAAACAAGCAGCCCCTTCTGGAAACATGGGTCTAGATGATTTGCCCAAGGTCAGAGTCAGTGGCAGTGGCAAAGTCAGGAACAGAATCCTAGAGCCCTGACTCCAGATTGCTTCCCTAACAATTAGTCCCCACTCTCCTCATTATAATTATGTACCCTATGCACCAAAAAACAGCACAGGAGAGGCTGCATGATTAGGATGTGATTACCTCCTGCACTTGGGGCATTGACAGGAGAGGGCCTGTCCCCACTGCCAAGAAGTGGACATGCAGCTCCCTCATCGTCTCACAACCAGCGCTGTGATGTGGCCCGGAAAACAGGCTATGAGCCCAAGGAGTGCTAAGGATCTGTAGGATAACTGGGAGGGTGGACAGCATTGGGAAGTACCAACACAGAGAACCTTGTGTTTCCTCTCCTCGCTTCCTCCAGTTTGCCCCCCACTGCATCCCTAGGTCAGCCCATTCTCCCCTCACCTGATATCATCCTCGTTGGCAAAGATGATGACGGCCCGCGCATGGGAGGTCTCCAAGAGCCGGCGAATGATCTTATCAAACTCTCCTGCCTTGGGCTCCCGAGGGATCTTGACCGACTGGGCCACGCACACTCCCCCTGAGGACAAAACAAGACACGGCGTGTTTAGAGATGCCTTCAAACCAGCCAGCCCTGCTCAAGCTCCCTTTCGGGGAGGATACCCAACTGCTGAGGGGAAAGGAGGGTTCGTTCTTGGGTCTCACATGCTTGAGATCTACAGGTCTCTGGAAATGACCAAACCCCAGTGCCCCCTACTGCTGATGGCAGTACTTGTGGCCGGTACACAGTGTGGGACTGGAGCATATGGGATTTGCCTTGCAGTCCCCTGCTGGTTATTTATAACCAAAGGAAACCAGCAAAAGACCAGCGAGAGGCCATATAGCATGGGTAGGGCAGCAAATGAATCGTTCTCTGTATTACAGCAGCACCTAGAGGCACCAGTCAGGGTCCCATTTTGCCTGGCATTGCATGAACACATAGCGAGAGACTGGCCCAGCCTGTAGGAATCTAGGCCTACATAAATTATGGCTGTAAGGTAAGTCTGGATGCTAGCATGAGAAACAGGCTCCCAGTGTGAGACCAAAGAGAATAAAATCCTGAGAAAGAAGAGTTGAGTTGTAGTGACCCAGGGAATACCAGCATTATTGTCTTAAGGCTGGGGCGGAAGTAACAGAAACCAAGAGAGCATAGTTAACTGGGAACTTGCTCCCTAAAACTCCCTCATTTAACTTCGGCTAAGGGCCAATAATCAGCATGAACATCACTTGTTTATCACAGCATACATAAAGCAAGGGTCTTTGGGGGCTCTTATCAGACCTTTGCCTCGCCCTCTGGGGACATGCCACGATGCAAAGTGTCTCCCGCTTCTGAACCAGTTGTAATGATGTTGGCCAATGCTTACAGGAGTACTGCCACTAGGGTATCGAATAGAAGGCTTTACAAGCTTGTACTGATATTTTGGATGTAACCAGCACTAAGTGGCCTTTGAGATTAATAAAGGAATGTGTGTGTGGAAACTGAGTCACGGTAAAGCTTCATAAACTCCTTCGGATAATTATTTCCGACACTGACCCGAAAAGCTCCCCTCCCAAGTAGACCAGGCAGACGGCAACAGGAGAAGGGGAGTACAGCCACCCCCTTGTTGTGCGCCGGGAACTGAAGACATGGAGAGATGAAGTGACTTGCCTCAGCAAGTTAGTGGCAGCACCAAGAACTGAGCTCAGATCTCTTCTCCTACCCTGTGTCTGGTCTACAGAGTGTAAGCTCACTGGGGCAGGGACCATCTTTTACAGCCCCTAGCACAACGGGGCCAGGATTTCACAGTATGTGGATGTTACTGGAATAAACCACAACAATCACATTGCCATTGAGAGTGTTTGAGCCCGGGGAGTTGAAGTACCGGGGACTGCCACAGGGCTCTCTCTCTCTCCTTCTCTCCCCTCCTTCTGCACCCAGGACTGACACCTGTCAACTCCAATGGGCTTGGGAATGAGCTCCGAATATATTTGCTCAGTGTGTTATTCCCTCCTACAGTGCATGCCTGGGAAGAGACAAAAATCTTCCCACTATTTCCACTGCCACAGATTGTTTCTTCACACATCACTTTGATTTGTATCATCATTATCCCTTTGTCATGTTGCTCCCTCCAATCAGCTGTCTCCAGAGCTCAGCTCTACTATCCACCTACTCCTTTTATTATCTGTCATTTCAAGCCATAACCACTCTCCCCTCCTAGTCTCAATTCTTTGGTGGTTCCCCTGTCTCATGTCTCCTTCAAGCCTTCCTCTGCATTCACCCTTTCCATAATCTAAGATCTCCAAGGAACGTCCCCTCCTCCCTGTGACACTTCATTCCTGCTCCCCCAAACAGCTGTCAGCTGAGCTCATTTCCGATTCTCCTTTTTGAGTCCTCCCTAGCCAGCTTTTTGCACCTGTGTGTGTCAATGCTGGCTTATCACCTTCTGGATTTCACACCTATTGACTCAGATGTGGTCCCTTAGGGTTCAAGCTCCCTGCCCTTCCAGAAATAGGCATCACCAGTTAGCCCCCACTGTGGTTAGCGATGGAGCACAGACGTACTGTTCTAGTTAGAGAATGGCTCTGGAATCCTATAGCAACAGGCCCATTAGAAAGACAATGTATGTACAATTATGATGTATTTGTATTACAGTAGCATCTACACACCCCAGTCATCAATCAGGACTCCATTGTGTTAGGTGCTGTACAAGGACAGAACAAAGCTTACAAGTTAAAGAACAGGGCCAAATTCATCTCAGGTGCCACCCCATTGAATTTAATGAGAGATGGGCTTGGCTTATAATCTGCAGTTATGTCAGGTAGGCTAATAAGGGCTTTCCATCCTCATGCTCCAGGCCCTGTTTGGGTCAGGAAGAAATTCAACAAAAGAGCTCAGTGCCCATTTACTGCACCAAAATAAGTGGCGGCAGGTTTCCAGCAGGGCTCAGCTGATGGGCTGCTTGAGCTCTTTGAAAAAGGTGCAGAATAGCCAGCCCTTAGGAACACCGGGCCAAATTCACCCCAGCACAAGGCCTGTAGACCAAGTCCTAGGAGTTTAAACAGTGCAAAGCTTCCAGCTAGTGCCTCCATCCAGGGGTGCATATCACACCTTGCAAGAGTTTCACCTATTCCCTTGAAGCATCTGGCCACATTCACTGTAATAGGCCAGTGACAGGACCAGATGGCTCTCTGACCTATTCTGCGCTAGCCGTTCATTCACTCCTCCCTGGACTAGAGTGACCTCTTGATCACAGAGATGGGAGCTCTGCAGCCTACTCACCAAGCCAACAGCGGAGCATTTAAAATAGCAGCTAATTAAAACTTAAAAAAAGAGAGCGAGTGAGAAGAAAACTGGATGAGTAACCATGCTTCTGTCTGCTGGGCTCTAACCTTGAACCCCTGCCAGCTCTGGCCCCGCCAAAAGCCAACCGCTCCTCGCTACAACTTTTTGGCAGGCACCAGTAAAAAAAGGAAAAGACGTGAGAGAAAATTAAACATTCCAGGACCTTCCAGATATAATTGATGGTCTCAATTTGCATAGTAAATGACACGGCTGATGCCTCGCCCTCCGCTAAAGGATCCCCGCTTAAGCAAAGGTCAGAGTAATTAGCACACAACTGCCATTACAGAGAGATTTCCCAGAACTCCTGCCATCCAGAGAGGACAACCCCCTCCTCCGGAGGAGAATCTGGCAGCCGGTGCAGCTGAGGAATGACAGCAAAGGAACAGCAGAAGGCACTGGCATGCAAAGGAATCCTTAAAGCAGAGCATTCATCCAGCTGGCTGGGGAGCTCCCAGAAGCAGAGCCTCAGCAGGTCAAGTAACCACAGCTCTACTAGTGAGCACCAGCGGGGCAGCTCGCTCCTTGCCTCAAACCTGCAGCCTTAAGCATGAGATTGGGGTACAAGCGTTATTTGTAGAGCTTAGGCTCTCCACGTAGGGACTAGGGTTGGTGGGGTCTTAGGGACCATGGCTATTCTGTCAGTATCAGAGAGAGAACAAACAACCCCAGCTCTTATCAAGCACTTTTCATCAGTAAATCTCATAGCTCATCCCAAAGAAGGCAAGTATCATTATCCCCGTTTTACAGATGGGGAAACTGAGCAGGGAAGTGACTTGCCCAAGGTCACCCAGCAGGCCAAGCCAAGAACAGAACCCAGGTTTCCTGAGACCCAGGCCAGTGCTCTATCAACTAGACACACTGCCTCCTATACCATGACACATTCCTACAGCATCTTTCATCTCAGGATCCCAAAGCCATTGGAGCCTTTCCATTGCCTCCTATGGGTGCCAGATCAGACCCTTAGGCCAGCACATGGAGATGGGGTCACCTCACCACTCCTTAATTCTGCCTCTTCTGTCCTTGGTGTCTGTCTCTCTCTCTCTCTTTCCCCTGCTCCCTTCTCATCCTGCCCCTGGCTAAGCATCCCTCTATTCAGAGACAAAGCCACTTGCAACGTGCTCATTTGCTTGCTGATTGCCAGAGCCGTTCCTCTCCTTTGCAACTCCCTGACAAGAGGAGCCCCTGGAGGTGAAAGGTTAATGGAGAGCAGCTCATGAATAACCATGAGACAAAGCCATGTACAGGCCTTTCATAAGGTCCAACCAACTGGCAACACCCCACAGGCACTGAATGCAGCTGTCTTTCCTGGGGTGAATTCATGGCTGCCCCCACCTTTGCCATGGAGCTAGTTCAGGCACTACTAAGGGTGCCTCTCCCTTGCGTTTCTAAGCACCACGTCTTGCTACTGAAACCAAATCCCAGCTCTTCCTAGCACAGCACAGAGAATATAGCACCCTGAGGTGTGCGTGTACAGGTGTGCGTGTACAGGTGTGCGTGTACAGGTG
>ML677412.1:6479810-6592572 GCA_007922305.1 Dermatemys mawii | reverse complement strand
CGTGTACAGGTGTGCGTGTACAGGTGTGCGTGTACAGGTGTGCGTGTGCTCACAGCTAATCTTTGTATTTGTCTGTCTCTTAATGCACAGCATGATCTCTGTGTATGTGTGTGCACTGATGGGAGAGAAATAAGCCTCATTAGAGCATGTAGCACGGGTGTGTCAGCAAGTCTGCAGTGTAGTCAGGCATGGGGAGCCTGGCTCAACCAGGAATCTCTCAGAAGCCCCCAGGTAACTGCTAGATCCTGACCCCCCGCACTTGTTATTGGCCACAGAGCCATGGTAACCAGAAGGCTCCCCAACAAGGAGTCATAATTAATTATCGATCTCTGCACTTTTCCACAACTCACTACTGCAACAGAGTTCTACCTTCCCTTCACAGCAGGCTGCTTCCAGAGACCAGAGCTGGTTGGGCATCTTTCCACAGAATGATTTTCTGTCAAAGAAATGCCGATTTGTCAAACCCAGGACTTTTTGTGAGAAAGGGTCAGTTCAGATGGACGTTTTATTTCCAAAACAAAATTGGGGGCAAAAAGGGTTCTGGAATTGTCAGAAGGGGTTAAAACATTTGAGTTTCCAGTTCAAAATTTAAGTCCATTCATATAAAAAAAGAATCAGAGAGGTAGCCGTGTTTGTCATTTCTTCAGATCCAGATTAAGAGTCCTGTGGCTCCTTAAAGACTAACAAACGTATAGAAGCATAAGCTTTCGTGGGCTAATACCCACTTCGTTGGATGCATCTGACTAAGTGAGTATTAGCCCACAAAAGCCTATGCTTCAATACTTTTGTTAGTCTTAAGGTACCACAGGACTCTTTGTAGCTTATAAAAAATGGTTTACAACAGTTGGACAGTGATACAAAATGTTCCAGAATTACCTAAATGAAATATTTCTATCAACCCAAGCCCAATTTTTGTGTTTCCCAATTTTCACTTAGCGAAAGTTTTCCTGATTGACTTTTTGTCCTGACTCAGGAATGTATTTATTTTTTTTTCAAATCCCCAAGTGGTTTTATGGGATGTGAGAACAGTTTCCCACCCAGCTTTGCCTGGAACTACATTGACTGTACCCGGCAGCTTGAGCGGCAGGAACCCACCACTTGCTTCTGTCATCCCTGAGTCCCTCAGCCTCACTCCCCACGAGAAGAGAGAGATGGATCCGAGGGTCAGGAGGGGATTTGGCTGCTAGAGTCAGTCTCATGGGCCCAGCAGAAAAGGATAAATCCCACCTTCATTCCATTCCTTCCATTACTCAGCTCAAGTGCACGGTGCTGCCCGATATAAAGCCATCTCCCTCTCCCCTGGGAATCCAGTAGATCAGCAGTTCTCAAAAACTGGGCCAGGACCCCAAAGTGGGTAGTGACCCCATTTTAAGGGGGTTGCCAGGGCTGGCTTAGATTTGCTGGGGCCCAGGGCCAAAACCCAAGCCTGAGGATCTCAGCCCTGGGCAGCGGGGCTAAGGTTACGGAAGCCCTTGGTCTTTCTTTGGCTTTGGCCTCCCAGCCTGGGGCAGTGGGGCTTTGGCTTTTCCCCTGCCCCCCTGGGATGGCTCAGGCTTCGGTTCCCCTTCCTGGGGTCCTGTAGTAATTTTTCTTGCCAGAAGGGGACCACAGTGCAATGAAGTTTGAGAACCTTCACAGTAGCTGTTGGACTGGGCTTTGCCCCATCACCTTGTGAATGGCCTGTGGCAGGCATGGGCTGAGAAACTCCACCACCACCTCAGGTCACCACTGGTGCCCAGAATCCAGGAAGCTGCCTAGGTGTCTTGCAGGAAGAGCATCACTGATAATCGGGCCCCGCAAGGTCAGAGTATGTTAACTTGGCGGCTGCCCCCTCAGAAAGTAGTCACTGCATGGCAACAAGGCAAGTGGCTGCTAGTCCCGGGTGACCCCCCCAAAAGGTTTGTAAGGTTCACATTCAGAGACAGCCCCTGCCACTCAGAGACCGGAGACCTTTTCCAGCTCTCGGTCATAATCCCCAGCTGGAGCTCAGGGACGCAAGCCCCAGCTCCTCGTATCTTCTCCAGCCTGGCTCACCCAGGGGAAGTCAGAGAGCAGGAGGCTGGTTTAGGAGCTGGTCGAGTCCCAGCACCTGCTGCCTGTCACCAGGCTCTAAGCCTGGAACTTCTGAGCACCCCTTTTAACAGCACCCAGCGCACGGCAAGTCAAGCCACATCCTCTTCTGTTAGGTTCAATTCAGGCTGACAGGCGGGGAAGCCTTCCACTACACAGTATCTGTGATTCTCTCCTACTGTCAGCTGCCTACACAAAGCTGGGGAGCAAACAAGGTAGGTACGCTTCAGTGTATGCAGAGCTTCATCTGGCTTTCCTCTCCTAATGGGAATTCTGGTTTGCTACAGGATCACAGGCCCCAGCAGATAGTACAGAGAGCGGTGAGTCATCCACTCCAAACCCAGCCTGGGATCCTCCTGCAACTGCCCTACTGAGGAGCTCTGAGAGAGAAGGGAAATTGAGGCAGGGTGCCACAGAGCCACCCCTGGCCATGAGGGGGGTATGCAGCAGGCGGCCAGCCCTGTTGCAGGCAAACACACATACTTGTACACGCACACGGGTATACAACAGCTAACATACCATTGTGTGCACGCGCACACACATATGCAGGTGTACAAACCCACTCAAAACTCTGGCTGAACAGTGACAAAAATATTTTCGCAATTATTCTACTGGGAAACTGTGGAACCTGCTGAATGTGACAAGCTCCTGTTCAACGCAGCCACTCACAGACACCACCACATCTGCACAGGCCCATGCCAGAAAAAAATTGGGCACATGCATCACACACATGGTCCTGCAGAATATTTTTTGAAAGCGAGTTGGTGAAATAGTATTCCATGTACACACGCACACCCCTACCTTCGAGAAAGATACCAGAGAGCAATTTTTGGCATGGAATTCAAACCTGACACCCCCACTCCTCCACCCCGCTGTAGTCTGATCTCATTTACTTGTTTTGTGAACAAGGATCATCCCTTTGGGTCTCTGTTTGTACAGCCCCTAGCACAATGGGCTCCGGCTCCAGGACTGGGGCCAGAATTCGCTGCTGCAATACACATCATAAATCACAGTTTATACTGGTGTTTTCCTGCTGAAATGTCATGCTTTTCAATGCGGTTATTCTGGATTTACACTGCCATGAGAACAGACCAAAACAAGCCACCCCCCCATACATGGATTTTCACACAATGCTGAGTCTGTCCAACCGTCAAATTGTACGCCCTTCCCAGTCCCAAATTCCAACAGCAATTGCACCCCACAGCCAGCACTAGGGCAGAAACAGGAGGATTCCACCTGCAGCTGGGTGATGGAAAGAGAAGGGACAAGTTATCTCTAGTCACACATAATGGGATTTGCATGCTCAGAAAGGGAACAAGTTTGCAGGGACAAATCTACAAGGGTTTTACAAGCAGACACACAGATCCCCAGATGATGCGAGCTCTCTCTGCACCCCCCTGTATAGCCCATGCCCCAGCATATTAGACACCTGTGGGATACAGGAGAGATGCACTCAACTGAACCAGAATCATAGCACAAAAGACTTATCTAATATCAACTAGTCATCACAGCGCCTAGAAGCGCCAGTAGACATCAGGTCCACATTGTGCTAGGCGCTGTACAAACACAGCCATAGGAAGGGTCTTTCACTGAGTGCTTACAATCTAGCTCGACAAAAAGTGTATTAGCTTCATTTTACAAATGGGAGCTCCAAGGCCCAGAGAGATTAAGTAACTTGTCCAAGGACCCATAGGGCATTGGTGGCAGAGTCAGGAGCTGAAGCCAGGCCTCTAGACCTTAAGGGTACGATACGCCTACACTGCAGACAGGTGTCATTTCCAACTTAGGTAGGTGTACGCACGCTAACTTTAAATGAGCGAGCTTGTTACAAATAGCAGTGTGGCCGCAGCAGCCGGGTACATAGCAAGGATCTCCACTGGGATTGTATTTGGGCAGCTAGCCCAAGCCACCACCTGTGTCATTGCAGGTACACTCCTATTTCTAGCACGGTAGCTCCATCCAAGCTAGCATGAGTACGTCTGCCTGAGCTGGAAATTAGACCTCCTGTCGCAGGAGCCCTAAGGCCAACAGCTGAACTACAAGCCTCTCCTTCCTGCCGATCCAGCAGAGCTGATACACTTCAAATATCACCAAGTACAGGCTATTTTTATGGGAGGAAACTGGGCCAATTTTATGTTTGTTTCCCATATGGGGAGGCAGATGGATGGAGAGGAGGAAGTTGGATAAACAGAAACCAGGATAGGCAGGCAGATGAGCAAAACCAGAAACACAGCACATGGTAGTGTCAACAGATCCGCCCCATAATAAGTTATCTGGCTAGCCCGCCAGGCATGGCTGCTGAGGCCCGGGACAGGCTGGGGCTAACACCTGCTTACGCATCAGACACCCCCATGCTTTATGGAGCCACCACCACTTAATTACTGTTTCCTTGGCAATCAAGGGAGAAAACCCAATATAGGGAGCAGTTTGCAAACATAAGAGTCTTTCATAAAGTCCCGGCACACGCGTGCAATCCTACTCAGATGTACACACTTGTATTTGCACACTTGCACCAACAAATGCAGTTACACTTGGATGTTCTCACACATTATATACTTACAAGCACATAATCACACTTGAATGTACACACTTGTATTTACACGCCCACACGTTCCCAAAGTCACTTGTATATCCACACAAGCACTGCCATGTACACACAATGCAACCTGCACACTGGACTGTGCACTCAGGGTACAGAGGCAAGCCCAGGGCTCTGAAACGTAGGTTGCCTCAGGATGCCCCCGGAAACTCATACGCTTCCCCCATTGCCGAGAGTGTCCATAGGCATCCCATATATTTTAGGTCTCCCACCTTCATTGGGTCTGGGAAGGGCTGTATTGGAGCCCATCACCACAAGGTGTTGAGAGGCTGAGTCCACGTATCAGGGCATGTCAGTGGGGTGATTATATCTGATCACCCAATGCAAAAACTTGAGCCCCTGCCGGACGAGGATACAGGACAGGGCAGTGTACGGTAACTCCACACAAGCACCATTGGCTCCATCCCACAAGCCGGTTGGGTTGGAGCCTGGCAAGAGAGATCAGCCTCTCTTGCCTTCTGCAGAGATTGGCAACCTAAGGGACTTCTAATCTTCCACCGCATGTTACTCCATTGACTTCTAGCTCCTTGCTGTTGTCCCCAGCTGTCTCACACACTAACCGGCTCAAGCTCTGATTCCACCAAGGCTAACCCTGTCCTGATCACGCTGTATACAGCGGCACTTGGCAGAGAGCTACAGAACAGGGTAGGATTTCCCACCCCCCACCCCCGCCATTACACTCCTCCCTGTGTGCAACCCAGCCTGGGACTCTCAACCTCAGAGTGGCTCAGTCCAGTGCATAGCCCTCTCACTAATAGGAAATCGTGGGTTCAAGTCCCACTGCTACTAAATTAGGAAAGAAATAAAGAATTACAGTGGTGGGTTTGAAAAAAAGACAAGATTAGAGAACACAGCACGTGTTTCGCTCTGGGTTCTGCAGTGCAGGGTCCCACGGCCAGGCAAGACAGGTGTCCAAAATAACAGCCTTTGCATCGGAGCAGGCATGATCTTTACCTGCTCCAAAGCACCCTATGCGCGTCAGCGTCACCCACACACCATCAGTCATCACCAGAACGCTGCAAGGACAGCAGGAGTGAGCATCAGCAGAGTGAGCCCCAAGGAGGCTGTTTCTGATCTGAGGGGGAGCACCTTTGCAAAAGGAGTGACTGGCCTCCGTATGTCCCACATTAGAGACCAGCGATGCAGGGGACAACTGCACAAAGAGGGGGAAATCGGGGGTGACCTGTTAGCATGTGCAAGTTGAGCCTGCTGAAGGGGAACTGGAGCAACTGGCATAGCACAGTGCATGGTGAGGCCTTGAGAGCAGAGGGAGAGGAAGTCATACAGACACAGTGAGAGGGGGTGTGGCTGAGTGGGCGAAAGGAGCAGAGTGACTAACACGGCTGACTGCTGAAAACAAGCAGAACAACAATCAGGGAAGCAGCAGTGACCAAAGGGAACCAGGCCATTGACGCTGGCGGCCTTGGGGAAGGGGGGCAGTTTCATGCCGAGCCAATTAAAGCTGGGGGGAGGAGGATGAATTTTGGAGCTGGCCAGCTCAAATGAGGGATGTACATTTGGAAGCCCTGTGCAGGGGTGGCAGGCAAGTGGTCTAACAGAATCAGTGATCCATCCCAGGCCTTCTTTACTTGATTGGAAGCACCCTGGGGCAGGGAGTGTCTGGTTTGTCTTCCCTGCAGTTAGCCTGGGTCATTGTCACCAGGCTCTGAACAGTCAGGGAAGCCTCCACACTGCAAAGCACTACCCATATTACTCTCTCCTCACTGGCACAGCCCTCCTCCATGTGTACCTGGGGGTGTGACCCGTGGCTCTCTATGCTGAGATACTCTAGGATTCCTTCCCAGTCAATTGCATCGGATTGCAGAGAGAACTTGTCACACCTGCAGGGGAATTGTGGGAAGGCACTGGAGGACTTTCAGCCTGGAGTGATTTCCCTGCAGCCTCACTACAAAGTAGGAAGTTTCCACCATCATTGAAGTTCAACCCAGGCTCTCACCTGCCTCCCTCGATGGGTTACATAGTCCAGGCAGAAAACATTTCCACAACCCAGCCAGGGGGCTCTCTGTGTGGACAGTAGGGGGATTAAGGCTAAAAGCTGGGTAAAGCGCCTAGGTTGACTCTGCACTGAAGATATCCTTTGTGTTTGTACAGCACCTAGCACAGTGCAGTGATGGTCCAGGACTGTGGCTCCTAGATGCTACCACCACACAACAATAAATAATAATGCCTACACAGTCCAGGCTAGACACAGCGGGACCTGGGGCAGTGACATAGGCAGCACAAACTGGGAGCTACAGAGAACCACAGGTTCTGTCTGTATCCAACAGCCGCAATAAAGAATCCCCTTTATATTCACTACAGCCAAGTCCAGTCTGAACCATGACTAACAACAATAGGTGGGTTAGTCATGGCTGTCTATATAGTTGATATCCAGTCCCCAACAGTGGCCAATACCATTTGCTTCACAGGAAGCTGTAAGAAACCCTGCATGGACAGGTATGGGATAACCTGCCTTAAAGGGGAAAAAAATTCTTCCTGTCCCCTGTTGATTAAAGTTTTGTTTGTGTCCTGAAACAATTAGGTTTAACACCCTTCCAGAGCTCTTCATTTATTTAAATATGGTGACTCAGGATGTCCTTATGTACGTAAATGTCCCATCCGTTAAAATAATTAAGTTCTTGGCCCATATGATGCCTTGTATCAAGGAGTTCCACGGGCCAACTTTGCATTGTGGGAAAGATGGTCTTTGCTCCCCTTAAAATGAGCTTTCTTCCAGTTTCACTGAAGGCAGCATCACCAACTCTAAGCATGCCAGAATCATGAGTCAGGCCCCCAAAATCTGGTTTAAAAATCATGAGCTCTTACAATAAATGTGGGCTTCTGTTTGTTTGGTCTTCTGGGTTTTGAGACCATGTTTTAAAGCTTTTCCTCAAACTACAAGAGCTAGAAATTTTTTTTATATATATTTTTTTAAATGACAGCTCTCACAGTTGCTCGACTCAAACACCAGACATTGCAAAGCTTACAATACAAATGCAAGAGCTGGCAATGCTGTACATGTCCCCTTGTCTTATCATGAAAAAGGATGAATCTAAGTTCCTGACTGAACATTTCTTCCACTGGTTATTTAGTATGCCTTTATCATGTCTCCTCTAAGCTCAACTGTCCCTATCTTATCAGCCTGCCTCCATATGGCATTATCCACATGAGGCAAGATACGCACATGCTAAGTGGCTGCAGGATCTACTCCTTAATTGGTAAAAGACAATGTTTCCAGATTTTTAATAAAGTTTAATTATAGAGCTTCACATAATTTTACTTGGAAATTTAATTTGAAATTGACTGGGGTATAAGTGCCATCGCACATGCTGAAATTAGCAGAAGGAATGTAAACACTAATGCTAGGCAGCACAGAGGCGAGCAGAGAGCTGTCCCGTGAGGCAAATGCTAGAGACAGGTGCTATGGCTGGTTTTATTTAACTTCTTTATTAATGACCTGGAAAAAGAGGCAAACAGCAGGCTAATCAAGTTTGCAGCTGAGATTAAACTGAGGCATTGCAAGGCCCCGTGAGCAAAGGGACTTAGGGAGTTAGCTGTATTGGCAGGACACAACTGGAAATAAAATGCAAGCTTCTCAGCCTTGGAGAAAGGCGAACAAATAGAATAATCCAGGGATTCACAGATTTTTATGGCCAGAAGGAACTATTAAATCATCTTCTCTGCCCTCCTGTACAACACCAGCCAGAGAGTTTCACTCCTGTAACTATTTCAGATCGGAAGGAGAGGCTCAGACTGTTGTAATGCCCCCTGTGATTCTCTCCCTGCTCATTTCCAGAGTTGCCCGGAAAACCTGCTCGTAGACACCACCCCTGTACTATGTTTACTTGCCATTATATCATTTGGCCACCAGATGTCCTTATGTGCTGCAGAGAGTTCCAGGTAGTCTGGGGCTCCTGGTCAACAAGACAAAGCTGGCACTCAAGGTACGTGCAAGCCTGTTTCTGGCTCTGCAATTACAGCAGTTTTCTTTAACAAAACACTTCTTCCGTAAGGAGGACTGAGTCCTCACATCACAACAATCCCCAGGGAGCTCCCTAGTATGCGAAGGTTCTGATTAGTGGTTACTAGCTCTCTTCAGCACGTTATCTCTAGGTATGACTGTAGCCCATGGCCTTCCCCTCTGGGCTTTGATGCAAAGATGGTTATTTGATGCATGTGATATATATCTGCTGTTTGGATGCCATTTGCCATAAGCATGTGCACACAACCCACACCCTGAGGCAAGCGCCATGGACCTATACTCGAGTGTATGGGAGCCCGCGTTGGCACATCTGCCCACCAGTTCACACGGCTTCAAAACAGCTGCCTTAGATTCCCCAAAGTCCCCTTCAGCTGCAGTGAAATACACAACGCAGCCTGTCTAACCGAACACTGGCAGGGACTGTGTGGGGAGAGCTATGCTGATTCAGGCGCACGACAATCGACTGGCACATGCCACACACAGCACCCTGCGCCCGAGCACCACAGCATATCCAGGCAACACGATGCTGCCTGTGCAAAAACTAGTGCCTAGCTATTGGTCTGGCATTGTGACCTGAAAGGTTTTAAGGGACATGTTCTCTTCTAGCTTCCCAACACCAGGAAATGCTCTAGAAGGGCTAGAAGCTATTGACTAGCTTGCTGATGGAACAGAGAATTAGTATTAGAGAAATCTGAGTCTCCACCTTAGCTGCAGAGGAGGGATTTTCAGCACTTAACACCCTAGATATGCTCAACAAACCAGGGCTGGGCAGCCAAGGGAAAGGCAGGGCACTGTGGTCACACTGAGATGGACAGGGCTCAGAAGCAGAAAGAAACCCAAGACATGACATTCACATGCGGCTGCAGGTGCGGCTTTGGCTCAGTTCACTGGGCAGTCAGGGGCCATTTGCAGCACCTAGATCTGTGTTCCCAGATCTTGCAGGTGGTCTTGAATCTGGGCTTTATCTAAATCTTTTGAGTCTGCAAAACCGGGACATAGAAATCACACTGGAGCAGGCTGACCACAGGATTCTCAGTTGTCTCACAGGGACTGCCTGTCTGGGGGTATTTCTATGTGTCTAGCTCTGTCTGGGTCCAGGAAGCAGAGGCATGCGGCAAAGATCAAAAACAAGAGGGAAGCTTAAGTTGGGGGACATGGCCCGGCAGAGGGGGGAGTCATGTGTTACTGGGCCCACAGAAAGGGGGGTTTAGGTTTGGAGTTTGAGTCCGTTCTTGTTTCATTTAGAAATGAGCCCAAACCAAACCCCCAGATATAAGTCCCCACCCTCCCAACACTGGAGCATGTTTGAAATCTCGCCCACTTGACTCAAATTTGGCAAACGGAGCCTATCTTTGTAACGGTTCAAACCAATGCCACTCCCCCCCCCCAATCACATTTTGGAGCATGCAAAAATCAGGCCTCAGATTTTGAAAAACAATGCCCATCCCTCCTCCCAGAAGCTCTGCATACCAGCACCCCTCACCACTCTCCGAAATATGGAGCATTCCAACTCCAGCTCCAAATTTTGGAGTGTGCAAATCAGATGCCAGGTTCTGAAAACAGTGCCTCTTTTTATGAAGAGCCTCACGCACCCTCATTGCCCAAGTTCTGAACACCCACTCCCACTTCATCCTGACCTTCAGACCGGCCCAACTCCACACCCCCGGCTTTGCAGCTTTAATGTTATCCAAGCCCATTTGTGCCCATCCCTTAGCTGCCCCCAAAACTCTCAGTGCGGGAGTGCTGAGGCTTCCGGCTCCTATTGTTCCAGACTGAGTCATCCCTCTCCAGAATAGAAGCAGCTGATCTTTAAAGACACCAGGCAAGTTTTTCACAGAATAAAAAGGACTCATCTGAGAGCAGCTTTTTTGGGTGGGTAAGTGGTAAAAGCAGCAGGGGAATTTTTCCCTATCCCTCGCTCAAGGACCACTCGACCAGCAGCTGCGGGAACATTCTCTCCCTTGCAGAAGCTTCTCTTTCCCTCATTGACACTGGTTTACAGAAGTACCCAACCACCAGCTTCAGAGTAACTGACATTCCGCTCCTGTTCTTACCTGTCCTGGCTAAATTGAGTAGGTAGATGAGGTAAGCAACTTGAGTACATTTGAGCACCTACTGAGTACCTACTTAAGTATATTTGAGCGCTTCACAGTCCTCACATACCCCTTGAGGCAGGGTGGGGCTATTATCCCATTGTACAGATGGGAAACTCATCCAGGAAGAGTAAGTGACTCATCCAAGATCACAGGCTCTGCTACTGGCTTCCTGTAAATTGCAGCTTATCCCCAAGCCCATTCATCATTAAGGGCTAGCAAATTAAAATAGATCTGAACCACAAGCCCAAAATGTCTGAGGTGTAAAAATATCCAGATTGTCATCAGAATGTCTCAGAACTCAGCAGCTTCAGTTAGCAGGGATTGAGCAAACATTCCCTCCTGCTCTGAGTCATGTGGACACCCCCCGCCCCCCCAAATGCAGCTCTGAGCTACAACAAACAGGAATTAATTCAGGGAAGTTCTATGGACTATGTTAGGTCAGAGTAGATGACCACAGCGGTGACATCCCTTCCGGCCATAGACTATGAAGACAGACATTGTAAACTCTAAATTTGGACCAGGTTGGTCAAAAACACACTAACCCACACCTCAGGGCAAGTTCTTCCTAACCCAAATGTCAGCTGTGGAATGAGGGCATGGTGTACTGGATTCTGCTGATTCCGTGACTCCAATTCACACAGCTAACAGCATGGGGGAAAGCCTGCAGCAGAGGAAATCAGTATACACACTGGATACTTTGGATTTCCATTGGCCAGCAAGCACTGGGGTGCCCAGGGAGGGGAGCTGTCGGTGCAAAGATCAAGGGAGCAGCCCCAGAACTGAAGTCACTCACGTCACTTTGACAAATGCCACTGTGGAAAAAGCTAGTGCAAAATATCAAACATTGCTGCCTCCTAGGATTTCATTGGCTGAAGTACGGTCACATTTTCTCAATGGAAATTACACACTCCTCAGCTGTCCGTGGGAATTGATGTGCCACGCCTCCACACTTGCGAGAACAAGGAATCAAAATCAATGGATAAATCATGCAGCCTTCTGTTTCGGGAGGGAGCAGGACTCCTGCTCTGGGGAAGGGGTAGGGCTCGGGCTCAGGAAGAGAAGCCGGTCCAGGGAGCTGGCATCCAGCAGTGTCTAACTCCACCTGTGTCCCAGAGTGCACTGGGTGTCCACCTGTGCCTCCCCCACACCTCCCACCACATACACCGCAAGCTGCTGTCAGATACCCGTGTACCTGCAGCTAAGCGCTCCCAGATGGGATGGGGAATGCTGGTAGGAAGTGGGGCAGACAGAACCGCGTGGGGATGAACAAGGGGGGCAGCACGGTGGGTGCGGGGGGAGCATGCTGTGCAGCTAGAACTGGAGATGGGAGGCGCACAGGTGGGTGACATAGCAGATGCGGGTGTCATAGAAGGAGCAGAGGAAAAAGGTTACCTGTTCAGGCCATGGGGGCTGTTGTGCAGACACGGTCAGAGGCTATGGAGGTCAAACTGGGTCAGGCAGGGTGCAGAGCCAGGAGAAAATCCCAGAGTGGGGGAGTCATGCAGAGGTGAGGGCAGGAGATACCAAGGGAAGTACAGCCAGAGCTGGTGGGGTCAGCGGCGGGAGGAGGGGGTAGGTGAGCAGGTGAGGCAGTCCTCAGAGCAGAACAAAAAGGGATGAATATTTCATCTTTGCCAGCCCGTTTACCTAGAGAAGCTGAGGTTTTCAACACCTGCATTATTCATGGCCTCTCGGCGCCACACCAGGAAAGGGAATTTGCTGAGTGATGTTCCTAATAACTTAGCACAAAACCCATTTAGTCAAAACACTTCTTTAGAGAGAGAATAAAGGAGGGGGGGCAGGATCCGTTTCACACACCTCTCCTTTTCTCCATATTGAAAATCCTCTTTTCTTCACAGGGCAGAGACCCGCCCTAGCCATTCTTCTCACTTCGCTGGGCCGGGGATTTGAAGGGGGCTGAGAGAGGGTGTCACTGTCTTGCTGGGGAGAGGTGCCAGGCTAGCAGCCCTGATGGGGCTCTGGTTACCCCAGCGCATGCCCAGCCACAGAGCACTCTGCCCTGGCGGGATCCCCCGCTAGGGCTGAGAGGGGAGCTCAGGCCTCATAGCCAGCCAAAACTTGGCCTTCTCTGCTGGCAACCAGGCTAGCTGAAGTAGTGGTCAATGCCTGTCCAGAACAGGCCCAGCAAGCTCTATTTATAGAGCCCGCTCCATAGAGGGCCAAAAATTCCACGGTGATCTGGGCCAAGGTTTTTCAGGAGCAACTAGGGGGACCATCTTGGCACATCTCAAAAGGGTCTGATTTTCACCAGCCCCTCTGGAAATCAAGGCACGCCAAGGCATCGCCAACTGGGCATCAAAAATCACTAGTCACCTCTGAAAACTTTAGCCCTGAGGGGGCTAGACTTTAACTGCCAGCAACATTCCCTCAGCTTCCTCAGGGATTTGAAGAGTATTCCACACAGGCTTCCTTACAGACGTGCACACGGCCTGGCTGAAATGGACCTGTTACGAGGCTGATCCATGTAGAAGCTGTTGAACATCAATTAATAGCCACTGGGGAGAGGGGCTGAGTGCCCCTCCCTCCCCCGGTTCACACACACGAGCTAAACTGCTTCCCATACAGAGCATCCCTCTGCTCTTCCTACCATAGAGGCAGGGCACACAAGGTCATGGTTCAGGCATGAGAGAGGTTCCCTCAATGGAACCAGCACAAGACCTTTCAGCTCAGACTTCAACACTCCCATCTCCAGGGTCCCGCTTTCTAGCCCCAGTTCAGAGGCTAGACGATTCTCCAGATGATTCCCACAATGCCTGTCCCTCTCAAGGACTGTGTCCTCATCCCGCACTCCCACAATTCCAAGGAGAGGAGTAGAGGAGGGGACACTAAGAAGAACATCCAAGGGTGAAGCACCCAAAGCTGGTCATGATGGAGACTGGCCAGATCCCAAATTTAGATCCAGGCTTTCCCAATGTTTGAGGGGGTTCTCTGATCTAGGCTCATGCCTGAGGCTAGAGCCTAGAAGGGGATTTGAACCAGGGACCTCTAGCTCCCTGAGCTGGTATGCTGCTATCACCAAGCCCCTGTGCCCAGTACAGCTGTGTTTGGCTTCCTCTGAAGATTAGGAGCACTCACTGCAAAAGGCAGGCTCAAAACACCACTGGGGGTCAACACTGAGCTCACAGCGAGCCAACCACAAAGTTAGGCTCCAGAACCACAATTCCCCCCAGGTTTGGAGGCATTTGAATGCAGGGTTCAGATTCAGACCCCTCTTGCCTGCAGACCTCTAGGAGGACGAGGGACTGCCTAGAGAGACCCAAATCGCCCTGGAACTGGAGGAAAATGTGCAGACTGTGTAGACAGAGAAGCTGCTGGTGCTAGCAGGGGTTGAAATATTCAGGAGCTCACATCCCAAGAAGTGGAAACCGACAAGCAAAATGAAATGTTGGAAATATAATTACCAGAGGCGGCCAAGCGTGTCTCCCAGCCGGCCGGCCGCAGGCAAGCCCTCTATCTAGCTCATGAAATGACTTGCTTAACAAGTGGACATCAGCTAATAAAGGTATTGCCCTCCCTCGCCCTCTGATCTAAAAGCCAACTGCCCCCCGGTGAACAAGATGCCGGATCCCCACACCTGTCCACGCACACACACCCAGGGCAACATCTGTCCTTCTGAGAGCTCACTTGCACCAAGAGCTAGATGAAAAATCTTCAGTATGGGAAGCTGTATTCTGTAGTGATGCAATAGCACATCAGCGCCACCGATTCTTGCAGCTAATGTACGCAAACAGCTCCAGGTGACTGGAATCCTCTGCATGTAGCAGCGGCTGCAGAAACCGCTGTTAGGCAGAAAATAGGGGCAAGGGGCAAAGGCAGTGCAGTGGTGCAGGCGGTGATGCAGAATCGGCACAGCTGGCACCCAGACACTCAATTCAGCCCATATAAGCAGCGGCCACTCCAAGTGAAGTTAAGGCAGTTGTGCCTATTAACACCAGTGTCCCAGCTGTGCCCCACTAGGTGGGGAAGTGAAGCGTTGCTTTAGCTGGTACCTCCTGTGAGTCATTGCTCCTGTCACTCTGCCCCTGGGCCTGTAAGCAGCAATCGCTTGGAATAAGGATAGCAACACTCAGCCACCCATCTCCATTAACTCTGACTTTCTGGCCAGTTTACACCATCATTTATGGAATAACTCCACTGAACCGGAGCTGGAGAAGGCACAGCTGGTGTAGACAGAAGCTGCTGGTGCTAGCAGAGGCTTCCTTGGGAGCAACACCCGCTTACTCCAGTCTGATTTTGATCAAAATATCCATTCAATCAAAACATGTTGGACCTATAGATGAGATTGTCAGCACTATGGGAGAGGGCCCATCTTTTTGTTGTGTTTGTACAGCACCTAGCACAATGGAGTCCTGGCCAGTAGCCACCCTGCATGGAGTTAGATGGAGAAACACAGGCTGAAGGAGAGAAGAGTTTGACGGAGGTATGAGGAAGTCAGTCTGTGTACACATGGCTATAATGCATGCTGTAAATAGCTCACAGTAAAAAGACAATTTAGTTTCACAAGCATGGAGTCCTCATGTGACCATCTAGCACATGGTACAGGAAAGAGGAGCCACAGTCATGGACCAGAACTGCTACTGTCATACAAACAACTTACTACTGTTCCCAGCCCCTCACAAGCTTGGAGAAAATGAATGGCATATGTGGGCAGGGTAGAGCAACACTTTTTAAAAAATTGCAGTAAAAATGATCATCTCAGAAACAATCCAACGCAAATACAACCCTTCTTAATTTCACAGCTATTGTGCTCCATGCAAATCCAGGTACTGGTGCCCTGGCATGTGGATAGCTCCAGCTAAGAACTACAACAATGCAGTATACCTGGGCACGGAGCCTTCAGGGTTTAGGAAACTCCAAGTAGTAAGGAACATTGCGACCTGTCCTCCACTGGCTTCCACAGACCTTACATTCACATTGCTTAGTGCACGACTGGATCGGGCTCAGACACTATAGTGACGAGCACAGCACAAGAACCATAGAACATGGAATTTTCAATAGGCGGACCTGCGAGTCCTGATCTCAGTTGGAGGCGCACACTCAGAAGGGCTTAAAAAGTCACGTGGGTGGCCAAATGCCAACACTAGGGCTCCAAGGATCCCATCGTGTTTAGGAGCTGGAGGAGGTGAACTCTAGGAGCCTGGCACAAATGCACCCACCCGTGAATCCAGCAGAAGCTGGGGACGTAGATCCTCACAGTTGTGCAATGGTGGGCGGATTCTAGACAGTGGGGGATGAATCCAGGCACGAGTGAGCTGGCAGGTGAATTCTACCATGCTTAGAGGCTGGGGCCGTCAACCCTCGCACGAGGGTGCCAAAGTGACACCTCCCCGGCACTGACAGTCTCCCAGCTCAGCATGCAGAGGTGTAGAAATCTCTGTGGGCTTGGAAAGACGGCTACTGTAATCTTCTCCCCCAGCCATTAAGATGGGGCTCTCTGCTGTGCCACTAAAGACTTCACAAGCCAGGGCCCCGGGGAGTCTCCTCATTAGAGTGGGGTTAATGTGTGTTGTCAAACACAGGTCAGGGATTAATCTGCAGCATTATGGGCTCTGTGGGAGCCGCTGCTGCTTGGAGAAGTTCACCACTGAAGTGCCCTCTTGATTACAGGTAGATAATAAGCTTCTGCTGTCTCTAACAGACACCATCAATCAGGGACAGGTTTGTCCAGGCTCCCTGCTGCGAGGAGCCCCACAGATGGCTGTGCACTCAAACAGCCTGGGGAGGCCACCCCCAGGCGGGGGGCAGGGAAGAGATGGGAGGGAGGGGGCAGAAGTTCAGTTGGATTGGTACCTGGGGGCTAGCAGGGAAGCATACCCTGAAGTTTTCACTGCAGGAGAAGGACCCAGGCACTGAGTGCAGAGCAAGGTAATGGGGTTAACCGCCTCCTGCTCTGGGAAAACATCCCCTGGGATCAAAGGCAGATTTCTACCAGGACAGGAGGGCCAGTGCCAGGAATGCTCACATCATCTCCGAGCTGCAGGCGGTACATGTGTGGGCCCAACTGCAGACTGCTGAACCTGGGAGACAGCGTCAGGGAATAAATAGGAACAGAAGCAACCTAGAGCAACAGGGCTGATGCACCTCAGCAATCCTCAGGAGAATCAGCTGAGGACCAAATTCAACCCCACTGCCTGCAAACTGACTGTGGAAACCCACTGGTCTGCATTTTATAAGTCTTCCTCAAATGCCTGAGCCACTGTGGGTGCAAATGTGTTACAACCCCCAAACCTCAGTAGCTAGCTCTTTAGCGCCAGCTATACAGGCCCATGCTCATCTCTCTGGAGAGCCCCAGTTCAACCCCAGCGTGTCAGCTAGAGCGGTGGCGGAGAAAACGACCCGGGGAGAAACTCATCTAACCCCAGGAGCAGAGGGTGCATCTCCTATTGCTCTCTGGTGTCCCTGCTGGCGGAGCTAGGGGAGGCAGTCAAGGCTGCTGTCCCCAGCCCACCCCAGCCAGGGATGGTAGTACTGCAGGGTTGGGAGCAGGAGATTCTCCAGAGACAGTCCCCCAAATTGGCATGGGAGAAATTCAGCCAGGAAGCGATGGGGGGGGGGGGCAGATAGTGTAGCTAGGTGTGTTATTTACAGTCCTGGCCAGTGGTCTGTGGTGTCACTGAGTGCTTCAGTCCAGCAGTGGGTCCGCAGGCCGGAGCCACGCCTGGGAACATTTGGCTTCCTCCTTGGCACCATCATATCACATTAATCAGGAAGCGCAAATCAACTGGGAGCTAATCCTGTGGATTTAATCTCTGTTCCCCAGCACCTGTGCTCCCTCCCTCTCCACTCCCATCACCTCCCTCTTCCACTTCCTAAATGGGTCCATTTAAATTAGAGTTTGAAGCCCGGAGTCTTAATTGGCAGGTCGAGGCTCATGTTTCCCTGCCCCGGGACTCACCACTCATGTCACCTCAAAGCCTCCAGGAACCAAACTCGTCAGATGAGACGTCACCAGCAACAAATCCTGCCGCCCTTATGCCAGCCAGGCTCCTGCTGAAGGCAGCAGGAGTTTGCCTGAGAGGAAGAACTGCAGAACGGGGGCAGTTCTGGAATGGCAGCCACACACAGAGAACTTGGGGCCCTGGAAAGGAGGCCACTACTGTGTTCTTCACACTGGGATTCCAGCAGCAAGTCATAGGGCACCGACAAACCACAATGGAGCTAGGGCTTTGTGCCAGTGCAGCAGGGCCTGCGGCAGAAATCCCAACCAAGGCAGTGCCTGTTTTGGAGTCTCCTCGTCCCTAACCTCGCCCAGGCAGGATCGGCTCTCACAGCAGCCGTGGGAAGTTGAAAGAGGATGACAGGAGGCTGACAAGACACCAGGAATCCTGGCTGAACAAGTCAGACCTCGTGGGACCTGCACTGCTCAGCTAGAGATGTCTGGCAAACCAAGCTTGACGTTCGCATAGCTTCCTTACCGCTGGACCGGAAACAGCATCCCAAGAGCTTGTCTCCTGACTCTCACTCCCCACCCACACCATGCCAGATTATCCAGAACCTGTCCAGGCTGCAGAGGGAACCTGAGGGCTAATCACTAGCCCTCATCTCAGACTGCTGTGAGCTATGCTCCTTCCCCACCCACGTGCCTTCCATAGACAAAGCAGCAATGCCCTTTGCTAACCACTTACTTTCTCCCACTTTATTCCTACAGAATTAGCAGGGGGGTGGGGGGTGCTGAGTGCTGAGTCTCACTGCCAGCCTTACGGAGGGACATAGTGGGGTTACTCAGCACAGCGAGTCAGACAAACAGGGCTCCCAGAATCCAGCCCTGTGTCTTTCCTCATTATTGAGTTTTGCAGGAGTGAAGACGGGGCCAGACCATGAATAGCCCCAGTGTCCCCACAGCCTCCCACTCCTTGCATGACTCATGCAAGAGCTGATCATGATAGCCATCCCCATGAGCCAGGACTGCACCATCCAGGGAACAAATCGCCCCAAAGGGCAAGGGAACTGGGGGCGGGGAGGAGCAGAGGAGGCAAACGCTCCAGCCATCTTCACCACGCCAACCTGCGAAGTAGCACTAGCTCGCTGCCAAATGGATGGCACAGCCCATGTGCATTGCCCATATGTGCAACGTCTTCTGCATGCCAACTCTCCTGGTGCTCCCCAAGGGGCAGAGGAACCCCACGACACCCCCCGGAGGGCTGTGTGTCAACTATGCAATGCAGCTCCACGTAAGAACTTCAGGACAGGGCCCTGTTTTCTCCTGCTGGAGAACAGCTGGACACAGCCGCAGGTGACTAGGAAGAGCTCTGCAAGGCTACGGACCCAGTGATGGACATGAAGGGAGAATCTAGTGAAGGTGCTTGCTCTGTCCCGCTTAGAGCGGAGCGGGAGACAAACCAAACAGACAGACCATCAGCCAGCTGCCCAAGCCCTTTGTTAAACCCTCCTTTGTCCACTCCAAGCCTGCAATGAGAGCGATATCTAGATGGGGGTGTGTCACACTGCTGCAGAGGTGCCCCGCCAGCCAACTCACTTCCCCGCAAAGCCAGACAGACGAGCACCCGTGGTGAGAGACGGGAAAAATAGGAGCTGGCGTGCGACGGGCAGGCCCCAGTCTTCCACCTAGTGCGGACAGGCCGTCTAGGCTACAGAATTACATCAACATATTTACGTCAGTCTACTGCCCCCGCAGTGATCAGATACCTGTACACACTGTGCGTGGGGTGTGTCCTCACCAGGAGCACTTCTATCAACTGAGACTGTCAGCGCGGGGCATGGTGGGACGCCTCCCAAAAGCCAGCAACAGTCAACACAAGCAGCACAATGTCTCCATCAATACTGCGTCAACCTAATTACGTCCACCCTGACTCTACTGCTCTGGTGGGGGAGGTGTTGTAGAGAGGCATTTACATCTGCGGGAGCCAAATTTATGTCAAGACGCTTCCACTGAGTCAACGCAAGGCAGCTCAAGTCGACTTAGGCCAAGCCAGCGCTTTCACTTGGCATACTCCACTGGTGCTAGCCCTGACATCTGCATCCCTCCCGTCTCTCAGCAGCCATGTCGACCCAGCTGTTGCCTCTGGAGGAGATGGTTCTCCTGCTGTTGTAGGGAGCATCCACTCAAGTGCTGCAGCAGGGCCACTGTAGCATCTTAAGTATAGACATGAGAGCGGGGAGAGAGAGTCATCATCCTGGGACACAAACTGGAGCGTCCTGGTTAGTGACTGTTGGCAGAGAGTGATGGAATTAGCAGCTGATGAGTTGTGGTAACACGTAAGAAAACTACAAACTGCCCTGTTCTGTTACCACCAACCAGCTAACTCATGATAATATACCACCTTTCTTCCTAATGTGGACACACCCTAAGGGGGACAGAATCAGGCCTTAGGATGTCTCTCTCCCAGTTTAGCTCCAGAGGGTATGTCTACATTGTACACTAAACCCAGGCTCCAACTCAGGTTTGAGCCCAAGCCCTGCTTCTGCCCAGACATAAATCAGTCGGATGCGGGTCAGCCCGGAACTCAGGACATGGGTCCTGGGACCTTGCTGAGGGGTGGGAGAGTCCAAGTCCTGCTGAGACTCAGGGCCCACCGCCATCATTTTGCAGGACAGAGGCAGGTGAAGCTGCAGACACGAGTCAGGAGGTCTGGCCAGTGCAGGATGGACCCCTCAGCACGGCTGGGAGACCCAGATCCACCAACTGTAAAGCCAGGTATACAATGCAGCGTAGATGCTTGGAAACTGTAAGCCCACAAGCCCAGATCCCACAGACCAAGGTTTACAATGAAGTGTATACATACACTGAGTGACCTTCCATTAGTGCCTTTCTGCATGGGAAAACACAGCAACACAGGTTCAGTAGGGTAAGGAAGCGACAGAACTGGGGAAATCAGGCTAAATATTAGGTGCACTACAGCCATGCTGAGCTACCCGTCCTCCCTCTCATCACTGGTTAGACAGAACACTGGCATCATATGCCTCCTTCTCTGGAACCCGTTCAATTGCTGCTCTTTTACTGTTTTGAAATCTCATCAGATGTTATGAATCTGGGCAATTTCGCCTGCTTTTCAACTGCCTGCGTCGCTCGGCTAAATCAGTGATTAATGAATTTGCAAAAACTAAAAAGGAGTCAACAAACAAAACCCCTCAGCAGCAAGCCTGGGGGCGGAAGGTGACACGTGGCTCGAAGGCTAACTTGAGTTTATCGCTCCAACCCAGCGAAATGGGACTCACGTGGGACATTCAGATTTCTCAGAGAGAATACCAGAGAGGTTGATTTGAAAGGAAAGATGCACTACCCAGGAGCCCTCAATTCAATTCCTGATTCTCTCTTAGACCCTTCAAGGCAAACTTCACCAGATCCATGGACCTTCCTCTGGTATGTCCCCTTCACCCTGCTCCACTCCATTCTCACCAACCCTACGAGTTCAAAAAAAAAATCATAGGTCAGGCCACAAATGAGGAGATTTTTCTTTTTTTAAAATTACTGAAATATTGGGGTCTCTCTGCCATCCATTCTGAGTCTTTAGGCACAAATGGGTCATGCTTCCAACCTTCTCTGCAAACATGAGGGCTAGAACTTTTTTTACCCCCCTATGAAAGCTGAAATTGTCCCCTAATCACATGACTTCAGGAGCTGAAGCTAAGGAAAACAGCAAATATTGCGAGAATCACCGTGGTGTGGCAGCACCCAGACAAGGTTAAGGAACATCCTATGATTTCAGTCAGCCCCAGCCTGCTGCATCTGTGAAGTTTGTCAGGCCTGGAGGGGGGCCCTTCAAAGGAGGAACTCCGGGCAGTAGATGTGGCAAACAGAGCATCCAGGCTGGGGTCCTTGTGGCACTAACTGACCTCTGCCTTACAATGCCACCGGTCTGAGCCCCCTCGGGCAGAAGATGAGCCAGGCGGGTTTGCTTTGTTGGAAGACCCAAGGATTAATCCCTGACTTTTGGGACTGAGCCTGCCTGCCAGGCCTGACACCTCGCTTCCTTCTCCCTTGCACAAAGGAGTATTTTCCTTTGGTGTGGACAGCTGTCTGATATGCAAGTTATATATTTTATATCTAAAGATCAGTAAACAAAATTAAATTCAAACCCCAGCTAAAATTGTAAGTCAGATTCAAAGCCCCCAGATCTTTCTTTCAATCCTTTTTTGGATCTGGGTCAGAACCAAAATCCAAGGCGGGATCAGTTTCCTGGCTGTGTGTTTGAACAGTCTACATGACAGCTTAGATTTGGATTGCTAGTTCTTCAGCGCCCAGACGATTTCGCTCTGATTATATGGCGCCTAGCAAAAAGGTCTCCATTCTCGGTGGGCCCCTAGATAATACCATGTTTTAATACATCTGGATTTGAAGCCCTCCCCCCCACCCCAAATTCCTCCGAACTAAGTCCAATGCACCAGGCTCAGCCAGCTCTAGTGGTACCTCCTTGACCATCATCGCTTTCTATGGCAAGCACAAGAAAGAATTATTTTAAGGAATGATACAAAGCAGATGAGTTAACAAGAGAGATCTATGCTATTTAAGGTACAAGACGGGCACACTGGAGGCGATTTGCAGATCTCTGCCAGTGATAGTGGTAACTTCCCTTATCAGAGACCTACTATGACCTGGCAAAGAGATGGAGCATAGAGCTGTACTGAAACCGCTGTGTCACATACCCATAGTCTTGTCCATCAGAGAACCTCAAAGCACTTCACACACATTAATACATTAAACCTCAACTCCTCAGAGGCTAGCATTGGTTGGAATGTTTTTGGCACAATGAAATCTCGCTGAAACCAAACTGTTTTGGCTTCAATGCAGACTTTATCCACATAGTCTTTTTGGGTTTGGGGGAGGGGAGGAAGTCCCCTCTCACACACCCTGTTAGCTAGGTAGTTGGGACCCTGCCCTGGGATGTGGAAAACCCAGGATCAAGTCCCTGCTCTGACTAAATCAGTTATCTAGGAAGGAACACTGCTTGGAATCAGGCCGAGTATGGCCTTGAAGCTAGGTCTCCCACATCCTTGGTTTATGCTGAATTACTCCTCTACCTGCCAACTGAAGACACTGTCTAATACTACGCCACCTCTTACCAAAAGAGACACTTTGATGCAATTCCGTCTCCCCAAAAGCATCCCAAAGGCTCAGTTCCATTCCCACATGGAACAGAAAGAGCTTTCAGCCCCTCGGGAGTTGCTGCAGAACAGAACTGCCATCCTAAGGTCAGCTCCACCCTGTGCTACAAGGGGTAAACTGAGGCACATAGGGATAAGTGAATTGCCCAGTGATCCACAGAGAGCCAGCGATAGTCCTGACCATTTCCCAGTCTGACTACAACTATCCAATCCCAGGGCTTCTCATGAATCTCTGTGACAGGCAGCAAAATCAGCATTTCATTAGCACTGCTTTTATAACGGTTTTATAACTGTTCCGTACGCTTCGTTTTCCTGAACGGGCTGCCCTACATCTTAGGGCCTGTTTCTGTCTGAACGGCATTTAAAACAGCCTTTAAAAAGCTGATCACTTGCTGGTTCAAAGCAACTGTCCTGCTGAAAAGAGGCATTAGGGAGAATTTAGCAAGACAATGGGCACTCATGAACTAACCTAGGACATCTTTGAGCAAGTTTGGCTTAGGATGGAACTTGGAAATGGTTTTAGTGAGAGAAGTGTCCACCTAGTCTACCCCGTGGAGATTCCCCTCTCTTGACAGACCACAGAACAAGCAGCACTCTAAGTGAGGCCCAGAGCTTCCCAGTACGCAGAAGGAATTTCATAGAATCTCAGGGTTGGAAGGGACCTCAGGAGTATCTAGTCCAACCCCTAGCTCAAAGCAGGACCAATCCCCAGGTAAATCATCCAGGCCAGGGCTTTGTCAAGCCTCAACTTAAAACCTTCTAAGGAAGGAGATTCCACCCCCTCCCTAGGTAACCCAGTCCAGTGCTTCACCACCCTCCTAGTGAAAAAGTTTTTCCTCATATCCAACCTAAACCTCCCTCACTGCAACCTGAGACCATTTCTCCTTGTTCTGTCACCATTACTCCTTGTTCTGTCCATGACCGAAGTGCAATGGCAGGACTGCGGAAATGAAGAGTACCACTCCAATGCTATGGCTGGCCTCCAGCTATCCGCCTAAGAGGAAGGACGGCTTGGTAGCTATGATACCAGTGCGGGGCTCAGAGATGGTTTAATTCTCATCACTCAGACTCCCTGTGTGACCATGACATCGCTCCATGCCTCTGTTTACCTTCTTTAAAATGTGGATTAAAAACCTTCCCTTTCCCCTATTTCAATTTTCTTTTTAAGCTCTTTGGGGTAGTCTTGCCTCTCACTGTCTGTACAACAGCAAGCACAATGGGGTCTGACCTCAACAGGGGACCATTTTTGCTCCTGTAATAAAAATATTTGGTAATATTAGTCACCAGCTCCAGTCTTACTAGGCAATTGCACGTCCCCCAATTGCAATAACCAGGTGACACAGTGAAACTTGACTCTGCTAGCCTGAGTAAAGCAGGACCTTTCACACAGGTCCCAACTCAAGGCCGCTTATGTACTCCCACCCCCTTTCAATCCCCCCACCCCTCGAATCTCGACAAGAGAAAAGAGACCAAACAGCTCCTGAGAGAGGAGCAAGGTCATTTATAATAGAAATGAATGAATGAATGAGTCAGGCACAGAAAAGTGTTGGAGAGAGGTAGGAGCTGCTGTAATATCTATTAATGAGAAACACCAGGCTCCTGAAAAGCCGTGCGCTATGGGTCCTACCACACTTTAAATAGGGTAACAACCACCACCAGAAGAGCAAAGTCATCTGGATACTATACCTGCACATATACACCTTCCTAGGGTGATGACCAGATACCATTATGTATGTGACTTTGGGCTAGCTGATGCCTCAGTTTCCCCTCATTCAGGTCAGCTCTCCTGACCCTCCAGCCTGGTTTGGTTGCTGCTGTGGCTCGGCCCTATGACTAAGTTGCTCTAGTCCACCCCTTCTGGGGTCGCCAAGTCCAAAACAAATGCAAAAACAATCTTCCCACCACAGCCTCAAACTGGGCACAGGCCCTCCTACCTCAGGGTGCGTCTGTCTCCCTTCTCAAGGTCCAACCCTACCCTGGGCTTCGCTCTCACCCCTCAGCCCCTCCTGGGCTCCTGAGTCTCTTCCTGCTCTCTACTTGGTCTCTTACCTTTCTGGCTCCACAGCTTCTGTACCCCTACCCCTCCCATCTTTCCCCCCCCACCCCCTCATTCTTTAGCCACCTGACCTGCCTAGATTTGGTGAGACTTTGCTCCCCATTGCTTCTTGCTCTCGTCCTATTGATGGAGCAGAAGATGGGGTGCCAGGCTGCTCCACTCTAGTCCTCCTGACTGCGATGAGGCCAGCTTGCAAACTAGCCAAGTCCCTGCCCTACACAGCTCATGCTGACGGACAGCCCTGCGCCTGGTGCCCTTGAATGTGTGACTTTCCTGAGCATCACCAAAACCCAGGGCCAAATGAGCTGCATCTAGGCAGAGGCAGCCCCTTCTGTCACCCCCGGGCCATAAATCACCCAGCTGGCACCTGTAAGATAAAGCGCCTTGTGCAAAGGATGCTCAGTGGAGGCTCCGTTCCGCCAGCCACACAAACAAAATCTTCCCCTTTCAGTCGAGCAACCTTTTCAGCATGAGCACGTTGGCTCCACTGCCTCTCAGCATAACCTTTATCTGCCAGCACGCTCTGGCCTGGCTTTTGTGAGATCACAAAGAGCAGTGGCATGCGCCTTTGGCAGCCAGAAAGAAAGGGGCTGATAGCTCGCAATGTCCTGCCATCCTCTCTGCTGGACAGCCCCTTTGTGGTCACAGCGCCTGAGCAAGAGGCACAACCTTGCTTGGGAGCAGGGGGTGGGAATAGGACAGGTGCTACCAAAGGAATTTCTGCCCTGACGGACGTTTACTCTGCAAGAGGGCTTCTGAGCCTCAGAGCAAAGACCCAGGAAAAAGTCCTGGGTAGGTCAAAGCTGGCTCAGATAAGACTATGAGTGCAGCATCCCCATTGCGAGAGGGATAGAGGAGAGGGGGGCAAGGGAAGAGGACAGTTTCTCCCGGAGACAGTGAGTTGAAGGCTCACGGCCCCTCCAGAACAGAGGCAGGAGGACAGCTGCCTCTGAACACAACAGCAGGGTAATTCCCGAGAGATTTCTCTGCTGTGAAAGATCCAGGGATTCCAGCCCTTCACCGGCATCTTCCATCCACCCATCTCCAAGCGCTCTCCCGCCATCATTCGCTCAGCTTCATTAACCTCAACTCCTTGGATTAAAGGAGTATTACAGGTGAGGACAGTGAGCCCAACACACACCTGGGGCCAGGTTTCAAGTGCTTGGCCCCCACAGCTGGGCCCAGATTTTCAGTAAAGCGCAGCTCCCACGTAAGAACCTAAAAAAGGGCCAGATTTCCCAGAGTGTGCAGCATCGGTAGCTCCCAACAGAGCAAGGAAAGGGTTAATGGAACCCAGGAGTCCTGAAGTCTGATTGTCTCCTCTAGTCACACAGGACAATGCTCCCTCCTGTCAGGGCTGCCTGGAGCAGGTTGTTGGCAGGGCCACCATACAGATATACTGCTAAGTGTCAGGGTCCTCAGACAAACAGCAGTAGAAGTATAGGAAATATTCTCCTGAATGAATGTGATTTCTGGGAGGCCATGTAACAACCTGCAAAGACCCCACTCTGGCTTCCTCATTAGGACTTTGGAACCACTGGAGTAGCACCCCCAACCCCAACAAAGGGTCTATCCAAAGCCCAGTCCACACTGGGCTAGCCAGCTGGAACCACGTAAGTAATACTGGTCATCCCCTACCAGCTCTGTCCAGGGTGTTGAATTCAGCTGGAAAGCAGCAGCTCCTGCAGCAATCAACCCACCCTCCACAGAGACTCAGTAACTGAGCACTGGCTGCACAAGAACAGCAATCCCTGGAGAGGAAAGAGCTCCAGCTGCTCCCCGCTCCAGGCAATACTACTAACCCCCCCCCCCCCCCGTCTTTCGCCATCGGGCTGTAGGTTGTGCACTCTAATTCCTACTTTCTGTGCTAGAGGGCCGGAAAAATTTGTGCGGAGAAAAGCAGAGTGCCACATGCATCCCTTTAGGTAGCTAACATGGGGCAGGTGGTTGCTTCTCTTCTCCATTCATCCCAGCTGTCCTATCTACCTGACTTATAATTGCAGTTATTTGTATTAGCCTTCTGCCAGGGTTACAGGAGGCAGTTTACCAAGGTCAAGTGCGGGGAGGTTTTGTTTTATTTTAATCTCAACAACACTTATCTGCTGAAGCAAACTTCCGTACGCCTGTGATTAGATGGATGGAGATTTCACAGCTGTGCACAGCAAAACAAGAACACCCTTAAAAGTCAACTTGATAATGAATTCTTGAGTTGCCATCAATGCGATGAACTACTCAGAGCCGCTCTGAAATCCAACAAAGTGCAATTAGAACACAAAGGAAAGTTGAGCGGGGGGTTGTTTTGTTGCTTCCCACCTTCTGGTTTTGTATTGCCACCCATCACCATGGTACCTGACCTGTCTTCCTTAAGTGCATTCCCTGAACAATGTTGCAACAAATCGTCTTACGCAAGGAAAATGGGCTGGTTTTAATAAAAGTAGAGACAGCAGTGTGGTCTAATGGATAAGACATGGGGTTGGCAGCCACATGAACAGGTGACTTGACCTTGAGCAAAGTCACTTACAGCTGTGTGCCTCTGTTTCCCCATCAGTTAAATGATTGTTCCCATGCATTCACTTTCCACCAAGTATTCATACTGTTAAGAGCCAGATTGCACAAGCATTTTCAGGGAACAAAGACCACAGGGCTGAGAGTACGGGGAAAGTGAGTTCATTTGAAAATCCAAATGAGTATGCAGGAAATATGTTTGCAGTATTTGCTCACTTTGGTAATTACACTCTGAAAAGAGACACTGAAAGAGCGACATTGAATCGTTCTAAATCCTTTCCCTTTTAGTGATTCCTGTACCTAATTTGCTTAGTTTGAGTCTGAAGATTATACTGCTAACAGCTAGCGCCACAAATTCAGCCTGTGATCTGAAAAATCATGGTTTTCTTTGTCTTAGATGCCATTGTTGATTATCTGTGGATGCGTTTCCAATGAACCTCTCATTGGAACATCTAGGCGCAAACTGCAGAACTAGGAATTGCAGATTGAAGAGTTTTCATGCGGAAAAACAGAGAAACCTCCCAATCAGGTTGGACTGATTGTTGCTGTGATAAAAGGTCAAAGCAAGGCAGCATGGCCTAGTGGGTAGGCCACTAGATGGGCACTCCTGAGTCCAGGATTCTCATCCCATCTCCTGATGGGCTGAGTGTCCTTGTGCAAGTCACTTTCCTTCCTCTTCATGTCTGTTCCTCCCCTCTTACCCTTTGTCTATTTAGACTGTAAGCTGTTTGGGGCAGGTGCTGTCTCTTACTATGTGTATGTACAACACCTAGCACAACTGTGCCCTGATCTTGGTTGAGCTACCGTCATATCAATAATAAGGAGGAGTCATTTTTATATCACCTCCTTATCCAGTAATGACAATGTAAGTGCACGATCCTTATATCAGATGGGCAACCGCATGTTGAAAAGTGAACAAAGAAACCTGCAACACATTCAGGCATTGTCACAATGGTAGTTTGCCAGAGGGACTGATTAGCCATCTCACAACTTGCATGCACAAGTCTGACCTGCAACCACACTCCTATCTCATTTATACCTCAAGATGCTAGAGCAGCTAAAACCTCCATTATCCAAACCTTCTTTACGTTCCTGCTAGCTGACTCACTACTTCTACGTGACATGCCGAGGCACCAAGCACAAGTAATGAACCCAGCTCAACTGGAAATAGACAGACATGAATATCACATAGTAATGAACAAATGCATCATAAATATATATCGGCCTCTTGAGGAAAAATATAGAAAACCCAGTGAAGGATAAAACAGGACGGAGGGAGAAAAATGACAATATGAAATTGATTCAGACAGATGACTAAGGAATCTTGCCTTTGGCTTGAAATATTACCCTCTTCGCAAAATAGAGAGCTGCACATTATGAAGCATTGCATAACATATGTTGCACACTGGTTAAATTACATAAATATAAAGCTAATATTTCATCTCCATGTGTTTGATGATGGAGCGCAAAGAGGCCAGAGCACGTGCATGTTTGCATATCCTATACCATTGCAAGCAGGCTTTGTCCTTTCCCAGCCCAGAGCATTTGAAGCCATGTCAATTATACTGGGATCAGAGAGAGACTCAGATATGACTAGAAGTTGGGACACTTTCCCAGCCCCCTCTTCTGGCTCTGCCCGTACACACTGCCTATAATAGGCCATGGAAGGATGCTAGATGCCTGGGCTGTGGTAGCCCTGCCTGCACTCCCTCTCTTCCTGTCCCTGCTCTGTCCCTACCCTGAGGCCTCCACCACTGCTTGGTGGGAACCCCTGTCCCCCGTTGCAGCTCCATTCTTCAGAGCTCCCCACACCCTTCCTCCTCCATCCCACCTTCCCCCGAGAGACATCTCCCTCACAGGAGAGGAGGGACATGGGTAGCAGTGACGGGGGCCCAAGGGACAGGGCCTGGGCCACAGCAGAAGTGGGGTGTGGACAGAGCTATGTGCAGAAGAGGCGGAACGGAGAACTAGCCTCCCCCAGGGCAATTCACACACTGTCCATGATCCTGCCATTCGTTTCCTATGCAGCGTTGGGTGGATACCTTTACACACCCCTCTGCCTTAGTACCAGCCTGTAAATTAGAAATAGCTGCCTTTGTAAAGCGCTCAAGAGGAACTAGGATAAAGTGGTGTCTGTTAAAAGCTGCACACAAAAGACAGTCTGAAATGCACAACAACTTTACTGAACCCAAAGACTTATGACCACCACAAATTACCCTATAGTTACATGCAATAGATGGCGCTCTTTCAGTACTCATCTATGCCTATACTGATGCTGCTTTCTCAATATAGGAAAAACTGTACCACTTGCTGGTAACTACTGGTAAATATTGACTTTAATGGCCAGTCCCGGATTCTAGTTTCTCTTATCCTTGTCTGGCACCCACGGCCCATCCGGTCCAATGCCCTGTCTGACAGTGGCCAACACCATCTGCATCAGAAGTGGGTGCAAAACACCCTTCAGTGATACAACAGTCTGCCCCCAGGAGAAGCTTCTGCTCTGCTCTTTAGAAGGTTTATGCCCTGAGGCAGCAATGTTCATGCAACAGCATTAATATGAGACTTTGGTAAATACTGTAATGGAGGGTCAAGTTGATAATGCACCAGAAAGAAAACAGCTTGACTGCTTACTGGCAACTACAGTAATGAACATTATCACATTATGAAAATACAAATGTACTCCAAAAGACTCAGGACCAGCATAAAGAATTGAAGCACAGCTGTGTTATGGAGGAGACTACAGGCGTGCTCACATGCAGAGGAAGTATAGAGGCACACCAAGAAATTTGGGATTTCAATTTTAAATATTTTGCTTAGAAAGATGCCAGGAAAAGGCAGAATTACCTCACTTTGATTATTCCAAGGAAAGCAGGCCAGCTGTTGACACAGGCATAATATACCAATGCAAGCTAATTTCAGGTAAACTTTATGGCTTGACAAACTGCCAGAGTCTCATTCACACCACTCAGGCAGCGTAACGGGGCTTTGAAGTAGAAATAAATTAGTTACATGCCCCTTTATACTACCAGAGTGGTGCAAAGGGGTCATAGAGGAAACAAAAACCTGGCCCATATGTATATTTTTATATATTCTTCCTTCATGTAATCTGGCTTCACACCACTGAAACTCCACTGGCTTCAATGGGGCCACTCCATTTTTACACCAGTGTAAGAGAAAGAAGTATCAGGCCCAACCTATTTTCTTTGTAGACACTCAGCATGTTGGGAGTCCTGTGGGCTCTTGAAAATGTGCCCGACTGCCTCCATTGAAGTTGATGGGAGTTGCTGAATCATTGGCGTCCAGAGCTGGACCAACACAGAATCCTTTTGAAAATCCTACCTAGCAGAACCCAGGTTTTTCAGAAAAGTTCAGCTTCCATTTACACCCCTAAATACAGGCCAGATTTTCAAGGGACAGTTCTGGGCAGAGTTCCACATGCTGGCAACATGTGGCCCTCTTCTGAAAATCTCAGCCCAGCTGTGGGTGTTGGGTGTTTCTAAAACATGTTCTCAATGAAGAGGAAACATACATGCATCTTGGGGCTCATCACACATGCCTTGCTGACCCAAGCACTGATGCCCTCTGATACACAGGTATTTTGTATACAGCCATATTATTCCACCAGTAGCTGTAGGCCAGATTGTAAACATTCAGCAGCACTGCTCACTGAGAAACTGCTCACCACGGTGAGTGACCACCTGACCCGTAACGTACTGCTCCATAAATAAGTATGTTCCAGTAGTTACAGCAGGGGAGCAGGGTCCCTTCTGATAATACGGTGACTAATTACACTGCAGTTATACTGTAATTACAGTGTAATTAGGCTCTGATAACAAAATTAACACTAATTCACGTAACCATAAGGTTAACTGTAGAAACGAATTATGGCGCTCAGTCTTTGGTTAATACATGTGTCTCTAGACTCCGAGGACATTAATTTATACTGTAATTGCTAAGTCGGATAGTTAACTGTCCAGCTACCTGCAATTATCACAAATTCATTAGTCTTAAACCACAGCCATGCTAGATTTGGAGGATGACTCAATCATTATAATCATTGTACTGGGAAGCCAAAAGGCAAGTCAGGATTCCTGGGTTAGCATCCTGACCATGCCATTGGCTCACTTTGTGACTTTCAGCCAGTCACTTTCCCTCTCTGCGTCTCATTCCCCCAATGGGGACGCGAGACTGTAGAAACAGCTTTGGAGCTGGGCTGCTCAGGAAAAAGACTCTCTCTTCTGTGGCTCCCATCTCCTCCTCTCTCAAAACAGCCCCAGTCAAGTCTACTGCGCACCAACCCTCAACATCTGGCTGGACTCGCTGTTGAGTGACTGGGCGGAACATTGCTGACTTCAAACATCCATCCTGGCTCAGCACAGGGGGACCCAGATGAAATTCACGGCTCTGTGCTATGCAGGAGATAAGACTGAATGACCTAATGGTTCCTCCTTTCTGGCCTTAAAATCTGTCAACGAATGGCACTTGCTCAGGGTAAGTCTACACTGCAATTAAAAACCCACAAGTGTCCTTTGGAGCTGGGCTAAGGAGCTGGTTAATTGCAGTGTAGGCATTCAGGCCCACACTGGAGGCCAGGCTCTAGGACCCTGCGAGGTGCAGGGGATCCTGGAACTGAGGTTGCAATGTCTAAACTGCAGTTAAACAGCCCCTTAGCCCATACCCCATGAGTGGAAGCTGGCACAGGCCAGCCAGGCGTGTCCAATTGCAGTGTAGAGACACCCTCAGACTCCAGATTGGAGGCAAATCTCCAAGGATGGGCCACTACACTGGGGAAAAACATGCCTGAGCCAGAGGGCAGCAAAGCCACCCTGCCGGGAGAGAATCCAGGTGCCTTTTGCCTTTAAGATAGTGTCTCTGCACCCGGCACATTCATTGGGAATGGAAGAATCCGTCAGATGCCACTAGCAGAGGCTGGATGCCGGACTTGACAGATGAGCACTCTGACACAGTCCTGCAAATCCAATACCCTTAGCATCTCCACTGCCCCCAGCACAACAGACTTTCTGCCCTGGACATAGCCACTCACACAGCACTAGGGGAAAAGGAGCCCACCTTCCATCCCCTACCTTATAAGCTGGGCAGAAAAGAGCTCCTCTTTTGGACAGCAAATCAGAGAGCGAGAGTGAGAGCACGCAAGAAAAAAGCCCCTTCCTTTCCTTTATTCATCTCCTTGTCAGAGGAGCCCTATCATTATGGTTCAGATGGGGCTGCTACTTAGCACTGACAAACCCCAGTTAGGTTAGCAGGAGAGCAATAAAAACCTTTTTCTATGCTACCACCACACTCCCTGCCTTCCTCCCCACTTCTCACGCACACAGCCTGCATCCAGACAGGGACAGATACACACGCCAGCATAGTCACTTGTCCATCTATGGAGTCACAGGTACATCTCGTAGCATGTTCTGACTGGTACGTGCCACATATTCGTGAACATTCATATGCACGTTCAAGGTCTATAGAGACACACCCACACACAATTACACATACACACACCCCCTTATGCACACCCCCACAGGCTCATACACCCCCGGGTACACGCACAAATGCAGACAATCAACATGCACACACAGCTAGATGTGCACACCTGAGTAACACCCATAGGCCTGCTCACAAATGCATAGAAGCTGGTGTATACATACCAAGTATACACACACACACACACACCCCCTTGTACACCCACATGATCATAAGTACCAAGGCATCCAGGAACAGCCACACCTGCCTGCTGTGAAGCATGCATGCACTCACATAAGACTGCAGACCTGCCAAAACATTCTGCTTTTCAAGTTAAAATCCTAAAGAGCAGTGATTCCCAGTTGAATCCCTAGATGGACGCTTCTGCATACTAAAAGCACAGCCGGTTCTCAGAGCCACCGCATTATACTGGATCAACGCAGTTCCTATTTATAGGAGCTTTGATTAGAAGCTCGTCACCTAGAAGTTTTTATTCCTGTTATCCATTTATAAGGCCATAACACAGTTTGACTTGCGCTAGACAGACTGGTGTCCCACAGCTCTTGCCCAAATTTAATGTGCCATTCAGACACAGTTAAATTAGTAATAGGCAGCAGTCGGTGCACGGCAGGACTCTAACCGCCTCCAAAAACACACGTTAGTTCTCCTCTCTCCATGGATTATTATGCAGCAATAGCCAAAGAAACACAGAACAGAGATAGAACAAGCCAACCTTTCCCATCTGCCAGTCCTACATCATTTCCTGCAGCGCACTCCTGCTGAGACAGATTAGCACCGAGCGCACACCATGCAGCCAGCATTGCAGCACCACTGCCCCCCGCTGGAAGATACTGGGACCCACCCCCCCCCAACCCTGGGACAGGTCCTTCCCCCATTTCCTAGGGCTCCTTCCTGAGGGAGAGGGTGGGTGCGGAGTAGCTGTGAGATGCCCCCCAGCCAGTGAATTTGCACCACTGTTACAGGAGTGCTCGGTATTTGCATGTATGTCAATAGATCGTTAGTGGATCATGTCAGCTCTTAACAGTGCCTCCTACTGACACAGGCTGGAGGATGTGTCTGTTCTCCCTTTCTCCACCCCTCTGACTGCTCCTGCAGATTTCCCTACAGAGCCTCCTTCTGAGAGACCCTAAGATCTCATCTCCACACCCCCAGCCAGAGCTCCTGTCCCACTCCTTTTAGAGACACCTGGTGGTAGAGACTAACACTGGTGTGGCTCAAAGCTCCCCCTCCATATCCAGGGCTCCTACTTCATTCTCCCCAGTAACCCCTCTCGGGGGAGGCTGGAGCCGCAGCGGCTGCAATCTCCCAGAAAGCAGCCGGTGCTCTCCCCCTTCACTGGTGATAATCCTAAGCATCCAGCAGCACCCATCAGCAGACTGCTTTCCGATTCCAGACAAATCCTTGCCAAGAGTTTTGCTGAGCACAGATTTTCAGGCTGTCCAAAGTCTATAGACAAGCTCAAGCACCTGCCCGGAGGGATAATTCCACTGAACTGGGAGAACTGGATGATTTAGTTGGAGATTGGTCCTGCTTCGAGCAGGGGGTTGGACTAGATACCTCCTGAGGTCCCTTCCAACCCTGAGATTCTATGAACCAAGCAACAGTGACAAATTTTATTTTCTACAAACCTGGCAGCATCTGGAAAGAGTCTTCTCTCCCGGAAAGTGCCCCACACAGTGACTGATCTGGAAAGGCCAGGAGCTCTGGAACAGACACTGGCTGGGCCACAGCAAAGCCCCAACTTATTCCAAGTCTTCTTACACACAGCGAATGCCTTTCCTAGCCACTTACTCAAAAAACTGCAGCCAGCAGACACTATGGTCCAGATACTGCTGTGGGCTGACTGAGTCCAAGACCAGAAGGGACCATCCAGTGCGATTTCCTGCACAAAGGCCAAAGAGCCACCCCCACAAAAAAAGTTCTGACAACAGATCTTTTAGAAAAACATCCAAACTTGATTCTAAAGTCGCCAGTGACGGAGAACAGAATCTAGATCTCAGGCGGGGGCCAAAGGATGGACTATGCTACCCCCAGAAGCAATTCAAGCTCTTTGGGGCAGAGACTGTCTTTCCACTGTGTGATTGTACAACCCCTAGCACACTGGGGTTCTGCTCCATGACTGGGACTTCTAGGTCCTACCCTGGTACAAATGATAACACGAGTCATTGACTCAGTAGGGCATATTCTGCCTTGATTTATACCTTGTACAATGTGGGAAAAGTCAGCAAATTTATCTCAAGACACAGGGCCAAAACATGTTGTGTTGTGTCCATGCCATCACCAACTTGAGAACAGCTGGGGCATCTCTAGTGGTAACTGAGTGCCAGCAGTCAGTCTGAATCAAGACATGTTTTAACAGAGTAATTATCCACTGGAACACTCTCTCCACCCTTGTTTTCTTTCAATTTCAGCCCTGGGGTCTCCTCTCTTGAAAGGGGGGCTGGTAATACCGAGCAGAGGTGGCATCAATTCTGCCAATGCCACGAGGAGCAGGAGAGGGAAATGTGCTTGTGTTGTCAGGGCAAGTTCAAGACTACTGTCCTGATCAGCCTGGGCCACCAGGAGCTTGTTTCTGTGTAAGAGGGAAGGGGGATAAAAAAAGTTTCCTCTCTGCAACAGCTGGGACAATGACCTTGCATCCCTGCATTGTTGTGACTGGAGACTGTCACAAGCCTGCAGCCCCAGGGACACGCAGGGAAAGAGGGCTCAGCTGTCGTGAATATGAAGGCATCATCCAAAGAGGCTGCTGGACAGTGACAATCCCCGTGGTTCTCTCTGACTCGCCAACTCCCAGACTAAGGCAGACTCTGCTACTTCTGACTCCAAACCAGGTCTCCTCTGAGTCCTGGCCTGGATCCCACAGTACCAGACAGGGAAAAAAAACAACAAAAGCCTGCACTGCTCTTGCAGACTATTTCTCCCTGAGCCCGTAACTTTCCTCCTCAGCCTCCTATCCCCCCATCTCACTGGCCTTCGGGAGCAACAGGCAGTGCAGCTCATACACAGAGTCTTAATCAAGGCTTTGAAATTTATGTCGTGCCTGGTTCCTTGTTGGTTCAGAATCTCTCTTTTTTTAAATCCCCCAGCTGTAGTCATTCGCTGCCAGCCTGCAAAGGATGATTTATACTTCAGGGACTGAATCAATACAATATGTGGCCAAAGACATCTTTAATCTCGCAGAAGGATTAGGCTGCAGAGGGGGACGCCAGCCCACAGCCGTTCCATTCAGATTTCAATTTGGAGATCGGTGCCTCTCTCTCGTCTCCCCCTCTCCTTCCTCCCTTCTTTCCTGGTGCTGCAGCTAAAGCCATTGGAAACATCAAACTTCATTTAGCAGGCGGGCGCTGCTGTAACTGACTAGCTATTTGTTCTATGCTAGCAACATGGAAGGGTGCCGGGGGCTGGCTGGGGGGAGACCCTGTTGGAAGAAGAGTTCCAAGTTAACAGGGTAGATGCAATGCCCCACTGGTGGGGGGAGATGCAGCCCCACAGTCTGGGTCTGCTTGCCAGCTGTGAAGATGCAAGGGGGCCACAAGGCAGCCAGGCAATGCTCCCTGTGGTGAATATCCCCACTGGCACATGCCCCTTAGGAACCACCCTGGAGCCAGAGGAGTGTCATGCACCAGACCCTAAGGACTCCTAACATGGATCATGACTGAGGCTGAATTGTATAGCCTAACCATGTGGACAAAGCTTGATGTCATGGCACCACACAAGTGCCCCCACAGGCTGCCCCCCAATTTAAAAGCCACCTAACCCCCACACAGACAGGCCTCGGGAAGTTGCAACCTCTAACAGGCCACAGCGGTCACTGTTCCCCAGATGCCAACAGGCACTTCCCAATTCTGTCGTGCTGGCAGCCCCCTCCAATGGGCAACTGTTACTACAATTGCCTCATACAGTTCGTGCTTGAGGACAAATGCCCCTAGGCTGATCCTACACCCACAAGATGCTTCATAAAAACCAGCCCTTTCCCCTCCAGTCATCAACTCTTCGCTAGCCAGATAGCGGCCATTCCTCACCTTCTTGATGTACTCAGCCATATGGATCGATCAGTGATGGAGAGGATAGGAGAGGTGGGCCTAGAACCCATGTCCTTCAGCTTCCAAACTGAAGACGTTGCCATCCAAGCTTAAGGACTAGTCTCACTAACTCAACCCCAGTTGTATCCAGATACCTTCTACCCCCAACTTCCTTGCAGTTCCTGACAGTATGACCCATAATACAGCTCACCCCCAAGAGACTCAGCTGTGTTTTGCTCCCAGCCTCCCTCTCAACCCCATGGCCCATATCTTGGCAGGAAGTTCACTCACCATCCTCTCTGGACTTCTGGATGAAGGCCTCCACCCCACTCTCGCCGTAGCTTCCCTCGGAGGCTAAGGTGGAGACGTAATTCCACTTGAGCTCCTTGACTATGTCCACCATGGCTTGGGCCTGGTAGGTGTCAGAGGGCACAACACGGGAAAAGAAGTCGTACCGACTGTTGTCGCTCAGGTCAGGGGCAGTGGAAGCGTAGCTTATCTGGGGTATCTGTGGGGGCAAGGAGAGAGAACACTGAAATAAAGAGGAGCAAATTGCAGGAGCTTAGACCACAAGCCATCTCACTGACTGACACAGGACAGCTTGAGGGAGTGCACACAAATCATACAGCAGGTGCAACATTTGAAGGCAGCAAGACTGGGGTGTTGTGAATCTATGACATACAAAGGACGAGCCTTGTTGACTCACATTCACAATAAATCATTGTCTACCCTTGTGTTTTAAAACCCACAAGTCCTATTTTGTAAACCTATTTTTCTCACTATTGGAATAAAGCGCACCATCGGTCACCACTAGAGATAGAAGCCAGGCCTTAAATTCCCAACAATTCTGCACCTTCCCGGGCATGAAGGTATGTTTGCCAAGCCTGAACTTCAAATAAGGAGGCTGGGAATGAAGAACACAGTTTTTGCTTGTATGCTACCAGGGGATACTCCAGTGTTCCCTCTAGCAGCAGTTCTTTAGCAATCTGAACCAGGCTTCTCCCAGCCACAGCACTGTGAGGACTCTTGGGCACAAGCAACTCAATGCCAGCAGAAGACAAAGATTTTCCCAGCTCTCTCCCAGCACCTGAGCAATAAGTGGGGTGGAAATGGGGAGAGGAGAAGTGTTTTGTAGCTGCATCTAGGTGCAATAAGATAAGTGTTCTTGTACAGAAACTTTCCATCTACATCTGAAAGCACTTCATAAAGGCAGGCCTGTATCATTGCCCCTGTTTTACAGATGGGGAAACCGAGGCAGACGAAGTAATTTGCCCAATGTCAAATAGCAGGTTAAGAATAGAACCAGGAATGGCCCTAGCTGTTTTGCTGGCCTGAGCGGAAGAGAACTTTTTTGCACCACCCACACCAGCAGCCGCTAAACAGAAATACACCCTATGGAAATGGGTACTCAGGGCATCTATTCTGCTCGCCTGCCATTAGGAGCTGGCACAGAACAGAACTCTGGTCTCTTTTGGCCCAGTCCAGTGTACTCTCTAACAGGCCACACTGTCGTTTATCCTTCCATGGGAACTTAAGGGACTAGCTGAAGCAATCTCAGAACCATTAGCAATGGTTTTCAAGAATTCATAGCGGAAGGGTGAGATCCCAAAGGATGGAAATTATGCTGCTTCATCTGCAGCAAGGAAGGTTTAGGTTAGCTACCAGGAAATATAAACTTCATTATTAGGAGGATAGCTAAGCTCTGGAACAGGCTTCCAAAGGAGGTCATGGAATCCCCATCCTTAGAGGTTTTAAAGAATACGTTGGACAAACCTCTGTTAGGGATGAGCTAGGTTTGACTTGGTCCTGCCTCAGTAAAGGGGGCTGGACTTGGTGACCTCGTTAGGTCCTTTCCAGCCTGTCATTCGTATGATTGTGCTTTCCAAATACAGCAGCCAGAAGCCAGCAATGCAAGCAGAAAACAGAGCGAAGGAAAATGAAAAGGCCAAGGGATACTGGTTCCCAGTGTCACCTCTTTGACACTCCAAGGGCTTTGATCCTCACCAAAGCTGAGTCCCTGAAAGCTCCCTGCACTGAGGAACCTGTGGGAGGAAACAAAAAAGGATGGGGGATATTTTTCTCCTCCTCGATCCCTGATTAACAGTCGGTCTGATGACACACACAAAGAGCTGGGAGCAGGGAAAATAATAAAACCAAAACAGTTGCTGCTTTGTATTTTATTTTCTCCCACAGAAGTTCTTGGCATTGCAAAAGAGCCAAGCAGATGGGGAGACTCCAGAGTCTCCCCAAGAAGAAAAGAAACCAACCCTCTTCTCCTGAAAAACACACCAACACAACACATCTAGATCAATTCCAAAGCCTTTTCCCAGGCCCTGCCGCAAAGAGAAACTAAAGGGTGTGTGTCAGCCTGGTTCGATGCCGCCTAAACAGCTGGCAAAATGGTTCTGTGATGCTTTAATTTCTCCCTCTTTTCATCTCCTCTCCCCGCCAGCCTCTCCTCTACCTACACTTTGTGCATAATTATGTCAATCTTCAAAGGGGACAGCCCTGAACTCCGGGAAGGGGTGGAGACCATAGAGCAACTGAGCTATCAACAAGTCTCTTTGACTGCCTTTGAAGTAGCATGGGAGCTCTGTGCCTAGCTGGCTGACAGAAAGATTAACGGTCCTCCCCCACCCCCACCCCGCTTTCTGTGTATAGTATGCTCGGCATTGGCCTGTCAGGACACTTTGATCTCCTGTGTGTGCTCTCTGCATGCATGAGAACCTCAGCATTCTTCACCAGTCAAGCTTAGGAACGTTCCTCATCTGACAAGGCCTGGAAGCAAAAGTGCAACCCCATGGAGCAGAGCCCCAGCCTTAGTACAGTCTAGATCACCACCACCAGCCCGCGGTGGCAAGAAAAGCCCCCAAAAGGCTCCTTCCCCTGAGATGACCTTGCCCACTCTCAGAGAAGGGGAGGAGCCAAAGGGACTAGGGTGGACTGATAACTTGGGGCAACTCAAGGGCAACAAGGATGGGAGGAGGTCCCGCCCTTTGACCCCTGGGAAAGAATTCCACCACAGGAACAACAGCAGCTCCCCATTAGGGGAGGGGAGGAACCACAAAGATTAACTAAATGGGGAGGGGCACAACCACAGAAAGGGCCAGGGGAGGGGAGTGGAGCAGACTATTTGAATGCTGGAGAAGATGGGTGGAGTCCACCAGAACAAAAGGCCTGCCCCCTTCAGTCGAAGGAGGAACCATAGAGCCCCAAAATCAATTGATTACTTGGGACAACCAATGGAAAAAAAAGACAGGGAAGGGGTGAAGATCAGAGATACCAAATAAGGCAATCAGAGGAACTCTGCCTGCCAACCATGGTAGCAAGGCCCCATAGCCTTACAGAGCCTCTCTAAGATTTCATTTTGGCACAGTCCACCATCCAAGTGGGCCTCGGGGAGGGACAGGGCCCTGACTCCACCCTCTGCTGAGTCTGGGTTCTGAAACTCTCCCCCAAAGCAGTAAATATGCCTTCAAAATTAATCAGAGCTGCCTTGCATTGAACAGTGCATTAGAATGATTTATGATCTTGAGCTGCTTAGCACTTATATAGCACTTCAAAACGCTCTGCAGACATTAATCTTAGAGATAGAAAAGACCTATTAAGTCCATTCTCCCCTCACCAACCCGCTGTCCCCTTATAGAAGATGTATCCAATGTTAAATTGGTAGTGTGCTCTCTCAGCTACAGTCTTGTTGGCTTCAGGCTTATGTTGCTACTGCACCTTGCTTCCTAAAGCACTTTGCAAACAAGATGTACAGGAATCACTCCCCCCACTGCTTAAATACAGCCACCTCTGGGGTGGAATTCAACAGCTGTCTAACAGCACTCAATACAATGCAGCACTTAAGGGCAGGAAGTGAAGAACCACAGTGGAGCTCAACTAAAAAACTTCAAGGGATTTTTTTTGTTTGGTTTTTTATTTTTTTATTTTTTTAAGAGCAGGGAAAATGTAGTTACCTGAGTTGGAGTGTTGCCATGATAAGGGTATCACTCCAGTTTTTTTTGGCTACAATAGAACTGCTCAGGAATCTAGTGAAAAGGAGCTAGGTTTTGCATCTCTTCTGAAAGATTGTCTGGCAGTACAGTGCCCTCTAACACCATGCTAGAGCAATGGTTCAGAACCGATTGGGAGCTGGAGTAGCAAGGGAACATTACCTAAACCTGTCTTTCCCTTCTGGAAACCAGGAGTCAAATCTGACTACAGTTACCAAAGCCATCACTTTAGGAGCTAGAAACCTTTGTCCTATTTTGTCCGCCACCCCATATAGTTCAAAAACAGGGAATAGCCCCAGAATATTGCTAGGGGTTATAGCAATGCTGCAATCAGCACAAGCTACTTGGATATATGCTGAATGCAGGCAAATGGGCACAGATTGTGCTCAGTCTGAAGGAGGAACAAAACCTGTGTCAAGCAATCAGGTAGCCCACAGCTTAAAAGTGGAGGTAGTAGTAGGAATAGGTCAGTCTGACCTGATCCTGGGGAGCAGATTTGATGCCCAGAAGCGGCGCACTCAGCTATTCATATTAAAAGCTACAAGATCAAGCAATTGTAGCATTGGCCCCAAGCTTGATTATATTCCCCCTCTAATTATTGGTACTGTGACAAAGCTCCAAGTCTGTCCTTGTGGGTCCTGCGCTTCCTGGCAGATTTAGGGGCCTCAGAAACTCATCTAGGCCCCAGAGTGACCTCCCTTTCTCAGTATAATTGGCAAGAGTCACCACCTAGTGAGTTACCTTCATCACAGGCCAGTATGGAAGATGGAAAAGGGGGGAGCCCGGGCCCGCCCTCTACTCCGGACTCCAGCCCAGGGACCCTAATAGTATCAGCTAAGATGGCTGACCTTTTAGGCACAAAACACAATACAATTCCCTAGGCTACTTCCCCACAGCAGTCCCTGCTTCTTCAAACTCCACTTCACCCTTACCTCAGGGCCTCCTTCCTTCTGTACGATATGTTGTCCAACACTCAGTCTCACCAACAGCATAACTTCCTTCCACAGCTCCTGACACACACACACACACACACACCCCCCCAACTAACTGGGAGGTTTTTATCTGGATTCAGCCAGTCCCTGCTTGGCTTCAGGTGTCCCAATTAGGCTAGCTGTTTCTACTCCTTTCTAGAAGGTTCTTAATTGGCCCCAGGTGTCTTGATTGGTCTGGAGTAGCCTTTGTTTGGCTATCCAGGGAACAAGGACCTGCACATCCTAAGGCTGATATACCTGCCTTCCAGCACTCTCCTATATCCTTCTGGTCTGACTCTGTCACAGTACACATGAAGCAGTTTACTCCTGCATAATAGTGGTGTAACCCAGTGCTCGTTATGGCGATCACCCACAAGCCGTCCTCCCCTGGGTGTTTCAAAAACAGGAACCTATAGGCCGCCTTCCTGACAAGGCGATTGCTAGGAGGTGGCCCAGCAGAGCTATAAGGAAGACTTGTGCTAAGCGGGACACCCAAGCACCAAGCAGCATATTGATATATAGCACAGAGCTCAAGGGCAGCATGAACTCGCACAGAAGCGGACACCGAATATTTTCTTGTATTTATGTTGTCCTTGAGAGATGAATAGAAATTACTGGTTGGCTGAGTCACCAGGAAACGAAAACAAAGACCCAAGGCATTCACAAAGCCATTAGAGGAGAACAGCAGACACGAGTTGTGCTCCATTAGAACAACAGAGCAAGGACCGCCAGCTTCGGCTCAAGCAAAAAGCTTACCAGGGAAGTCCTCCGGCAATGCGCCCCCCAGACTGACACAGTGAGGTGTCTGCATCCCAGGGCTAAGGTGTTTAATGCCCAGCTGAGGGTCTCACTCCAGCGAACAGAGGGGAATGACCAACTGAGGCAGAAGTTACCCTCCAAAGGGACACCCCCAGCATCCTGCATTCTTGCCTTTGACCTGAAGGAGGCTGCCACAAAGAAAGCTCTCATGTAAAGAACCCTACATGGCAAATCCTTGTTTCCACCAAATCCCACAGTGGGTGCTCCCCGACACACAGCATTCCCTGTGGACAGAGCCCTCCTCTCGAGCGCTTGCTCTAGTTGGCTCTTTCCCCCGCACTGCATCTCAGATTCTCTCATTTATTTATTTGCTTCTCTCTTTCACTCTAGTCCCCATCTCTCTCTATTAAATATAATGCCAATGTTGTAAACCCATGACTCCACCAGAATGTTAAAAGACCCTTGTAAAGCAGTGGCTTCTCTTTTAATGAGAGAGAGAAAGGATTATTCTGTGTGACAATCTGCTTTGTGCTCCATTCCAAGAGGCTGTGATCGGCTTATTGGATATCTGTGACCAGGGTGTGTGCGGGGGCAGGTGTCTGGGTGAGATGCATCATTAAAATTCTGCTCAGCCAGTAAAGCGCTCATCTTGCAACTGTTCTTTGGTTTGTGGGGAGGGAAGGGGTTTTGTTCCATGTCTCCATTTCTTCTTCCTCCCTTTTGCGTGGAGACAGATGGTGGAAGTTGTGCAGTCAAAAATGGCGCGCACACACACGAGGCACTGCATGTGTTGCAAGAAGGTGGCGGTGGGGGGAAGAGGGAAACAGGAGTGCTGGAGTAGGCCTTTGTATTTGTGTCTCGGCATGCGTGTGAGAGCGCGTCCGCCTACATGTGTGTGAGTTTGCATGTATGCAGGAGTGAATGAGGAATGAATAGATATGAAGCTGATTTAGGGTGCATGGCACTGAGTGCCTGCAGTGGCCAGGGTTTGTGATTTTCAGTTTACATGTGGATTAGCGTGCCTGTGTGTGTGTGTGAGAACAGCTGCCTGTGAGAGTTGGGAGGAGTGTGTACATCTGGATTAGAATGTGCCATGGATGAGTGTGTCAGAGTGGGTGTGAGCAGTAAGGTTGTTCCGAAGCATAAGTGGAGTTGGTAACGTCCAAGTCCTTGCTGTCAGGTCACCCCCTGAGCAGGAGAATCATGGAAAGACACTGTAAAATCCAAATTGCTGTCCATCTTCCTTCCAAGCACCAATTCACCAGGCCCACAGCTGTTTAATGGAGTGAAGCTCCTCATTCTGCAGCTCATCAGAAACATCCCAGCTCCACTGAGACTCATGTTGAACTGGGCCCCGGACACTAGAGAGATGTACAGCTAGGGAGCCAGGAATGAAAAAGAAGGAGCTCCGTGCTGGTAGCCAGGACTACAGCTGGGCAAAAAAATTAGTAGTTGGCAGGCGATTTCAAAAAAAAAATGTGCACGCGCACAGGCAGCATCCTGGCCACAAAACCAAATTTAAAAAAATTCAGCAAATCATATAGTTGGAGAAAAAATGGTTTGGGGCCAGACTTGTTTTTTAGGGTTTTTAATAAAACAGAAGGAAAAGTCAAGACCAAAAGTCATTCTGCAGCTGAAAAATCCAAATGCCAAAACGGAACATTTCAACTCCTCGGAATTTTGGCTGGTTTCTCCCTACAGGAGCTATGCAGCGAAAATGGAACCAGGTGACAATGCTTCAGTGTTGTCAAATCTACATTTATTTTTTTTTTGCCAAAAAAAGTCTCAGATGAAAAGTTTCATGTGGCTCCACCAAGACCTAACGTCATGCACGTCAGCATCCCCAGCCTGTAAGATATCTACCTAGCCCCCACCACTGTCACCTCAGAGCACCTCCCAACCTTCAATGCATTCATCTCTCTCTGCCTCTGTGAAATGGAGCAGTGCTACTATCCTCCATTGAAGAGGGAGACCAGGGGACTTCTGCTCAAGGTTACACAGGGAGTCCACGGGGAAGCAAGGAACTGAACCCAGGTCTTTCCATCTCAGGCGCTAACGCTTTAACCACTCAACCATCCTTCCTTTGAAGGCACCATCTCACCCATAGTCGTCAGTACACCCTAGGCTCTTAGTGGCCATGGCTTGCTCAGAGTAGACACTCATACATTCACACTGGGCCCATCCTCTCTCACACCCCCAGGGTCTGAAGATCCAGAAAAGTTTCCAAGGAGAGTTTGGGCTCCCAGACTTCCCCCCAACCCTCCAGCAGGTGCTACCCAGCGGCAGCTTCATTTTCCATCCATGAACGTGGAGATCATTGTACGTTGTGCCTCGCTCCTAATCCCATGAGCGGGAGCCTGCTTGAAACCCTGGCACACAGAGCTGCACATCTCTGCTCATCTCTTCAGATCAAGAGAGCCAGACGGAAACAAGAGCAGCCCTCTTTCCCAGGGGGAGGCTGCAGGAGCAGGGGCAAGGAAAGGAAAGAAAATGGCTGGTTGAGCCTGCTCTGTTGCTTCCAGGGTCCAGCCTCGGGCTTTGAGATTCCCCCACTGATGAAGGGATGTTCTAGCTTCCCAAAGTGGGTTTGGGAAACAGCACTACAGAATTCACACCAGGCCACTCCAGGATTGCCTGAGGCAAAGCAGCCCAGGCTAGGAGCTAGAGAAAGTGTGAATTTGTCTGGGTCCAGTAGACTCAGTAAACAATCCCCTTTACCATGGAGACCTGCGTCTTTCTCAGCTGCAAGTCATGTCCTAGAGTCATATGCCAACATGGCTCATACACCTGCAAACACACGCAGTTTCCCATGTGAAATATGGGGGCCTGCATCCCAAATGAATCACAGTATGTACAGAGACACCACACATCGCTGGAGATTGAGTCCTGGTTCTTCATGGGGAAGTCCCCACCATTGGAGTCCAAGAGTACCTTCCCTAGGGGCGAGTACTTAGGTTGCTATGGCCAGAGGGGCCAGGCAATGGGACACAAACTGAACAAGTTAATTATATGCATGGACAGCTACAGACATGCCAAATGCACACACCGTACAGACACAAAGTGGAAACCCAAATCCTCCCACAGTTCCCATATGGAATATAGAGGGGCAGAGACACGATGACTGGGTATACGCCAAGATAACCTTTGACCTCAACACAGCTGCATTGAAACATGACTTGGATCACAAAACTTCAGTGACCTCAACCTAGCTTCTAAGGAGTCCCTTGTTCACACCTCAAACGGAATAAGATTTATGACCTACAGTTGATGTTCTCTATACGAGTGGCCCAGGATGGCAGCAGAGGGTGCTGAAGGTCAAAATTAAGGTGCATTGGGAGAGTTGAGGGGCTGGGTCCTCATTACTGGTATAGCAGAGGGTACTCAGGGCTAGGATTGATGTGTGTGGCAGGACTACATAGGTGGTTGCAGAGCTATGCCTACCTTTAGGCAAAATGCCATGAGTCTCGTCTCTTTCGGCAAATTTGGTCTGCAGATTTTGTTTTAGCCGGTTACTAAACCGAGCCAAGGAAATACCTGTTGATCGGCAAGCTATGAATTGTAGGCTTTAGTTTAAATAAACTGAGCAAAGAAACAGAGGGACTTTTACTCTATAGCCTGCTTTGGATGCCGGAGCTGGAGGAATAAAATGCCAGTTCCCAAATGACAGTTTCGTAACAATCCTTCTGCCTGTTTTTTTCTCCTTTTTGATCTCTTGTTCTACAATAGCCTAACTCCCGACATCAGCTATTTTCTCAGATGAAAGACAAAAGTGCTTTTAGACACATGAAAGCAACCACAGGCAGGGAATTCAAAGTTTTTAAAAGAAAAGGAATGAAGGGGTAAGACAATTCTACTGCAAATAGAGGCAGCACCTCCTGAGACCCTGATATACACCAGTGTCTGAAATCCAGCCTGTCTCACAACACGACCCAACGCTGATCCTCCTGCGTCAGATTTCTGTAACAGCTGCCCTATCGACACCTTTTTTTTTTTTTTTTTTTTGAGAGGGCTGACATCCGATTCCCCAGCAGCCACACGATTCCCTAATTCCCCCAGAAGAGAGATGGGGAGAATCTGATTCAGTTCCCATTAAGAGAGGATGCTGCTGTAAAGGAGACCTTGTAGCGGTTGATGCCCCCTTCCTCCCCTTATCTTTATTAAACAGAGATATTGATGAGCAGGCTCCATGAAGCGAATCCCCCATCACCGCTCCTGTCTAAGGACAGAGGTGTCAGGTAATCAACAACTGACCCCATGCCATCCACTCCTCAGGGCCAGATTGCCAGGTGGGGTGTGAGGAATTCAACTGAAGTCAACGGCGCAAATGTTCAGTAACACCAAGGCCCCTTTATGCTGGTAGCTGCAGGCTTCCCTGGCTGACCTATTGCTGGCATAAGAGATAGATGGTGGCGCTGATTCCAGTTTCTAGCATAGACAGCATGTCAGAGTGGGAAGAGGGCATAGCTGGAGAGCACTGTTCTTCACTTGCCATGCAGAGCCATGCAAAGCAGAGTGACCCTAAGGCCACACGCTGACCAGTCCCAAAAGATGGATAGCACAAAGACTCCTTTTGCAGCCCTCCCCTCTGCCCCTGTCCCAAGCACATGGGTAGAGGTGCTGAGAATCAGGCCTTAGAGTCATATCAGCCCCCCATGGTGATCAGTGTAGACTGAAATCAACTGAGTTACTCTGACAACAACTGAACAGCGAACCAGACCCTCCTTATTTTAATAGGAACAGACCGAAGACCATTACAGAAGGCCCTTTTGCCTTGGGAATCCCAATTAAATTCACCTGCAGAGTTAGAGAGCATGTAGGGACTGCATGTCTTCTTTAGTGTGAAGTGGTGGGTAACATTTCCTATCAAAGGATCATTGTGATCTACCTTAAAATCTGCCTCTCTCCTGACAGTCAAAATGCAAAAGTGCCTTAATTTCTTATGTATTTCATTACTGTCAGTTTATGAGCTAATAGACCATTTTTATTTAACAGTGGAAGGCACCAATTTAACTGAATCAATTTCAGACTGAAGAAAATTAGACCAAGATAGTAATTGCGTTATCCCACCAGCTTAAGTTTGCAGGGATGGAATTCTTGAACTTAAACCACCCATTTGAGCCCTGGCACAATTAGCCACAGCTCTAATAGCTGCAAAAAGCAGGGGAAGTTCTAAAGGGAAATTTCAGGACCAGATGCCGCAGCAGCTAGAGGGAAGTCCCCCTGCAGAACAGGGCCTGGAGTCTGGAGACACTGAAGGTTGTCACCCTGATTATGAACAGAGGTCAAGCGACCTGTCTTATTTCTATGACTCATTTGGATTTTGTGGAGTCCTGATCTCATCTGATCAATACTGTGATAGCAACTCCTAAAAAACCTAAACCAGAGAATCCCAAGGATGTCTAGTTTCCTTAACAGGATGCCAAAACATTGTAACAGTGTAGACAGCACCTCCACTGGTAGTTGGCAATATATCCTTATCTTGGTATTAAGTTGTTGTCTTGTATGCAAAACACAAAATTTCCAGTACGCTTTTGGAATGTCCTGGCAACAACATTTCGTTCCAGAAAGTGGAGGAAGAAAGCAAGATTTGATTCTGACCAGTAGGTTTGAATTGGTAGTGTAACTGAAGGCAACTTGTGTGAAACTGATCAAATGGAATTTAAGGCAAGGAAGGAGTCAGCAGCAGAACAAGGACAATGGACTTCAAAAAAAGCAGATTAACAAATGCAGAGAACTGGTAGGTGAGGTCCTATGGGAAGAAAATCTAAGGGAAAGGGGAGTTCAGGAGAGCTGGCTGTTTCTTAAGGAAACACCACAACTGCAAACTATCCCAATGCGAAGGAAAGACAAGAACAGTAGTAAGAGCCCAATGTCTCCATCAAGAGCTTTTTAATTACCCGAAACTCAAAAAGGCATCTTACAAACGTTGGCAATATGGACAGATTGCTATTCATCTGTATCCCTCCTTAGCAAACATATAGGAACAAAATCAGAAAAGCTAAGGCACAAAATGATTTACACCTAGCAATGGACATAAAAGGCAATAAGAAGTTATTTAAACACATTAGGAACCAAAGAAAGATAAAGCAAAGTGTAGTTCCTCTTAACAGGGAATGAGATAACTGATGACATGAAGAAAGCTGAGGCGTTTAATGCATATTTTGATTCAGCCTTCACTAGGGCCTAGTCTACACTGGGATGGCGGGAGAAACTGATCTAAGTTACACAACTTCAGGTACGTTATTCATGTACCTGAAGTCAACGTCCTTAGACCTACTCATCATGGTGTCTTCACCGCCCCCGACGATTGTGCCTGCACCTCCGCAGCAGTGGAGTACAGGCATCAACGGGAGAGCACTCAGGGGTCAAATTATATCTAGACTGAACATGATAAATCAACCCCTGCTGGATCGATCATTGCCTGCTGATCTGGCGGGCAGTGTAGTCAACATATCCTAAAAAGGTAAATGGTGACCAAATACTCAACACAATTAATATGAACAAGGGGGAAAGGAATGCAAGCCAAACTAAGATAAAATGAATATTTGGATAAGTATTCAAGTCCATGGGGCCTGATGAAATTCATCCAAGGGTACTTAAGGGATTAGCTGAACCAATCTCAGAACTGTTAGAAATTATCCTTGAGAACTCCTGGAGGATGGGTGAGATCCCAGAAGATAGGAGAAGGGCAAACATAGAACCAATCTTTAAAAAAAGGAAACCAAGTGGACCAAAGGAATTATGGACCAGTCAAAGATATTTCAGAGTTGTGATCTGGTTACTTAGATGCAGGGGGAAGCAGTAGATGTGATACATATTGACTTTAAGGAGCTTTTGACACAGTTCCACATGATATTTTCAGAAGCCAACTAGGGAAATGTGGTCTAGATTAATTTACCATAAAGGTGACTAAAAAACTGGTTGAAAGATCATTCAAAACGAGCAGTTATCAATGGCTTGTTATCTGACTGGGAGCATTTATCTAGTCCTGGGTCCAGTACTGTTCAACATTTTCATTCATGACTTGGATAATGGAGTAGAGTATGCTTATAAAATCTCCTGGTGACAGCACACTGGGAAGAGTTGCAGGCACTTTGGAGGACAGGAGCAGAATTCAAAACAATCTTGACAAATTGGAGAATTAGTCTGAATTCAACAAGATGAAATTCACCACACACACACACACACAAAGTACTTCACTTAGGAAGGAAAAAAAAAATCAAAACTCCAAAATAGAGCATAGCTGGTGACATGGCAGTCCTGCTGAAAAGGATCTGTGGCAATAGTGATCACAAATGAATGAGAATCAACAATGTGACTAATCTGTGAAAAAGGCTAATATAATTCCAGGGTGTAGTAACCTAAGTGTTGTAAGACACAGGAGGTAACTGTCCTGCTCTACTAGGCATTGGTGAGGCCTCAGATGGAGTGAAGTGTTCAATTCTGCATGCCACACTTCAGGAAAGTTGTGGACAAATTGGAAAATAATCTTCCCTTCTGTTCAATTAACTCTGCCCCTCCCTCGTTACAATGCATCAGACTACAATCATCTTCGCCCCACAGAAGCGAAGAGGGAGGCAGGAGGAGGATGTGTACCAGATATGGTTTTAGGAGCAGCTAATTCCTAAACATTATTAATTTCATGCTCATCTTATACTAACCTCTGGTTCACAGAGAAGATGGAAATTCTAATTAAATCAATTCTATCATCAAGCCCTTTGGATCAAAGCTTTTAATTAGGGTAGCATAATAAACTGCAGGGGCTGTCGGAACAAGGGTTTCTAATTGATGCCTGCTGGCCTTTTTAATCACCGCGGAGAGGTAAGGCATTCTCCTCACACTGCCCATTCCCCTACCAACTCCTCGTAGGGCATGGGGAGGTAAATCTGGCCTTGTGAACCAAGATGGGCCAAACTGCAGACCCCACCCTTTCAGGCCACTTTTGGGAAATCCCCATGCGCATGTCCCACCAGTAAATGTTTCATGAGGGCTGTTCCAGTGGCCAGAACCCTGTGACCACTCATCTTTGGGGGCCCAGCTTCGAACACTTTAGGGGGCCAGTTTTCACAGGTGCTGAGCCAGATCTTTTGAAAATCAGCTCCCCTTTCCCACTGTCTTCAGTTCAGCCACCAAAAGTCTAAAAGCGCACGCACACACACACACACACACACACACACACACACAAAAATCAGCATGCAGTGAATATTTTGCCCCAGGTGGCCACTGGTCAGTGCCAGGCACTTTGAGAAAGACATGAGAGAAGGGACCTTATTGCCTGATGCTGGAGGAAGGTTATTCCTGACCCCACATGGTGACCACCGTCTGCCCGAGACCCATCTCCTCTAGGAGCCCCTCCTTGCAGGGACAGAAGCTCTGGGACTAGGCCTCATTTTGCTCTCCCCACCAGCATCACTTCTAATGCCACCCTCCAGGCCCTGGCCCACCAGTGGAGCCGCAAGACCAAAGTGACCTCCAGGGCCAGGCAAGGGGCGTTGATCCACTGAGTCACTCCCCAGAGCCACGGTCTGCACCCACAGCGTGCCAGGTAGGGTAGGATTCTCAGCAGCCCCCTTCCTGTGAGTCCTTTTGGGATTAGCTAGACCATTGGGCCGAGGGATTTTTAGGGGCCATGGTAGCAGCGTGTAGTGCAGCTACTGGGTCACACGTCAGACCCAGGAACCAATTTCATGAAACACCCCCACCTACCTCCAGCACACTGGACCTGGGTGTCCTCGCCAGAGCCTCAACTGGGAAAGAGCAGGCTATGCAGCCTTCCAACAACTGCCCCACCCCATGCCTGGCTGGGGCTACAGGACTCGGGCACGTCTCCCTAGTCACAGAGCAGCCTGTTTGCTGGTGCCACCCTTCACACAACGCTCCCTTCCCAGCCCACTGTCTGCGATTACTTCGGACCCTTCACCTGCCAGATCAGGGAGCGGAGCTTTCCAATCGCCTCTCAGGAAGAGGTGCAGGTCCTGAGGACCGGGAGGAGCAGGCAGTTAGTCCTTCCCCTCTGGGGAAAGGCAGAATCGCCCATGACCAGAGGGCACAGCAGGCCCTAAGAGCCCAGCACCACCAACGTAAATCCAGAGCAACTCCATTGACTTCAGTAGAGTCACTCCAGCTGTGGAGTGAGGGAGGAGGGAGAAGAGGTCAGAATCTGGTCTCCTAAACCTTCACAGGCCCTCGATTCGCTCCCCTGCATGAGAAAAGCTGGACACGTATTAATGCCCACAGACCATTTGCTGCTGAGTTACTCCCGATTGACACCAGCCTAAATGACTGCCGAGCCTGGCCCTGAGTAACGGCAGAATTATGTTTTCTGCCAGGGAGCCCAAATGTTCCAAGGATGGGCTTTTGAATGAATATAGGCCTAATCCTGCCATCCCTTACTCGGGTGAGTAAAGGCTACTCAGTCAAGTTAGCCCTGTGGACTTCCATGAGGCTGCTCTTGTGAGCAAGGGCCGGGAACAAGCACCAGGGCTTGCAGGATTGGGCCTTAATTCCACCCTAAACTGCTTTATTCAGTCCCTTCACTCAAGCATTAGGAACCAGATTTAGCCCTGGTGTAAATGCCCCTGGAATCAGTGAAGTTACAGCAGGGATGATTCTGCCTTCCCCCCCATCCATGTTTTCTTAGACATAAGAGATTGGGGGGCAGAGGGGAAGGGAGATAAGGTGAGGCGGCGGGGGAAGAATAGACAGCTCAGACTTTGCCGCTGAATTGAAAAGGCTAACAAAAGGATCAGGAAGTTTTGATGCAAGCTCTGAGGAATTACTGAAGATAAGAGAAGCAGAAAGAGAGCGCGAGCGTGCACAAGAGGGAGAGAGGGGAACAAGATTCTCAAATCAGCACTTGTCCTATTTCATAAGCCAAACGTAGATCAATAAATTACACTCACTTTTCGAGGTTTAACATGCTGACTCCATAACCTTGTCAAGCGTGATACATCAGCCAAGGAAAGGGCGATGCCGAGCCAGAGAAGAAACACACAGGCAGGGTGTAAAGCAGCTGTCACCTCCTTCTACCCTTCCCATTCACCGGGGAAGAGTCAGGCAGCTTAAGCCCTCCTCTCTCCACTCTTACCCTGCAGCTCTCTCTAGGTCCCATTTGCTTTTCATCTCCCACTCTGGCTCTTCTAAGAAGTCTGTTCCTCCCCCTAATCAGACTCCTGGCAGGTGAGCAAAGGCAGACAGCTAACCTCTAGGCCTGGCTCCCCGACCAAGATAAATAAAGCTGAGTGCTCTGCAGCTCCACAGACTTCAGTGCTCAGTGCCTCTGCAAGAATCAGGCCCCCGAAGCTACTGTGATAGTTTTGAAGGCAATTAGGGAGCCTGGAGTACAGTTAGGGCAGCAGGAGTGCAGTTCCCAGCTCTACCACTGACTGCCTGTGTGACCTTGGGCAAGTCACTCACTCAGTCTCTCCATGCCTCAGGTCCCTAGCTGCACAACGGGGACAGCTCTGCCCTGCCTCACAAGAGCTTGTGAGGATAAATAGGTTAAAGATAGTGAAATGCCCAGATACTTTTGCGACTCCCCCATTACCCTATAATTAATTCACCCAGCTCTACCCAGCAGGGAAAAAGCAACTACCTCTGGAATAGAGCATGGCAGCTATGTAACATACACGGTACGGGGAGGAAGCACCAGGGCTGTCCTATATCCCACAACTCTATCCCACTGTAATCAGTTGTGCCTTTGGGCTAACTCATTAACAAACACAGGGGTTTTTTTTAACTAGTTGTGGGTAAACCCAACCCTGGAGCTCCTTGCTAAGCGAGTGAGCAAATAGACGTGCAAGCAACAACAAATCATCTTTTCCACACAGCTGATTGATCCGGTTCTTTTAAATATGCCCCAGACACTGCTGCTTTTGTTGTCTTCCTCTATTCCTGTGCAGATTTGAGGGCCAGGTCCTCAGCCCATGTAAATCAGTGCATTTCCAGTGCCGATTTGCACCATCTGGACACTGGCCCTAAGAGTCTGCACTGCATCATTGCATTATATGGGGCCTATTAAAAAAACCAAACACACAAACAATTGTAGCCTTTGCGAGAAGATCTCTCGAGCCACCACACACCTGCTGCAGGGCTTGGGGCCATCTGTTAGTCCAGGCTTCCGCTCACAGTGTCGGCTGTGAAATTGCACATCAACAGGGATTTCATGCGGACATAAAAACTGTGCCAATAAAGCAAAGTTTCCCTTACAGCCAGACATAGCTGCTGCCTCAGCCTGTTAGGAACACATGACTTACCCAACAGCAGTCGGTTGCACCTGTAGACTGGGAGGAACACCTGCAGTTTCCATTGTCTGTCTATGGAGTATACACATCTTCCTGCAAAGCATCCGCTACAAACCCCTATTGAAGGCAGACTTCCTGCAACAATAGGCTGACCTGGCCCAGCAGCTCATCATTCTTCTGTTCAGCCCTCCAGGAAGGAAGGGGAAATAAAAGCCAGGGGCAGGGGGAGGTTGCTGATTAATGAGAAGCCAGGAGCAAATCTCTCCAGCCCCAGTGCATTTGTTGGCACTCGCTCGCTGCACAGCTTGGACAGAGTGCCGGAGAGGATGGATTATGCTCAAGACCAGGACTACATCTCATCTCTTGGTGCAAAAGGCAAACGAAGTGAAGTGATCGACTGGCAGGAATGTGGACCATCTACCAAGCTCCAGATCAAGAAGGATGCAGGGAATACACACACACACACCCATTCACTCCAGTCTCTCGGGGACTCTCAGCACATGCGCTGATTGCTTTGCCTTCCAATGAGGCCTATCAATTTCCCCATCAGTCACCAGTGCTGAGCCGGTGTTTTAACGTACAGAGACTGGCTCTCGCTGTGGTGCAAAATTGATCATTAAGATTAAGGTAACTGGATATTGCAGCCGGCCTATTATTTAGTCAATGCTGTACACACTCTGGCACTCTCCCTTCCTTGGAAAAGACTCCAACTTCTCATCTACTTGGTATTCGCCCTCACACCCTTTTCCCATTTTCAAAATGCTTCCATTTTCTTTCTGGCTTAAATTCCAGCACCTCAATACAGTAACTATTGGAGCTATATAAATAGAGGAGATTAGACAGCTGCTCTCTACCTGCTTCCACACCCCCACTCCTTTTGGCTCCCTGCCCTTTCAAGAGCTCTCCGAAACCAGTGCTGGTGTCCATTCCACATGGCCACAGAAATCCAGTTTTCTTCCTTCCCCTTTCCATGGGGCTGTGTAATGGTGTCACTCACCCACGCAGCGCCTCCTGCTGGTCTGTCTGGGAATTAGCTCTGGCCACTGTGGAGCACCCTCTGCACATGGGGACTGATCTGCTATTCTGTTCTGCTCCCCGCTCGGCAGCGTCCACTTCAGGACACCGTCCTCCAGCAGTGCCCACTACTCCAATCTCACTCCCTTTCTGGAGGGCGGGGAGAGGGGGAGTTAACTGTCCCTTGCCTTGCACCTGCCTCAATGGCCAACCACAGCCCCAAAACCTAGCCCCTCACCCCAGGGGCTTATTGCAGTCCACTCAGCCACTCCTTCAAGGGCAGGTGAGGTACAAGGAGTAAGGGGGGACCCAAGCCTGCCAGCTACTCTGGGTCCCAACTCAGGGACCCTCTAACAGCCTCTCTACCCTCCTTCTCTCCTTGTTAGACTATGTTCCCTGGGCCACTTCCCCTTTGGCTCCTTGCACCTCTCAGCCCTTCTAGTCAGGACCGCAGCCTGGCAGGTAACAGGCTGGAGCTCTTCCCTGCTCCCTGGAGCCTGTCCAACACTGCACTGTCCAAGGTGCTACCCCCTTGCCTCAGGAGTCAGTTCTTCTCCTTTGCTAGTCAGGGAGAAAGTGTCCGCTCCTCTGGTAGGTAGTTTTTATATTGGGCCCGGCCTGGCCCTGATTGGCTGCCCACAGGCCCTTTCTAATAAGCTGCCAGTCTGCACAGCCTCTCTGACCTCTCCTAGCCCAATTTCTCATGGAGTGGGGCAGGCACCTCACTACAGGCTGTAGGCAGAAATCCGGAACCCGGGTTGTAGAGGTGAAGAATTCCCCAGCTCGCTCTTCAGAAGCGAGACATGAACTGGATGTACCCACCTGGAATAGACTCTGGTTACAGCCCACAGGAACAAAAGCCTGGGAAATGGATTTTTGTTTCTCTGTGTGTGCAGACATTGGGAGAAGGCGGGGGGGGGGGGTGGAATTGAACCCAAACCTGCCTGGAAGCCCAACCTGACAGAAGTTGAGCTTGAGACCCCCAAGACACAAAGCCACTTTGTGTAGTGTTTCCTGAGCAATGCCGCTTCAGTGCAAAGCAAAGCAAAAAACAAACAAAGAGTACGACGTAGAGTCAACGAAGCTAAAAGATGGGAGCCCAGCTGAGCTGTGAGGGGTATCTACAGCACACATTTTCCAATTGAGCATGAAGGAAGGCAGCTTAAGGCAGTGGCCAGAGCATTGGACTGGCAGCCAGGAGCTCCCAAGATATCATCCCAGCTCCAACAAATCCTGCTGCTGCTGTCTTAGGAGGGTTGCTTCTTGCATTTAGATGGTCCCTACCCCAAAGAGCTGACAATTTTTTTGTTAATCAAATCATAGAACTGTAGGACTGGAAGGCACCTCGATAGGTCATCTAGACCATTCTCCTGCACTCATGGCAGGACTATGTATTATTTTTAGACCATCCCTGACAGATGTTGGTCTAACTTGCTCTTAAAAACCTCCAGTGACAGATTTCCCAACCTCCCTAGGCAATTCATTCTAGTGCTTAATTACCTCAACAATCAGGAAGTGTTTCCTGATGTCCAGTCTAACCCACCCTTGCTGCAATTTAAGCCCATTGCTTCTTGTCCTATCCTCAGAAATTAACAATAATTTCCCTCCCTCTTCCTTGTAACTACCTTTTATGTACTTGGAAACGGTTATGTCCCCTTTTCCAGAACAAACCCACCCCATCGTTTCAATCTTCCCTCATAGGTCATGTTTTCTAGACCTTTAATCATATTTCTTTCTATTCTCTGGACTTTCCCCTTCCTGAAATGTGGCATGCACAACTGGACACAAAACTCCAGTTGAAGACTAATCAGCGCAGAGTAGAGAAGAAGAATTACTATCTTGCTTACAACACTCCTAATACATCCCAAAATCATGTTCGGGGGTTTTTGCAACAGTGTTACACTGTTCACTCATATTTAGCTTGTGATCCGCTATGACTTGTTTTCTGACTGTACAGTACCCAGTACAATGGATTCTGGGCCAGAAGACCCTTGATGCTACCATTGTACAAATAATAGTAATTCCCCATCTCAGAGACCCATCATCTCCCCGCAGGAGGCAGCACGGGGAAGTTCTGAGTGTATAGCACCCTTCAACACCACAACACACACGCAAATATTGAAAACCAAAACACCCATCCCATGATTTTCCCATTGAGGAGCAACGGGAGAGACACACACACACGACAGATATTAGTCACCAGTCGTGCATTAAGCGTGGAGAGGGCTCAGACGCTTGGTAGTGACGAAGGTGGGATAAGAACGTGAACAGAACACAATCAAGAGGATGAGTCACTGAACCTAGCGCAGGAAGGTGAGCCAGAGCGAGGGTTATCCCCAGGCAGGGGCAGTGGATGCTTCCAGCATCTCCCTGCCCCGGGTTCTCTAATATGCATTTGTATCGCCATCACTTCCATTATTCAGGAGGTACCTGCGGGGGGGCAGGCAGCCATTTCCAGGAACCCCCATAACCATCAGCAAGGTGCATCTGGAGCAAGAGAAGGTCTTCTGCTGACACTGTCTAGTCTGATCCTGGCTATTGGGCAAGGTGTGACGGCTGCGCAAACCCTACAAACCAGATTCTCAGTGCCACCCGGTAGCTGCCTAAGGGAGCAGCCACAAACAGGCGGGGGCTTCTCGCTGATCCTGGAGCAGAGGCTATGCCAGCTGCAGTATAGATTAAAGCAGCCTTGGGGCTGTTTTAAACTACACCAGCTGGCTATGACCCCCGTGGCCATTTCACCAGCCAGGGTCACTCATACAAGGGGCTGCTAGGGAGGAGATCACTCAGAAGCAGTCAGACCCACTGCCCCGGCAGAGTGGCACAAGAGGACGACACAGCAGAACTGGAACCAGTGTAGCCGGACCGCTCTGTTCCACACCTGGTCACCCAGCAGTGATGGAGGCGGGAGACACGTGGCCCAGATTCCGGAGCAGTGTGTCGAGCTGCCATCTGCTTTGTTTCCCTGCTAATCAGGCCCTTATTCTTCTTCCTCTGATTATGCGCCCCAGGATCTCGAACGGGGAGGGGGGAGAAGGGGAGGCTTCCCACGAAGGGAATGGGGGCTTGCTGAAGCCATGCAGGCTGATTTTGTTTGTCATCAGCTGGTTGGGAGGAAGCAGGGGAAAACAAAAGACAAAAGTTGCAAGGGAACAGGTTTGGTGGGGGGGCCATGTGCAGAGCCCGGCTCCCTGGAACAACCCACAGGAGGAGGGGGAAAATGCAGCTGCAATTTGTTTTAATAATCCCAGAAGCACAAGGAAATTAACAAGTGCTAAGAGAGCTGGAGACTAATCAGTTTTCCCTGTCCAATTTCCACCTTCCCATCCTAATGAAGGTTATTTAGCTGCTAAGTGAGAACACATGGACTTGAATTACCTTATTCCTCCTCCCTCCCTTGTTCCCAGTGAGACTAAATGTCTGGCTGGAGTGTCTCTCTACAGAATCTAAAGGGAGGCAGGGTGGGGGCAGGGGGCAGTTATTAAAATGCTGCCTCTGAGCACATTCAGAGGGGGCGGGCAGGCCATTCACTCCTGTGGTTTGCACTTGGCTCACAAGACCCACTGAAAACAGAGGAGTGCTCCTTCGTGGGCTCCTCCAGGCCTCCCCAGCAGAGCAAGATTGCAAGTCCAGAGGGGGAAATAGGGCTACAGGCATGCAGCCACATCCAGAGAGAGGCAATCGGTGGGAGGAGAGACTATGTACAGGAGAGCACCTTGTTACACCTTTTTAAGAACTCCGCTCTAGGGACCATTGTGGGGCAGGTCTCTGGCCTGGGTTACAGAGGACTTCAGACAAGACGATCACAATGGTCCCTGTGGGCCTTGGAATCTATGCATTGGGGTGCACTCCTCCCCCACCCCATCATGCCCCAGGGTCCCATGGGATTCCTAGCACCACTTACACCATTAGACTGCCCCACTCCCCGCACACACTCCTTGCAAGCTGGCAGCACAGGAACAGGGATCGTACCTAGAAGTCCCCCTCCCCACTGGGATGACCAGATGGACTAGGCTAGGGATGCTGGCTTGGAGAGCTTCCAGCTACTCCCTTCCCAGCCTCACCCAGAAGGACGCTGCAGGGAACAGTGCGGGGGCACAGGCACTGGTGAGCTCCCAGATATGCCAATCCCAGCCTTTGCCAGCAGGAGTCACTAAAGGCAGAGCAGATGTGAATCCATACAGAACAGCTGCTGGGCACCGTGGAGAACAAAGCTGCTTTTCCAAGTAGCGAAGTGGACAGTGCTGGTTACAGGGAATCTTCCGTCACTCCTAACTCCTCCAGGTATGACCAACCAGAGTGTGCCCACAGCCTACCCAAAGCTCAGCTTCTGCCCCTATTACTTATTTGTGTTACACCAGCGAAGGTCAGGGCCCTATCACACTAGACCACAGTGAGAGACAGCCCTTTAGAATTTGCACTCCAAACGGACACAGCAGACAAAGGTTGGGAGAGAAAAACTGAGGCATGGAGAACAAAGCGGCTTGTCCAAGGTCACCCAGCAGGCAAGTGCCAAATCAGAGAGAAAACACAGGGCTCCTGGGTCCAGTCAGCGCACCATGCCTCCCACCCCTGAACAAAATCTTCCAGCAGAAGTTTGTGTGCGCATGTACCTCTACAAATGCAGACAGACAACAAATCCTCCATCAGCTGAATTATTTATTCCATACATTGTTGGCATGCTAAAGATAGCAGCTCCCTCTAGACTTCAATTAAAACATCAAGAGCATCTATTTGTCTAACATGTTTTCCTAAGACATACGCCGTGCTCCCCCAATAGCGTTCCAGACATCAAGGGATCTGTGCCCATTTCCAGTCCGGCTGACAGCCTGCCTGCCTCTGGCAGTGGCAGGAATGCGAGCTATTTCAGAACAATGGACAGCGCCTCCTAAGCTGGGGGTTCTTAGAAATAATGGGATCTGTTCTAGTTCAGGGCTGGGCAACACTCTCAGCGGTGGACACCCACGGAAAAGGGGAACCCATCTTGCCTTTTGCAGATGGCAGCAAATTGCAGCACCAAGGGCTGCTAGGGAGTAACACACAAGCTGTCAGACTCATTGCACTGGCAGAGTGGCACAAGGGGACGACGCAGCAGAAATGGAACCGGAGCGTGGATGATAAAAATTAGAGGAGGAAAGCTACAAACCTATACTAAAGAGCAAGGACGCCACTTGGCCTTGATCCACGGCATGCAGCAAAGGAGAGATGCACTTCCCTCTAAGTGTACCTGTGCGTAACCTTCACAGACACAAGGGCAAGCGCTGGGTAGCATGGCTCCCCTGCCATGGAGTACTCCCAAACCCCATGCACACCTGCTCCCATGGAAGCACAAGCAGGAGGGGACTGTGTTCTGTATATTACAGTAGCACCAAGAGGCCCCACCCGAGAGCAAGGTCCCATTGTGCAAAGCCACAATAAGACATTCCTTTTTCCAAACCACTTCCAGTTGAAATATACAGAACAGGATCATTATCCCCCTTTGCAGATAGACGACTGAAGCATAGAGACTAAGACAGAGACACAAATATATTTAGGTGCCTAAAGACACAGATTGGTAAAATCCCACTAGATGCCTAAGTCCCAAAGCATTGATTTAAATAAGAGCTAGGTGCCCCACTTGAAAAATCCACCTAGCCAGCCTGGGCCGTGCTGCAGGTCTTTTATTGCAGCGTAGCGGTCTGCTTTGTGCCCAAGTCACTGTCACATAGCAGATCAGTAGAACAGCTGGGAGCAGAACCTAGATAGTCTTAGTATGAGTCTAGTGCCTGACTCACTAGATCACCCTTCCTTTCCTTGGGTCTGGCTGAGGGACCCAGGCTGAGCATCATTCATCATACCAACAAGGCGCTTAGTGTGTTCCCATCCGAGGTCTCACCCCTGCTGGGGGACAGTCCTGCCATGTAGGCAGCAGTGCTCTCATTGAAGCAGCATCAGTGGCCCCTGTTCCCCATCTGACCTTTTCAGCCCCGCTCTGTGAGGGACCACGTCAGCCCTGGGATATGGTCTCACCATGGCGGTTTCTGCAAGGACTCTCTTCCCACTCCTCTTGGCTGCTAGTGAGAAGCCGTGCTGTGGAGGCAGTAGGGCAGGATGGTCAGTCTTGCATGCTAAAATTGCCTCAGCCTGTGACTTCCTGTTTCCCCGCCCCCATGTGTGGCAGAAGGGCACTCATACAACCTGAGCCCTCTGCTAAGGTTGTTTGCAGCATGGGACTTTCCTCATTTGACAGTATCACTGTTGGAAGTGGGATGGTGTGGTGAGGTGGGGGCATCTGAGGGTGTCAAGCAAGACTTGGGGACAGGTGGTATTTTTGATAAGGGAGATGAGCATGGAAGAGGGTGGGAGCGGGAGCGTTCACTGGGGAAGCGACAGTGAGCAATAGGATGAGACAGGAGACTGCAAGCGCTCTCATCCTACGAGATTTTCCTTCATACCAAACCATGAGGGGTGATCAAACCAGCATGCAGAAGAGGCTCCACATCTGTAAGTTGTTCTGCTGATGTACAGCTTTAATTAGCCCACGGCATCTAATAAAGGGCACGTTATTTATTCATATCGAAACAAAATGACAAAACACACTCTCAACAGCAGCTAAAAACCTCTCATCAAATATTGAAAGTGCTGGTGGGATGTGCAGAAAATGGTGTTTGCTCCTGCAAGCTAGAGCTAGTGACACTGCAGAGGACAGGTGGGAGGCATTTAAGTAAAGGCAAGATTGACTTACCAGTTAGGCAGCTCTGAATTAGAGTGCTAGGAGAGCCCTGGGCTCCTGGTTTATGAATGATGAACAATGGCAGGGAAAGTCTCTCTTATCAGGGTTGCAGGTTCCATGTCCACAACTCAGATTCCTAGCCATGATGGCAATACAAACACCCACGGCAGAGCTTTGTGCCCCCTGGACTAGCAGAACTGGAAGAGCTACACATCAGGAATGAAATGCTGGGAAAAAGCAACTGCAAACACACCACAACCAGCTCATAGTGCTAGAGACCTCCCCGTGGTCTAGAAGTGGTGTAGCGATTCCTACCTCCCTACCCGCTTCTTGCGGTCTATTCAAGAGTGCTGGCCATAGGAAACAGGTTTCCCCAGCGCTCCCGAGTTGTCTTAATTGCGACTAAGGGAAGTTATCAGGAAACTAGCATGGCTCATAGCTGATCCAGAATCTGGGGAGTGCAAAGATGGCTCAGATGAGGAACGTCCTTTAAGGAAATTCTTTGGTGCTGTTACTAGATCAGCTTGCTACAGCATCTCTATTCTTTCTGGGTTTTTATAGCTGCACCAATGCAAACCCTACATGCAGACAGGCAAAGCTGCCATTTATACCTGTGCAATTTATCCCCATTCCTCGCACTGATTAGAAGGGGGCAAATTCCCAGCACGGCTTAAGAATCGGCTGATAAACGCTGGCTCCGGGAACCCCTCCCATCTGGCTGAATTTGCAACTCTCAAAACATCAGCGGCTGAGAGAAAGGAAGGGAATCCGGTTTTCTTGAAATGAGTTTGTTGTACTTTGTAATTTAATTTGTGTCTGTGTCACTTACCGGGCTGCCTGACAACCATCTCAGAAAGGCACTTAAGTACTTTAATTATTTTAAATGGCTTAACATTTTCCAACACTTCACACTCCCTACAAAATCCCCCAGCCAGCCACTAAGCTTCAACAAGGCCGTAACCAAGAAACACACTGAAAAGGAAGGGGTCGAATTGACTCACACACCTCCTCCTTTGACAGGCCGTATTTGTCAGGAGAGGGTCACTTCATTTTTCAGATCCCTGTTTCCACGTGGATTACTTTGTTCTTCCAGAGTGGCTCTCTTCTTCTTATTGATTATCTGTATTGCAGAAGAGTCTAGGAGCTCTAGTCATGCCCCAAGGCCCCGTCAGTGTTGGTGCAATACACACCTACAGCTCTTGCTACAAAGAGCTCCCAGTCTGACAGAACAGGCTACAGATGGTTACAGTGAAGCAAAGGACTACAAGGAGACAGCAGTGGGCAACACGTGAGGCAATGGTCTCTACACACCAGCAGCCTTCCCAAAGTCAAGCTCTCTGGAGGTGTCATGACAAAGGAGCCTTTTAATGTTTCCGCTGCCCTCACCGCATCCCAGCCAAGCCCCCTGGATACATCTTACACTCTGTAATGACTGGCTGCTGTTCCCCCATCTTCACAAATCCTACCTGGCCCTGCATCCCTTTTTCACTATGGCCTGGATCCTCTACCTCAGTACAGACCCTTTGCGCTGCTTCAGTGGCAAAACCCAGGCTGTAACTTGAGCACATCTCCAGAGACAAGGATTTTCTCCAATGAAAGTGGGGGGCACCCCAGTTTGCACAGAAACTAGACTGCATCCTCTTCCCCCATGGTGCGCAGCGGGCACAGAGGAGGAGCAAAGGGTCATGGCCAGAGATGACTGTGCTCCAGCATTCCCCAGCTCATGCACAACCCCTTAAGAGCCACTACCAGCTAGAGTACTTTAGAGCAGCCTCAAGGCTGCACTAATGGACCAGTACAGAACCAGCCCCGATCCCATCACTACTCATGCAAAAAGAGCCACTGAGTTCAGTGCAAGTACACTGTTCAACATGAGGGAAGGCTGCTGAATTAACCACAGACATTAGCAGTGGAGAAGAGCTCTCTCCTTGTGAGTGCAGGATCATTCCCTGCAGTCTGGTCTCCAGGTCGACTATAAAGGCCCTCCCTTAGGAGACCATTCCACTGCCTAATAGATCAGCCTGCTGCCCAGCATCATTAGCAGCTCAAATGTTTCCTAAAAGCTCTCCATGTCTCCTGTGATTCCTGCTGCTTGTGTCAGAGAATCAGTCACTCAAGAAAGTTGAGTTGATGGCAGGTGCAATTTAGGGGTTCCCCCCCTTTTAATTGCTTTGGTGAAGGCTGCTTAGGCAGTGCACGGATCGGACAGAGGAGATATCCCAGATGCCTTCCAGGATATCTTGAGTAACAGCAGAGTTGGGATCTGACCCAAGGAAAGAAGAACGGAGCAGTGATTGATTTTGGAACAGGGACATTGCCACGTAGGGCCGTCTCTGTCCTTTGGTCCTGGTGGCAAGGAAGATGCAAACACTCACAGTTTTGATGCAAGAGCAGGGGTAGGCTGGGAGTTGTATTTCCATATAGTGGAACATACAGCAGGACAGATGGGCCTAAAAGAAAAAACGTGACTGGTGTAACCTCCAGAGGGTGTCAGCTCTGCCATCAAAGGAGCTTGCAACAGTGCCTCAATAAAATAAGGAAGGAGATGAAAGACAACAAAACCAATGTCATCCAGCTCCTCAGGAGTGAATATAGCCATGCCTGATGCAAAGGAAAGCAAGGTCCGCTGGCTGTAAGGGACAGGCACTTTCCTTCACATCAAAGGGGGGGTGCACACACCCACTCAGCCCTGTATCAAGGTGGCAATTTTGCCTGGAATCCGTAGGCCCTTCATTTGCTTTCCAGGGCAGCACGCTAAGACGACGACATCTGGACACACGAGTGTGTTCAACATCTCACAACACGTCCAGGATAGACAAGGTTTGGGGCAAACCTCATTTGGAAGAAGGACTGTCCCCTTCTCCTTAGTGCCCACTCCCATAGAATGCCAGCCAAGTGGGCAGAGTACTGTCTAAAGACAGCCTCTTGTAAGAGCCCACAGACACCGTGGTGATGAGTTTGGCAGACACGTGTGTTGAGTAAGTTCTACATCGACAGAGAGGAACAGAGTCCAAAGTACAAGAGTGGCCTTTTGAGACAACGTGATGACTGAGGGAGCCTTCTAACAGAGTGCAATGCTACAGGGAGAGATCAGATCCACATGCAATGGGCACAGGACCGGACGGCACTCAGGGTACGTCTCCCCTGCAGCGACTGCCGCTCGCATGAGAGCAAGTAACACGAGCAGCGATGCCACGGCAGGCTTCAGTGTGAGCTCTCCTAGCCTTGGGCCACTGAGTAATTACTTGGGTGGCTAGTCTGTGCTGAAGCATTGCTGTTCCAGTACCTGAGCGAGGTAGATTCAAAGCTAGCAGGGTACACAGGCTGCGATCACACCCCTCCAGTTGCTGTGCAGACATCCCCTCAGTGACGCTGTGATGGGCCAGGTGGAATGATCAACATAAGCACCCCAAAGTCAGATCCAAACTGTCTAGACTGGTCAGGCAGACGGAACTGGGACAGAGATCCCCCCTGTAAGAGGCTCTTATTGGTGCTTTCTTGCTCTGAACTAGGTTCATCCAGGCAGTGCAGAGCAGGAACTGATGGGGAAGGGAATTAAACTCTTGCAGCCAGACGGGTTATTTTACCCCAACCCGTTTCCCCATCCCCAGCTGTAACAGAGGGATCATTAGGCACGTACGATCCATCAAACCTGGGATCCTGCCTCCAGTGGCAGCCTGTACCTGCTCCTTGAGAAGATGGTGATCTGCTGCCACAATGCACCTAGAATCAGAATCTCAGGGGTGGAAGGGACCGCAGGAGATATCTAGTCCAACCCCCTGCTCAAAGCAGGGCCAATCCCCAACTAATCATACTACTGAATACTGGAGCATATCCAGTCCTGGCTTACCAGAGTGGGATGCCTTCCTGACTTCTCTGCATCAGACTGTCAGGGCCACAGAGAAATTATGACCCCACAAGCACGGGCCTGGGAAGCAGGACTCCTGGGTTCTGTTCCTCTCTGCCACAGTGCCTCTGCACGATTTGGTGCACATCGCCAACAGCTGCTTTGACAGAGGGTCTATCCAGAGGTCCCCATCTGCGCAATGGGGATATTGACCTTAACCTGCCCTTTGAGGAAAGGGGCTGGAAAGTTTGACTCATTCATGTTTGCAAGGCTTGGATAGAAAATGAGCATTCAAGGGAGAGACAGACAGCTGAGCTCAGATCTCATCCTTTCAGGGTATGTCTACACTGCAGTAAAACCCCTTTGGCACTGAATCTCAGGCCTGGTTTACACTGGGTGGGGAGGGGGACAGAAATTGATCTAAGATGCGCAACTTCAGCTACAAGAGTAACATAGCTGACGTTTTAGGTCCACTTACCCCAGTGTCTTCACAGCAGTGAGTCAACTCCCACCGCCATGAGAGGCGCAGGCGAGTTCTGGAGTCAACAGGAGAGCGCTTGGGGGATCAATCCATCATGTCTAGACTAGACATGATAATCAACGCATGATGGATCGATCACTTCCCCCCACCCCTCATCCAGCGGGTAGTGTAGACATACCCTCAGATCATGGGTCAGCTGACCTGGGCACCCAGGGCTCAGACTGTGGGGCTAAAACTTGCAACGTAGACGTTTGGGCTCAGGCTCCAGCCCTCAAACCAACCCCCCTCAGGGGGTCCCGGAGCCTGATCCTGAACATTTACACAACAGTTTCATAGCCCTGTAGCCCGAGCCAGAGTCAGGTGATTGGGGCCAGCCACAGCCACACCCTGGACATACTGTGAGGACAAAGAACCTGCTCCCATTACAGCCTTATGTGGGGGCATTTATCATTCTCCGCCTGCCTCGGAAGGGGCCCTTATGGAGGAAGGGAGATAACTGAGGCGAGGCCCAAGCTGCCAACAGCTTGACCTCGGCCCCGAAAGCAGCACAAGGGTAATTCACAAAATTTAATTCGGATGAAACAGCGACAGCAACAGCAGCCACATTTGGTGTGGCATATGCCCTGGAGCCAAACAAACAATGCTTAAACTCCATGCTCAGACCCACCTGCCACTCACATACGCTTCTCCTTTCCGGGAATGCAAACCTCACTTAATGGGCCACCCAGGGATTTCCTTCCAGACTTCGAGGAAACCTGCTGCTGCAGCCAAATTGCCAAGATCAATAAAGATTCCTTCGGTACCATGCATACAAAACAAGAGGCCTGCTTGCTTAGCAACAGTGTCCAAGCTAAGCTACCACACCTGTCCATCAGCCATGGGGGGAGGCTGTCACAGAAGGGGAAAATTCAGCAAGGGTGTGAAATTAGTTCAGGTGGGGAGCTCTGGTCCCCATCCCACCCTTGCTGGCTATGATCAAGGAGGATACCTGGAGGAAGAGACGCCTCCATGAGAGGATGGAAGGAATGGCTAACATCCTGCTCATGCTCTCTTGGGAGCCCCGAGCCAGTAAAGCGCATGCTTAAAGCTAAGCAAGTAGTCCCAATGCATTCCAGGAGAAAAGAACTGACTAATGGACTGGCTTCCGGGCAGTGGGACTGTACCTAGATGAGCCCCACCAAAGCCCACGGGCATAGGACTTCACTCCCCCAGTGTTAGAGTGCTCAGTATCTGTACACACAAGTAGTTGGTTAATGGAGAAGGTGGTGCTTAATGTGTCTGGTAGCTGCTGGATTTTGCAGACCTAACCACCACATGTAGTGCACTACAGAATGGCTTCACACCCGCCCTTGGTGCACACAGAGCAGTCTGCAGGACAGGAGCCTTGCTCTTTACTCTGCAATATCTATGGCAGGGTCTACCACCCCTTTGCCTAGTCCTTCTCTGCCACCTTTCCTCTCGCTTTCTGCCCTCATCATTTTCTTTGTTATCCAGTCTCTCCAGCTAGCTTCCATGCCTGTCCTCTCCTCTTCCCACGTGCCCATTTCACCAAGTGCAATCCCCTCAGCTTCTCCATAGCCAGCTTTTTCCAAAGACTGCCAGGCCAAGCTAGGAACCAATGTGCCAGCACAAATCTGAGTGTTCACATTCCACTGCAGACAAAGCCAAGCACTTGTTTTTAATTAAGCCACCACAAAAGACTCTCCCTGGAACAAAAGGAGGAAGTTGCCTCCTTAAGATCTTGCTTTCTGCTGTACAGTAATTAGGCTTCGTTTATTGGTTTTACAGCTCCATTTAGAAGCGTCTATTTTCCTCCCTCACGTTTTTTCCATTTTATTTTCCGTCAATTTCTTCTTAAACAAAATTCTTACATCTGCATAAACAATCCCTTTACCACCACAGGCTGCCCACACATCCTGACTGACTGAGCAGACTTTAGCAGCAGCTCCTTTACCAGCAACTCTCTCTGCAGAAAGTTCTAAGCACAAGGGACACTTGTCCGACCTTTACGTGGTCTGACTGTGAAAAATCCCCCAGGCTCCAAGATCATGGGGAACGGAAGAGTGATGAGAATCGCACAAAAATTCTAAGGTTGACACCTGCCACAAAACTCAGCGTCATTGCACCACCCGGAAATGTTAGTTTTCTGCTCAGGCCTCAGTCACGCAATATGATCCTCATGGGAGGACCCTGGTTCTGCCCCATTGACTCTAGATACAGGGGGCTCCATAAACCCCTACGTTTGAAGTTAATGCTGGTTGAAAATAAAAATGAGATCAGAATAAGCATCCATACAGGGGTTCACATTGGTATCACTACATCAGTAGATCCATTAAAACTTTCCCGTGTAGCCAAGGCACACCGAGACCTAGGTTCAATTCCCTGCTCTGCCACAGACTCCTCACGACCCTGGGTAAGTCACTTAGCACCTCTGTGCCTGAGTACCCCATTGTGCAAATGGGGAACTGAGGCACAGAGGCGCTAATAGCCCTGCCCTGGGCAGTTGTGAGGATAAATACACAAAAGATTGTGAGGCACTTCATTTATACTATGAGGACACAGGACAGATAAACAGCTAAGACAGGTTGAACCATAGATATAGTTGTGCAGTCTCCTTCCTGCCACTTTTACCTGGCTCTTTGCAGAATAATAAAATTGGACTGAGGTTAAAATAAGAAAAATTTTAACACATTTCTCCTCCCTCCTGCACCTGTCTCATTCTTGCCTCCTTTCCCCCTCCCTCCCTATTCCTCTCTGAAGCAAATGCATTCAATTGTTTTTGTCTCAGCAAATGGCTTTTAAGTTTTCCCCCATTCCCTCTAATTTTATTCTTTTAATTATTAAATAGCCCTCTCACTCAGCACCTGGAACACTAACGCATTTTTAAAAAGGGACCCATGAAAAAAATCAAACTCCATCAGCGATCTGCTTTCCTGTCTCAGCTAACAGCCTCCAGCCCTCTCAAGAGAGCACAAAACCCACTGCAGCTTGTGGGGCAAAGGAACCAAGAGGAGGGGGACAAAAAAAAACCATCTTGGAGAGAAGACAGTGAATGCCAAGATATTGGGAAAGAAAATAGATGCCGTGAACCAGAGCTGGGAACCTGCATTCTGGGTGAAGAGTTTGGCCTTGCTCCACATTTTCTGCTTGTAGACATTCCACTGCAGCTGCTTCTGTATTTGCATTATATTTACATTTATCTATGGGCTTCCCTGTATCTCTGCTAGTTGCTACTAAGGGGAATCTTGTTCAAACACACTTTCTAGCCCAGGGACATTACCATGTGTAAGTGCTCAGCAAAAAAGGAAGTTATTAAAGAGTCCTTGGGATTTTACTGGGATTACATGGAGGTGGGGACAAAAATCAGACCAGAACTTTCTGCATTAGAGATGGCTCTGACCACTCAGAAGGATCAGAGCTTCAAGACTCTTCACTGTTTTATGGCGGTAACTGAGATTCCAGAACCCCATGACTGTCCATCCCACCTTTGCAAGAGAGGGACCCTTCCCTGAAATCCTTTATAATCTAAATGGGACAATACTAGCTCTCAATGTGCTTTATAAAAGGTTAGTAGCCTTACCTCATCTTACATGTGGGGAAACCAAGGCACGGGGAAAGGACATGATTTGCTCAAAGTCACACAGAAGGCCAGGAGCAGAGCTAGCAATAGAATCCAGGCCTCCTGGGTCCCAGTCCAGTGTTCTATCCACTAGGCCACATCATGATCCTGATTTTACATATGAGGAAAGTCAGGCACAGAAAAAACTGTCACCCAAAGGCACCAGGCATAGAACCCAGAGGTTCCTTTGGTAATGCCATATCCTATATACCAACAGGCCAGGCACGCAAATGGATGGACTGAATAGCTAACAAATACTACTCCTGGGGGAATTCTGTGCCACTGCACATGCACAGAATTCGTGTCTGGTGCAGAGTTCCCCTCCCCGCAGAAAATACATTGAGCCAAGAAGTGCTGCAGTTCTGCCTTACACCCTCCAGTGTTTTCTGTGGGGCCAGAACAGCCCACAACCAGCTGCATTCATCACAGCACCCTGCCCATGGAGCCAGCTTACAGACAGACAGAGTGGGGCAGCTGGGGGTCACAGACTGGGGTGCAGACCCAGGAGCTAGTGAGGTGACAACTTTGAGACAGGGGCTGAATGAGAGGGGGGCTGCAGGGCCACATGGGGACAGGGCAGAGGCTTGGGGTCAGCCAACGTCTACATAAGGGAGGCTCCACATATCCCTTATGATCTCCCCCCACCCTAAAAAAACAAATCCTGTTCCATACTTCTGCCACCCACACCCAACAACCTTCTAGGTTCACTCCCAGGCTCCATACCTCTCCCTCTACTCCTCCATTACCCCGACTCCTCCAAGCCTTTGAACTGCTCCTGAGGGGGGGCAGAAAATACATTTCTACCTTGTAATTTACATGAATCATTCAATGTTCTGTATTAATATACCTAGTAAAGAATCTGTTGGTCACAAAACATTTCCTGAACATATTTTTCTTTTGGTCTGCATTGTTACAGATATTTGCTGACAAGTATTTTGCCAAAACTGATGGAAATTGTTAAAAATTGGTGTGATTATATTGTGTTATGTTGACAAATAAAACATGCCAAATTTTAAAATATCATGCACAGAATTGTTTATTTTTTTGGTGCAGAATTCCCCCAGGAGTAAAATACAAAGCCTGGCAGTAAGATAACACACACCAGGTGTGAGAGAAGGCAATCAGATCAGCTGCTAAAAATCCTCTAAAAGGTTGAACTAGGAGGGTAGGATACTTAGAGACCTAAAGTAAAATAATTTTCAACAGGAGGTACTGATCCATAGGAATGGATTAGCTAATCCATACCTGGCCCTTCAGAGGGACAAAGCTAGACTGAAGTAGAACCAACACACCATTTTTGACCTTACTCATCCAACCCCCAGAAGGCATGCTGCCCCTGCCGATGGACTTCAGAGCCACAAGCTTATAGCTCACACCACCACCACAGAGGTGCCAAGAAGCATTTATCCATCACATGACTATTCCAGCCTTGGGTACATATCCCACAACACCCTCACGTGCTATCAATCTCAGGAGCGACACGATACCATGAATCCCCTGGAGCATGGCTGCAGTCTTTACAATGGCATCCTTAGCAAGGCTCTAACATAGAGCTGCCTCCATCTCCCAGTGATAAACATGTCAAGCTATGGCAATCACTCCACTCCTCAAGAATTAAGGGACGATAGGATCTCAAGCTTTGGGTATATAATCCATAGCCCATTATCCAATCATCTGCAATAACTGGTGTCATGATGATATACATTCAGATGCCTCAGTGTGCTATCTGTTTGCAGGCAGATGAGTTTAGAGCATCAGTCAATAGATGACAACTGCATGGAGGGAGTCTCAAACTTATCTGACTGATGCCATCGCAACTGTGAAACATGGGAAGGGCTTATCAGGCCACAGAATGGGAGAACAAGCAGAGGCCAGACAGTGTTGTGTCACACTGCTTGTAATCCCCAATGTTAGCTAGAGAAAGGATCCATCTTGGGGTCAGGGCGCTGCATTAGAACTTGAGAGATCTGGGTTCAAATCCCACTTCTACCACAAACCACCAAGGTGACTGGTCAAGTCACTGCATCTCTCGGGGCCTCAGTTCCCCATCTGTAAAATGGTGACGATATCCTTCCCCTCTCTCACCATTGGCTTGTCTTGTCTGTTTGGATGGTGAGCGCTTTGGAGGAAGGGACAATGTCTAGACTCAGGGCCTCTGTGGTAGATCTATATTGCAATCTGAGGCACTACTGCACCTCAGATAGACATACCCCAGCTAATAGAGCTAAAAATAGCAGTGTACACAAAGCAGCAAGGGCTTCAATGTGAGCTTCCATGCAGGGCCCTGCAAGGTTTGTAAAGCCAACACCACTATATCTGCACTACTATTTTTAACCAGGAGAGCATGGGTAGCATTAGCTTGCGTATGTTGACCCATTTTGCAAGTACACCCCCGACTGCAGCACTGATGTACCCCAAGGAGCTTCTGTAATACAAATAATAATTACATATGGAGTGTTTGACTTTACAGCCCAGAAATGCCAGCATTTAGACTTGCCTTTGCAACTTCTAGTCTGCCCCTTTCTACACGTGCATTACAATACAATCTGTACAGCCTAGTCTGTGTAGCCAGGGTGTTCTCTCTCCTCCCTACACCCACCTTTATTTACCCTGCAAGCTCTGCTGGGCCAAGCCTGTCCTTTACTTGTGCAGCAACTATCATGGTGGGACCCAATCCCATAACGCCAACCTAGGAACAGTAGAACATGTCTCACCGTTTGGGAGCTTTTCCGACATGCTTATTCCCTCCTAGGAGGAGTTACAGACTTTACCAAGTCCCGCCACCTGCCAAGCGGTCACCATAAGAACTCAGTGGAACAGTATTTGATTAAAAAGCCTGCCCATGACCTGCTTGGAATCCAGGCATGACTAAGAGCAGAGCGATGAACAGCTCCAACCGGTCATTAGAACGTTCTGACAACACTCTGCAAAAAAGTACTCCTGCAAGTGACTCCGAGGTTGATTTTGGTTGTGCAATTTGTTCATACTCGCACACCAGTCTCCACCAGAGGAGACCTGAGCTCCTGAAAAGGTTACCTGGGTGGGAATTTAGCCACTGGTGCTAACAGACCTGCTTTTATGAAAAGCACCCTGGGTTTGTTGGCTTTTGTTGTTTTACTTTAGAAGAACTCACATGGTCAGGACCCCAATTTTAGGTCTCGCCCCTAAGAAGGCATCTCTGGCAGCAGGGCACTAGCTCATTACTGACCCTGAGAAGAAAAGCACAGCCTGTTAAATCAAGTTCCCAGCTTGCGGCACCCTGGGTTTCCCTTGGAGGACTCCTGTCCCCACACATACCAGGCTCCAGCCTGCTAGTTCAGGAGAGCTGCCAAGTTCATCGCTCCCAGCAGTAGGAATGTCAAGGAGAGTAGAGTATGAGTCAGGGGAGGAATTTGCACCATGTCCCCTGACAGTGCAGCAATATTGCCAGATAGCAGGGTTTCAACACAAGGTACCAACTTCTCTCACTTCACTGTACAGGGCAACAAAAACACTCCCCACACACACAGGAAATTCACAGCTGTTATAGGCTGCACCGTGGTCACCTAGTAAAGGTCTCTGATCCCCCTCCACCCCCGCTCTTAAAAGCGCACACCCCTGCAATTTGAGCTAAAGGAGAATCTTCATTAGCAACACTGTGCTTCACCATCTCCCCAGCACCCCCAGGAGGAGGGGGAAGTTCAGCCCCCATTTTAAGTCATTAGGAATTCGGCCATAAAACTCGCCACGGGGCCTTTAACCACCTGAGAGGTCAAGACCTCAGTTTCACACCTGCTCCAGGAGGGGGCACTGTGTGGAATCCTCTGGAACAGGGGGAACAGCTCCATGCCATCCACTGAACCCCCTCCAACTCCACTTCCCACGGTGTGCCCAGGCTTCCCCTTGGGTCCCTCATCCCACACCTGTTCAGCTTGGGAGATCACCCCCCAAGGCAGCAGAGCCATGTTTCTATTTTGAAACTGGCTTTTCAAATCCATTTCTTCAGTCTCCTTTTCTTGTACACACACCAGAAGCATGTCCCCCCAGACTCCCAGCTCAGATTAGCTCCCCCAGTGTCCCAAGACCAGGTGTCTCAATAACGAAGCCGCAAGGCCAAGAGGCACCAAGCAGCACTCACCCAGAGGGACACCGAACATGCTTAGCACATCCCACCGTAACCCAGCAAGGCTTTGCTCAGCCAGTTGTCCACATACTGCAGAGAAAGGAGATGCTGTTAGTCTGTTCAAGCAGGCAGGAGGGGTGGGATTCAGATCCTCATTGAGTGGAGAGGGAGGGACCACGAGACCAGATCAGCATGGGACCACAAGGTAACAAGAGTTTGCCCTGCTATAGCATCTTCGATCAGGAGTGGGAACCATGCTCTGCAAACAGGAGTGAGTTAATTTGGCTGCCTGGAGGTTATTAGCCACTCCATGTGTGTGGTCACTGCCCTCTAGTGGAGGAAATCAGAACTGATCACCTGTGTGTCACAGGCCCAGTACCACCACCTGTAGCTCAAGCACTAGGAGCTTTGGAAAGGAGAGGCTGGGAGCTCTACCTCTGACCAGGGGTGCTGGAATAGGGGTGCAGCAGCACCCCCAGGTTGACACGGTTTCCATCTTATACTGGGTTTACAGCTTGCTTCCATAGTTCTCAGCACCCCCACTCTACAAACTGTTCCATCACCACTGCCCCTGATGGGAAAAGAGGCAGAAGTGTGTAACTCATATGGCCCCCAGCTAATCAGCCTCTCAAAATCTTTGCTGTATTGATCCTCACCTGTGGTGCCCAGCAGTGCTATTAACCCCATGCTACAGATGGTGTGTGTCTGCCTTATTTCCCCAAGTGACTTGCCCAAGGTCCTGTAGGCAGCCTGGGAGAGCTGGGCATTGAACCTGGCCTCCCAAGCCCCAGGCTAACGCCCCAATAGGCCAGCCTTTGAGTATCATTAGCGCCTCTTTTACCAACAAAAGGAATTGGCAGCTCAGAAACATGACTTGGCTGCGTGATCTTGGACCAATCAGTGGAGGAGCTGGAAAGAGAACCCAAGAGCCCTCATGGCTCCATCACAAGGTCGTCCCTTCTGCCTCTAAACCTGAGAGCAAAACACGAGGCTGGTAACACGAGGCCGGTAAGCTGCCCCCGCAAGTCAAAGGAGATCACCCCATGCATGGAGCAGGGATCTCCCTCATCCTGCCTTTCACAGACAAACCTCCCAGGCCCTTCACCCTCACCAGCAGCATGCATACTTCTCACCTGCAAAGAGCCCTACCATAATCCCCTCTCCATGCCCCCCACAGAGCAGCCAATCACATTAAAATCAGAGGCACATGCAGGAGAGAACTAAGGGGTGGGGTAGGACAGGGCAGAACCAGAATCCTCTGGAGAGATGGGGAATTCTTTGGACACCCGCAGAGAGTTCACATTCCCCACCCACCTTCTTTGCTTCCCCTACCTGGGAAGGAGCAATCATTGCAGTTTGAAATTGTTAAGAGCAAGAGTATTGCAGGTGATTTAACAGTCATCGGTGGGTTAGTCCAGCTGCTACAGGAGGGACTGAACCTTCAGTCACCCCACATTTCTTTCCCTGGCTGCAAAGGGGGTGGCAGGAAGGCAGGAGGGGTTCCCCACTGGGGCAGGGCAGGGGACGGGACATTACCTTGAAGAGGCGCAGAATGTTGGCCACCATGATGGAGACGGAACTACCCGAGGCACCGATCACTCCCACCACGCGCTCTGGCTTGGTGATGATGGGGGGCCCCCCGTTAACACACCGCACCTCAGTGCTGTCCTTCTCGATCAAGGCCTGGACAAATGTCAGCGACTGTTCCAAGGCGTGGGTGTCCCGGGAGCAGGTGTCCAGGATGCGAGCGCCCAGAGTGATGTTCGGGAGCAGGTCGGGGTCATTGTTGATGCGATCCAAAGCAAAGAGCATGGCCTCCAGCCGGTGAATGCCCTTCTCTTTCTTCAGCTCACCACAGGCTTTGCCCTCGGCACCCCGGCCGTGCACGGGGAAGAGGCCTCCCAGGGTGATATCCCCATCGAGGCGGATGGAGTTCATGTGGGGATGCCCCTGGCCCTTTGGTTTAGCCGAGCTGGCTGGGTTCCACCAGCAGCTGCACACACTCAGGAGTAGGCAGAAGGAGAGCTGCTTCATGCAAAGAGATCCCCGGCTCTTCCCAGGCATCGCCAATGACAAGCAGAAACCGTGCCCCGAGACGTAGCCTAGAGAGCCATGCGGCACCGAGCCCCCTTCACCTCCCTGGCTCCACAGCCCAGCTCCACCGTGAAGACTAAGCCAGGAGGGAGCTTCTCAGAGAGCCAAGGAAGAGACGGCGTCAAGTCCAGCTGCAGCCTTTCCGAGGGGACGCAACATGGCTTCCTCCTCCCCTTCAGTCACTTTCCCATCAACAGCACTGTTCTGCCCCAGAATCCATCTTGCAGGAGGAGGTTCTTAGGGTGGGCTGTTTTCTACAAGGTCCTTTGCTCAGCCCTTTGGAGGGTTCCAGTGGAGCAACCAGAGGAAGGCTCTGGGGTTTGCATAACTTCCCGTTAAGGAGACGAGGATGAAGAAACCAACCAAAAAACCCCTCTGTTCCTGGCTCCACAATCCTTGAAAGGGATAAAGAGTGAGAGAGAGAGAATTAAATAGAGCCATCGAGAGGACATCAGCTATTCAGTCTTTCATTAGGGAGCTCAACAAAAATGAACATGCTAGACCCTGTGGTGTTCTCTAGCTCCCAGCCTGTGCTGCACAATGTCACCGTGCTGGGGGTCTCCCCTAAATTCTGACCCAGGTTCAGAGCCCCGGAAGACTTGCTCACTGCTCTGGGAGGGGCCTTCTACAGCCAAGGATCTCCAAGCACTAATTAAGTCTCACACCAGACTGTTAGGAAAACACTAGTCTCCTCCTTTTACGCATGGGGAAACAGACAGAGAGGTGGCAATGGGACTACAGTTATGCCGAGCTAGCAGCAGATGCATGCAAGCCCGGTCTCATCACACCCCAGTGTCATGCTTTAACCACTAGGAAATGCATCCTCACTGCTTGCAGGCCTGAGGGTGCCTGCGTTACACCCATGTTCACAGGAGTTCATTGGGCTGGAGACTCTTTTGCTAAGAGGCACCATGTCAGCTACAAAAGCTAATAACCTGCTGAGCTGGGACAATGCATCCCTCCCTTCACCTATCGGGACGGCATTTGCCCTCGGTCTGCTCTTTGGGACAGCCACCAGCTCTTTTCTCCCCTGCTCTGTGCTACTCAGATCAAGAGGAAGCATCATATGCTGAGAGTGGTGGTCCTTGAGGACTGGGCTTTTGTGGCCACAGACAATCCTGAGGCCTCACTTTGGAGGTTGCTCTTTATTGAAAGGCTCTAAAGAAGAGCAGGGAAGCAGAAGAAAAGCAACAGGATTGGTGTATGGTCCAATCCTGAGCTGAGAGAGGAGGGGAGACACACACATCTGTCTGCAAAGCCAGCCCCTGCAGGAGAAGTTGTTAGTCACAGCTGAACTCAAATCCTAGGGCACAACCTTCTGTTCCCTCCTTCCCAGTGTGCAAACAGCTCCCTCCATGTCATGCATCTCCCCCTGCCTTGACAAAGATCCAGGGTCCTGGAGGGGGGCAGAGGAACAAATGGGGATGTTCCTCAACCCTGGAGCTGAGTGACAGAGAAGAGCCGAGCAGAGTGCAGCCAGGATCCAATTGGCACACGCACCCCTGACCTGCAGTTCCAGTCCTCCAACACTTCCCCTTCCATAGCACATCCACTCCATCTCCTTCATTCTAATCACAGCTGCGTAAACAAGGGAGGGAAAAAATCTTCCAAGGAGGGAGGTCATTTGTCCAATCTTCTACTTCTTGTGAGCTCCCTGGGTTCTCAGAGCCTGACACACAAAAGGATCACTCGCGGATCACAGTTAAGCCAGCCTTGACAGTAGCAGCTCCATTTCACCTGGGGTGATCCAGAGGCTCTCAAAAAAGGATCCCTGGCTGTAAGAAACTCCTCCCATTATAAAGCTATTTCCTGCTTTCTTTTTAAGCACTCCTCCATCCTCAACCAGAGGCCCCCCCTCTAAGGAATTTAGCCACCAACTCTTATTTCATTGGGAGCTGCGTAGCTCAATGCCCTAGTTGGCTTGGAGAGGCTCCACCTCCGTGCCTCAGTTTCCTCATCTGGAAAACAGAGCCAATGATTCTCACCCACCTTTACAACGTCTCAGATACGGGGATAGGAGATGCTGGCTATTCTAAGGAGGGTGCATTATTAATACAAACTGCAGAAAAACAGAGAGGCAGAGCAGGCAAATGCATTCCCTGAGCGGGAAGCCCTTGACTATTTAGCACAAAGAAACAGTTTAATCTTGTTTTAAACACAGAACTTGGTATCTGAGCTAGATGTGTTGGGCCAGATCCTACTTGATGTAAATGGGCACTGCTCCACTGAAGTCACCCGAGTGCCTCCCATTTATACCTGCTGAGGATCCAGCCCATCTGTCGCTTTCCCGGATGGGAGGGACCCTGCCTGAACTAACCCCAATAAATTATGTACGTCTCTGCCTGTCAAAGCTGCACTGAAGGCCAATTTCCAAAGCATTTCTGACAGCCAGGGCTTTTAAGCAATCAGAATTACCCAGAGCCAAGCTGTTGGCTTCAAAAGTGAAGGCACTTCTGAGCTTTGCAGCCTGAAAGCCTCGGATTCCCAGGCTGCCGCTGCTGTGTTTTCAAAGTCAATTCCCAGCCAGAAAGCCCTGGATCTCACATGCTGGAAAGACGTGCTCAGCATACCATAATAGTGCCTCTTGGTCCTATGCCACCGAGGTTTGGCTCAAAGGTCAGCTGGCACTGTATAGAGAATCCAGTGATCCAAAACCATGGACACCCAGAAGCCCTGCACACCCAGGGCAAGGGATTTGTGAGTTTCAACCCTCAAAGTTCTGCAATGCTGGGACCAGGCACCACAGGCCAGTGGGGTCATGGGAGTCAGGACTCCTGGGCTCTTCTTCCAGTTACTGCCACTGACTTGCTGCTGAACTCGTGAAAATCAGGCATTTTCCCAAAGTGCTGAGCACTGGAATTAAATGCCTTCCTGGGGAGAAAATACCAGGTACTAAAGGGCTCTTTCTGTGAAGTATAACAAGAACAAGTAGCTGGAAGGTTAAAGCCATAGAAATTCAAAGTAAGAAAGAAGGCCCATAGTGAAAGATGACCAGCACAATTAAACACAGGAAGTGGTTGATTCTCTCCAGATGTCTTCAAATCCAGGCTGGTCACCTTTCTAGAGGGTATGTTTTAGCCACTCATCGCATGGGTAACTGGACACCAGTGCTCACTACACACTTTACAAAAAATGGCCTGACTTTCAGACCCATGAATGGAACGTGCCATATACTCTCCTTATGGTCCTATACACGCATCACCACATTGACTGACTGAAGAGGAATGTTGTCCTTATAGAAGGACAGTTCACACCTAAATCTCCGTCACAAAACAAATCTAAGCCAAGAGATTAATTTACAACAAAGCAATTAACTGTTTTGATTGCCAGAGGGCCCCCCCACAGCCAGGCCTGAACTTCAGAGCTGCCTTGTCAACAGGACAGGATTTAATTAAGCAGGCATAGTAGCAGTTCTCACAGGGATGAAGTCTGAAGTGGTGTTTCTCCCAATGGAGGGATCCACCCTATTGCTGCATTAGGCAGAGTAAGCGCCCAGTTCTCTACCAGGACCCGTGGGCTGTCTGATGTTACAAGAGTGCTCTGGAGGTGTATAGGTGTCACTCGTCAATTGCCCACAGATCATGCTCCAGAACATGTAGCCTAGTTACTGGTTTCTGCAGGACCAACAAAACTACTCATTGCATGCTGCAAGTGGATTCCTTTGTGCAGCTCTTTACTTCAGCTCAGGACAGTTTCCACCAGTGCCAGGGGGTATAAACGCTACCGCTCTGTTCTGGTAGTTTACACTCCTTCTGCAGCGATGCAAGCAACTAGGCAAGGTCCAGGAAAATGGATGATGAGTCCCAAAAAACTATGGCCAATAGAAATGACCACAGGCCCAAACCCCAGACCTAGATGCTCCCAACCTTTAGGGAAGCTTAGCATTCAGAGCCAGTCACTGAAGGGCAGACTTACTTCTCCTCACTCCTGTGCTAAAAGAAGGGCTAGCAGTCTGTTCCATGACTGTGGGAAGCCACTGACGGTGGTACTAGACAACACAATCAGGGCTCCAGGGAGCACCTCAGGGTTTGTCTGCGTCCAGCCGCCTCAAAGAATTGCTTTTATTGCCAAGTCCTCTCTCCCATGCACAAAGAACTGTACAACCAGTGGCTACTTGGCCATTCTGACTGGGCTTGGGATCCATGTCTAGGTAATACACCCTTACAGAATATGATTCACCCGGGGTCCATAATATTTGAGACAGGTGAACAAAATTAGTTTTCCCTTCATCCCTGAAGCATCATCATAAAGGGGCAGTTGAGATTCTGTGCCCGGACTGGTATGTTGTCCTTGCCCTCTTGCAATGCTGAGCTGGATAAATATTCATTGCTCGATCTGAATTATAAAATATTGCCCTCATGCATAACTCCGTGAACGTTACAGAAGTGTTTCTATGCACAAGCCTACGCATGCACCACCTATTTATTATTTGTATTCTGGTAGTGCCTAGAAACCTCAAATCAGAACAGGACCTAAATGTATCGAGTAATCAGAACCCAAACCGGGACAGGCCTAGAACACTGCAACATAAACAGGCCTTATGCTGCCATCACCTGCATGAGACCATGCCCTGGTTTAAACCCAGGGCTGGATTAAGGCTTAGATCCAACAGACAAGTGCTTAGGGCCTTGACTCTGAGCAGCGAGGAAGCCGCAAGTGCCATGCTGTCTGCTTGGAGAAGCAGGAGCAGAGTCCTCCTCCTCCGGTGAAGCCCAGACAGACACACAGAAGAGGGTGGTGATCTAGGAAGAAGAGATTCCCCCAGACTTCCTCCAACCATCTCATATGCCAACTGCCCTTGCTAATCATGGGCAGGGCCACAATGCAGGGGGCAGGGGTGGGAAGGGATGTGCCCAGGATCCTGAAATCCCTTATCTAGTGAGCTTTAAATCATCCCCATGCGGCTCACCCTTCAATTAAAGGCCCAGCCAGCCAGTCTGCGGGCTTCCTTTTGAGGACTGAATGACCCAAAGTCCATCTCACTGGCTCAGACTGCAAATGCAATGAGCCAGCACATTTCTGTACAGTGCAAAGGGGGCTGGGCGGGGCTGTGGGGGAGAGAGGGGAGCAGGGGGCGAACACCCCTGTTTATCTAGTCCCAGCTTCTGCAATATCAGCCATGGAACCACAAGGGAAATATCACAGCCCTGGCATGAAGCCCAACAGCAAAGCTCGGGCAGAGCCTGGAGCACCCAGAGCATGAGAGCAGCTTCTCTTTTAAAGGGGATGATTTCCCTCCTGTCCGCTCTCTCTCATGCATCTTTTGATCATTGAATGAGCTGAAGGCAAAAATATTACAGCAGGTAGAGATACAGATAAGGAGAGGGCAAGAGCTCCCCTCCTACTCTCAAGTGAGATGCTACAAGGAGCCAGAGAGGGTCCAAGGAGTGTACTAGAAATGGGGCAGGACTGGAGTGATTCCTACCCCTCCCCGCAACACACACACACACCCCTTGCTCCAAGAAGCTGATAGTCCAAAAAGGCAAAAATCGGAAAGTGACTCCTCTCCCTACCCCCAGCTTTAAATTGACCAGCGTACTTCAGAGGCCTATCCGATTTCCTCTGTTCAGACTCTGCACAGGGTCCTGATTACCTGGCTGTTACCCAGCAACTCCTGCATCCCCAGAAGCTGAAGAGGACAAAAGCAGCACTGGGCAGGGAGGATGGGGAGAGAGGACTTGGGAAGCCTGATGTACTCACTGAATGAATAATTCAGCCACTAACAGCTTCACTGGTGCATCCTCCAGGCCTGGGGACTCTTCCCCTGGAGCTAGGTTACCCTTTTACATAACTGTGTCTTGCATCTAGCTAGCAACTTTCATCCTAAAGCACTTAACCAAGAATCACACCCACCTCTGGGGGGAAGGGGCCGTTGCACAGCACGTCGCAGGCTAATGGGGATGTGGGGGAGTGGGTATTTTGGATCAGGATACAGAGGCAAACCCCCTGCTCTCGCGAAACGTGCTACAGGATGCAGACGCACGGCAGAGGTAAATGCCCAAATCCCATGCAGACAGAACCTCGCCTCTGAAAGCTGGCACACAGGTATCTTGATACCCAAGCTGGCAACTTCACGGTGCCAAGGGCCAGATCCTCAGCTAGTGAAGTCAGCCTAGCTCTGCTGAGCTCCGTAGGCATTTCGCTCCTCATTAAAAGCACTCAGCTATCCCTTGCATACAGCAAGGCCTAAATACCTAGACCTGGAGGCAAGTCTGAGCTGCAGAATTTAGAGGTGGGGGAATCCTGGTTCAAAGGCATTGGGATACGGCAGCAGCAGCACTAGCCCTGGGGCACCCACCCCACTCAGAAGTGATCAGAGTTAAACCAACAGATCCCCCATCTTAGTGTTCTGCAGCTATCCCAGCACTTGCCAAAACAATACAGAAGCAGCTGTGTGTGACAGCCCATGAGTCACTACACAGGACTGGGCAGATAAGCAAAATATAGGCTCCCCTTCTGGTTTATTATTTCAAGACACAGCATCCATGTTTGTACAGCACCTAGCACAACAGAGTCCTGATCTGTTTGAAGCCTCTAGGAACTACAGCCATGTAAGTATTACATCCTCAGATCTAGAATAGTGCATTCCCCGCACCCCACCCCAGGTTTCCAGTTACCAAAAAAAAAAAGAGCAGCACACACAGAAAGTGTGTGATGGTGCCTTTCCCCTTCTCAGTTTCCACTGAGCTCAGCTGCAGCTGAGCTATTTGGACAGCAAGAGCGCCTGGGATTTATTCACGGAAGCAAGAGGAAAAGCAAAACACAATTCCAGCCTCTCCACGCCAGACGAGCGCTTCATCAGCACATAATGAGCCCGTCTTGATGGCTCATTCTATTTCAAATAAGAGATATCCCCCGCCCCCCCCAGCTCCACAGGCTGGATCCAAAATCTGGCAAAAGGCATGATAAGTAATCAGATGATGTGCACATTTCCAGATTCCTTGGCCATAAATCCCCAGCTCTGGTTATCGCTCTGCCGGAGTCAAACCCACTTAATGAGCATCAGGAATTTCACAAGTGAATATTAATGCTGCTGGCCAGTTCTGGTTTGCCTGCTCCATCTATCCTGCTCGCAAACAACTGCCAAGTCCACTTACCCTGCTCTGAGCGCCCCGCTCCTGGGCTGGCTTTTCTGTAACTCGATTATCGATGGAAGCGTTCGGAGCTTAATGTTATTGAGCTGTTAATTAGCATTTGTTAGTGTCATCTGCTTGTCTGGTAAGTGGAGGAAAGGTGTGTGTGAGTATGGTACCTTAGGCTGGGTCTGTGCTAGGGAGGATTGGACTCTCCATTCCCAATGGGTGCAGTTCCACTGGTGCAGGCTGTAGTGTAGACAGGATTTAGGATTTTAACATGGGGCCATCTAACTTGAGTCCTGTCGACACCAACAGTCTCCATAACGGCTACCACTACTAGGGTCGTCTTTGAAACCTAACATGTCCGACTGCAGAAAGACCCAGTATTTAGAATACTTCTCAGCAGTAGCTGCATTCGTTGGGTCTGTTCCTTCAAAGCACGGACATGTGCCAGGAACCGCACTGCAGTGCTTGGGCACAGGAGGGGCTGAATGGCACTTGGCTGGGAGATGACATTATCCCACAACGGGGGATGGAAGCCCTGGGTTATGGAGTTTAACGTCTCTCTTTCGGTGCTTAGACTTCACGTGAACAATGCCATAAATAAGGAGTTGGGAAAGTGCCTGGGAAGGGTTAGAAGGTGTTAAATGAAGAGTTCAGGCCTGTCTTTGGATGGAGCAGGCTGTGCATCCATATTACCACTGCATCATCCGTTCCGTTATGCGGGGAAGCTGCCGAGTGTGGTACCTAGTTCGCAAGCTGCCTTGTGCCACAGACTGAATTATACATCAAGTATCAGAGGGGTAGCTGTGTTAGTCTGGATCTGCAAAAAGCGACATTTCCACTGCATGCATCTGACAAAGTGGGTATTCACCCATGAAAGCTTATGCTCCAATACGTCTGTTAGTCTATAAGGTGCCACAGGACTCCGTTGCTTTTGAATTGTACATGGAACTTGTGCCTTTGCCATAGGACAGCAAGACAGGGAGCTGGGCAGAAGCAGCAGCAGCAGCTAGTGAGCTGAGCTCACCCCTAGGAACACACTAGCCCTGATTTTAGCATTGTCGCTGACTCAATGTATGAACATAGACAACTCCCAGCCCTTCACTGCCTCAGTTTCCCCAAATGGAGAAAAATACTAACCTACCTCATAGCAGTGTAGCTAGGGTTTATGGGCCCAACCCATTCAGGTGCTCAGCACCCTCAAGCAGAGGGACTGAGTCCAGTTTTACTCAGTACTTTCCACAGAGCACTGTGTCAGTGCCACAGCTCAGATGTGCATCTGGCATACAGACCTAGCTGCCTTGATTCCAGTGGGTCTCTAGTCACTTCCACCAGCTGACAACCTGGCCCTAGCTATCCATTAGTCTATATAGCCCTGACATCCTGCCTGCATCTTGTCCTCTGTAGCACACCTTAACTCTCACTGCCATCATCCCTATGCATTCAGACCCATTTTTGCATGGCATCATCTCTCACTCAGCTTGATTGCCATGGCCTTGAACACAGGATCCTCTAAATAAACCACTGTGTTGCATTAAGTGCTGGTGGTTTACAGCTGTTGCTCTAGAGAGTTCATACTTCCCAGCCTGCCTCCTAGGCCCCTTACATGACTGACTTCCCTGCTTGCATCTGCCTTCTCAGCTCCTCTGTAGGCAGTTGGCAGAGATGGCTCCAATTGATGGCTTCCATGGTAGGAGTGTTGTCTGATAGCTGGGGGGACCAGGAGCTGGGACCCCTGGGTTCTGTACCTGGCTTTGTCCGTGACTCACTCAGGCCCATCATTGAAGGTTTGTCTGTACTGGAAGCAGAGGTGTGGCTGCAGCCCACAGACATCCAGGCTAGCTTGAGTAACAGAAGCACAAAGCCATAGCAGCGTGGGCTGTAGCCAGAGCCCCGGGGGTTTGTCAGTACCCTAAGCTAGCTCATGCTGCCTCAACTGCTATTGTTGCTGGAGCTAGCTAGATCAAAGCTCACTGGGGCACATCTCCATGTGGTGCAGGCACAGCTCTGAATGCAGCAGAGACATGACAGTCTGTGTGTTCCCCACCCCTCCACATGGGATCATCATACCAAACCCAGGGCCACTCAGTAGTTCACAGCTGTCACCATGCCACCCCCTGTGGCAGTGGCCACTGTGAACTTCACAACAGGGAGGGTATAACCCAGACCTTCCTGCTCTTGTGTGATGGAGACTCTCCATTAGCTGTTCACCATACGGGACCTATGTCACACAGTTCCATCCAGTACAGGACAATGGTGCATACATACTTTAACCTGTCAGTTATAGCACTCCCCTACCTCCCGGGAGTAATAGGCAAGCAATCTTTAGTGATCTGTAAAACAGGACAGCGGTCCTTCCTAACACCCCAGCTGAAAGCTGCCATCTCTGTACATAATATTCTTACATTGTCCCAACGGAATTCTAGGGGGCTCCCATGTTACTCCTGCGTGACTGACAAATGGCGCAATTGTAGCCCACTCCCTGGGGTGCACTGTCACCTTCTAGCTGAGGCCAGGGCTGCAGCTATAGACTCTGCTACAGCCATAGCTAGCAGAGTTGGGTTTCTGGCTTAGGTGATAGAGGCTCCTGCTTTTCAGATCAGAGCTCTTGGATTCAATTCCCTCTGCCTGTGAGACCCCACCCAGAGATGTGGTGTTACGCAACCAAGTTAATGTGGCCCCTGCAATGCTCAGTGGCCACTCAGCATCTCTGGCCCAACAGGGATGGCCTTCCAGGGCCCTCAGAGCCAGGTTTTTAAGGATTCGGCATCCATACATGGGACCAGATTCCCCTAAGAGCTTGTCTCCCATTTAGGCACCTAAAGATGAGACAGCTTGGCCCCACAGCAGCTGGTGTCATCACACCAACAGCCAGATTTTCAACAAGAGCTCAGCACCCAGCATCCTGAGATCTCGTGAAAAATCTGACCCCTTTGGCTGGTAGAGGGCTTATTTGAAAACCTCGCTCCACCTGCATCATCTTATCCATAAAGGGCAGGCAGATGCGGCCTGGGTGAGCAGCTCTGTCCTGGCTGCAGTGCAGTTGCTTCCCTCCTGGATAGCTTTATCCACTGAGGGGCACAAAGAGGGACCAACTGTTAAGAAATCTGCACTATTTGCTCAGCTGTCCGAAGTCACGATGTGCTACACAAGCCCACTAGGGCATCAATAAGTCAGAAGCTGGAGGTGGGAATTGCAACAGATGTTGGGCAGCAAGACTTCCAACGCAAGGGAGTGACCGATGCTTTGCACTTATGGTAGCTGTGGCTTGTCCTGGCTATCTCAAATTCGAAGAGGAGACCACAAGATCCACTCCAAAAGCAGCACAAACACTTCAGAGCCAGGGGAAACAGTCAGGCCACAGTCTCTTGCGCTTAAGCGGTGGTGCTGGACATCAACCTGGCAGACCAAATTCTACCTTCTGTTTCAATTGAGTACCCTCCTTACAGGGCAATTTTAAGGGCACTTTCATCCGAGCGCTCAAAGCCCAAAGGCACTTTGAAGTCAACAAGGGTGCAGAAGTGCAATGTGAGCAGAACGTGGCTTGCTTTACGATATCTTACAGACTCAGGCACATTCCCGCTCCCATATTGCTGCTGGAAAATATTCCAATTTCTGCAAAAGGTTGAATTCATGCTGATCACCCCTCAGAGCTGGCTCTAGGGGTCTCCAGTAAAGTGGGACTCTGCTCACAGAAACAGCCATGCTGCAAACGCCATCCTCCCTGGACTCACAAACCTCAGTTACTTTTTTCCTCCTGCTAAGCCAGCTGGGCCAACGCAGCTCTGGGAGAGGGAAATGGATTCTGCTCCGGCTCACGCAGCAGCACCAGAACCGCTGGCAGAGTTCTCCCTGCTGAGCCACGTTCTGCCCCGCACTGGAGCGGTGCAGACAGGCCCATGGAATCATTTGTAAAGGGACCGCTCAGGGTAGCAAAATTAAGTCTACTCCAGAGGGCAGGCTGAAAGCTTGCTGCTTTATTTAAACTGCATCACAACAAAGGGGTGAGCACTAAATCAGGAAGTAAGGGAAAGGTAGAACATAGCTCCACCCTAAAATACTCTAGGTAACCTAGTTAACCCTATCGTGATCACTTGAATACAGTATCCATCACCAATAATAATTCTGCATGAGTAATAAAGATACCACCTCTATCCCCATCTCCACTCACAGCTTGAATCCCAGCTTTTAGGGTTGTTAAGAAAATGATTGTTAGGAGAATGTAACTTAGAATGTTGTAGTATGATTTTAAAATAGCCTTAGACTTATAATCTCACTCCCTGTATATGTACTATTGACCCCTAGTTTAACATGCATTTTAAACTTGCACTCACCCTCTCACAGATGTGCAGGCGTCATAGTGTCTAAGTACCCCTAAGTGTTTTGAACCTCCTGTTTACCAGACATGTAAATGAAATAGATTAAGACCAACAATGGACGTAATAGCCATTAAGTGTTCCCACCTGTGTAAGTGGATTGAAAGTCTCCCTCCCTTATCAACATAGGGGTATAAAATATCCTCACACATGTATTGAGTTGAGCCAGTTGTTTGGGTGATAACCCCTTCTGACTCCTTATTGCTTGCAATAAATCTTGTTTTTCCAGAAGTCTACTGAGTTATGCCTGTCCTTTGAGGTGTATTGGACTGAACTCCAAAGGAAATAAGCAGTTTTTGCGACAGGGTGAATTTTCAGGGCTGGCAGAGGGGGAAAACCATCTTTTTAACCCATCAACTCAGCAAATGTGGCATGAAGGTGAAACACTTAAAGCCAGAGGTTCATTGTCTGCAGATGTTTCAGTAAAATTATTCTTGAAGGGACCAGTCCTGCTCCCAGCAAAGATTATTCCAAGCAGATTGTACTGCCTGTCCCCATTACTACCACCAACAGTTAAACTCCAATTCCAGAGTCTATTGCCAGCCCTGATGTACCAAGCAGAAGACACCTGGCAGGTTACTCAGCCCTCAGCTGGAGTTGGCAGCTCCAGCAGCAAGAGGTGATCCACTTTTCACTTGTCAAGAAAGTGAATTTGATCTGGCAATGGCTGAGGGTATGTCTAGGCTATGGAGACTCTACTGGCACAGGTACGTTGGCATAGACAACAAATATCACACCTCCACGATGGCAGACTTCACGGTGCACAAGCCACATTGCAACCACTGCGCTGCCAAAGAGTCTTTGGGATTCCAACCACACAGCTCCCAGTAGAGGCAGCGAGAATTATGGGGCCAGATCCTGGTCTCATTTAAGTCAGTAGAAGTTCAGCAGTGAATGGGAGCAGGAGTGAGCCCCTTTGAAAACCTTGAGCCAGTTTCTCAGCTGATGGGGCTCTACTGACTTCACTAGACGCACGTCCATTTACAGCAGCTGAGGGTCTGGCCCATAAGGTGTAAATAGGAACAGCTATACTGAAGCCACATTGTTTGTCTGACAAATGAAACGGGCACCAGCAGAGCCTTCAAATTCGAGAGGCAGATATTCAGCGAGGGACCATAAGTGGTTAGAGGGCCTCATTACAGAACAGTTAAGCTAAATTCTTCCACAACACCATAAGCCAAATGGCCCTCCCAGTGCTTGCAAGGATTAGATCATACCCAAAGGGAAAGCAAAGGCGATTGTAGCATAGAGATCACAGGATTTAACAGCACGGGGGCAGTTCTTTACAGACCAGCTTTAAGAGGGGAAAAACTTACACTGAATGGTGCAACTGCATTGATATCAATGCAGTTACAGCCACATAACTGGGAGCAGAATTTGGCCTTGGGTTCCCAGATTGTTATGATTTAAGTCACTGTAGCAGCTCTGCAATACAAAGTTGAGTTTATTGGAGCTGTATTGTAACACCATCACATCACACAGGTGTGCTTCCCCATCTCCCTGGATTTCAGAGGGCTGTAGCAGCATTCATTCAGCTTCACCACCCTGTGCAAGGTGGGAATGAAAATATCACACACAAATTACAGATGAGTAAACTGAGGCACTGCAAGATTCAATTGATTTGCCCAGCTCAATGGTTATCAGCCAGGATGGATAGGAATGGTGTCCCTAGTCTCTGTTTGCCAGAAGCTGGGAATGGTGACAGGGGATGGGTCACTTGATGATCTGTTCTGTTCATTCCCTCTGGGGCACCTTGCATTGGCCATGGTCAGAGGACAGGACACTGGGCTAGATGGACTTTGACCTGACCCAGTATGTCCCCTCTTACGTAACTTCACCCACCAAAGTCACCTGTTGAGCTGGAAATAGAATCCTGCCTCCTAGTCCCCTGCTCTAACCACTAATTCAGAACTTTACAGAGCTGGGGAGCAGAACCCAGAAGTCCTGCCTCCCAAGTGGGGGGTGGGGGAGTTGTGTCAGTATATAGAAAATTCTATTTGAATGTGTTCTCTCCTGCGATATTGGGAAAGGCAAAAAGTGGAGCATATAGACCTTCAGAAGTCTGAGAAAGTGCTAGACCAAAAGGTCTGGGAAGGCAAATGCCCCCCTTAACCCACAGCAAAATTACACCCCTGCTCCCAATCTCCTGTTCTAGCCCCTAAACCACATTTCCTCCTCCCTACTGAAAAGGGACACTGCCAATGAATGATTAAGATCAACTAATCCTAAAGAGCATGGACTCCCCAGAGCAAAAGCTCAACAAGGAGAGATCCTCCCTTGGTTCCATTGCTGCAGCTGGAGTGAGTTTAAACCTGCATCAAGACCTGCTAATCCTTTGGAGAGCGAGGACTGTCTTATCACAGCATAATATTCCAATTAACTTGCACTAGTTTTTCTCCCCACTTGAGAGGCTACTATGGGGGACTTTGCTTTGGCTGTAGATTTTGCTGCCAATCCTGTGTTCAGCACAGCAGAAAGAGGTGGGGAGGAGTAGTCAAGATCAGCTTCAGCAAAGTGCAAATCTAAACAATTCAGGTTAAGTAGCCCAGTATTTGTTTGCTTAAGCAAGAAAAGTAGCCCCAGGGCTATGAGCGAGTTCTTAATAGAAAAAGACAGAGCCTGTATTTAAACAAAAAACCTAATTAAAATACAGCCCCAGTTCAACGATGTCTGGATTAACTAGCATGGCCAGTACCACAAGCTCTTACATAATCACGACCCAGTAAAAGAGCGCTAATGATCTACCTCCATTGGATGTGGTCCAGCTAATGGCAACATCTTCTGCATGCTCATTTTTTAAAGGAAAGCGGAGCACTATGACATAGAAATCTCTATTTATTATGAAGAGTAGGTTTCAAAGTTCATAAATAACATTCCAAAGGGAAGCAGCAGCGTTCATTTGGGTTGTTATAAAACTATTCTCTTCCTCTCGTGAGGCCTGCCCAAAGCCCATTGAAGTCAATACAAAGGGATTCCCAAAGGACATATATTCAGATGGCCTGATTTAATGTCACTGAAGGCAAGTTCTCCCTCTCTTCTTCTTTGTAAAAGAGAGCCAGTTTTAATCCCTTGCTTTCAAGGATTGTATTGCACCAAAGAGGAACATAGAGGACTGGGAAAACGCACCAGCCAGATATCAGAGGATTTGATAGAATGACAGGCAGAAAAGCAAAGCAGTGTTTCTGATTTGAACCAGAATTCATTGTACTAACAATCCCAACTGATGCATTTGAGTTAGAAGTCGATCTTCATTTCTGCTTGTACAAATGCAATGAAACCTTTACATTAATTTTTGATAACCACTCGCTAACTGGGGCAGCTTAGGTGCAGAATGACAGAACTGCCCAACATTCGTCTCATCAGAAATAATCAGCTGCAAACAGGGGCCCAGGATATCACTCTATTAATAACTGACAGCCACACACCCTACCCCTTTTCCAACCACTGCAAGTCTTCAGTGCTAGCAGATAGTTTCAGTGGAGCATATCCTCATGTCCCCAGAGAGGCTTCTTGCTGGGCCATGATGTGCAATGTATGTGCATGTAAAGTCCTTATACCAGAGAGGTGGCACCCTTATGGCTACAAGACAGCTACGGGGGAAAGACCGAGTGATCCAAGCAGCAACATTAAGGAGCCAGCACAAAATTAGCAGAAGAATACTCAGGGTGAGAGAAGAGGAGAGGGGTATTTTATGGTGGATGGTGATTAGGTGAAGCTATTTTCAGCAAAGTGATTTTCTTCCTCCAACTCCAAATATTCAGGAGAGTGAAAGACAATCAGGCAAGCAAAGCAAAAGTTGAAAAACACATTTTGCCCCCTGGTATTTTGTGACAATATCTCTGGGCCTCGGCTGACAGAGGAACCGTAGTCCCAAGGTGCTGTACGAGGAACAGAGAAGCAAGATTTAAGGCATTCAACCAACCTGACGGTCTCTTCAGCTACAGGTGGTGCCGAGGGCAACCAGCCAGCGCATGGGACCTCCTCCACCATCCCCTTCTCTCCTCCAACCCAGCCTTGTATTGTTCCCTGTTCAAACCCAGAGCCAAACATTAGCCAGCAACAATGATGACTCATCTCTGAGCCTCTTAAGTGCAAACACAAGCAAAATAGATGGTGGTTTTCTGAGACAAAAAGCATCCTGCTAGGAATGAGTTGAGCACTGCAGACTTATGACATTTAAAATGCATAACAGAAAGAGGGGCACCCAACAAGTTCCCCTTGGGCTGTCACATACCACTCAGATTTTCTGTTAAAAAGAAATCCCAGCTTGGCTGTTACAAGAGCCCCCAAAGAAACAGGCACATGGATGCGTTTGTACCCAGGATACAGGCAAGGCCTTGGAGGCCACTTCTGAAGTGGTTCTTCTGCAGACCACTGGCACCTCTGGCTTATTCGAAAGGTAAAGGCTCCTGGGAAGCTAGCCTCATACTCCTGATCTTTACATCCCACCCAGATAACACAGGGCCTTCGCACCTGCTCCCACTTCATTTACAACACAGATTTCCCACCTGCCTAACATGGGTAACCGCTATTTACTCTGCGAGGGCAACACGCACCTTTGCCCTTCTGCTGTGGGTGGGAGCCGGAGAAGCTAGTCCTTCCATTCCCTTCCCTCTCTCCCGGGAAGCCAGCATGGCTGGAGATCAGGGCAGAGATAGCCTGAGCAGTAACCACAGGTACCTGGGTCTATGGGCTGGTCTATGTGCTCTGGCCTTTGCAAGCTCTACCCCAGCCTCCCTATTCACTCCTGCAAAGAGCCCTGGGAAACGCATCCCCTCCCCGAACAGCTGTAACCGGATCCCAGACTCTGCTAGATGGACGCGAGTTAGCGGGGCATTGGACCGTACAAGACAAGCAGCCAACAAGCACCAGAGGGCAGCGTGTGGACGGGGAGTCGGGGGGGTGTTGGCGGTTAGCAGAAGCCAGAGACTGATTTCCAGTCCCAGAGCCAGGCTCTGGGGAAGGCAGTGGAGGCTAATTACCAGTCAGGATTAGCCCAACCACAAGACCCACAGGGAGGGGGAAGACCGTCCACAGCGCTGCTGGGGGCACTGCGGATGCCAACGACCAGCGCTGGAAATGAGTCGAGGAAAGCATGAAATTGAACGTGGCTCACTTGGCCGCGTCCCGATCTGTTCCGGTCATCTCCCCCTTATGGCCTTTCATTTGCTCCCCCTCACGAGCATCTCTCTGCACGTCCCGCTGGGTTTCACCCTTCTGGTTGGAAGTCTTCTCTGTTGTGGCTTAGACTGCCCCCTTACACACCTTAGAGGGGTTCAGACAATACCACACGAGTTCTGCAGATGCCACATTAAAAGAAAAGGCGGGGGGGGGGGAAGGGAATGCAGCCTGCTGAGGAAGATACAGGTTGACGTAAGGTCTCACCTGCCTGCTTCTTTGCTGCATCTCTCTGCGCCCCTGTGGTGCTTGGGTGCTGATTTAGTTATTTCAGGAGAGGGAAGGTTCCCCCCGACCCGCCCCCGCGGCCACACTCCCGTGCCGTCCCCTTCCCGTTCAAAGCTGCAATCCCAGGGATGCCTTGCAACCCATTAGCAGGATCCTTCCTCGCCTATCCAGCGCCTTTGGCTGTGCTGATGGCTTCATTAGCATGTTGTCTAACAAGCAAAGCCCCAGTTCAGAGGTAAATCGTCTTCCCACTCCTCCTTGTTCCATCCAAACAGCAGTAAGGATAGGAGAGCTGACTGGGACCTCGCCCCCGCCCCTTGTTAATTACAGCCCGGCAGGTCAGATGGTTTCCAGAGGGGGCATTATTGGTCCTGAAGAGAAGGTGAGCTGCCCCCGGGATTGCTCCTTAAAAACCACTTGGCTCACGGTGAGGAGCCCGGTCCGGTCCAGACTGAAAGCCCCACCGCACAAGTAGCGCACCACGGGGATCGGGGGGGCGGGGGGCGCTGGACTCAACTTACCCCTCCGCACCCAGGCAAAAGTTGGGCGAAATCCGAATCCTCGCTGCGCTTTCCAGTCCCGGCTTCCAGGAGCCGCCGCGCCCGGAGCTGTCCGCGGATCCGATGGTGCTGAAGCCGCGCGCTGCCTTCCCACCCTCCGCTCGCCTTTTGCCCAGCAGCTCAATCGTCTCCTCCCCCGGAGCCTTACAGCGGGGGGCGCGTCCGCCGGGCACTCGGGACCGCCCGGAGAGCGGTGGCGGATCTCTAGCTTACTTGGACCTGGGCACGGCCGGGGAGCCCCCTCCGGCGATAGTAATCTCCAAGCCCTTCCCCGCAGCGGAGATGCGGCTTCCTCCACCCCACGCCTTGATCGCAAGGAATAATGCAGAATCTGTCCTGGTTTTGTGGGGGTGCCAAATCCCCCCCGCACACACACACCCCTTGGACAAGCCGGTTTAGGTTCACACGGAGGAGCGGCTTCGTGCTGAAAGATTCCGGAGCGCTGGGGAGTTGGACGGGGGCTCCGTTATCCGCCCCAGATCTTGCTGGAAGAAAGCTGTATTCCAGGGGCAAGGAGGCTGAACCCGCTGGCGCCAGCCCGCATCATTCGCCAGCTTTATTCATTCAAAAGACCCCCTTTTCCATTTGACGCATAAGGCGGGAACTGTCGCTGGGGAGGGGGGCAGAGAAAGGAGCCGCTGGCGGGCGTCGAGGAAAGGGAGACTCCCCGCTGTCCGTCCGGGGGTGATTTAAAACCCCGAAAGGTCCTCCGGGAAGAACGAGAGAGATCGGTTGCGAGGGGCTGGTCCATGCATCCTCCTCCCCCGCCCCCCTGCACTGCAAGAGAGATGGAGGATGAGCCAGGGGAAGAGAGCTGCAGTCACGCTCAACTCAATTCAGCCGGAGAACAGCTGCTCAGGAGCAGCCCCGGCGGCCAGCTAGAGCGAGCGAGCCTTGGAAGTTTTGCATGGGGAGCCGCGGTGAAGCCCAGGGCTCGGATTTTGGCCGGCCTTTTAAAGCACCAGCGCACCTCGACTGTGTGCGCGCGGAGGGGGTGGGGGAGAAGAGGAGAGTAGATCGTGTGGGCAAATGTATTTCACATCCATCCCACGCCCAGCCATAAAATCCGACGCGCGCGCGCGCGCACACCCCCCCCCCCCCAGACCCAGACCACGCTCTACCCATCTGCAACCCCACAGCCCCGAACATGAAGACGGGGATTCCATCAGAAAACCTCATTTCCCCCCTCCCCCCACCCCCGAACCTCTTTTGAAACAGGGCTGGGGAAAAAAAACCCCCCCCCCCCCCCGCCAGGTCTACACCTTGAGGCTCACTGGCCATGCCAAGGCTCCCTGGTAAGAACTGAACACACCATTCTCTAAGCTCCAGGAGGGGTGGGATCGAGAGCCAGCCTCCTTGCTTGTCATTTCTAGTACATCTTTTGAGTCCTTTCATCCAAGAAAGGAGACATGTTGCTGTCCCTAAGGAGGTTGGGTATCTAGCAGTATGTTTGACAGATCGAGACAAATCATTTAAGCAGCAGTTAGTGCCTGCACACAACAACTGATTTTCCATGAGGTTTTTTTTTTTTTTTACACACACACAGTAAGTAGGACAGTGGTTACAACACTCACACTTATTGGAATCTAGTCATAGCTCTGCCACGGTTCAAAACGAATAGTGTTAACAGAGTTCCTCCCCCCTCTCTGTGCCTCAATTTCCCCACCTGGAAAATGCGGATAATGGTCTCGACTACCACTCAGGAGTAAGCAATTGCTCACATTTTGCCACTTTACCTAGAGCACTTTGAGATCCTCAAATGAAAGGCATTATAGGAGGATAACATGTTTGGATGGACACTCTGGGGGAAGGTCTGTCTTAGTGTGTAGCTACATGAGACACTAGCACAATGGGGTTCTGATCTCTAGGGCTGGGTCCCCCATGCACTCCAGCAGTACAACTACATAATATTTTTGCTTCCGGCACATGGTCTGCACAACACGTGGAGTGTATAATGTCTTGTTTTGCTAATAAGCCAACTCACTGGCAGACTCTAGTGGCTCTGAAGAAGTCATTGTGGTCTCAATTCATTCATGGGGGGCAGAGAGCCGCCGCGTAATAACCGTTGACAAAAGCAACTGCTTTAATCCATCATGGTCATGACTGATGCTAATTGCACACCAGAGCCCTTCTGAAATGTGCCTTTCACTCCACAACATGGTGCTCAAAGACCACTGCCAGCGATAACTGCAGTGTGTACCAAAGTATCTCTAAGCCACCTAAAGCAAAAGGATTTAACACAATAGAAACCACAGACTAGATCCTCAGCTGGTGAGACTGCTCCCTTGACAGCTGTCTATCCCAGCAATCTGGCCCTGCACTGGGATTCACTAATTTGATTAGCTTCCCTATCCCACCCTTTGAAGAGGGAAAAATATAAACCAACTCCTAAAATAAAGGTTTAGAGCCTTCTTGAAAATTTAGGTGTACAACAGGGAGCTTGAGCACATCCCAAGATATCTTATGCCCCAATGCAGGGGCAAAATCCTTAATAACTAATACCACCAATCTATAGATCTCAAAATGCCTTACAAAGGAGGTCAGCATCATTATCCTCATTTTACAGGTGGAGAAACAGATACAGAATGGCAACACAGATGTACCCAAGGGCACCCAGCAGCAGAACCTATGTCTCCAGTATTCCTGCCTAGTGCTCCATCCAATAGATATTATTACAGACCTGGATTTTCAAGAGTTCAGGTCAGATATTTGAATGCTCAGAGGCTGGATTTCCCAAAGAGCTCACAGCCCTTTGAGGAACTAAAAGAGCAGCACTCAGCAGGTCTTAGTGACACCATCCACAAGTTGCCACAAAGCCTAGCATCCAAAGCCACGTATTCTGAAAAAACCTGTCCAATAGCCCCTATTCCCAGTGAAGCCAACGGCAACACTCATTGACTTGGATGACTGCAGGATCGTGCTCCTAGCTTCAGCCCTGCAGTTTGTTACAATGATCTCATTTATAGATAAGTACAGTCGTTGGGATTTTAGTTACTGTTTTGATATGGAAGAGGGAGGACCATGCCTGAAATCAAATCAATCCCCAAAGCCTCCCAAAACATTCAACCTGTAAAGTATGTGCAAATAGAGGAGATTCAGACTCCCTTGGGCCAGCTCCTGTTCATTTACATCAGTGTAAATCCAGAGCAACTCTACTGAAGGCAGTGAAGTTACCCCTAATCTGCATTGGCATACCTGGATCAGAATCCAGTCCTTTGGTGGGGTGGATTCATTGTTTTGGAGAGGGGGGTTAGAATTGAATGTCTCATCCTGGAAAGTATAGTGGGCCATTCCAAAGTTATTCTGAGATGTGGGGGGGGAGGAAGAACCTAAAGAAGAGAATATATCTATCTTTAGGCATTTGATATAGCATATTAATTATCGGTCCCAGCAACCTCCTTGTTCACCTGAATACATCCTGCACTCACTATGCTCCAACATGCCTGGTCCCAGAGTACACAAGGGAAGAGGCTACAAAGAGCCACTTTTACTTTGCTCCTCTCAGCAATGGCCAGGCTTCTACTTCCAGAGATCCCATTGATTTTTAAACAGCTGCAGGATCAAACCTCTCCACCTGAGTGCTAACCTCTCCAAAGACAGCACAGTATAGGCTGCACCCTACCCCCCTCTGCAATGGGCATGGAGAAGTCAAGCTCCCGTAGGGCTGATAGTGAGAAGTCTGGTCCGAATGGCTAGCACCCACCTCCAGCTGCTGCAGGTGGGATGGGGCAGCATGAAGGACAGAATAGAGTCCTTAGGCCTCTTCTGAACCCAACCCCTCCCATGAGAAGACCCTCACTTGGAAATACCTGCAGTCAAGAGGGGTTACTTAAAACCACCATCACCCTAGTGCAAGGCATTTGCTGTGGTCAGGGACCATCCTAGAGACACAAGCAAGTGATTCAGCACCCTGCAAGGTCTTTAACACTGTCAATGGAGCATCCCTAGAAGACAATGAAGGCCTGGGACACTGGCCAATCAGGCTGCGGGAATGGTCTCACTCATCTGAGTGAAATACAGAACATGTGCACCCAGCAGTGTCTCTGGAGGAGGGAATGTCACCATGCAAGCAGCTTAGTCAGGACTGTGAGGAACACAGAAGCAGCCCCATTCTCCCCCCAGCAAAGCCAGAATATGGGGCACTCTGAGCCAAGCCCCAGCCAGAGCTGGGTGGAATGGCAGGTTTATGGCTGGATTGGGACATTAGGTAGCCCTGTACAATGGGGAAGGTTACAAAAAAGGAGCTAAGAGGCTAAGGAAATGACTGAATAAGCTGTACTCCCCACCCTCAGAAATGGCCATAGGAAGCAGTGACTCAGACACAGTTTCTCCCGTGTTTTCTCCTTATCCCTGCAGCATTAAGCTCAAGATATTCCAGCCAAGATGCCACCGACTCCCCAGCCCTGTTCCAGGAGGGCAGGAATCAGGAAGAGTCCCACCCACTCCCACATGCCTGGAACCAAGGTTGGGACAACCCAGAGTAGAACTTTTTCCTCCTGCAGACAAGAGTTCAACGCCCATAGCAAAAGCCACCACCAGACCTTGCAAATCATTGTGGTTTTTGGAGCCCCATCTGCCACAGGCCAGGGTCCTTAGCCTCCTCAGCATGGTGACAACAGTTCTCATTTAACATTCGAGTGAAGACGGTCCCTTCCCATCAGTTTCAATAAAGCAGCTCCTAGAAAGCACTACAGATTTTTAAATAGAGTGACAGCCCTGGAGGACCATTATTCTCTGCAAAATGGGGACGGTCCAAACAGCCTTGACCAGAAGCCCTCTCCAGGAAGGGCTCTACCTTCTCAGATTTTTATCATCCTACTATCTGATCAGCTCACAAGCAAGCATGGCTTTAACCTCACATCAACCCTACCAGGCAGGGAAAGGTGAGTTATTCTAAAAGGTCACAGAGTTATTCACTGTCTGTTCCCATTCAGTCACTTGCAGCTTGGCTGAAAGCTGCCAACGGGGACCAGGTCTGGCGGTAGTTTACACAATACCAACCAGGGACTGGGACAGAGTCCCACCAGACTCAGCTTCTACAGGCCAGTGAGCAGCCAGCCTGGTGCAAATGTCAGTAAATTCACAACTATGAGCAACAGGTGAAAAGTCTCCATATCCCATTGGAAATGCTTTGGTTCTAGTCCCTGTATAATAAAGGACAGTTAAATAGAGGAAAACAACTGAAGATCTTTGCTCTGAAAGGGGACAAGGTCTTCATTATACACACATGCACTCAACCAGAAGATAAGGGCTAGTTGCAAGAATCCCTGGGTAAATACTAGATCATGTTGGTCCCTTCTAACCTTAATCTATGAATCTGCTCAGCTGGTGACATTCTTCTTCCCCAGTTACCATACAACTGCTACTCTGAAACCTTCACCATATTTATATATGGATATAGACTAAGACATAACACCACCTGTGTTCCACTCTATGCATCCAAAGAAGTGGGCTGTACCCTATGAAAGCTTATGCTGAAAAAAAATTTGTTAGTATCTAAGGTGCCACAACTACTCCTGTTCTTCATATGGTGAAGAGTTCCTAGCAGACTGTTGGCTCTAACATTGCTTGGGGACAATACAAATACCCTGAGTAAGTTCATGTTTGGGATGATCAATATGCCTAGATACTAAAGTGCTGGATCAATTAATCCAGCCCCAGTCTGAGACCACAGCAGAGGGGCAGCTGGAATCAGTAAAGGGAAAGCAGAGCTTGGCATCAAGAGACCTGGATTCTCTTCTTGGCTATCAACCTTGGGCCAGGCCTCAAGTGATTGGCCCAACTCCCATTCAAGTCTTTCCAGAGGAAGTTGGATAAAGCTCTTAGTTTCTCTGTGCCTCATTCAGTCTGGGAAAACAGCACTTACATGTTTGACTCAAGTGTTTTGAGAGCTACAGTATGCATGATAAGAGGAAAGTAATTTCATTTTTTCTCTAGTATGCTAAAGCAAGCTAAGAGTCAGTTGAGCATAACATCATGACCACAAACAGGTATAAGGAACAGTTTAAACCACCAACATAATCATATGAACAACCCTATCTGCTGCATGGGCAGTGGAGAACTGCCTTCCTCTGAAGATCAGATACTTCTAACAGCCAGAAGAAAATAATTGGAAGCCATGTACCATTGGATACAGTGGGGCAAATAGTTTGTTCCTGCATTTAAATTCCACAGGCAACTTTGACAGAGAAAGAACCAATCCCAAAGCAAGGGACTGTGGTGGAAGCTCTGTGTTGTCTCCTCTCCTTTCCTACTGTGCGTCTCTGCCATCCTCCCTCCCACTCCAAAGATCCCAAACAGCGGATTTGATTCATCACCTGACCATACTTTTCAAAAAGGGGCCACTGATTCTGGCTCCTCACCTTGAATCAGAGGTGCTGAGCCACCATCACTCCAGCAGAAGTCAGATTCAAGTGCCCAGCCAAAAAGCTCAGGCCACAGGGGCCTAAAACCAGGGACCCAGAAACAGTCACTCAGAAAATGTGGCTTCATAAATCTAAAGCACCCTATGACACCATCACTTCCTGATTTTCTCCAAGACTCCCAGACAGCATGCTCCCCTTCAAAACAGCTGTGACTTCTCCTGTGTGCACTCTGAGCCTGGAGTCAACCATCCTCCGCATGGGTGTCACAAGCAAAATGCCAAAATACAATTAACATTTAAAAACCTAGCTCATCCCAATTCCCACCACGCATTGTTACACCACTGAATGGCACAACATCTCCCTGGCAGAAGCAGACAGGCCTAAATGTGACCATCAAGGAGGGAAATATGTTTGACTCGGTGAGTTGTGGGGAAGAGAAGTTCCTACTCCAATAAAATAAAGGGATGTGCATTTCATTAGGATTGAGTGAAGCACAGTTGGAGTGGGGATGTCTAAGATATAATATTTTTCCTCTGCCGCAGACGGTGCTCATCTTCTGAGCTGTTCGGAACACACTGGAAGCGTTTATCAAATAATGCAAAAATGATTGCTGAATGGGGCTGCCGAGATCTGATTCTTCAGATGGCTGATCATATAAAAAAAGATACTCAACATGAACTCAGTCCAGTCAGTAAATGGCTTGCCGTATGCAGCATGAAATACAATATTCATCATCCACAAAGATCGATACAGCTTCATCATAGTCAAATGACACATCACTGGCTGCTCACCCATTTTGGGAGGCAGGGCACTAAGCCACTGGAGAACAATTTCCCCTTTGGTGGGCTTTGGAATCCAGGGGACAGCTTGTAGAAATGTTACTAGCTCTATGCACCCTGTTGGTTTTCCCCTGCTCAGGAGCTGGCCCTGTCAGGTCATGGCTCTGCCACCCTTACTCTCAGTGAGAGTCATTCACCCCAGTGCAAATGGCAACACACCAGCCTATGCAACACAAGCCAGAGGGACCCAAGTGCTGGCCTTCTGGGAAATTCCACCAACCAAGCAGCTCCTTACTCCACCAGTAGTCTGACCGGCTGCAAATGGGGCTAATTCCAGAGGAAGGTGCCACTCCCAGCAAGCGGTAATGGCTGTAAAGTGCTGATCTTCACAGATGTGCACCCACAGCCGGTGCAAAGCCCCATTGAGGTCCCGATGCTACTTAATCCTTCATTCCATTGGGGCTTGGCACAAGGGTCCACCTGCAGTGAGCAGAGTGCAGGATTAGGGCCTGGAGAAATGGTGTATCCTTCACTGAAGCCTTAGATCAGCAGAACAAAGGGAACACTGGGATCAACTCCTCCCCCACCCCATTTAAAAAATGGCTATGTACAAATATTATCCAGCCTCAACGAGCCTGGCTCTTTTCCAGCTCCGAAGGTCATTTCATCCACTGACTTGTATCATTTCAGCATAAGCAGGCAGAAGCGCCATCCACAAATTTTCGTTAAAAGGAAAATTTGAAACCACATCATATGGGCTGGTCTCTCCTCCATTGTTCTGCAGAAACAGTTCAGGGATTTGTGTCAAAGCCACTGCCTCATAGCCCTCTTTATGGGTCGGCAAAATAAACCTCTGAAACCCACACATGGGCCTTTTCCTATGGGCTCCCTTTTAACTGTGTTTGGCTAGATTTGGTGCATAGTGAATTTCCTGCTGGTAAGAAGAATGGAGGAGGGGGCTAGGAGAGGAGACAAGTCTATTAATATTACAGTTTAAATTAGAACTATAGGCATAATATCCACACAATTAAAACCAAAAAGGGTCCTGGCAAGAGCATGTGTGCACATATATGTGAAGTTCCAGAGGAATGGGAGGGGTGTTGCTTTAAGAGCATCCCTTTGTGAGCAAATAGAACAAGGACCAGAAATCTTCTCACTCAGGTTGCCGCAAGATCAGATAGAGGAATGAGGCATTTTGTTGTTCAGTTCAAGGATCCTGTTCTGTGCCAAGAATCAGAGGAGTAGCCGTGTTAGTCTGGAATTGCAGAAGTGACAAAGAGTCCTGTGGCACCTTAAAGACTAACTAAAATTTTTTTAGAGCATAAGCTTTCGTGGGCTAATACCCACTTCGTCGGATGCATGCAGTGGAAGTATCCAGGGGCAGGTATAAATAGGTAGGCAAGAACCAGGTGGGAGATAACAAGGTTAGTCCAATCAGGCTGAACCAGCTTGTTATCTCTAATCAGGGAGGGTGAGGTGTTCCTCTAGCAGTAGAATTGGAGGTGTGAATAGCGAGAGAAGAAAAGCTGCTTTTGTAGTTAGCTAGCCATTCAAAATCTCTATTCAGTCCCAAATTGATTGTGTCAAATTTGCAAATGAATTGCAGCTCTGCAGTCTCTCTTTGCAGTCTGGACTTGAAGTTTTTTTGCTGCAAAATGCTGACCTTTAAATCTTCTATGGTGTGTCCAGTGAGGTTGAAGTGCTCTCCTACAGGTTTTTGAATATTGCCATTCCTGATATCTGATTTGTGTCCATTTATCCTTTTTCATAGGGACTGTCCAGTTTGGCCGATGTACATAGCAGAGGGACATTGCTGGCACATAATGGCGTATATTACATTGGTAGATGTGCAGGTGAATGAACCAGTGATGGTGTGGCTGATCTGGTTTGGTCCTGTGATGGTGTTGCTGGTGTAGATGTGTGGGCAGAGTTGGCATCGAGGTTTATTGCATGGATTGGTTCCTGAGTTAGAGTTATTATGGCGCGGTGTGCTGTCGCTGGTGAGAATATGCTTGAGGTTGGCAGGTTGTCTGTAGGCCAGGAGTGGCCTGCCTCCCAAGGCCTGTGAAAGTGAGGGATTGTTGTCCAGGATGGGTTGTAGATCACTGATGATGCGTTGGAGAGGCTTTAACTGAGGACTGTAGGTGATGGCCAGTGGTGTTCTGTTTTCTTTCTTGGGCTTGTCTTGCAGCAGCAGGCTTCTGGGTACACATCTGGCTCTGTTGATCTGTGTCCTTATTTCCTTGTGCGGGTACTGTAGTTTTGAGAAAGCTTGGTGGAGATCTTGTAGGTGTTGGTCTCTGTCTGAGGGGTTGGAGCAAATACGATTGTACCTCAGTGCTTGGCTGTAGACAATGGATCGTGTGGTGTGCCCGGGGTGGAAGCTGGTGGCATGAAGGTAGGCGTAGCTGTCAGTAGGTTTTCGGTATAGGGTGGTGTTGATGTGGCCGTCATTAATTTGCACCGTGGTGTCCAGGAAGTGGACCTCCTGTGTAGACTGATCCAGGCTGAGGTGGATGGGGGGGTGGAAGCTGTTGAAATCATGGTGGAATTCTTCCAGAGTTTCTTTCCCATGGGTCCAGATGATGAAGATGTCATCAATGTAGCGTAGATAGAGGAGGGGCGTGAGTGAACGAGATTTGAGGAAGCGTTGTTCCAGGTCAGCCATAAAGATGTTGGCATACTGTGGGGCGATGCGGGTGCCCATAGCGGTGCCACTGGTCTGGAGGTATATATTGTTACCAAATTTGAAGTAATTGTGTGTGAGGATGAAGTCACAGAGCTCAGCAACCACCTGTGCTGTGGCATCATCAGGGATACTATTCCTGACAGCATGTATTCCATCTTTGTGTGGGATGTTTGTGTAGAGAGCCTCTACATCCATGGTGGCTAGGATGGTGTTTTCTGGAAGGTCACCAATGCATTGTAGTTTTCTCAGGAAGTCGGTGGTGTCACCGTTCTGTGCCAGTGACTCAGTGGAACTCAAAGGGCCAATTTCTAAGAGAGTTGGGGGGAAAAAAGAAAAGACCACCAAAAGTAAACAAAAAGGCCATTGTCCTTTAGCGCTGTTTTATAATAGAAGAGCCTGTTAGATCCTCAGCTGGAGCAAAGCAGGGCAGCCGCATCAAAGAGATGGGCCCATTTAAAAAAAAAGTCTCTGCTAAAATTCTTGGGTCAGAGACTCAATCTTGTGTTGCAGTTCTGTCTGCTTCAATCCAGTTACACCGGTTCATGTCCAAGGGCCAGATATTCAGCCAGTGTAAATCAGCATCACTTCATTGGAGCCCATGAACCCGATCTCCAACCGGTGTAAACCAGCATTGGTCAATGAAGTCGACAGAGCTACATAGAAATACTCCAGCTGAACATCCAGTCCAGCACTTTGAAACCAAATGAGCCACTTGTCAAATCCAGCATTTCTATGTTTTGCAATGCAAGCCTGGATTTACGTTACCAAGAGTTCTGGGGGTGGGAGGACAGATTTGCCAAAACATTAAATATATATAGGAAATAAGCAAGCTAAAAAAATATAGTCTGATTTCTTTCCGCAAGAAAAAACCTCCTATATACAAACAGCACATGAATGTGGGTAATAGATATGGATATTTCAGTGAATAAGATGGCTTTTTTATTCGATCAGCACTCACGTCTAGCCCATACTTCCCCAGAACAGAAGACATTCTACTGCATGTCAGACTATTTTTGGATAAAGATAACAAACCTCGTATGTGCCTCATGACTGAACTAGATCTCTGTGGAAAGCGTTGCATTTTAAGCATCTGGGCTCACGCAGAGGAATCAGTAACTGAAGGAGGGATGTCTTTTCTTTGACACCTCCGCCTCTGAAGCGAGCAATAATCACAGAAGAAAGCAGTGTCGACTAACCACCAGGTTTCCAGGGGGTGCTGAGCAGAGCGCTCTTGGGATGCCTTCTCCCCCATGCCTGCATTACTTTGCAAAGGCTGAGATGCTACCCAGACTCTTCCGCACGGGCAGAGCGGGGAATTCTTTTGTGGACTGAGGCGCCGTCTAGTGCCCAGATTATTATGAGTTTGCAGCCAGGCTGCAGCAGGGCCAGTCTAAGGGCCTCCCTGTGCACAGCCAACTATGGCAGTCCACAGCTGCTGGACCCAGGCCAAAGTTTGCTCCCATCAAAGAAAAGTGCATGGAAGAGGTGAAAAGTTGGGGGAGGGGGGAAATTGTGCATGGAACAATACAATATCCCTACACCGAATCATGCACTCACCTTACACACAGGTGGGTGTGTACACACACCCCCAACCAATGCAAGCATGCAGACCTACAGATGCATTTGCAGACCCACACAACCTCTGTGCGGCAGAGAGCCTGGTCTATGACAAGGAGCCTAGATGCTACATTAATCCAAATTAAATACACCTGGTCATTGTAAAGCCTTGTTGGAAAAGTCCCCTAGAACTTGTTTCAAGAGGTCCTGGACAGTAGATGGAAGTAAAGAGAATTTGCTTCAGTATCTGTCTTCAAGGATAATGCTGCAGCTTGTCCTTGAATGAAGACATGAATGTCCAGAATCAGTCAGGGAGCTGGGGTAACGGGTCCCCTCCCGCAACTGGGGCTTGAGACTTGAATAACTCCAGCAGTTGGGCTTTAAATCTTCCCCTTGCCAGACTCTCCCACTGGCAGGAATTGCTCTGGCTGACATTCAGCTTAAAATTTTCCCTTTGGTCACGGTCATCCTCTAACACACGGGCCCCTTCACCACATCATGAAAAAAAGTGTGGCATCTATTCTGGAGTTCACAGCACCTTCACTGTCTGTTTGAGCTGCCTGGAGAACCGAAGGCAGAATAAAGCAATTGGTTTCTTCTCTTCAGCAACACTTCCACCTAAAGGCAGAACTGCTGTAAAGAGAAGCAACCTGAGCTAGCACATTCCTCGGATAAAACCATCCTCATCCGAGAGAGGCACATCAGACATCTCCACTTCTGCACACACCACTGTCATAGCCCTTAGTCCCAGAAACACCTGTCATTGAAGGATGAAGCAGAGGCCAATGAAACTCAGTGCACTAGTTGATCTAGGATCAGACCAAGAAGGATACTGAGTGTTGAGTGTTCCCCATATATAGGATTGGGACTTTCCTGGCAAGTTGTCAGTTAGTGGTGAGCCCAACAGAGAACAGTGCCTAATTAAATGGTATAGCCAACTTTCTGCTAAACCAACTCATGCATTCGGCCATTGGATGGACACTTGTAACAATCTTTATAAGAGTTCATTCTCAGTATTGTCTGTTCAGCATTTATCACCTGTGCAATCTATAACAGGTCTGATACTCCATTTTTAGAGAACCAGCACAGCTGCTTCTACCAATCGTTTCAGAAAAATGGTAAGGGTCTCTTGGTTCAAAGTGCAACTCAACAGTGCATAGAGGGAAGGAAGAGGGAATAAAAAAAACCTACAGAAAGTTTGGTTTCTGGAGCTTGAGCAAATAGAATAGGGCACCGAAGCCCAAAGACACCACTCCTCATATAGTCTCTCTAAGTGAAAATCATGAGAACACACACACCACTGCAACTCCAAACGCTCAGCCATGAGTTTAGAAAGCTCACCACAGTTCCCTAGGAGTTCAGAGAGTCGGACCAGAGACCTGGGGAAATGCCCCCACAATCTAGGATTAGTCCTTATGCTAAGAGCCTGACTCTCACTTGTTCCATTCCCGCACCTGGGCCAGGCACACAGAGGAAGACGCAAAGCTCTTCATTTTCAAAATATGAAAACTGGACATTTCAAAATGGTTTCAAGCCAGATTTGTCTAAACTGACCCTTTTTGCCAACTGTTTCCATTTGGACAAGTCCATATTTTCTGGTGGAAGAACTTCCCCTTAGAAAGTTCCCAATCTGCTATAACCCTGGTATTACTTGGGCTGTCAGCTCTTTGGGGGCAGAACCATCTTTTGTACAGCTTCAAGCACAACGGGCCCTTGGTCCATCACTAGGGCTCCCCCTCACTGTTGCAGTTAACATTTAAACATATCAACTATCAATATGTTCAAAAGTCTCTTCCTCCACACTAACATTTTTTGCTACTACAATATAAACCTCAGGAGTTGCAAACCCCTAAGGAATGGAGGTTGTTAGTTACTCTGAAATGTTCACAACTCTGAACAAAACATCCTGGTTGTTTTCTTTCAGGAGTTTACAATTGAACATTGACTTAATACATCTTTGAAACTATACTACGCAGAAGAAAAATGTGCTTTTAACCATCTTAATTTCAACAAAACAAGCACAGTTTCCTTACCTTGTCAAATCTTTAAAACTTTATATTTTTAATAGTTTAACACAGTACTGTACTAGATTTGTTTTTGAAAAATTTTTTAATCTGCAGCTGCATGATTGAGTACTTCTGGCTCCAAATGACGTGCATGGTTGACTAGTCAGTTCATAGTTAAGGTTTTACTGTAGTCTTTAAGTCACTAAATTTGTCACATGAATTGGTTTTTAAAGGCCTTCTTTCCCCTCTGGAGGGAAGATGCTTACATGGTTAAAACCAGTGACGTGGTTTGAAATAAAGAGGCTATTTTTTTGGTCTAAACAACAAAGAAACAAGAAAAGCAGAGACATTGTTAACTCTGAAATACCTCCCATTGTGCACGCTTAGCACATTTTTTGATGGGACTCGGGAGAACATGTGGCCTAGTTCTGAAATTAGACACCAAAGGCGGAGAATTCTTTAAACATGTTCTATTAAAACACCCAGCTCTGCCCATGGTCCGTACCTGGGAAGCCATTTATGAATCCGGTACCAGTTAGGGGCCCAACAAGGGCATTTAAGAATAGTGAGGGGCCAGCCCCCCAGCTGGTCGAAGCCAGCTGGTCTCCACCCATGCCCATTTATGTGGATTCAGACCCGCTGAGGATCTGGCCTGAGACTTCTCTGGTCTCTTCAGTGAAAAGAACGCCACCCGTTAGCCAGCAAAGGGGGCCAATTGCTGCTCTCAGCAGAAAGGCCAAATAGCAGAGATGCTATCCGTGAGGCTCAACACACTTCTGGAAGGTGATCCAGTGATGGGTGCAGGATAAGAACTCAGCCCCGAGCCAGCAACGGGTTTTACTGTAAGTACCTGAGTGGGTGCATTTGTGCAGGATCAAGACCTAAAACTGGAAGGACTACATGGGCCAGGGAGACTCATCCAAAGAGCGTGTACTGAGGCACACCAGCGGGGAACCATGCAGGGCAGGTTTTCCTGCTTGCAGGCTGTCGCTGTTCTGTGAGTAAATAGTTCTCAGCCTCCCAGGCTCTCATACCAGCAGCTTTCCTCAGCACTAAGTGTGTGTAGATTATTATGACTATGAAGAGTTTGAACAGCCAGCAGGGAATACACAGCGAAGGCTGCAGGTCACCCGATTGCACAACAGACCCATCCTTAACTCTCACCTTTGGAGGTGTTGGGGGCCTCAAGCTGGAGGGTGAGCTAAGCGTGCTGCCGCTGGCTCTGAGCTGCTTGGTCCTTGCCCAGCAGCCTCTCTCTGTACCAAATACATTTCTAGACCTGCAGGATTTTGATGGGAAATCTTAACCTACACCCAAAGCCAGTAGCACATCTCTCTCGCCATGAGGCAGCAGTGAACTGCTGAGGATGCAAGGGAGAGCCAGGACTGGATCTCTGGGGATCACCCTGAAATGGGCTCAGAGATGAAGCCTTGACTGAAGGACAAGAGCAACATGTGGCTTTTTGTTCCCACCTGGAGCAGTCTCCCCTCCTCTTTGAAAATTGGCAGAGACAAGTCAAGTCACTGACTGAGGATGAGCAGACACAGGGAAATCCACGAGTTAGCAGGCAAAACCCTCTGCAGTACATTGAGGAAGTCAGAGGGTGAAATTCACCCCAGCAGAAAGGCCATGCAAGCAGCATCTGGCCCTTAGATTGCAATCTTCCTGGGGGAGTGGAATCTTCACATCCCAAGCGTGCGTACAGCACCTTGCACCATGAGGTCCAGAGCCCTGATTAGAGACTCCGGGTGCTACAACACTGCAAAGGCCCATGCACCACTTAAGGTAGGACTTTAGGGTTAAATCCATTCAAATGACCAATGAAGGAGGCTCTTGGTGCCATCCATGAACTGGTGAAACCCAGCAGCTGACCAGTCTTGGGGAGACCCCACTGTCCCTTTCCTTCCAAACCCTTCGAGCAAAGCTAGAGGAGAGGAATCTTTGGCGATTTCTACATTACACTAGACGGAGGACAGTACAATCATTCTGCATACACTCTCAACCAACAAAGGCGGATGGGGGGAGCCCCATATGGAATTTGTGGGAAGCGGGGGTTCTATTAGCATTTGCCATGGTCTCTTTACAACACTAACGAACCGAGGCCATGGGATCAGAGGAGATTATGTTAAAACTTGCACTAATTAACTTCACAGCGACAGGGAGCTAGAGGAAGGTGAGCACGTCTCCATAGCCTTGCGCTTGGCAGGAAAACGCACACTCAGCAATCAGAACAATTTCCAACTTGGCTGCAGATTACGCAGTCATGTTCAAAAGAGGGCAGATGGGTCTCAGCCCAGAGCCATGCGGGAAGTTTTGCAAATGCTTTAGAAAGGCCGTGGGCCCAGTTATACAAGCTGTGGGAGGGGGCAGTCTGATCACCCCCTTGCTCACCAAGGACTTCTGTGCTGGCATCAGGTGTGTGATTGACAGCCCTGGGGAGTGCAGCTGTCTATGCCTCCCCCACACTTCCCTGCCAGTATGCTTCAGCCCCAACACAGCGAGACCCCATCCGAGACAAAGGGGTTCAGTCTGTGTCCCATTCAGTCTTCTACTGACCGGGCTAGCCACTGGGACCAGAGCTCAGTGGGGATACTCGCCCCCAAGGCCTGGAGTGACACATGCACATCACAGCTGACACCAAGCACTAACAGCTTCCTGTCACTCCTGAGCCAGGATCTGAACCACTGACCTAGAAACAAATGGCTCAGCGGACTGAGACTGAACCCTGGGGCTAACCAGGCCCCTCTGCCATGGACTTAAGGGAGCCCTCACCCTTAGTCACCTCACATCACAACAGTGACACAGCAATGTCTTCCCTCATTACAGATGCCTGTGGGACTCACGCACCCCACCAGAGGCACATGTGGAGGGGTGAAAGGTCATCAGACAATGCCCGGAAGCCAGCAGTTGCTTGCATCTCAGCAGCTAACTAGAGACCAGGACCCCATTGCGCTAGGTGCTGTACATGGTAAGCGATTCCAAGAGCTCACGATACAGACACACTGGAGGAGGAAGCCTTTGGATCCCCATGTCACAGATGATGACCTGAGTCTCAGAATCTAAGTGGCTCGCCCAAGGTCACACAGGAAACAGAATTTAAAAAAATGAAATAAGCCAACACTGAGTTTAGAAACATCTCTGTTCTCTTCTCCCTTTGGCTGGGAGCGGAGCAGCAGCCATGCGGTTACAGTAATAGCATGAAGCCAATGAGTAGCAAGCCCTGGGAGGATTCCTTCCAGGGCCCAAGTGACAGAGCTGGCTAATAAGCACAGAACATTGGCCAGGCAAATCTCATTAGAGCTGCCATTTGCTTTAGGGTAAATATTGCACAAAGCAAAACCCATCATCATCTCAATTTAAAAGCAGGCCCAGGGCGATGACGGGGGCAGGGTGGTTATTCCCCGGTTTTTGTTTTTTTTTTAAAAAAAAAATGGGCTTCTGCAGCCATGTCCCAAGTGGGAGTTTACAACTCATGCCTTATGCTGCACAGAAGCCCTCTTAAAGCATGTGCCGCACAGCCTAGCGCCTGCAGAATGGCAGGGGGCTTGACATAGGCATTCAAGTGACATCTCTGCACAGAAGGGCAAAATTCACTAGTGCATTAGAACACCAGAGACGAATCCAGCCCATAAGATTTTATCCACTTCCTGAGTCTAATATACCTTCCTGACCCCATGTAAGTGGGTGCAACTCCACTGTGCTTCCTTACAGCAGGCCTGATATTAGCCCAATCTCCATTTCCATTTCTAGTCTTGCAGATTACCAAGAATGCAGTGCACAGAAGCAGTCTGAATTCCGGCCCGCTAGAACATTAGTCTCTGTGGGCGGCACTTATGCATCTGAGATACAGAGTAACAAGGGGACCACTAGGGACTCCGTTTTCAGACAACATGTAATGAGCCATTACTGGGATGGTACAGCTATCACAGCTGTTAGTGTGGCCCAGACCTAGCTCCTTCAGCACCCAAAGAACCAGCTGTCACCAGATCCGCTAAAAACGCCTTCAGACACCTAAAAATGGCTTTTGTACCCAGAGGGGGCAGCCATTAGGGACTGACCTGACTACATGGAAAACAGCTCAGACATCCCTTCTATGTTGACTTTTCACTGGGAAGTTTGTTTCCAGCACACCAGGCCCAGTAGGTATCAAAGTTTTTCCCTCAGCAGGAGGAGGAAGGATGGGGACTGGAATTCAGGAGAATTAGATTCCACTTCTGGCTGTGCCACAGATTGACCTGGGCCAAGTCACTTCATCACTCCGTGCCTCAATTTCCCCATCTGTAAGTTGGGGCTAATGATAATCCCTTTCTCTGTTCAGACTGTAAACTCGTCAGGGCATGGACTTGTGTCTGAATACTGCCTAGCAGCTTCAAGCAAATATGGGAGCTCCAGGCACAAACTGTCGCACATCATAAAATAATCAGCAGGGGGATGAATTATCTTGGGTGGAGCGGAAGCTGGAGGCATGGAAGATCCATGAGAAGAAAGCAGCATCTTCAGCTGGATTTCTCCTGCGGGTGATGCCCTGTAACCGGGCCTAGTATCCTGCACAGTGCTGGGTCTTGTTTTTAAAGCACAGGCGCTTCCCCTCATCCCGCTGATGTGCAATACTCCAGAACATGCTCATATCCTCAAATTCCAGCTCTGAAGATTCCCAGAGTGAGAGAGAGAGCAGACACATCGTTAGGGCTTCCACTTGATGTGTGGGGCCTGTTTCTACCAGCAGCAATCATTCAGTAGCAGTAAAATAAATAAAGCGGCAGCATTTGGTAGTAAAATTAACTGATGGCCGGACAGCCGACTCTCCTTCTGCTCCTGACAGGATGATTAGAAGAAAATCTTTACACATTAGCCAAAGCAAAAGCTGTGAGGGGATGGTTAATCCACTCAGACTGCTGCACCTGGCCAGTCCAGTTTACAGAGGAAGTGTAGTGTAGTGGGTAGACTATTAGCCTCAAACTCAGAAGCCTGGGTTCAATCCTCTGCCTTGTCAGACTCTCGGTATGCCCTCAGGCAAGTCACTTTGGCCTGGTCTTGACAGGGAGGAAAAAGTTTGCTTTTAACTGGCGTTCATTAAAACATGGTTGCCACCCTGAGGTAAAAATCCCAACAAAGCCCATGTAGTGTGTAGTTTTCACACAAGTGAGCAGGTTGAGGGATCGGTATGGGACCTAGGCTCCTTGATCTTCAATGGGACCTGCCAACTTGTATGAAAGCAACAGCCTGCCTTGTTTTCATGAGGCTCTTACCTCACACGAGCCAACCCAAGGTCAGAACTCAGATTTTTTTCCTAGTGAAGATGCACTTGGTCCCTGTGTACAGATGGGAGCTGAGCCAGCAGGGACAACAGCCCTGTCTCACAGGGTGGTGAGAGGATAAATGGAAGTGCTCCCATACTATGGTGATGAGGGCCACAAGAAATGATGGATTTACTCTGCAGCAAGAGAGATTTAGGTTAGATGTGAGGGGGAGAAAAAACCACTAACTAGAAGGGTAGCCAAGCTCTGGAACAAGCTGGAGTCCCTGTTACTGAAGCTTTTTAACAAACAGATGCACAAACACCTGTCAGGGATGGTCTAGGTGTATTCAGTCCTACCTCAGCACAGGAGGCTGGGTGCGATGCCCTCTTGAGGTCCCTTCCAGGCCTACATTTCTACAGAGCTTTTTATATTGACCAGGTTAGGACACTATGGACTCCTCTTCCTCAGGCTTCTGCAAGGAGACAGGCTCGTTCAGCATTCGGTCCCCTAGCTGGTGGGGGTAACATTGAGAGCGGCTCTGCTTTGGCATCAAACAGCCTGCATGCAAGTCTGACAACATTATACACTTGAGGGTTGAAGCAACTGCCTGTTCTGGCTGGCTACCTGAACGCTGCTGCAAGATGCATGGAAAATACCAGTGTCCTCTGGTATTGACAATTGCAGAAGCCCCTAGAGGCCACAACAGAGACCAGGGCCCATAGAGCTAGGGGCTCTACAGACACTGAGATGGGCCCGGAGTTTACAATTTAGCCAGCTTCTACTGACAGGGAACTGAGGCACAGAAACTGGTCTACACCTGTGGCGCTCAGGAGTGAAAGATTCACACACACACACACCCCCAGTGCTCTAGCTCAGTGGTCTTCAAACTGGGGTGCGCGAGCCCCACCCCCAGGGGGTGCGCGAGCCCCACCCCCAGGGGGTGCGCGAGCCCCACCCC